>CM075943.1:51128889-51728889 GCA_038030265.1 Corythucha ciliata
CCAGTGATCCAGATAAATGTAAGATCATAGCTGTGAAATTAAGTAATTTGTGGCCCATTTTTACAAGATTTTCGCCATAAATTTCTTGAGAGATTTTTTTCAACCAACCCCTCAAAATTGCTTTTTACGAACATCGAGAAAATGAGGTGGCGTATGGCATCGTTCAAATTGGAGAATTGCGGAAGGAGAAAGAGGAGAGAAAGATCAACTAGGCACCGGCCTCGCCCAAGAAGGTCTGTCGCGTGAAGAACATCCGAAGTAGAGCGATTGAAGTGCTCCTAAGGCGAGCAGTATCATTCTCTTTCTCTCTCTTCGCTTTGGCTGAAAACTGAGCACACGAATTTGGAGTTTTCAAACTTGAACGTTTTCGACGCCTTCCTTTACACTACAGCCGACTTAAAGAGTTTTATCCCATCACCTCCTCCCAATGGTCCTTGAAACGTCCTGAATCCCCTTAGCACACAGAATTAGTTCTGTTTACAGGAAATATGGTCGTATGATAGCAACTTATTGCTATAATGTTAACAATTATTTGTTTGGCAAGTCCTGGGAGCTGGCGCTTAATTTTATTTATTGTTTTTGTTACACAGATCGTGGGAGTAATCTCAGTCTTCTTTATTTGCTCATCCCGCCATGCTTCTCATCCAACGCCCTTGGTGAGTAAATAACTGTGTTTCTGAGGGATGGGGGGGGGGATCACAAATTGTACCACATTTCGCTTTATTGTATTACGGTAGGCTCTTTTTCGCTTATCGGCTCTAGACCAAGGTTTTTCCGGGTCCTCCTAATTTGCGGACCTAAAAAAACGATTTCTGCGGACCTATGATTCCCATATCACGCCTTAAAGTTCTCCGTCTGGGCTGATTTTCTCTATCTGGATTCTGCTCCGGTGGCAGTACAAGCTATCAAATGAAAATTCTTGACACTGTGGGAATTGGTCAAGGATCAATTGGGGAGATTTAATCACGGGGCAACACGTTTGCCTCTATGTTTGTTGTAAAACATGGCATCGAGGCTGCGGTCCAGTCTCCGTTTCGACCTCAGACCTTCGTCTCGCTGACCAGAGTCCTAATACAGAAAATCAGCCCATTCAGAGCACTCCAGGGCGAGTTATGGGCTGGTCTGCAGAATTCAACACGCTCCAGTACGGGGCAAAGGGGGTCAGAAAATTACCCGATGGTCACCAAATTTTGATGGCTTGTACTGCCACCGGAGCAGAGTCCAAATACAGAAAATCAGCCCATTCCGAGCTCTTTAGGGCGAGTCATGGGATGGTTTGCTGAATCCGTTGTGTTGGTCCGCAAATTAAGAGGACCCGGTTTTTCCAGCGTATTTGAAACACTTTTAGGATCTTCGTAAGCACCTGTTACCGTTAGTCTTGAAGTTCTTCCCACTCGAACGTGTTCGAACTACACTCAACCCCCCCCCCACCCTTAATTCTCGGAGTAAACTGACTGCATATTCTGGCAAAATACTTAATTTTTCGCCCAATTAGTGAGGTTCTGTGCCTGTCAAACAGCCCAAAACTAGTGTTTTAAAGAGGCCTCAATGAGTTTTTCCTAGCATTTGATGGCGTTGATATCACTGTGCTAGGGGAGGGGCAAGGACAAGTGGGGTTAAGGGGAGCGAATGATCCCTCAATGGTCTGGTTGGGCCGCTCTCCCAGTCACGAATCTGAGGAAAAATACGTCGAAGTTTTCGCCTAAATTCTTCAAAATGTTGCCCCTAATGTGTGGTTTCACATGGATTTTTCCATTCGCGTGGCGTTTCTTCATTATTGGTTTCCCACTTAATTTTTCCGTTTAGCGGGAATTTTGGCCTGAGTGTGGCGTTCCACTGAGACATTGCCCCGGATGTGAATTTAACTCTCTAAATGGGGTATTTCCTATCAATTCTGCCTTCATTGTTGCGTTTTTCATGAATTTTCTCCACGACGAGGTGTCTTTCCAATGTTCCCCTGAATTTGCCGTTTCACACGATAATGTCACCTTGAACTCTGTGAAATCTACGAGCCAGTCTGCCATTTTCGTGTTTTTTTTTTCTGCCTTGACAGCCAAAATGGCCAGTTTTGGGTCCCAAAAACTCAAACTTGTAGTTTCATGCTCGAGTAGGTATTTTAGAACAAAATGATGTCAAAAGTGCGGCTAGCTATACACAGTCCACCGTGTGGGTAAATCCTGCACAATTTTCTGGATCTAAAAACCACACCAATTCATTGGGGGGGGGGGGTTATGGGCTTTAGGTCAAATTCGCGTGTTTAAAATCACTAAACTGACGACTCGCGCCTTAAAAATAGATAAAATACCGTTCGCGCCCTAAACTTGACTAAACTGACCCATTTCTTACCCTGAAAATAGTCGAAGTGACTATTAGGGTCCTAAAAATGGCATAAATGACTCAATGCTCCATTGAAATGGCTAAACGATTCGCGCCTTGAAATTACTCAAACTGAAAATCCGTCAGCTGAAATGTTGAAGCTGGCAAATTAAGCTATCGATTCGCGATCCAAAAATTGCATAACAGACCATTCACGCCTCGAAAATCGCTTAACTGACGATTGGCGTCCAAGAAAATAACCAAACTAGCCTATTCATTCCTTAAAAACAGTAAACTAGCGTTTCACGCTCGGAAAAGGGCAAAACGGACGATTCGAACCTTAAAATGGCTAAAATGACGAGATCCACAGCCCTTGGCACCCTAAAAATGGCTTGCCGGACTATTTTCGCATAAAAAATGACAAAAATTATTACTTGTACCATGTAAATATCAGAACGGGTAAGCTGAACTGGTACTGGTAAATATCAGAACGGGTAAGCTGAACGGAACTGGTAAGCTCTAAAAATGGTCAAACTGATCATTTACGCCCCACAGATGGCGCAAATAACGATTCGCCTATTGAAAATGGCTAAACTGGCTATTCGCGCCCTCGAATAAATGATTGGTTGGACTTTTCGCGCCCTATAAACGATAAACTAACGGTTTTCGATCACGCACCGAACAGGGCCGTCTCCACATTAAGTCTCCGGGGGAGCCCAAAGACGTTCCTCCACGTTTTACCTCAATTCTAGCCGCAAACCAGTGATTTTTCAAATTTCTACCGTGAACGACTCAAGTACTCAATTTTAGCCGCGAAAAGGCGGCTTTTCTAAAAAGTTTGGCAGGACTGTGAGCGAAGCCGCGAATCGGTGCGTTTTCTAGAGTTTAGCCGCGGAAGAGCACATTTACTCAATTTTACCCGCGGATGAGCCAAACTAGGCCGTTTTCCATTTTTCGGGCACGTTTAGACACTTTTAGGATCGAATCTTCAGTTTAGTCATTTTTCTGGTTAAATTGAGTCTGATTTGCCAATCTCAGGGCGCGAATAGCCAGTTTGGCTATTTTAGGGGCATAATTAAATCGTCAGTTTAGGCATTTTCAAGCGCGAATCATTAGTTTTCCAATTTTAGGGCACGATTCGTCACTCTAGCCATTTTCAAGGAGTGAATCGTCAGTTTAGCAATTTTATAGGGTGAATTTGAGTCAGATTTGCCAATTTTAGGGCGTGCAGAGCCAGATGGGCTAAGCGCGCCTCGATGGTGTAATGGATACAATGCTCGCTTCGCAACTCAGCGGGCCTTGGTTCGAATCCAGCCATTGCCCATTACACTATAAGGCTGCGGCGAGCTGTGACACGGCACACTCGGCTTCGTGTGGGCGTTCCCGGCGATGTGCGTTCAACAAACCGCGCACCGACCGAAACGCCCGCGAAGTACGGGTGTGAAGTGCACAGTTAGATCTGGGTATGGCGTAGAAGCCCAATGGAGACTTAGGCGCCTGCCGGGTTCAAAGCCCGGCGCCCCCAACAACAACAACAACAACAACAAAGCCAGATGGGCTATATTCAAGTCGTGAGTCGCCAGTTTAGCCATTTTTATTGTGAAAAGAGTAAGATTTGCCAATTTTAGGTCATGAATAGTCAATGTGACTTTTTCAGGTCACGAATGGTCAGTTTATTTAATTTTAAGGTGTGAACGCTCAATTTGGTGATTTACTGAGCGAGAATAGTTAGTTTAACCGCTAATGGTCGGTATGCCATTGACTCAACTCATTTTTCGAGCGAATTTACTCCAAAAGATGGTTACTTGCATCGCGTAACCAATATTGAGGGACCAATTATGGCGTATTGCCGTACCTGTGCTTTAAAGGTTCTCTACCAACACTGGGCAAGGGTGGTCAGCTGGGTTACTGGAGGAATAATAAACAGTCTTCTACTTGTGTTTGATATTATGGGGTTCTAAAGGGGCAGTTGCGAGCCCAAATAGTCATTTTCGTGCACCTTAACAATTTTTTGAAAGAAGGGGCTAATAAATTTTCTACATTTGTGAAATAAAAATCGTCAGTCTCGGGGTTACAATTTTTGCTCAAGCCCATTCGCCAAAACGGCCTAACGGCTTGGTGGTAAGTTAGGTAGAACTTGACATAGTTAATTTATGGCATCTAAATTTCACGTTTCTTGGTCGAATAGTCGGTTTTAGAGGGACTAAAATTCTCATTTATTGAGCCAAATTGCTCGATATCTTGGTTTAAAATGCACAAAAATGTGTCCTGAATCAGGAACTTTCTCGCTTTGTAGCCAACAATCGCTTCTGTGGGCAAATATGGAGTTTTTAGATAGAAAATACTTGACGTTTGCCGATAAATTGAGAGTTCTATAACTGTGAAGTGCTAAGATGATCATTTCGAGTCAAGTGTGTGAGGCAACCAGTTGTTGCACCCTGTGACGGGGAAAGGGTGAATAAGTTCAGGATGGAGAAGTGTCATCGTTTCTGACCAGGTGAAGGCTGACAGGGGGACTCCTCAAGGCTCGTGCCTTTCGTCACTTTTGTGGTGTCCTAAGACGGATTGCTGGGGTGTGGTGTACTGTCAGTTTTTAGTTGGATCGTCGATGGAGTGACGGTTGTTAGGGAAGCTCCTGCAGGCATCCCACAAATTCACACCAGGGGACTGGCTGTGAACCGTCATAGGAGAATATTGCTCGATGAAGCAGCGTCTACATCACAGGTGATGTGCGATAAAGCGCTTAGACTTGGGAAGAACAATTCATGACAAAGTGTACGGTAGAGAGGAATTCAGTGCCCAGAAGGACGCTATGAACTGCTAACGGGTAGGCGAGCCCCCCCCCTCCCCAGGAAATGTGGGTAGAGGGACAACAGTCAGAGGATCCATAGGCGCTATCAGCGAAGAACACTAAGCTGTTCACGGGCCCCTGTGCAGTCGAAAGATTTGACATAGTGACATAGTCCATGGGTAGGGAGTGTGAATTAGAGAACGAGAGTCGGAGGAAGTTGCTGCAGGTCCGCGGCGGTTTTAAAGAATTTGTCAGGCCCAACATTCGGAGGTCGGATTCGGTTGTCGACCCACAATTATGCCTCCCCAGTCAGACCGCAATACACTTTTGTGTATGGCATATAAGCCGACCACGACTTTGGCACCCTCAAAATCGACATAACAAGATGCAATTCTCACTGTTTAACAATAATAATGAAGCGAAAACCCCTTACGTAATAAGCTTGAGAATTTTCCCATTTGTGCATGTCTCCCATAGTTAGAACCGCCCTCTTAGGAACAGAGAAGTCCGCTTCCTTGTTCGATGCATTTGCCGGCTCTGTAACAAAATATGAGTGGCTGTCTGATTTATGACGTTCATACGTTTCGTTATTAACAGGGCAAACTTCTTAGAAAGGCCAAGCGCTGGGCTCTTTTGCCAATTGTGTGTAAAGGTTCAAGAATAGACATTTTAATCAAACTAGCTCTCTTACCTTCCATAATTATTTTGCTGTACAAACACAAAAACGCAGTTAAATTTACACCAAAGCTACACACTTATCACTTTTATCAAATCGGCAATCGCTTGACAAGTGTAGTGTGAAGGTTTTGGAATTGTTCACTGCGTGTTTCCCTCCATTTACCACAAGAATAACAAAATACATACAAAAAAGAGCAAATCATTCTTATTCTAGTACAGTTTATTACGATGCTTATGTACATTTACACATTCATTCCAGCCGGACCGAAGATCCGATCCAAGATCAGGGTCAAATGATCTGAATTTCTGAGGGCTCCAAGGCCAACTTCTTCTGGAGGCATTTAGATCCAACTTTCTGATGGCTTTGAGGCCAATTTGTTCTCAGGGGCCTTAGGGCCAACGTTCTGAGGGGACTCCAGGGTCAACTTTTTGAGAGTTCTAGGCCCAAAGGCTCTGGGGGCTAAGGGGATAACTTTTGAGAGCTTAAAATGGCTGTTAAAGGAGTCTCTCGTCTTGAAATTGCAGGTGGATTGAATGATGAAGGAAACCGAGTGGGTTTAATAGTCCTTGAGAATCTTGATCGCTTATGGCGACCACTCCCCTACTAAGTCGGAAACTTAATTGATTCACATTGCGTCAGGCTCTTGGTCCAGCATGTCCATTCGTCTGTGCCTGGCCATATTCGATAGGATAGCATCCAAACTGGTGGTTTTCTTTTTAGCGCTGCCTCGAGGACCAACGTCGCCGGTCGGTCGCAGGCGGAGCTGTCCTCGGTCAATTTCAAAATCGAAATACTCGTCCCTTTCTTCCGCTTTGTCATGAGCATCGTTGTCATGTGTTTGCATCTATTAAAGATTTTTATAAGTAACGAGTACTGGGTCACGACGAATAAAACTTACTTTTTCCATTAATTGGTCGCTGTCGTTCATATCAGGTGTGGGTGGGCGTCGTCCCGGACAGTCCCAGTTGAGGGGCAGTAGCCCCACATCCGAACTGTCCAATTTTTCCAAAAGTTCCAAAATTCGCCTCGGCTCAGGCTCCCACTCACCGTTGTCCCGTAACTTGACATCGTACTTTTCCTCGTCCGAACAGTTCACTTCCCAGTCTTCGTAGGACATTATTTGAACGCTGTCACACACTCAAATCGTTACATTTGATCTTTAAATGACCAATTTTCACTATTTTTCTTTCTAGTTTCTACTGTCTAGTCTAATATTTTGATAGCAAATTCAGTTATCAAACGATTACAATATGGCGCGTCCCCCACTGACTGGAGGCAGCGCAACAGGTTGTGGACGGATTAGACAGTTCGGGAGTGGTCTGAAATATTCAAGAAATTGTTTGTTAATGCTCTGTATTTACAAAACACAAAAATACATTGCGTTTTAGGGACAAGATTTGAACAAAATTTGGTTTTGTGAATGTCGCGAGATGCAGAACAAGGCCAAAAAGGCTTATTGATTTAGTTAAAACATCTCTTCCTCCAAGACTAGGTTTCTTCCCAGTTCAAACTTTCTTCGTTATTCTTGAAATAATTAAAACAAAAACAAATTACACACAGCCAAAAAAAACAAAAAAAAACTGAAATTAAATCACGAAGTACACAAAATATGTTAGTGCCTTGAAAAGCTATTGAGTACACGAGTTAGAGGAAAAACAGGGGAAAATAACTATAGGCAGAATTTTTGATTTGACTTCCCCCCTCCTTCTCCCAAATTATTCGACTGGCAAATTAAGATAATGATGTTACCAATATTTTCACGCATATATACAAGGGGAACTCGTATTCCTCATCGATGGTCAACAGTAGGGCGTCTTGATACCTCGACAGTGGGAATGTAGTTATGGCGGATTTTTGATGTTTTTTGATTTGTCGATTTTCGTCCAAGTTGAAAACTTCAACTCTAAAAACAACAAACACAAAAAATAGTCGTTAGTAGTAGAGTGATAACCTCACCCCCACCCTATTTTATAAGGTACTCACTGGGCCATGAAACTGTGCGGCGTACTGCCGTGACCGTCCATGTGCTCCATACCGTTGCTCTGTCTTTTGATGAAAATGAAATTGTCCACCGAGGACCACACAAGATCGATACCGTAGTTAAACCAATTCCACCGCCATGAACGGCTGTCGCCCGCGTTGAGTATTCGTCCGCAACGTATAGCGTGACGAGTGAATTCCTCGTCAGATACACCAGAAGGCCTGGTTTTCAAAAAAAAGAAAAAGGTGACGATTATTCGTCGTCTCCCCCCTTCCCTTCCCTACGACTATAGGCTCTTACCCTTTGTCATTTCGGGAGTAAACTTTCAAGAAACTGACCCAATGATTATGATAGACTGGACGCATCCAGTGTTCAGGAATGATATTGTCCAGTTCGACGACTGAAATATCCGACAAGTGCAACGCTAAATGGTGTAGTCTCAATTCGTTGAAAACATCGCGATACTCGCCGCCTTTTTCGGTGTCCAGTAGGGCTGTATCGTCTATGTGAAATAACGAGAGAAAAAAAAAAAATAGTGCGGGGCGCTTGATTCGTCCTTAAAAACGTTGTTCCAGGCGAAGACGAGGGATGACGAGCCTACCGATGGTAGGCTCATCAGTTATTGTTCTCATCACCCAGGTCAACGCTTTCATGGGTTAAACCGAACCCAGTGTGTTACTGGGATCTTAAGCCTCTAAATTGGGAGTCACACATACCCTCGCGGTTTCTGAAAAATTGATCGCACTCGCTGGAAATGTCAAGCGCCACGTTGAATGGCTGACTCATGCGCAGGTACATCCATTTTTTCAGTAGAAGATAGAGCGACATCTCCGTTTGGATGACCCTCAAGTCGGGTCTTTTCATTATGGCCAACATTAATTCGGGACTGAAAAAAAAAAAAAAAAAAAAAAATTATTTTTGTTATTTCTTTAAGGTATTGTGCCAATAGGAATTACTCGATGTTCGCAATTCTGTTGATGTTCTTTTGATAGTAGTCGAGCAAATTGACTTCAAACCATTGAAGAACGCTCTCTTTAACTGCTTGCACACCGTAGCGACACGAAGCTTGGAAGTACTGTACGACTGTCTGAAAAAGCAATGACACTAGTTTTTAGAGACTACGGGAGAAGGGATTCGGTAATTGTCTCCCGCTACAGAAACGATTGAATAAGAGTCGACACAAGTGCTCCATCTTTTGACGCTAACATGCTCTGCTCCAAACAGCCCATGCCCCTCTCCATCATTCTCTCCGAATTCCGAAAAGATGGACGGACTGTTCGCATGGAAATATGGAGCTGCCGAGCTATGGGTCGACGTCTTATTTCAACCCTCTCGTTCACAGTGCATCGACAATAAAAAACAAAACAAAAAAACACAAACCAATGGTGATATGGAGTCCAACATGATGCCGCAACATTGTTCAATAAGGCCGTCCAATTGGAACATCGTGGAAGCCGCCAGTATTCCAACAATATGACGAGGCTCTAGGAGGATTTCGTCTTGGTAAAAAGACCCGAAGACGGCGTCCAATGCTAGAGACAAGACGTAAAAAAAGGGGTTTATGATTAAAACAAGCCTTAAATATTCAAAGATTACCGTCTGTCGTAATATTTGGATCACCAACTTCTATGCTTATGTAGGATTTAGAGGTTTCATTCCATGATCCGGAGAACATGCTCTTGAAATATTGACTCTGGGAAAAAGGGGACGGTGATTAACACGGAAAATTGACGTATTTAAAAGGTGTAGTACCTGTCCGAGGTATATTTTGTGCAGTTTCCAGTCTTTGTTGAGAATATTAACTGTGATGTCGCTGTCTTTTCCTTCAACGTACAGTGTTTGATAGATGTAGTGCACGGTGCACGCCAACTTTCGCCTGTAAGACCGTCATAACTCATTAGAGGTATGTTGGTGGCGTGGTTGGGGGGGGGGGGACTCAAAAGATGTGGCTGGGGTGGATTCCAGGGCATGAGGGATGACAGAGAGAGGAACCCCAGGGAAGAAGACTCGGGGAGGAGGGGGGTGCAGTGGCATTGCGCAAAAAAAATTGTCGCTATGTGTCGATGGAGGGCCGAGCCCAAATCTATCAGGCTGGCGTGAGTGACACGGATGGGTGAGAATGAAAAAATGTTCATTTTGTGCCGTGTGAACAATACCAGGGGACGCCAACCTGCGTCTTTCTAGGACCTTATGATTAGGTAGGGAGGACAATGCATATCTACCGATTGATAGCGTTAATTGTGCAGTCTCACAGATCTTTGCGGGTTTCCCGGATTTTAAAAGTTATTACGTTAGCTGTGCTTGGCTCATTCAAAAACCAAATTTCGCGGATTTGGCTCTTTCAAAGACCAAATGTCGTGGATATGACTGGCTGGAAACGCTCATTTTCGCACACTTTCGGAGGCTCTGACGGGGCCTTTTTGAACTCGTCAGTTCAGCGTAGTCTGAGGTATGTACTCATGAACCGCTTCCAGCTCACATCGGACAACTTTGAAAAAATGACTAAAAAACAAAAAAAAAACGCTCATCACCCACGGCCACGGTTATTTTTGCCGAAAATGGCCAACGTTCAATAATGTACGAAACCGCGTATCTTGAGGTTACTCGGCTAAATCGAAACATATTTTCGATCACTTGGTTGAAGGGCTTCTCCCTGTGATGCCACCGTTTTTAGACACTTTGAGCACGTTTTTAGGGACCGCATGAATTTTACTGGAGGCAGCCCTTTCCTGTCACGCCATGGCTATACCGCACTCGAGGGATTTTTTAACCGAGCGCTCGTGCTAGTGCCTCTGGAGTCGAGAAAATACACACGAAACATTCATTTTTGGACACTTTAAGCCCCTTGGAAGACGAGGCCACCTGGGTGGCCCCACATACGTGTGACAGGCTCGATTCAAACTCTGTTACTGACCGGGTGGTTCCATTCTGTTGAGTTTTGGGCTGGAACCAGTCTTATTTCCGTGGGGGTTGGGAGATGTTTTTGGGCCATAAGTGACCTCAAGTCCTCGGCTCCAAAGCCCTGTCCAATCACAGACCATAGCTCCCTATGTAGATACTGAGCGATTCAAGAAGGTCGGTGTAAGAACGGGTAACGCCTTTGTTATGAATGTGTTATGCCTATTGACTTGACAAGGCTCCTCCAACTAGGAAATTGTTGGTTTTTGTACTTGTTCGACATCTTCATGCAGAGAGGTATAGCACTTCTTTCCAATTCGTCCACAGCCACTTTAACCTGTCGTAAAACAGACTTTCCACAACTGCCCTGTACAGGGCCAGCAAGACACGCACGCGAGACGTGCCCTGATGCCTCACGGTTAATGGTGTGCACAAATCAGTTTTCATTGGATTAAGATACCATATATTAGGCCTGTTCCAGTAAGCTGTTTGAAACATGTTCGGAGCAGAGTTGCCACGGGACCAGCCTATAAAATGTAATGAACTTCAATTTTACTGGATGGTCCCATGGAACTCTGCTCCAAACACCTTGCTGGAACAGACCTAATGACTGAGATGTTAACTGTTCGTTTCCTGGTGACAGGGAAAAGCCAGCTACACGGACTGGGTTACCAAGCAGCTCTGAATCTGCAGAGGGGGGGGGGCGTACGGTTGTTTCCTTATTCCTCATGAATGACATTTAGCCGTTCTTACACGTTTATTGCCCTTCAAAATGGACGACTTGTTTAAATGACATATTTATTAAAAAGTATGCGCCATGTATGGTGGTGAACTGAAAACAAGGAATGGATTACATGTTTCCACTTTAAAGTCTATTGCCCAACGCCCACCAAACAAAGGCAGGCACCATTTCCATTTTGAAGCCAGCTTTTGTGTTTAAGGGCGGACACCTCACAGGCGAAGCGTTACGATTTTGCTTCAATTAAGAAGAATTAATATAAAAAACACCCACCTTTTAGGCGAATTATAGTTTTTAAGAAGCCTCAAATCATCCTCGTCCAAATCGTCGGACTTTCTCTTCCTGAAGTAGCCGTCCGTTATTCGTTTTGTGATTGACTCGGGACAGTATTCGGCAAGAATACTCAAAGCTTTGCCCATTTTACGAAACATGTCACTGATTGAAAAGGGGAACTTTTTTCACATTTTCCTCCGAGCAGAGCGTTTGAAGATGAGATCTTTGTTTCCACTTGAGTGTCACACAACCGATCAGTCCCCCCTTCCCTTCCTTTTGTGGCTTATGTTAATTTGTATGAAAAAAAAACTAATGTGATTGGAGTTTAATTAAGCCAAACCACGGTTCCACGGAAGTAAACAAAAATCAGGTGTTATGGGTGAGGTGAGGTGACAGACAGATCTCTGGGATCTTCTACTCTTCTACATGGTTAGGCAAGAGGCGGGGGGTGCTGGACCGTGACGTCATAAGACGGAGGTTGTCAAACTGTTTACGTCCCACCAGCTCATGGTTTCGAAAATTTCAAAGAATGTTCGTGTGTAGTTTTAGTGTTTTTTTTCTGGAAATTATTAAGAAGTTACGTGTTCTGACCAAGTAAATCTTGAGCTTGCGTTACTCCAAAGGACTCCCCACGGAGATAAATGGTCTTGCGTGTAGTTCAGAGCTTGTATAAAATCGTTACTGTAAGTTATTCCACTCGCCGAAAACTAGTGACCGTCATGGAAGTTCCCAAAGTGTATCTGAACTGGGAGTCAGAGTCCAAACGCTTTGACGCCAAGATGCTTTTCAATCACCCCCGACTTAGTTACAGCAAAGTATTTAACTTTGAGAGAAAATCAGACGAGCCCGTGGGAATGTTTTTGGACAAGATGAAGCACAACATCGAAAAGGTACTGCCTTCAGTTCAATTTCCAGCCTAAGATTTTGTATTTTACGGCCAACAGTGATTCTGACTTGAAGGGGCTTTCTTGATTCTAGGATATTCAGAAGATTGTTTCTCGGAAGAATAAGAAAAGCAAAGAAGGGTCACCAGTTCCAGTGGACTCTGATGACGTTGAAGTACGCCCCCCCCCCATGGCTTTTAGGACATGATATCTGGATCCACGAATCGTTTTTTCCACTAATTACAGATTACCGTCCTTTTAACCACGGCTAACGGTTCTCCCGTAGCTCAAAAGGCGACTTGTCACGATGTCTTCTTTGGAGACAATGCCATCTCGGACTTGGAATTTCGAATTTGTGGACTCGCCTATCGAGTTGTAACTAACAGTCCAACCGTGGTGAGATTGAAGCTGCCCAGCTGTGCCATGGTTGGTTTCCCGGTTTTACCGCTCAAAGTCGACATGAAGTTCGGAAGTATCGACCAATCGGAATTTCGGTAGGTGATTTTACCTGTTAAGATGGGACGTTACCGTGGTCTCCACCTTGGATAAATTTTTGACGGGCTTCAAATTACGGTTGGTAGGCCATGACTGCGGAGTATCGAAGATATACAGTGAAGTCGGGTTTCTAGCGAACAAAAACCTGCAAAATGGTCGTTTTAGCGAGCCAGACCCGCGACCATGGGCACCCACCAGAGGGGGGCAAGTGTGGGCAGTTGCCCTCTCCTAGGTTCGGAAGCGAACCGTAGTGGAGCAGCTGTTAACCCCTAGATACCACCGAAAAGTACAAATTCCACAGGGTTGCCACTTTAAGGTTTCGTCTTGCTACTACCCCAACAAAATGTAATTTTTCTCACAAGCCCTAAGGTGGACACAAAAGGTCGTCAATTACACCTCAGAAAAGGTAATTTTTTTTTTGTCGGGGGCGCCGGGCTTTGAACCCGGCAGGCGCCTAAGCCTCCTTTGGGCTCCTACGCCATACCCAGATCTAACTGTGCACTTCACACCCGTACTTCGCGGGCGTTTCGGTCGGTGCGCGGTTTGTTGAACGCACATCGCCGGGAACGCCCACACGAAGCCGGGTGTGCCGTGTCACAGCTCACCGCAGCCTTATAGTGTAAGGGGCAATGGCTGGGTGTTGTAGCATCTTTGCCGATCGAAAAAACAAATCCACAAGGAATTTTGTGCAATATTTGAGCCTTTTTGTTCTATCCTTTCAACATTTTGAGCCCCAAAATTTGACCCAAAATGACGTTTATCAAATGCGGCTACAATTTGACTCCTAGTAGCACTTCAACAAATCTAAAAACCAAAACGCAGGAATTTTGTGATATTTTTGAGCCTTTTTGTGCCATCCAGTGAAGTCGGGTTTCTAGCGAGCAAAAACCTGCAAAATGGTCTGGTTTTTGTGCCATGGATCGGTTAAGGCTCAACTATAGCTTTACTGACCTTTGGAAGTGCCCTATTTGGGCTGGAATCTGTGAAGTCGTTCAAAGAATCTGACTTTTCGGAATAAAAGAAGCAAAATTTTATCCTAGAAACACAGTGGAAACTTAAGCGCCCCTTACACTATGCGATTGCCTCAAGAGGCGACCGTCCGGCCAAAATCGACGGGTATCATACACTGTCAGTCAACGATCTCACGTCCGATCCTAGCTGGTCCTACAGCCACACACCTTCAGTTTTCACGGACTGCAGTCCATGGCCTTCAGATTAACTGAAAATGTGTGGGTAACCCCGATCGACGGCCTCACGATTGCCTTCAGTTAAACTGACAGTGTATGGGGCGCTTTAGGCCCATTTTCACCAACAAAATTGATCTTGTTTAAAGTTGATCGTGATTAGTTGCCAATGACGACCCATATGAATTCTGATATACGTGTTTACATTGTAATCGTGATTAGTTGTTGATCGTGGTTTAAGAAGTTGGTGAAATCAGGCCTTACAGGTTACCGCTAAATCCCCGATTTTCGATTTAAAAAACACGCCACCTTCCTGTAAGCTGTCGGTGTTGCCCTTCAATGTGTGAAAACTGTCTTTTACGCCTCAAGAGATTTGCACTTGAGCTAATAAACATGAAATTTTGTCCGTATAGGCTAAAACGGAGTTAATTGGGCATAATCCCTCAGTTTGTCTGTCGGCTGCCCAGCGAGTCCGCCGATCGATCGGTAGTAAACTCCAGTTTGGGACCTCTTTCAGTCTATACCCTCAGATTCTAAGTGTTGGTTGGGGGGAGGGGGTAAATTGAGTTCCCGCTCAGGGAAAATTTCCGTTTGCGGCGTTGTGGTGTAGTCAGTTTCTGTTTTCCAAGGCCGGCCCGCGCTTCCCCCAATCCAAAAAACTATTTTCTCAGGTCTGACTCACTGAAAAATCAACCTCAGGCAGTTTCTCTTGCTGGGGGTCTCATT
This sequence comes from Corythucha ciliata, assembly GCA_038030265.1. Classification (NCBI taxonomy): domain Eukaryota; kingdom Metazoa; phylum Arthropoda; class Insecta; order Hemiptera; family Tingidae; genus Corythucha; species Corythucha ciliata. The sequence goes on from CM075943.1 coordinate 51,143,856, forward strand.
TTCCGTACATAAGTCAGCAATAGGCCGTGGTGTAACTGGCATCTTCTGCCCATCTCCTAGATCTACGACTGGCTACGCCACTACCCGCGGCCATGTTTTGTTTTGGCGAGTAAAATCCGCGATATTTGTTTTTGAATTCGACAAATTCAATATGGGGTTTTAGCGTGTGGGACCCATAAATTGAAGAAATTGGGGAAATTGTCTTTTTAGAGAGCCAGACCCGCGATTTTTTGTTGAAAACTCCGTGAGGTTTTTGGTGAACCAGAACCGAAAATTTCTTTTTAGCGAGTAGGAACTGCGAAAATGTATTTTTGGCGAGAAAAAATTACGACATTGGTTGTTTAGAGAGAGAAATCCGAGCAAATGGTTTCTGGGTAAGCCAGAATTGCAAAAATGGCTTTTAGCGCACAACCCCCTAAACTGTGTGTTTTTGTATTTTTTTTTTGTTAACAACAATAATTCGAAAAAAATTATTTTTCAGTGATCCATACCCGCAAAATGGGTTTTAGGACGATAAAAATCCGCGAAATTGGTTAATTTTTGTGGTTGCTATATTTTAGTGATTAATGGGGTTCATAGTGCGCAAAATCTGTAAAATTGGTTCTTGAATTAGAAATTTTGTGGATTTGGCACTTAATAAAGACCCAGTTCGCAGATTTGGCGCTTCAAAAAATAAATTTAACTCCTTTGGCTTGGTTTTAAAACCATTTTTGCCGGGTTGGGTTCACCAATAGACCAATTTCATGTCCTTGGGTCTTTTAAAAGGCTAATGTCAGCCTAGTTATTTGATGTGATTAGCCAGTCAAGGCATTTTATGTGACGAGAGTAGTCAGTTCATCCTAAGGTGGGGTGGAGGGGAGGTGGGAGACCTTCGTTTTGGTGGATACGGCCTGTTTGGTGCGGGAATAGGGATGGGCTTGTCGTTTCAGGGATCGTTTGACAATTTTTTAGGCTGTGATAAGTCACTTCACCCTTGTTGAAGGCGTGAATCGTCAGTTACTATCCAATCAGTACGATGCGAATTGGTTAGTTTGACTCCATTTTTGGGAGTACGAATTGTCGATTTTGTCATTTCCAGCGCACGAAGTCTGAGCATTTTCAAGGCGCATTTCGAGCTTCCATCTTTTTTAGGACGCGTAGTGTCATGTTTGTCATTTTCTGGGTGCGAATGGCCAGTTTGACTATTTTTAGGGCAAACAGTGCGTCCATTTCTAGGGCGTCAATTGTCAGACTGGACGAATCGTAAGTTTAGTCAATATGAGTACGAGCGGCTAGCTTGAGCCGGTTTTCAGGGCGCGATTCGTCAGTTTCCCTCCATTTTTTGGACGCTGTAAGTCATTTTTCCTGTTCTTAAAGCGCAAATAGTCCGTCATGCCATTTCTAGGGCACCAATGGTCAGTTTGCCATTTTAGGGCGTTAATTGCCAGTTCGACCATTTTTAGGGCGCAAAGGGTCTAAATGGGGAACTAAATAGGGTTTAACTATTTTCGAAGCTTGAATCGTCAGTTTTGCCATTTTAATGCCTTATTGTTCAGTTTGGTCCTGTTTCGAGTGTGCATTAACCGTTTCTTTTATGGTGATTTTTTTTGAGTGCACAAATCACCCGTAAAGCAATTTTTTGGGCACGAATCGTCAGTTTTGCCTATTTTAGGGCGTGAATTGCCCGTTTGGCCATTTTTTGGGCGCACATTAACAGTAAAGATGTTAAAAGGCAGAATTAACCAGTTTAGCTATTTTTGGGGCGTATTAAGTCCGTTTTGCTATTTTCTGGTAGTGAATAGCCATTTTGGTTATTTTTAGGAAGCAAATTGCACGGGCATTTTTAGGGCGTGACTAGTCAGTGACCAGTGTTACTATTTTAAGGCTACGGAAGGCTCCATCCACAAATCACCCAAACTGCAACACTTAATGACCGTAAAACGCTCTAGCAACTAAACGCTATAACCACAAAAACCGCTCCAACCACAAAACGCCCTAACCACAACATGCCCTGACCATGAATCGTTCTTACCACGTAACGCCCGAACCGCATGGAATTTTACACCTTGAAAATGCATCTAATACCATCAACGTAAGACTCATTCGAAAGTGTTTCTTCATCAGCTGGTACAAAACACCGCTGAACTCTGCTGACAAGACAGGCTTCCTCTCGCAGTGGGAACCGGTCGGCAAAAACACTCTTCTCTTCACTCCCAGCCCCAGTGAGCTCGATCACAGGTTGAAATTATGCATTGTGCCTGGCAACGGTCGAGCTACCGGTAAGCAGGTGAACTGCATTTTCTTCAATCCAGTTCAAGCCCCCCCACCGGGCAAGTGCTTGTTTGAAAATCGTCACGCCTTCACCTCGACTCGACTACAGTCTGATAGGTTGTTCAATTGACGTCAATCTTGAGTCTCCCGAGTCTTTTTGTTTACAATTCTCTGTTGAAACAGTTTTAGAGTAGTTTCGTACAATATTTTGGCCGATCATTTAGCTTTAACCACAGCAGCCAATGAGGAACTATACCCCTACTGTCCACAGTATGCTCGAGTTTGGGACTATAGGCGTCAACTTATCATCAAAGAATTATTAGGTTTGTTCATATTTCAACGTGGTTTATCGTCACTCCCATCCCCCACCAATAAAACCGCAACGTTTTTTTTTAAAGGTTACAACTCGGATATTATTTGTCTGCAAGAAGTGGACACTAAAATCTATGCCAACGGTGCTTGTGATCTAAACCTTGTTCTCGAGCAAGATGGTTTTGAGGGGCACCATTTGAAAAAGAATGGTAAAAAGGGAAGAAGTGAAGGAATCGCTACTTATTTTCGCAAGGATAAATTCAGGTTTTGGTCTAAATTTTTCTTCGTTTTTAAACGGAAACCTAACAGTTTTTTTTTGTGTGTGGAAGATTTGTCGATTATTTGACGTGTCCTCTGGGCGCTGGTTGTGACAAGGAGCCGATGTTCACTGGTATTTGGAAGGTCATACAGGGGAATGAGTGTCTCGTTGAGCGTTTGCAGTCTGTGACGACTATCGCGCAGGTGAATATAATCAAGCCTGGCAAATACGCCGTAAATATTACACATAATTAGTTCGCAGGTGTTAGTGTTGGAGTCTCTCGTCAATGAGAATGAAATTTTAGTCGTGTCCAACACTCATCTTTATTTTCACCCAGACGCAGATCACATCAGGCTACTTCAGGGTGGACTGTTGTTTACATTCCTGGAACACGTCGTTCAAACGGTCTCGTCCAAGGTTCGAGCTATTTTTCCTTGTAGCAGCGTCCTTGTTCACGCTTTTTTCTTCTTCTTCTTCTTCCCCCTCCCCACCCACAGAATCCAAAGGCCAGGGTATCGCTACTGTCCTGCGGTGATTTTAACAGCGTTCCAGAGTGTGGTATTTATCAATTGGCCACAAGCAACGCCGTTCCATCCGATCATATCGACTGGAAGTCGAGTAATTGCCTTATTTTTTGTTGGAATTGCTCCATCACTCTCTCTCTCTCTCTCTCTCTCTCTAAAGCATGTCGTTTATTCTAGACGCCCGGGAAGAAATAACCGGACTAAGTCTTAGTCAACCTTTTGTAATGGGGTCTGCCTGTGGCACGCCCGAATTTACCAATTACACGGTTGGATTCGCCGCTTGCCTCGATTACATTTACTACGAGACTAAGAATCTCAAAGTGATTCAGGTATGTGATTGTTGATTCGTCGGCTAACATAGATTCAAAAGTGACCAGCAGACGTGTATAGTCGATGTATGGAGGTGGTGCGGGAATCAAACCAAAAATGGATATCCCCCATCTATCATTCGTTTAACTTGTTCCAGGAGGTGCCTTTTCCCAGCTTGGAAGAGCTTAAAGCCCACGTCGCTCTTCCCAGTGTCGTCGCTCCAAGTGATCATGTAGCCGTAGTGGCAGATCTTACGTGGGTTTAATTATAGGCTTTTATACTTTACCCCGTGCGATAATAATTTTGTGGAGTGAAAAAAGGACATATGTATTCGATTTTAGTGTAGTGTGTTAATATTCAAGTCTAGGGATCAACTCTCTCACTCCTCTTTCCCAACACCATGTCTATTATCTCTCTGGAAACCCTAAGGGCCGGATGGGGAATATCTCACATTTTCTTATCCTGAACCCCAATCACTCTCGGGTAACGTCACAGTGAGACTGCAGGCCTCAAAAGATATCCCTGCAGATGTCCCTTGGCAGGTGCGGATCCAGAGGCGGCTTAAGGAGGGGGTCACGGCTCCATCTGGCCCACGCATCTACCAATACCACACGTCACGCAGTTTCTGTGGCAAATTTGCTCTCAATCTCCGATCATTGAAATATCGAAAAAATAAGGAAACCCAAAAAAATTTAGAACAAAACAACAACATTGAACAACTGCCTATGTAACGTGAACTAAATGTTTGGCAAAAATATGCCATGTCCAGAATGAAGTGAAATCACCACAGGGGTGGAGGAAGAAGGCATGGGCTCTTACGTCCCACTGCTATGCACTGCCAAATTTTGGACACGACAAACCCAAAAATCTGCGCGTTTAACCTCAACCCACCTCATCCTTCTTCCAGGGGCATTTGAACATTGTTAAGGGGACTTTCATAACACTCGTCCGGTTCCTTATATTCCTTGGTGAGGCGTTTTGCAAATATTTCGCCATTGACGTGGCATTTCGCGTAAATGTTGCCTTAAAATTGGTAATTCGCGTGAGTGTTTCCCCGAATGTTACGTTTTGCCCAAAGTGGGGCATTTTATGTATTCCGCTTTTAATGCGACAGTTCGCGTAAATTAGTGGTTCTCAACATTTTACGGTCATGCCCTCTTTGGACCATGAAAATTTGCCCCCCCCCCCCATTGCAAGTTGTTGTTTTTTTAACATACATGTTTAAAGACCCGAAACCACGAAATGCTTCGATTTCGGTCAAACTAGCATAAAGTCGGGTACAACCACAGCGAAGTTCCAACCACAGCAAAGGTCTAACCACTGCAGAGGGTCAAGTACGAAGGGGTGTTGAATAAAATAACACAGGCGGTATCCACGTGACAACCATTTTAATTGTGATAGGATAACGCCGTGTTAAAATTATAACACCCCTTCGCACTTGCCACAAGAAAGGTCTAGCCACATCAAAGGTCCAACCACTGCAAAGGTCTGTCTACCCACAGCTCAGCTCCAAACCACAGTAAACGTTCAATGGGCGTAGCCAGAGGGGGGCAGTTGCCCTCCCCTAGACTCGACAGCGAAGACTTAGAAAGACAGCTGCCCACCCCTAGATACCTTCGGAATGTACAAATACTTCAGAGTCTCCAAATTTGACGCTCACTAAAACAAGATCATTTCTCAACTTCGCTCACTAAAAAAAAAAAAAAACAACTTCGAGGATTTTTGCGCCCTAAAAATACATTTTCGCATATTTGCCTCAACCAAAAGGCAAATTTGTCATATTTAGCATGAAGAACCCAATTTTGCGAATTTTTATACCGATTTCACGCATTTTGTCCTCAAAATGCGTTTTGCGCGCTTAGCTCACGTAAAACTAAGAAGCCGTGAGTTTCCGTGGCTGGAAAACCAATTTTGTGGGGTTGCCTTATTCAACAACTAATTTTGCGGATTTCTCATGCCAAAAAGACCATTTCCGCAGCCGCAGGTCTAAAGGGGCCCATACACACGATCAACCTGGTTGTCAACTTACCCACAGACAGTCAACTTGGTTGTCAGCACGTAATGTTGTAAACAAAGTTTACAACCCAGGTTGATCGTGTATGGGCCAATGGGCCCCTTTACTCACTGAAAACCCATTTCTCGGATTACGCTTCTCCGAAATCTAAAATCGCCAGCTTAGAGACAAAATAAGCAGTTTTATGCAAAAATCACAATATCAGAACCTACTACAGTCTGTCCACTTAGGGATGGACTCTCGCCCGCCCTTGAATTTAGCTGAATGAGTTTCCCCTTTGCCCCTACTCCTAAAAATAACGCACCGGGAATAATTTTAGAACAAATTATCACTGTGTATCGTCTATACGGTCTATACGTAACCATAGTGCCCGTAGTAAAAGTTTTTTGTTGAGTTCTTAATAGTTTTGGTGGGAGTGAACAAACCGAACTATCGAAATGAAGCAATGCGTTCGAGAGCCCATCACTAAGTGGACAGACTATAGAATCGCCATTTTTGGGCTAAAGCCGCCGCAATTTTGTGCTAAAATCTCCATTTTTGTGCCAAAATTGCCTGTTCCGATGCTACGTTTTTAGTTTTGAGGTAAAACCACTTAATTTTTAGGGTCAATTCGCCAGTGTTTGCAGTGAAAACATCAGAATTCTGGTAGCAGTTTTAGGATACTTAATTTTCATTTAAAAACGTCAGTTTTGAGGGAAAGTTGCTGGTTTTGTGATAAAACCACCAGTTTGGGGGTACAAACGTTTCATTTTGAGGGAAATTTGTCAAATTTAGTTCAAGGGTCAAATCACTAGTATTGTCTTGGAATCTTCAGCTTTGATATAACACGCCAGGTTTGGCGTGAAATCTTTAATTTTGGAGGATTTCAACTCAAAAAGTGACGATTTTAGTCCAATACTAAGCATTCCATGCCAAAGAGCTGACGTATTTTATCAAAACTGAAGATTTCATTACAGTAATGGCGCTTTCGCCCTTAAACTTTTGTCAGTTTTTTCTAAAAAGGACAATTTTACCCCAAAACTGGTGGTTTTACCACAAAACAGAAGTTTTTACCCCAAAATCCAAGTTCCCACGCTTAAACAATTAACTAAAAAACTAAATTTTCACTGAGAAACTGCCGAATTCGCAATGAGTCGTAGTTTTCGCGTAAAATACTATTTTGGGGGAAAACGTCAGTTTTGGTGTGAAATTGTGAGTTTTGGGGTAAAATAATCACTTTTGGGGTGGAATAACCACCCCAAAAGGGGTAAAATAGCCTGTTTGGGCCCGCAACGTGAATCAGTTTTTGTAGTAAAATCTTCCTTTTTCCGTTGAAACAAAGTTCTTTTCATGGTGTAAAAAAATCGGAGTGAAACATTCAATTTTGAGGTGAATTCGTAAAAGGTTTGGGGCGAAATCGCCAGTTTTGTACTGACATCTTTTGGGGTAACACGTCTAGCTTTTGCGCGAAATCGTCTGTTCTGGGGTATCATCGGCTTATTTGGGAACAAATCGTTGGTATTGTGGTGAAATGGCTGGTATTGTGGTGAAATTGTCAGTTTTGTGTTAAAATCGTCAAACTTTTCAAGACAGAGTCGTAAGTTTCGGTTTTGAGGAAAACGTCGCAGTTATAGTGTGAAATGGGGACCTTGCATGAATCTCAGGTTGGGGAGAAAAGCATACCGGTGATTTGATCCGTGAATTGAGGGATAACAACGGAAGTTGCAACCCCATTGGTGCGTTTTAAGATTTTAAAAAAGGTTCAAAGTTCTTCAGGAGGGGAAATGCCGTCAATGCTTACTTGTGAAGTATTTTTAGGGTACTCTAAAATTGTTCGTTTACAAATAATGAAAAATTTCCCCCCAGTAAACGCATCTAACCCCTTCTTCCCCGCATCATCCATTTCAATATATAAGTTTTGACGTAATCGAACCCCCACTCAAAATTCTCTAAAAAAACATCCTTGATTGATTTCAAAGTTTAATGTGAGCAATAGACTTGTGGAAGAGCCCTCTTTAAGAAACACCAACTTTTGAAAAATGTGCAAGTTCTCCCATTGTCAGTTTTGGAATAAAATGTCCAGTTTTGGGGTAGTGCCGTCAGTTTTAGAGTCAAATTGTTAGTTCAGGTCTTAACATGAGTTTTTTTTTTTTTTATGAAATAGTTAGTTTTGGGGTTAAAACCGACAGTGTTTAAGGTAAAATGGCCAGTTTTTGTAGTGAAATCTTTGAAAAAACACATCAGGTTTGGATTAAAATCGTCTGTTTTGGTGTAACATTGTCCTAATCGTCAGCTTTGTTTTAAAATCTTCGGATTTTTCAAGTCGTCAGTTTTGGAGTGAAATATCACATTTTAGGGTAAAATGATCAGTTTTAGGTCCTTATGCTAAGTCGCTTCTCGACATTTCCTCGACTCCAATCTTCCTCGCAAACTGTAGAATCACATGTTATTTTATAATTTTTCCAGTTTGACAGGGAGCTTTGAGGTTGAGGAAAATTCGAGGAACGACTTGGCATACGGGCCTTAGTGTGTTGTGAAAACTTCATTTTGGAATAACACTTCGGCTTTTGCGTGAAATTGTCTGTTTAAAAGTAAAATATTCAGATTCAGAGTAAAATAATTAAGTATAATCTGACCGATCCAAAAAAAATCCACAGGAATTTTGTGCTATTTTTGAGCGTTTTTGTGCCATCCTTTAAAATTTTCGAGCCCAACCAGAAATTACAAAAAATGAATTTTTTCAAATGCTGCCAGAAATGGACCGCCTAGTTGCGTTTTGTTTACAAAACGGGGCATTTGAAAAAACGCCGTTTTGAGTCTTTTCTGGTTGGCCTTAACATTTTTTTTTGTAGGATGCCACAAAAAGGCACAAAAATAGCACAAAATTCCTGTGGGCTGTTAAAGTGCAACTACAGGTTTACTGGCCTTAATAACAACACAATTTTTCATGAAATTTATAATTTTTTATGAAATTGAACTTCCTCGTACAATTTGTGAGGTGCACGTGAGGGGGTTCCCCCAATGTTGGCGAAATTGGTTTATTGGCGAAAAAAAATCCCAATTGGTTGTTCAGTGAGCAAAATCTGAGGAATTTGTTTTTCAGTGATCCAGACCCGCGAAAATGTTTTTGTAGGCAAGAAATATGAGGAGAATTGTTGTTTTAAGGGTGTGAACTCCGAAAAATTAGTATTTTTTAGTGTGCCAACCCAGCTAAAATGATATTTTAGAGCGTAGAATCTGCGAAAATGGTCCCTGAAGTTTGTTTGATAGCAACAAAAATCCGTAAATTGATTTTTAGTGAGCTCGACACGTTGAAACATTTTATTGCTGTTAAGAAAAATCCGCAAAGTTGGGTTTTAGAGAGCGAAATCCGAGAAACTCGTTTTTCAGTGAGCCAGATCCAGGAAAATGACTATTTTTTCGCAAGAAAAATGAGGAAAATTGGTGTCTTACTGATCAAAATCTGATAAGCTAATCTGATGAGCACCGAAAAGTTGTTTAGAGTACGAAAACCACGAAAGTTGCATATGCGGGATGGCTTCGGCCACCCCGCTTGGTTGAAGATTGGTTTATTTCTGAGCTGTACAAAATGCCATGGCCCCTCCCTCAGATCCGCCACTGTCCCTTGCCCTGAACCACTGGAGTGCTACACTGGTTGGCGTCCGCTTGGAATTTTCTCCGCTCCACGACAAAAAGATATGGAAAGGGCCCTTCAAATGTGCTTAATATTTTATTTTTAAGTAATTAATTTATTTTTTACAATAATTTTGAATAACAATGTTGATAGTTACATAAAAAAAGGCTGCTACATGCATTAATACCGTTCGCGAAAAAACATAATCGTAATCAAAACATATTTACATTAACGTGAAAAAGGAAGAAAACAAGATAACCTTTTCAAGTTTTGAAATGATTGCACCACAAATCGGACGTTAAAACATTCATCTGCAATTTCAAAAGAGCGATGAAAATTTTAGACCCGTGAAAGATCGATGTGGGGGGGGGGGTCCGAAGTTTTTGTTTCTACCTGTCATAGACGGGGTGGATGGGGGTGAAGAGACGGGCGCGGAGGCTATTCAATTATCGACAACTCGATTCGCCTGTCGTTTTTGAAGAGCCGCCGCCAGGTCCTGCTGTAGGGACTGCCGAGTTTTGGAGCCCGACTCAGGTTCAACGGCTCGCAGACCGTTGACAATGTCCTTGGTCTTACCGAAATAGATTTCATTCAGTGTGTTTCTAATTTTATTCTCCATGTCTTCGACGAGACGGCCAATGTTGGCTATGTGTGGTGCCGTCTCCGAGACTGGTGTGTCCTGTTCAATTTGTCGAGTGAGACTTCCGCCGAGGTTCATCGTCCCACTGCCGGATTTGTTCGTCTGTAGCCAAAGCATGACGGTGGATGTCAGTTTGTAGTGGGCGTTTCGCCCCGAGGTTTTTTCCTGTACTTCGACCACGTGGATAGAGTCCCAACAACCTTTGATTTTCTTCGAGCCGTCCCCGGCTTTTTTAATTAAAATCGCACCTGAAAAACATTGTTTTTCAGTTACTGAATTACCTATCACTATCACGACAAAATAAATCACAAAAATACCTGCAAAACCATTAATTTCCAAGTCCCACAAATACACAGAAGACACTCCTCCTTCGAAATACATTTCTCTATATTGATCAAAGGCGTTATTAGCTTCGATTTCCAATTTCCTCAACCTCTCAGATGGCATTGAACCATCTTCCAACGTTGGGTAATAAATATTTGTCCACGGGGATCTGATCATGAAATTACAAGTCAAAAACGAGCTCATCAGCTCCCTCCCCTCTCCTTCCAGCAAAAAACATCACCTGTAAGAGTCTCCGTCTCTGTTGTAGTCGCACAGGAGGTAGTCTTTGCCCACTTCTTGATCTCGGGCAATCTTCAGCGGTTGATCAACCGAGGACAGCAAGTCTTCGCAAAGGCTAGGCACCAAGTCTATTAAATCGCTAAGATTTTTTTCAATCTCTTGAGGCGGTAGTCGTCTCATGAGATCTAACGCGCAGTCCATCTGTTGGTCGGTCTGCAAAAAAGGAAACAAATAAAATGTGATTTTTCGCAAGACGTTGGTCACGTCGGAAGGTATCAGGGAGGAAGGTGAAGGGGGGGGGCTAAGAGCCGCCAAGCAAGAATGCCGCTGTAGGGCGGACACGAGAAGGCGATAACACACGCTGAGGCCGGCACGGTGGATGTCGTACCAGAGAGTTCGTTACGCAGAGCGTGGCTCATATTGCTATTTCGGCAAGCGTTATCGATTTCTAGTGTCGTCGAACACGGGACAAATCTCTTCATTGCAATTGTACTTTAAATATTTGTCAATCAGTAGCGACGTCAGACAGTTGTCTAACCACAACTTTTAAACTTTTCGACAGGGGTGTCGAACAGTAGAAAGTCGCTCATCGGGTGGGGTGGGGTAAAAACCACGTTTTGCGAGCTCATTGGATTCTATGTGAGGTACGGCCTTTACTTGGAATAACAAATCCATAGATATAGTAATGTTCGTAGACCGAAAACCCTCTGTAGTACGATTTTGGATTTCTTCCTGACACGCCGATCCAGTCAGGAAGGTCTGGCGCGGCCAATGCCGGCGAGACCCCCCCCCCCCTATGTGGATGACCTAGCCTCAATTGCCGGGCTGGTGAGAGTAAATTATGGCCGTATTCAGAGACCTTCCTTAACGGAGCCTTAACTTAAGTTGTGCAAAGATCATACGGTTTATTATAATGCATCACCTGGTTTTGAAGCACTTTAAGGCGGCCTTAACTTGAGGAAGGTCTCTGAATACGGCCCCTAGTCCCAAAACCTTATTAACAAAACGCAGCAGAAAGGTTACAAATGAGCCAGTCCAGCGGAATTTCGTTCTTGACGGAGCCTAACCAGTGAAATTGGTTGTTGCAATTACCAGATCCACGAAATTTGGGGTTTGAAAGAGCCAAGTCTACGAAATTGTTTTTTTTTTGTTTTTGTCTTGTTTTTTTCACTGAGCCAAGCCGGCGAAATCGGTTATTTGAATGAGCTACCTCCCCCTCCCCACGAAATTGCATTTTCGAATGGATCAGCAGGGCGAAATTTTGTATTTGATGCAGATAAATCCTCGAAATTGTATTTTGTACGTGAGCCAGCCATACGAAGTTGGTTTTCTAATTATCCAAGCCCGCGAAATTTTATTTTTGAGAAAGCTGGACCGTGGGGGGGCTAATACGATGAATCAGGAGGGGATAAGTCCCTGTGCCCCCCTTAAATCCGCCGACGAGTCTTTTGCCGTTTATAGGGCGCGAATAGGACGTCAAGCCAAGGCGCGTATGCACAGTTTGGCCGTTTTTATGGTGGGGAATAACTAGTTTTCTAATTTCTAGGAAGCTAGTGGCTGTCAAGTAGGGTTGCCCCGGGATCAAAGGGTACCCGGGACAATCCCGGTTTGGTTAATTTTGCCCCGCGATTTGTCCCGGATTCTGCTCATTATTTCTAAGAAATTGACACGGGGCGTACATAGTAAATAATAATGTTATTATTGGAATGAAGACGCGCGTAAACCTGACCTGATACATCAAGTGAGAATAATTAATGAAAATCGTCCTATTCGCTACCTGCTTCGTAAGTTGTTCATTACGATAACATGATAACTCCATTAAGTGGAATTTTTCATTACCTGGCACTTTATAGCTTCAGTTTTTGAAAACTGTACAGTAAAGGTTTGAAACTGACATGAAAAGTTTTTTACATGTCAGTTTCCTATAACCTCCTGAAATCCTTGTTGAAATGTTATCACCTATCCGTGATTATAGAAGTATCTTAAGGCATGTTTTTTTGTTTCTGTTTTTTTTGTCAAAAGAATAAAACTGGGTAATATTCGACGACGGTTGCGCGAAAAATAACGTACATCACTCGACTATTAAGTGGTATTACCCGCTCGTTTTTAATTAGTGGCCTCGGCAAGCCTCGTCCGCCAAACAAAAAACTCGCAGGTAATGCACCACTTACTAATCTTGTAATGTAATCCACTATTCTTTCCCGAATAAACAAGATACTTGGTGCCAATTTTGCCTCCCAATAACCCACATGGGACGAAAACTGTTAAATAACCGCTGAAATTGCTTGTTCGACCGTGATATCGCCTCAATTGATTCATCCAAGATCCAATGGATGAATGTAATGTTAAATATAATGTCGTAGTGTAACCACCGGTGAAACTATACACATATACGACATTTTTCTCTCTAATTTAGTCGCAAATTAGCGTATTTCTTAATTTCAGCAGTGAATTAGCAATTCTTTTCACTTTTACCCATGAATTAGCGTTTTAATTTTAGCCATTTTAGCGCTTTTTATCATTGTTAGCAGCGAAATGTCCATGTTGGCACGAATTAATGATTTTTCTCAATTTCAGCAGTGAATTAGTCATTTTACAAATTTAGCCATGAATTAGCGCTTCTTCTCAATCTTCAAGTTGCCTTCAGAAATTGTGAATTTGGGTTTTTTTCAATCTTAGCTGTGAATATGCGCTTTATCTCAATTTTAGCCACGCTGCAAATGCGCAATCAGAAAATCGACGATGTCTTCCACATAGAACTACGAATTAGCGCTCTGTTGCTTTCAAATTTAGCGACTTCTTCACAATTATCGATTATTTGGATCTCTTTCTCCATTTTATCGGTGAATTAGCGCTTTTTCTCCAGTTTAAAAGCGAATGAGCGCTGTTTCTTAATTTGTGAAGTGAATTATTAGCGATGTATTCACATTTAGCCTTGAGTTAGCGCTTTTTCCCGAATTACATATCACTCTTTTTCTATACTTGCAGCGAATTGGTGATGTAGTCACATAATAGCAACGAATTAGTACTTTATATCCATTTTAGCCGCTCAATTTTAGCCGTGAAAGCGCCTCCAGAAATCGCGGTTTGGTTTTTTCTTAATTTTAGCTTTGAATGATCGCCTTTTCTCAATTTTGGCAGTGAGTTAGCGTTTTTTCTCTATTTTAGCAGCAAAATTAGCGATGTTTCTCAATTTGAGCAGTGAATATTAGCGCTCACATTTAGCCACGAATTAGCGCTTTCCCTCAACTTCAACAGTAAATCATAGATGTCTTTACATTTAGCTATGAATTAGCGTTTTTTTTTCAATTTCAGCCATGAATAAGTTGCCCCCAGAAATCGCGAATTGGCGATTTCTCAACTTTAGCTTTAAATGAGCGTCTATTCCCAATCTCCCAGTTTGAGCAAATCCAAGTTTTTCTTAATTTTGCAGCGAATTAGCACTTGTATCCATTTTAGCAGCGAATCAACGATGTATTCACATATAGAGACGAACTAGCTCCGAAACACCAAACGCTCGAACCACAAGACTCAACCAGGCGCTGATTCAGAGTTCAGCTTAAGCGAGGGCGCATAAAGAAGCCCCAACCCCACGCCCTTTCCCAAAACCTACCAAGGAAAACTCATGCCAAGATTTCATGTTTTCCCAGGAAGTTCCGAGGGGGACAGGAGCTAAAGGGTTAAAAAAAAGGACGCACGCCTCCAGCGACAACCACACAGTTGCAGCGTTTTCCTAAGACAGCCTTTTCTCTCTAACTCACTCACACTCTCTCTTCTCTTGGATAGCAGCACATATGGGTTCCAACTCAAAATTTCGTTGTTCAAGGTGCCAAATCCGCGAAAATAGTTCCTGAAAGGGCCAAATCCACGAAATTCCGGGTTTGAATGAGCTAAATCCGCAGTTAAGTGATTATGTAAATGAGAAAAATCGTCGACTTTGCTTTTTAAACAGCGCAAATCCAGTGAAATTGCTTGCTTTCTTGGGTGAGTCAATCCCGTGAAATTGAGCCAAAATTTCATTTTTGAAATTCAAATAGGCTCTTCTCCAAATAGGCGAACCCCACGAAATTCGTTTTGACAATGGGCCAACCCCTCCAAAATTTGGGTTTTGAAAGTTAGACCCACGAAATTTCTCTTCAAAATGAGCGAATGTCCGGAACTTTTGATTTTGAAGGCGTGAAACCCGTGAAGTTGACTTTTTTAAGCAGGGGGGGGGGTGTCGACCGCTCCAAATTGGTTTCTTACGCGCTGATACGCTTAATCGGTTTTTTGAATGAGCAAAACCGGAGAAATTTGGTTGCGCAAGTGCCAATAATCTGTGAAATTCGAGTTCAATGGGGGAGAAAGCCGTGAGTTTTAGCCATTTCTAGGATCAAAATGTTTTCTTGGGCCAGAGTATTTAATTTCAGATCTTATCAGCGTATCAGCACGGCTGTAAACTTTAATTTTACAGAAAATTCAATTCTTTGAGCTAATAAATAAAACTTTGAAGACATAATTCTGTTGTCTTGAAGGCGAACAGGCAATTTTTGGATCACCAGATGGTTAAAGTTTTCAGTGTTTTCGACTAACTGGAATGGCCAATAGGGGGGGGGGGGCTGGTAATCTTTTGGGCCAGATCCGACCATATAAAACCGAGATATAGCAATTTCTTCAAAGAAAGAGGCTCAAAAATAGCGTAAAATTGGCGAAAAAACAGACATAACTTCCATGCGCTTCGAGCTGCACGCAACAAACTTTCACCAAAGAAGTATTTATGTGTCAGGATAACATTTATTTTCGATCAAAGTAGCACCATTTTGGGGAAAAACGTATTTTAGGCCATAAACAACATGACCCTCAGGGGAGCTACAGAAGACATAATGACCCTGTAAATAACTCTGCATTACAAATCTATGCTAACCTGAGAATAATCATTCGTTTTTACAGTTCTTTATATGTAAGTGACATTTGGCTCTGTATGTGACAATAATCCACACAATGCGGGCTTCGGAAGGGCCTAGCCCGCGAAATTTTTTTGTTGAAAAGAGTGAGACGGACGAAATTTCTCTTTAAAATAAGCCAAAATTAACGACGCGGTTTGTGAGTCCATCAGAACGCACTGAATTGAGAAATCAAAAATTGAATTGAGACATGCAGCGGGTAACGGCGGAAACGCTCATAAGAAACCGCGTCAGCGCCCCCCAGTGTCTATACAAATGAGCGTTTGCGTTGTCGTTGGTTTCTGCCGAATTTATTACTTACAGATTCAATTATTACAATTTAAATTTGTATATTTATCATTTATGTGTAGATTCGTAACGTATAGAGTTATTCACGGGGCTATTATGTTTTCTGTAGCTCCCCAAAAATGGTGCTACTTTGATCGAAAATAAATGTATGTGCCACCAAACCGAAAAATCGGCGAAAAATTGGACGTTATCCTGACACATAAATACTTCTTTGGTGAAAGTTTGTTGCGTGCAGCTCGTATCGCCTGGGAGTTATGCCTGTTTTTCGCCAATTTTACGCTATTTTTAAGCCTCTTTCTTTAAATAAATTGCTCTATCTCGCTTTTACATGGTCGGATCTGGCCCAAAAGATTACCAGCCTTCTTCAACTTCATAAGAAAGATATCCTGAGAATTTCAAGCCGCTAGCATCGATATTGCGGTAACGGAAAAATGGAGCATTTTAGGGGAACATATTGTCAGTGTTTCACCAATTCCGGGCCGTAGAAATGAGGTCCAGGCTTGAAACTCTGGCGATGGACTATACTTATGATAGGTAACTCACCGTAGGAGTTTAATCCGAAAAAACATAAAAGGCATTTTTGCCCCCCTTATCGGGCTAGAGCCTTTCAAATTGGCAACCCTAAGCTCAAGGGTATCGCTCGTGTCATAATTGCTTAGAAACTCTTATTTTTCAGTGAATTTCATGCAAAAACTACTTCAAAAAGAGCTCCAAGTAAGGCGCGAAATAGTACCCGCTGAGTTTTCGAAATGATATTGGCTCTGAAGATGGGAATGTAATTGGTGATTGTTATTTACAAATTACTTCGAAAAAGTGCTTTTAATTACAAATTATCAATTACTAATTGTAATTGAATTACGTAATTCAATTACTGCCCAGCCCTGCTGATTTAGGACCTCTAACCGCTTTCAGATTAGCCCTTTGGTTCAATTAATCCAGTTTGGATTTTGTGATCGAATAGTGCAGATGGACTTTTGGGCGCTCAGGTATCGATATGTAATCCCCCCCCCCTCTTCAACCAAATCTCCGGGCGAAGAGCGTTGAGAAAACTCAACTGCCTTTTTAATTAAATAAGGCACTCCCTGTCCCATGGTTGTGGTGATCGTTGAGATTCAATGAAATTTTGGATATACAGGATGATTCAGGAGGAATGTGACAAACTTGCACAGGGGATAGTGCGTACTCGACGCACAAAAAACGTCATAGGGAAAATCATAGCCGAAAATGCTTTGGTTACGAGATATGAGCATTTTCCTGTTGTTTCCCAGTTTCATCAGTTTTTACGGTAATTGTCGTGTTCACGGCTCACCGTTAGTGGTTAGACAAAAAATGACGAGGGATTCGGATAGAGAACAAAATCCTGTTCCTGAAACCACCTTGAAAATCTGGGCGTGGCTATTTCAGCCATGTGAAAAGTTAAGAAAGTTAGTTTTTTCAAATACCTGATAAATTTTACATCAGTATCAATCAGCTGCTAGTGCACGCATCGACGGGCAAAGTTGTGGAAAAATACCCCGTTCTGTTTACTTTCGACCAGTGTCCTGATAGTTGAAGTTTGCAACCCTCCGACTTTAGCAATCAAGTTTAAATGCAAAAAAATGTGAACTTGCTGTGTTAAAACAAGTCGAATAGGTCAGTTTAAATGTCGTTTCCTTGGGGTATTGCGTTCCTACGAGCATGCTCCTCTCAATGCCTGAAGTAAGGATTCAATTGACAACGAGGTTTTCCATGTGTGGAATGTGAGTTGAGGTGGTGGATGAACAGCGTTAGGGTGAAAATTATGGGCTTCGACATTTCACCTTATCAGATTCAGCCGGTACCCTAATATCTCATTCACGTACACTCATATCTCTCATTCACGGAGTTCATTGTCCATCGTTTGTCCCTCCAACTTGTATGAGATCAATTTACAGTAACAACCTTAAGTTGAAATAACAACATAACGTCGTTCAAATAAGTTTTCAAAAATTCCTCTCCCTTGTAGACACTCGGACGCTCTTTTCTGTATATCTCTGGTGGTTCGACGAATTTCGGCATCTCGTTGTCTGATTGATTCAGCACAGGCCACAACTTTGTTGATCACCTCCTCGCGTTTGCTGGGCTTGTGTTCGTATACCATTGTCTTCATCCACCCTCAGAGACAGTAATCGAGGGACGTTAGGTCAGGAGACCTGGTCAGAACAGTTAATTGGTCCTCCTCGCCCACAATCTGCTGAGCTGAGGTGATTCTGATGAAATAGAACGGCCAAGTCCCCGTTCAAGTCCTAACGTAGCAGTTCATCCACGGCGTCTCTCATGGTGACCCTCGCGTAGTGAATTGAATTCTTACTTTTACTTCAGGCATTGTGAGGAGCATGCTCGGAGGAACACAATAGCCTATGGAAAGGGCATTTAACATGACCTATTCGGTTTGTTTTATCAAAGCAAGTAGCATTTTTTTGAACTGGAACTTGATTGCTAAAGTCGGAGGGTTGCAAACTTCAAGTATCAGGACACCGTTCGAAAGTACCCAGAACGTGGTAGTTTTCCACAACTTTACCCGTCGATGCGCGCACTAGCAGCTGATTGATACTGATGTGAAATTTATCAGGTATTCGAAAAAACTTCTTTTTTCACTTTTCACATGGCTGAAATAGCGACATTTTTTGATTTTCACGGTGGTTTCAGGAACATGATTTTGTCCTCTTTCCGAATCCACCGTCAGTTTTTGTCTAACCACCTACGGTGAGCCCTGAACACGACAATTGCCGAAAAAAGTAATGCAACTAGAAAAAACAGGAAAATGCTCATATCTCGTAACCAAAGCATTTTCGGCTATGCGTCTATGAGACGTTTTTTGTGCGTCCAGGTACGCACTATCACCTGTGTAAGTTTGTCACATTCCTCCTTAATCACCCTGTACAAGGGCGTTTAGCGGGACTGTCTTCGCGCAAAGGCGGGACGCCCGATTCACCCGACTCCTTCTTGAAGGCAAATTTCAGAACGATCCGATTCACATCCGTTTGTTATTGGTGGGGGGAGGGCGGACAAAAAAGAATGATGTCACCAAGTGTGGATTGCCCTTCAAAAAATGAATCATCTTGAAAACAAGTTTGCCGAATGACCTGACAGCTATTATTAATATTATCATCTTCGAAAGACAAACCAATAAAACCAATTTTAGGGTACAGTTAGCTGGAATGTGAGTGTTTCAATTACTGAAAACATCGCTAGGTCACTCACCATTTTCGTGAATCTCTCGGAACCTGTGGAATGCTTTTAAAAAACCGTTCGATCTCAATTGTTTCAAAAGAAAAAATGTCAAATATTTTGCGAGAAATGCTTGAAACGACTGCACTGACCAAAGGCACTGACTGTCACTCTGCACTGAAACGTTTTAGTTCTTCCCCGAACACTGTCCTAATTCAAGACGAGTCGGCTCACTCCAATCGGGTGGGCGATGACAGTAGAATAGAAAACACTTCAATAATAAAAAAAAACTTTTTATATGAACCGAAATAAAAAATTAAGGAAAAGATAACAAAAAACTTGTGGGCAGGACAACCTTACGCAGGGGAAAAAGCAGTACGGGTTTTCTCTTGTTCTCTCGGTATTTGTATCAATTTTTCTCTTTTTTTGGAAAGGCGCAGAAGCGTGTTGGATTACACGTTTACTGGCCGGTTCAATTCGAAAAATGCTTGGACCTTTTAATGATGGTGTGATTGTGGGGGGGGAGGATGTTTTGAAATCCAAAGACACTTGGATCAAAAGTGTGTAGTTATCCGTTAAAATTCTGTTAATTTTTAGGGGGGAAAAAATAAAATTGCACTCTCATCCTTTTTTGTTCTTTTTAGGCGATACAAAAGGCATTGAAACAGGCAGAATGGAAATTTTGTAAAACGTGGTAGAGCGCCTGCGTTCGGTGACATTGCCCTACCCTACCCCCTTCGTCCGTTCTGGTGTCTGGAGTCTCCTCCTGAGCTCGTCTACGGCCACATGTGAGTAGTTTTAATTTCCTTTATTTTTTTTAAATTATTTTTTCCCCCCGAATTTGATTTTTCTCGTGCGTGCGTGGGTTAATTGTCGCACCGACGGCCTTTAAAAGACTGACTTCGATTTCAACTGTTTTATTATCAAACGGAAGATTGCCCTCCCCAAGTTTCGGAGGTAAATTTTATGTTATGTGCCGCGGGTTCGATCTTTGTTGGCAGGCCGGTGGGTTGTTTCCTTTTATTTATTTATTTTTCTGCTGTGTTTTCCCTTCAAGTTTATCAATTAAATTTTAAATTTCTACCACCCCTCTGGTGCCGTTGTACATTCTCTTTGACTCCGTGTTTCCGCGAATCCCCCGTGGACTGAGTTGGAAGTGTCTTGTACTGCTTGTGTTTACCTTCTCTCCTGTTGGTTCAACGAACGTGGTCCAACGCGACACACTTCTCGTACGGCTCGGTACTTGAGCTTAATCGCTTTTATTTAAATTTCCGCCCGATTAATTTCCAATTTATTTAGAAATTAAAACGACGAAAAGTCCTGACACTCGCGGTATTTACCCCCAAAAAAGGCGCTGAAAGTTGTCTTTGCAAACCTACGACCTAACCTCCTCATTACACGTTTCGTTGGACATTAATTTCCATCGGCCTGATTCCGTGAATGCGAACATTGTACCATAGTTTTTTTCTTTATTTAATTGAGAAAACAATTCAATTTTTTACGTAGTTTGAAATAAGTCCTCAAGTTATTGCCCCAAAAAGGTAAGACGCGACCTCAAGTTACTCAAATTTCGTGCCTTTAAAGTTCGTCAATCGTCAGTGACTGATATGTCCATTTTTGTGAGCTGACCGGAATTGTCGGGTTGTAAATTTTAGCTTGGTCATGTTCTGTGCTGTTGGAGGACGCTAGAAACAAAATTTCTAGGTATTTTTACCAGTACGCAATTAACGTAATATTTTCATTGTTTTCTAGTTTCCGCTCTGCTCATTTTTCTTCATTAAGAAAAAAACAAACAATTTGATTAGTTATTATGGCAGACATCGAAGACACCCATTTCGACACCGGTGATGCGGGAGCATCAGTCACATATCCGATGCAATGCTCAGCATTGCGAAAGAACGGATTTGTTATGCTCAAAGTAAGTTCTTTTGGACCGTCATATTTCACTGGGTTTTTTACTAATTTGACTTCTCCCACTAAACAGAGTAGACCGTGTAAAATCGTTGAAATGTCCACTTCAAAAACTGGTAAACACGGTCACGCCAAAGTTCACCTCGTCGGATTGGATATTTTCAGCGGCAAAAAGTACGAGGATATCTGTCCGTCGACTCATAACATGGATGTGCCCTTTGTTAAGCGCGAAGACTATCAAGTAAGTGAATTGAGTGTCTTTTTGTTTTGTTTACTCGTTTCAAGGTGAAGGACTTGAGATAAGAGTTACTACCTGTTTTACGCGCTTTTTTGAAGGATTTCTACTCTCTTCCCCTCTCCGTTGTAACCCCACATTATAGTCACCCGATATGACCTAAGGAACACTTCGAAAGGGTCTCCCAACGGTGTTAGATTGTTCAACATTTCCACGAGGCCGGAACCCCGAGGCCTCTGGCGAGCAGCTGTACTTCTGGTAGGTGCATGGGAGGGGCAGCTGCCGTCAATTTACCTCTTTCAATTGGCATGGGCGCGCCGTGACCGAAATTCTAGGGTGGACTGGGTGACCCTTCGCTCCAAGATGGTTAAAGATGATTCCATATTATTTTGGCCCACTTTTATGTTTCATTAAAGGAACAAGGTGTTCACTGCTCTTGCTATTCGCTCAAAAAAGCTAACTGAAGATTCAAGAACCCCCCCAAAAATATCCCCTTATCTTTCTACCCTTCTTAAGATGCGTTTACATTTGAGAGTTTTTAGCTCTCGAGAGCTTAACTCGCCAGTCTAAACGGGCCAGAGAATTTTCCCTCCCTGCCACCTGCCCGTACCTGGCTCTCTCAGAGAGTTCAACTCTCGAGATTTACTCTCACGTGTAATAGCACCATTGGGGTGTCCAGATGTAAAAGTGGTTTCCGAGGACGCCTGGTTCGAAAAGTAGGACGTCTAAATACACGTTAACAACGACTAATCGTTGATCAGTTTGATGTTGGGATAGGTTCCGTTTCAGATAGGAAATAAGTTTTGAAAGAACTAAAACTACGAAACCGAGGTTTGAAAGAGCCAAAACTATTAAATTATGGTTTTTGAATGAGCCAAATCGGCGAATTAGGTTTTTGAAATAGCGAAAGCCCGCAAAACTTCAGTTTGTTCGAGCCAAATCCAAGAATTTGCTTTTTGAAAGAGCCACATTTGTTTTTCGAACCAGCGAAATTTCCGAAACTGATTTTAGAAAAACCTAAGGATACGGAATTTGTTTTTTGAAAGAATGAAAATACGCGAAATTAGGGTTTGAATTAGCAAAAATTCGTGAAATTAGGATTTGAAGAAGCAAAATCCGCGATATTGGTTATGAGATAGCAAAAATCCTCAGTAAAATTTGGGTTCTTAAGGCTGCCAAAATCACGAAATTTGTGTTTTTTTGTTGTTAACTTTTCGAATTGGTCACAACAGTGCAACTGTGGACTTCAGAAAGAGCCGAACCCACGAAAATTGGTGAGTAAAATAACAACGTCTGTGAAATTGTGGTTGAAATTAGCCAAATCCACAAAATTACGTTTTAATTGAAAATAGATCCGTAAATTTTAGGTTTGGGATACTCCAAAATCGAGAATTAGGATTTTAAAAGAGCCAAATTCGAACGTTTATTCATGGAGAGTGAAAATTTCCAGCCAAAATGTTAATTGATTGAGCCAAAATTACGAAATTTTTCTTTTTTCGTTGGTTTTTTGCGAAATTAGTTTTTTACGGGGGAGTTGTACATGTGTTTCCTCGACCCCCTTCCAATCATACCTCGCCTATTCGGCGTTAAGCCGGATACACACATGCGGTAATTGCCAAGTAACGAGCAAAACATTTTTGAAATTCTCAGCTGGTTGGTTTCTAGGCAATTGCTAGAAATTGATTGAATATTTTGCAAGTTACTTGGCAAGTATCGCATGTGTGTTTCCGGCTTAACGTAAATTATCGGCGTATTTCGGCACCAATCCTGGATTTCAAGGTCTCATTTAAATCTTCAGGAAATTCCGCACATACCGTAAACAAGTTCCCTGCTGAATGCCCGTGAAATTGATAGTTTCGGGTGTGTCAATTCGAGGGTTTAATATGTGTTTTTTTTTTTTTTTTTTTTTTTTTTTTAGTTAAGGTGCGGGTTTTACGGTGTGCCAAAGGATTGTTTTGTCCCTGCAGTTTATTTAATGTGATGAGTTAGGAAACTACGAATGCCACTTAAGTCTATTTTCTGTTTCTTTTTTTTAATGCCAAATTGGAACAGGAAATAAAGCTTAAAAAAAGGCAGAATAGCGGCAAAATTCGGCCTAACTTCAAATGTGGCTTTAAAAATTCCTTGTTATGCCGTACTTTCAGGATTCGAAGAGTCCGAAACGATACGGGGTGGCAAACATCCTTATAAGGGAGGGTAGACGTTGGCCGACTCACTGCTATCTAAAAGGCGTAAAGAAATTTGCCCGAACAAGGTGTCTAATCTTATGTTTTTTTATGTGCCGAGTCGATAAAAATTAACTTCAACTCTGTGCGACAATTAGTTTTTGAGTTTCGAAGTAAATTGTACCAAAAAAACATGGTTTTAGGCTTGAATATTCCCAAAAAATCCTCACGTCCAACGTGTAGTAATGCGGTTGACGTAGATGTCATTTTTGAAGTAGTTTTTGGCGCTGAATCAAATGCTCGGTGGCTCCTTTCGCTGTGATCAACGAGTTTTTCTCTTAAGGGGGAACTGCAGTGATGATTCCTCGACCCTCCAATCGACCGTTCAATCGCCCCTCGCCTACTTCTCTGCATACATTTTCTGGCCTTATTTCTCCACCAGTCCAGGTTTTTAAGGACTCGTTTTAATCTTCAGGAAATTCCGCATATGCAGTAGTTTTCCTTTTTTCAAATAAGTCGAAAAAAAAAAACGGTGAAATTACACGGTAAAAGTTCAAGGCGAATTTAAAATAACTTCTGGGATGAAATTTGAAAAAAGGAAAACTACTGCATATGCAGAATTTCCTGAAGATTAAAACGAGTCCTTGAAAACCAGGATTGGTGCAAAAATAAGGCCAGAAAATGTATGCCGAGAACTAGGCGAGGGGTGATTGGAGGGGGGTCGAGGAATCACCCGTGCAACTCCCCCTCAATACTTTGATGTGATATGAAAATGTGTATCAAGATTTTGGGCAGGACTAACCATGATTTCTGATCTTGATTAGTTTTTTGTGCAGAATCGAATGAGCGTTTGCAGGGATCTCTGGGGTCAATCCTTTCTGGGATACGCCCAGAAATATTAGATTAAATCCTTTAAGAGATGTTTGCTGGAGATGTTGCTGAGATGTTTGCCCGTAACTCAAAAAGTGTAGGTACTAGTGATCCCGACTACAGCTCATTCAATTCAGCACAAAAAACTACGTACGATGAGAGAAAATGGTCAGTCCTGCCTAAATAATAGTACACATTTTTTAGGGCACATTTAAGTATGGAAAAAATCGCGTTTTTTCAGGTATTTTCGTTCATAACTCAATTAATATTGATCTCAGAATCGAGCTACCGTGCATTTGATTCAGCCCCAAAAACAACTTCAGAAACGTCTTATGACTCGATTTCATCTCTAAATGTAAGGCGTGAGGACAACAATTAACTAATCAAACCAAAAACAACGGTCTTTTGATACAAATTATGCCATAACTCGAGAAATTATCGGCCCATGGAATTGGGGCTCATTAGTCACCTCATTTGGACAATTTTTTTCATCCCTTATAGGGGTGAGTTGGCCAACGTCTACCCACCCGCCCTTAAAAATAGGTTCGCCACCCCGTATCGTTGCGGACTCTTCGAATCCTCAAAGTATACATCGAAAAGAATTTTTTAGGCCACATTCGAAATTGGCCCTAATTTTGCCGTTATTCTGGCTTTATTTCCTGTTCTAAATTTCAAGTTTAAAATCTCCAACGATCCACATTGTAAACGAAGATTGCACCGAAGGTGCGGTCCAGCCTCCGTTTAGACCTCAGACTTTCAGCCACCTTGGGGGGGTTTTAGGCCTCCGTACGGTAAAATATTCTCAGCCACCCCTCCCACCGCACTTATACTATCTGCCTAATTTCTTTATTTTCTTATAAAAAACAATAGCCCGATAGCCCTCTGTCTCTGTTTGGCAAGCTTGGATTTTGTATTGCAGTGTCAGATATCTGCTCAAGAATCTGGGTGAATTGGGTGTGTGTTAGAGATGTGATTAAAACAAAAATCTTGGAGTACGGCCCCAGAATCCCGAACATTCTACATAAAACGTGGCATTTTGGCCCAATATCTGACCCAAAACAAATCTTGCGCGTTTGGCTCTTTCCAAAACCAAATGTCGCCATTGAGTCTATTTTAAACCCAAGTTTCGACCTCTTAAAATCAAATTATACGCATTTAGCTCGTTCAAATTCAAATTTTTGGGATTTTTTATCAAAAACATAATTCCGTTGGTTTGGCTCTTTCAAACCTCAATTTCGCGG
The DNA here is from genome assembly GCA_038030265.1 of Corythucha ciliata. Classification (NCBI taxonomy): domain Eukaryota; kingdom Metazoa; phylum Arthropoda; class Insecta; order Hemiptera; family Tingidae; genus Corythucha; species Corythucha ciliata. The sequence goes on from CM075943.1 coordinate 51,169,183, forward strand.
TCATTCGCTCTTTCAAAAACTAAATCTCCTGGATTTGGCTCTTTCAAAACCCGATTTCGGCGATTTAAGATTTACGATAAACCAAATTTCATGGCATAAGCTCTTTCTATAATTGTGGTTAATGCGAAAACTAATTTGGCTCGTTCGAGAATCAAAAATGTCATGTGTAGTTGAGTCAAGAAAAATTCTATCGTGTCAGTTGCTAAGAGTATAAGGCCCCTTTTACACGAGTAAGTTTTTTGATCAAAGTAGCCATTTTGAAAAAAATTCACAGATGTTCCCTGCCTCAAATTGTCTGTTTGTGATCAGATTGAACATATTTTTGAACAAAAAACTTACTCGTGTAAAAGGGGCCTAAGGGTTAGGTCGACAATGTCCGTTTAAACGTTGCTAAGGGTTTAAACGATTTTGTATTCAAAATACTAAATTCGGATTGGGGTGTAAGCTCTTAAGCTCAGCTTAGTGTTAAACGGAACTTTAAACCCATGTGGTCGACCCGGGCCTAAGTCAAAAATTAGCCATTTTCCGTTCTTGCACTCAGCTTGACGTCCTGCCTCTACTCTTCTGTTCTCAAGAGTATAAGTCACGAAAAAAACCGAATTCCTATTCCTAAGGGGACTTGTACCAAACAGTATTGTTTGGGTGTTATTTAAATTGAAAAGTTTGGAACGCTCTCTTGAAAACTTCAATTTTTTGACTTATACTCTTAGTAACCGACACACAAATTGCTAGCATTACTACGAGTGTATTTCGGTTTCAAATACTACATGATTTTTTTGAGTTTTTCGCTTATTTCGGGTCTGCAATAGACGATTTCCGTGAAAAAAGCGAAGGTTTAGAACTGCAGGTTATGGGTTTATTTCTAGTTGCCGAGAGTCTCTTTAACAGTATTATTTTTGTCAAATTGCTAGCATTACTACGAGTATATTTCGGTTTGAAATACTACATGATTTTTGAGTTTTACGTTTATTTCGAGTCTACAATTACACTTCCTTCGCGTGCTTCTCATCTAACGTCAGAAAAATGCGATACTATTGCTGCTTCGGCGACTGTACGAGTTCTTCCGTTCCAAGTCGACCTGGTTTCGATCCAGCTACTAAATTTATCCCTTTCCCTCATCCATACCGACACTTGACTGAAAACGTCCTAAATTGAGGAAAAAAAGAAGAGGAAGTACATGTGAAGGCGTGTGATAAAGGCGCAACTATGACGGGACTTCATGTTAAGGTGCCGCCGGAACGACGAGTTTTCATCGGTACATTTCGTTTGTCGGAGGCTGAAGAATATAATCAGAATTGAATAACTGCAAATGTGGTTTTAGTTTGACGGAAATGAGAGAAAAGTAAGTTCACTTTACTCATCACAAGACAAGAGTAACCCATAACCTGGCCTAAGCGGGTTGCAAAACTGTTGAAGTAGGACTGAAGAGCGCATGAGTGGAAATCGTCTATTACACTTCCTTCGCGTGCTTCTCATCTAAAGTCAGAAAAATACGATACTATTGCTGCTTCGGCGACTGTACGAGTTCTTCCATTCCGGGTCGGCCTGGTTTTGACGCAACTACTAAATTTTTCTCGCGACTTGCGGGTAAAATATACCATTCATATTCCACGTAGAAGGAGTAAAGTTGTTTTTTACTGGCCTCAAAAATCACAATGGGTAAAAAACAACTTTACTGGTGCCTCTACTAGCAATAAGATTCTCACCAGTTCCCGTAATCTTCACGCTGACTCGCATTAGTGATAGATAGTAGTCTTAACCTCTTTTTAAAAAAAACATTAACACTTTTCCTTGTCAAACTACTGTTTTTTATGAAGCGAGCTCCGCCGCGAGAAAAATAGCATGCACAACTCGTGATAAAAGTGAATTTTACTCACTCGTTGTACAGTATACTATATCCCTTTCCCTCAACCTTACCGGCACTTGACTGAAAACGTCTCAAATTGAGGAAAAAGGGAAGAGAAAGTACATGTGAAGGAGTGTGATAAATGCGCAACTATGGTGGGACTTCATGTTAAGGTGCCGCCGTACCGTATCGGTACGTTTCATGAGACGGAGGCTAAAGAATAAAATCATAATTGAATAACTGCAAATGTGGTTTTAGTTTTTACGGGAATGAGAGAAGAATAAGTTCACTTTACACAGCACAAGACAAGAGTAACCCATAACCTGGCCTAAGCGGGTTGCAGAACTGTTGATGTAGGACTGGAGAGCGCATGAATGGAAATCGTCCATTATTATTATTCTTCTTTTTTGTTTATTCACCTTCCCGCTTGTCCCGTTTTTACTTTGTTTTATCTTCCCTTTCTTCCTTGTTTTGACTTTCATGATATCACGTCTTCGATTATGGACCACCTACCCCGAGGTGAGGTGTAGTGGCGTGTCGGCGCCACTCTTTTTTCTGTAAATTAGTTAATTGAGCTTGAAAATTGTATTTTCCAGTTCGAAATCTTCTCTTTGCCTCTCCCCCGCAATACGTGGTTCCGTCTAATTTTAAATGTTGTCCATTCTCAAAATTCAACACTCATGCGTCGCGTTAATTTTGTTGATTTCAGTTGACCGATATTTCGGATGACGGATATCTATGCCTCATGTCTGACAATGGTGACTTGCGTGAAGACTTGAAAGTGCCCGACGGTGAATTGGGTGCTCAACTGAAAACCGAGTATGACGCCGGCAAGGAATTACTGGTGAGTACCCACTTTACCTCATCCACCCCCACCCCCGTCCCCCATCACAAACTTTATTTAAAGACAATATCGACGATTTTATTCATTTCTCCTCACGCAACCCCTTCCACCCTGCCCTATAGTGCACTGTATTGAAATCTTGCGGCGAAGAGTGCGTCATCGCTATCAAAACCAACACAGCCCTCGACAAATAATGACAATGGGATTTGATTGGCCACCAACCTCACGACATAAGATAAAAAGCTTCTGCCGTTTTAATGTTTCCTACAAAAAATATTAAAAAATCACGTTTACAAACTATTAGTTTACTCCAAAAAAAAAGTAATAAAAGCAAGGCTGCAGGAAATAGGAATCATTTCCCCGCAGTTTTTTTTTTAATTTTCGTCTTTTTGATAATTTTTTTGTTAAAGAATAATTTTTCATTTTTACTAAAAAGAAAGATATATAAATATTGTCTATAAGGGGTAGACCGTTTGTTAAAAAACTGAATAGGAACTTTGAAGCGTCCTGAGCCTCCTGTTAACCCTCCCCTCGAACCCCCCCTCTCCCAAGAACAGCAGCAGATGCTTTAATGTGGCCAAGTGACGCAAAAACGAGGGCAAGAGATATAATGTAGTTTGATTCCCAACCCCCTTTCCAGTACCCAGACCCCCAATAATTTTTTTTAAAATGTTGCTACTTATATTTTTGCTGAAGTAAAAACGAAAAAAGTGTCATTTTTTTTCTTTTTTCATTGACTACTTCCAAAAAAAAAAAAAATAGTCCTCTCTTGCCTTTAAACTTCCATTTCCACCTCCCCTTAATCCCCGTCACGCCCCCTGCGTACATTGACTACAATATTTTTGGTGGACAAAAGGAAGCGGGGAGGGAGGCATTGGTGTCCACTGTCCCCCTCACTATTTTATCTCTTCTCTCTCTCCTCTCCACGTAGGCAAAATGGTTGATTTTTTGAAACAAAAAAGTCAGCTTAGTCGTGGTTCTCATTTTTTTTTTTTTTTGAAAAACACGCTAATAGCCATCTTGTATATTAATTTTTTAAATGAGAAACTACGGAAAATTGTCTAACGATATTTAATTGTTCAGTTGTTTCTTCTTCCGAAGTTGATGAATAATTTTTTTTTTAAATCCAATTATTGAAGTAATGAAAGGCTGGTGAAATTTGTTTGATGGGATGAATAATTAATTATATTGTATTTTGTTTCTCCTGTGTAATTATTTAACATTAATGTTTGAACAAACAACTTTTTGTGTGTGTGTGTGGGGTTTCGGGAGTATTTTTTGGAAGCCCCCCCTCCATCGTATTGGCATTTTTGAAGGATATACGCGCCCGTGCCTGGTACTTTTGAAGCGATTTTCGCCCTTTATTCGATTTAACGAATTAAATAATTAATTCTATGAACAACCGATTCAAAAAGTTCTTTTTTTTTCTGTGTAATTGCGATGAAATTGATTACAATTATCGTGACATTGAACACGTCGAGCTTATAATTTTAACAATTTCTAGTGACAAAATCAGCCCCCCTCCCCCCATAATGATAACGACACAACGTAAGGTAAGGTGTCGGTCGTCAATTGTTTCGCCTCACTCTTCACTTGAGCCTCCCAATGAGCCCCCCCCCCCCCAAATGACCAGGAGCATACAATGAGCATGGAGCTCGAAGAAACAAAGTGCGATATCGATCGTTTCTAGCGTACTAAATAAGTTGAGCGGTGGATATTCCCAGAGGTGTCCGATATCACCCTCGAAAGCAATTTGAGCCCATTTTGAAGGCTTAATAACGACCAGTGGCGCCGAAACAGTTTCAATGAGATGCAGCAGAGAACTCTTGAGCCCCCCCCAACACCGCACCGCATTGCCATCCGCCAGTCAGGTTATCCCGTAACATGCGAATTGCATAATAATTCTTTTTTTTAATGGCTGAGGATTGGGAGCTTGAATTCGCTGCTGAAATTAAAACGTACTAGTACGTACATAATTTAATGAGTAAGATAGTAAAAGTAGTAAATCGTAGCTAAAATCGCTGGTACGCGGTGTCTAGGTGTCACTTTAGCCATAATGAAGAAAAAACGCTAATTTGCTGTTGGTAAAATTGAGACATGGCGCAGTTTTTGCTTTACTGCAAGCGCTAAAAAGCAAGAAAACCCGCTAAGGCTATTCTTTCAATACAAAAAAAAATCAAGCAATGACGCTGACTCGCAGAATGCAGAATCCGTAGCTTCTGAAGCAAATTCGGGCCTAAAACTGAGGAAAAAGCTCTAGTCCATAGCTGAAAGTCGACAAAAAATTGTTAATGCGGGCCAAAAATAGTTCATACACCGCTACTTTGCGGACAATATTGAGAAAAATCACTAATTAGCGCTGCTGAAATTAACGAATAACGCTATACTTGCAGAACAAAGTGCTAATTCACTGCTAATTTGCTTGAATCACCATTGGGGGGCTTGCACATTTTTCAATCACCGGCGTTTCTTGAAGAGGGCTCTTCAACAAGACAATTTGCCCACATTAAACATTGAAATCAATCAAGGTTTCTTTTAGGCGAATTTTTAAAAGTTTTGAGTGGGGGTTTGATTACGTCAAAGGGCAGTCAATGAAGTGGATGGTGTTGGGAAGAGGGGGGAAGACGCGTTTTCTGGGGTTTAATTTTTCTTGTTACTTGTAAAAAAAAAACATTTTATATTTTCCTCAAGTGCTTCAAAACTGCACATAAACGTCATTTTTCCCTCGCACCATCCATACTCTCCTGAAGAACTTTGACATTTATTTAAAAATCACCAGACGCACCAGTCGGGCTGCAAAGATTGTTGATATCCTGGTCGGCTTTCTCCCAAATTGGGCATTCATGCTAGTTCCCCATTCGCGAATAAAGTGTAGAGGATAAGCTCTGTAATTCACGGCTAAATCAAATGCGCAAACGCGCTTCTTAGGTCATTTTTTCGCGTCCACGTCCCCTCCTCTTCACTTTTATAAACGCGCCCACGGGCGGTCGCCGGCACTGATTACACTGTCGAAAAGGAGCAAAATCGTCGTTTTTGACAAGATTTGGTTCCCCACAACCATGAGAATAGAATGTGCCAAGAGCTCTGGGATGAAAGAATTTTTTACCGAAGCCGAGCTCCATGAACATTTCATATTATCCTAATGCGATAGGCAGAAAATCGCCGCATTGCGCGTGATAAAAGGGGCAAGTTTGTGTCGTTTTTGGCAAGACTTCGTCCCACAATGACCGGGAGAATGTGTGTGTGCGTGGAGCTCGTCGAAAATCTTGGAAAACCCACCAATTCATGGCCAAAACGAAGAATACCTTCTCATTCCACAGTGCCACCACTTCAAAACTGGATGTGTTACTCCAAAATTGAAAATGCCACAGGTTTCATTCAATTTTTCAGGATAAGTCAATGAAATCACATGGTTTTACTAGTACTAGCAAAACAATGGAACGGACCTCATAATTGACGTCTTCCCCAAAACAGATGATTCTGGGATTAGGCGGTTAGCGAATCTTACTTGTTGCCCACATGAAAAACATTGAAATCAATCAAGGTTTCTTTAGGCGAATTTTTTTAAGTTTTGAGTGGGGTGTGATTACGTCAAAGGGCAGTCAATGAAGTGGATGGTGTTGGGAAGAGGGGGGAAGACGCGTTTTCTGGGGTTTAATTTTTCTTGTTACTTGTAAAAAAAACATTTTATATTTTCCTCAAGTGCTTCAAAACTGCACATAAACGTCATTTTTCCCTCGCACCATCCATACTCTCCTGAAGAACTTTGACATTTATTTAAAAATCACCAGACGCACCAGTCGGGCTGCAAAGATTGTTGATATCCTGGTCGGCTTTCTCCCAAATTGGGCATTCATGCTAGTTCCCCATTCGCGAATAAAGTGTAGAGGATAAGCTCTGTAATTCACGGCTAAATAAAATGCGCAAACGCGCTTCTTAGGTCATTTTTTCGCGTCCACGTCCCCTCCTCTTCACTTTTATAAACGCGCCCACGGGCGGTCGCCGGCACTGATTACACTGTCAAAAAGGAGCAAAATCGTCGCTTTTTGACAAGATTTGGTTCCCCACGACCATGAGAATAGAATGTGCCAAGAGCTCTGGGACGAAAGAATTTTTGACCGAAGCCGAGCTCCATGCACATTTGATATTATCCTAATGCGATAGGCAGAAAATCGCCGCATTGCGCGTGATAAAAGGGGCAAGTTTGTCGTTTTTGGCAAGACTTCGTCCCACAATGACCGGGAGAATGTGTGTGTGCGTGGAGCTCGTCGAAAATCTTGGAAAACCCACCAATTCATGGCCAAAACGAAGAATACCTTCTCATTCCACAGTGCCACCACTTCAAAACTGGATGTGTTACTCCAAAACTGAAAATGCCACCGGTTTCATTCAATTTTTCAGGATAAGTCAATGAAATCACATGGTTTTACTAGTACTAGCAAAACAATGGAACGGACCTCATAATTGACGTCTTCCCCAAAACAGATGATTGTGGGATTACGCCGAAACCAACGATAATGTCATGAAAACTATGACGAAATTTTCAGTTTTGAGGTAAAACGACTAAATTTATTTCAGTTTTGAAGTGAAATAGTAAATTTCGCAACTAGTGTGGAAAGTATGAAATATCGTGTGAGAGTTGTTAGACGAAGTCGAGTGAGTCTATTACTCGAGCACATGATAATTTTACTTTCCGACGAGTCATGAACGACTTTTTTCACATTGCAAACGCCTGGAATAATTCAAGTTTTTTACCCTAAAACTGCTATATGAAAAAGAAGTTTCCACGACAAAAATGGCGATTTCACCCTAAAAATAAACTTATAGTGGTTAATAGTGGCACAAAAAGGGCTATTTCAGCACGAAAATGGCAATTTTAGAACGAGAATGGCGATTTTAACACTAATATGGCGTTTGTAGTTGTTAGTGAAATTGTGATTTTAGTATAAAACTGGTAATGTTATCACTAAATTGGCACTTTTAGATTTCGGAGAAGCGTAATCCGAGAAATTGGGATTTCAGAAAAGTTAGACTTGCGGAAATGATTTCTTTGGTATGAAAAATCCGCAAAATTCGTTGTTGAACAAGACAACGTCGCAAAATTGATTTTTCTGCAACAGAAACTCACGGTCTTCCCGAAACAAAACAAATCCGCGAATTATTTAGATAGTGAAATTTGGTTTGGTGGGGAAGAATGGAAAGTGTGCATGGAGCTCGTCGACAACGACATTTTAGCCGGATGCCGAGCCACGAGGAAAAAAATTTCCGGCGCCGAGCTCCTTAAACATTATATTCTCCTGGTACGAAAGATCGGAAATCGCCGAATTACACTGTCAAAAAGGGGCGAAATCGCCGTTTTTGACAAAATTAGGTTCCCCATGACCAGGAGAACAGATGTGCTGGGAGCTCGTCGGAAGCCGAGCTCCATTTTTTGAATGTTTGTCTATTTTCGCCATAAACGTCCGTGATGGGTTAATTGAGGTGTGGGACATAGGCGGATCTAAGAGGGGGGGGGGGTAACAGCAGAATTACCCCCCCCCCCTGGAGCTTGGAAAATCTCTCAAAACATGGGGGAAGGGGAGCGACGTTGTGAACATTACACGTTTGATTCGCTACGTTCACATAGTGAGCCGAGACAAAAATCTATCAATTACGGCCCAGTGGGCCTATTATTTTGGTCAATTTTTCCAAAGTGTTTCGATCCGGGCTGGTCTAGGCCAAGCTATGCACAAAAAGGGGGAGGAGAAAAGGCAAAGGGTACACAATTTTAAAAATAAGTTCAAAACAAAAAACCTAATTTAATGAATAATAAATTAACAAATTCCAAATCGACGAAAATTAAAACTAAAACAGTTGAAAACATCACATAAATCTCGATATTCACTTTTTCCCCCAACAAATCAGTCGCAGAAAAATAAATAGGCAACATCATCATCATACACAATTTTAAGGATAATATCACATAATTTTTTTCTATTTAAATAAAGTTTTTTTGATTCCAATCTAAAGTTAAAAACGAATGATTATTAGCCTATGTTGAAATCAAAATAGGGCAATATATTGGGTGTAAACGTGGAGGGGAGGGGGAGCATTGTCCGAGATTTTCCTCACTGTTCAATAAAAATAAATTAATAATAAATACATAGAACAGTTTGTTGGACTCTCGTTATATACAGCGTGGAACAGCGTGATTCTTTTGTTTTTTCGAACAAGTTTCTCTTGAGGGAAGATCTTGAATAATTACATTTTCTTTAATCAAAAGAAACGAAAGACTAGATAAAATATATCGTTTTTTTTGTGTGAGTGTGTTTTTATTTTTTACGCGGACTAAACGAATTTTCTATTTGTTGGATAGTTGTTGCCGCTACACCGTAAATTGTTGTAACCAACGCGGTTGACGACGCTGTTTATCTGTTGTTCTTTGGACGATTCATTCAAACTGTTAAAATGAGAAATTTTAAACGAATTAACAACAAAAGTCACGTTACGCGGACGACGTGTTGGTGGTTTCTTGCATTAGGGGGGGGGGGGCGAGTCTAATAGTTGAAAAACTTACGTTAAAAGTCTGGCCAAGAGCAGCGTGAAAGTAATTTTGATATGAATGGACGCGTTTAAAATTGGTCTGAGAGAGTAGTCTAAAAAGGAGTGTGATGGGGGGGGGGGGGATCAAGGCACAAAAAACTGGTCAGAACGATTTTTTAAACAATTTATGCCCGACTAAAATTTAAATAAGTGGACGGGGTACAGTAGATGAACGAGGAGCAGGATGTCGAGGGCTGCAATAAGAATTAGTCCGAGTAACATGTCAAGCAAACATACCTTGCCGAGTTGAAAACTTTTGTTGTTTATTTTTTTGTGTGTTAAAAGGTCCCAAAAGTTTAATAGAAGGGGCAGCATTAAATTAAGCGACACAGTGTTAGTCTTTTTTCAAGTCGAATAACTACCGAATGATTCAAAAATTTCCACTCACCTAACAATGGACGCTGTCGTGTTGTTAGGTGAATTATGGAAGAATGTAGTCGACAAGGGACGAACCTGCACATCCGATTGTCGTAAAAAAAAAACACACATTTTCAACGTTTAAAATTGTTGTTTTTAAAACACACGTACCTTATCGGTTTGCGTGGCTTTATTGGCCGTCACAGAGGATGAAATCAGACTCGGTGGCCGTTTCGCCTCTCTGGCCGCCTTCAGCTCCTCTTCCAATTTCAAAATCCGTCGATCCTTCTCCTGATTCTCCAACTCCAGCAATAACATCTATTTTGTGTACACGGAAAAGGACGATTTATTGCAAAATTCTGGGTCGTGAAAAAAAAAACAAAAAAAAACCATTGACCCGCCGACTAATTAGCGTTATAGTGAATTAGGTGGAATGAAACGAAGAGAAAAAGTAGAAATGAATGCGCTTCAGTGTGAGCTTAGTTGTTTTTTTAATTATGAACTTATGAAGCAATTATTAAAAGAAAACTCGTCAATTATTTTATAAATTGATAAGTTTTAGCTCTCTCTCTCTCCTAGTTTTTTAGGTACCTGACGTCGTAAGTCTTCAAGTTCCAATCCTTCCTCACCTGAAGATTGCAGCGGTTGCCCAAAATCCGTCGATTCCTGCTTCAAAGAATTGGGGGGAGCCAGCAATAAGTAATTGAAAGAAAAAAAAAAAAAACAGACGAGAAATACACCAAAATTCCCAGCATTTTTTTTTTATTGAAAAAAAAAAAGTGGGAGGGAAATTTGTTACTGACCTGTAACACTTTTTGAAGAAGCCGAAGCCCCGATTTTATGTACACAAAGTCCTGGTACATGCTTTGATAGACTCCTTTTCCAACGCCCGAATCATCGGAAATGTCGTCAGCGACTGGCGACGACGCATTTTTCTGGCGAGTAAACATTAAATTAAAACAAACAAAAAATTAATAAATCGCGGTCTTGGGGTCGGTTGCGAGGGGGAGGGAAAACTCAAACTGACTATTTTAGCGGTGCGACCGACGGGACTTGAAGCGTACGAACGGGCGGCGGGCGATTGCGACGAGGAAGTGGTGGTGGTGTCACCTGCGGTGGTGAGCTTTGGCTCGGCGTCAATTTTCGGTGACCTTGATGACGGCGTCGCTAGAGCCGGTCGTGATTTCCTTTTCCCGGCGGCGGCAAGTCTGTGGTGGAAACAAGCGACAAATATTAACTTTATTATTAAAAAGTTTAGACGCTGAGGGTCCTTAAGGTCGTCGACTGAAGGGGTGGGTAGGGAAATCCGTTTGTTTCCCTGGCCTGGCGAATGCCTCACAACCCTTCCCCCCCCCCGTTTGAAACATAAAAAAAAACAAGATTTTGGCTAATCAAACGTAAATATTTCCTGTTTTGGGGGGTCCAATTATTGTTGAGCTCTTATCAGCTTTAAATTTCAGCTTATTGAACAGAACTGTTGAGAAATTATAGGCGTTTTTAACCAATGATTCCCAGACTCCGGACCTAACCTTACACCCCCCTCCCTCCAACACCAAAGTATCCCGGCACTATACGTCACTCTCTCTGGGAAGCTCAAGCACAAATTTAGTATACATTTATTACAGTATTTCGTGTTCCTTCAATCATATTATCGTCATTCGTCAATAAATTGTCAAAAATGCTGAACTTATTCGCAGGAAATCGACTATTTCACCTCAATTCCTCTTTAAGGGTGCCCGCGCACTAGGCAGCCTGGCTGCGGCAGCCAGTTGAATGCATTGCAACCTATCGGTGCCCGCGCACTAGGCAGCCTGGCTGCTGCAGCCACTAGAATTAGTTCAACTGCAGCCAAAGAGATATGACAAAAGTCAAGTGGCTGCCCGAAACCTCGCGCACTGGTCAAAGCCACCTTTTTTTTGCGAGACAAAGCGCAAACAATAATTACTTCTTCCACTTCCATCTCGGGAACGACTGACTAGAATCCGGCTGCTCAATTGGCTGCTCTGCAGGTACTCATCATCAATAGCGCTCAATCATAGCTAAAATTGAAAAATCGAACATTCGCTGTTTCCAGGGGCAACTATAAAACGAGACTAAGTTCTAATTCGCGGCTAGCATTAAGCCCAATCGCTCATTCACAGCCAAAATAGAGAAAAGTCACCGTCTCCAACGGCCACTTAGTGGCTGACGTAAAGTGCTGATGCACGTCTAAAGCGAAAGAAATTTCTAATTCAGCAAGCCCAAAACCCATTAAATTTGGGCTAACAGCAAGCCTAAAACCTACGAAATTGGACTTTCAGCAAACCCAAAATGTAAAACCCCACGAAACTAGCATTTTAGTGAGCCAAGGCGTGTAAAATTGGTTTTATAGCGGGAAAAAACGAAATTTGCGTTTGAATTAGCAAAATCAGCAATCTTAATGAACAAAATATAGTTTCGCATAATCGTGAAAATGCTTTGATTATTAGTGTGACAATTGTGCTCAGCGAATGAAATTTGAGATGTGTTCTTTTTTTTAAATGAGAAATAACTCAAGAAATTTGGGTTTCAGCTAAAAAAAGCCGCGAAATTGGATTTTAAGCAATAAAACAACCGCGAAATTAGGGTTTCTGTGAGCCAGAACAGTGAAAATTGGTTAATACGTAGTTAGAAAAATCAGTGAAAAGGTTTTTAGAGCGTGAAATCAGCGAAAATAATTTCTAGTGAGTCAGGCCTACAAAAATAGGGTTTTAGTGCACAAAATCCGTGAAATTTGTATCTTTTTATCAAGCCATGCGCGTGAAATTGTTTTATCAGCTGCAAAAATTGGTGAAATTTTATTTTTTAGTGAGTAAAATCCGATAAATTGGTTTCTTATGGTGGATTTCACCACCGAGAGTTAAAGTTTGAGTTACGTTAACTCAGTATTAACACACAAAAATGCATCACAATTTATGTAAACAATGTTAACAGTTTGGTAACTCCAACCAAACTACGGGTGATGGAATTCGCTATTAGTAAGCCAGACTCACAGAATATTTTTTTTTTTCGAGAAAAATGTTTTGAATTATCCCGGGGCCGGGGCCCCAACTTCAGTAAAGACGGCCCTGAGATGATTCCTGCCCTGAAAATGGCCAAAACTAAACATTCGCGCATAGAAAATGGCTGAACATGTATTGCCTGCAGTAAAAATGGCCAAACTGGCAATTCGCGCTCTAAAAACGGCAAAACCGACCATTCGGACCTATAAAATGGCATGGAGTCTTGTCCTGAAAATATCGCCATGTCTAATATTCACTGTAGTATCACACTGTCTGTTCACGCCCTCTAGCAATGGCCATACTGACAGTTTGCGCCGTAAAAATTGACAAACTGCGATTATTCACTCTCAAAAATTTGTTAAAACTGACGCTATGCGGTCTATAAATGGTTAAACTTACGATTCACGCTTGAACTTGAGCTGAAAATGACTTGATTGACTAATCACACTCTAATAACTGCTAAACGAACCATTTGCTATTCCGCACCCTTAAAAAGTTTGATTGACTAAATCGATGAACCATTCGTTCTCCCCACCGAATAGGGGGCGAGGAATATTTTGGCCAAACATGGTATATGGTTTCCATTTGCGTAAAATTCTGCATCGGGGCAATTCCTATCCACCGTTTTCTTTAGTTAACATTAATTAAGAGAGTGCGGGTGGAAATAAACTGCCCAAATGCGAAATTTTTTGGAAACGGGAAACGCTATTAAAGTTGTTCAATGATGTTGTTTTATAAACTTTTCCGGCGTTTGGGTTTCCCTGATTTTGTCGATAGTTCAATGTTCAGAGACGGAGAGCTACTTTGCTGTGTGGTTTAAGGTTTAGTGTTGGTTGGTTGGATTTGTGTGGTTTGGTGGTAGGCTGGGGTCATGGCTCCCTCCTTGAGCCGACTCTGGATCCGCGCCTGACCCTCTCCTTCAATAAGAAAATGTGAAATGAAACGAAAAAAATCATGGCACAAGGCTGGTGGGCACGAGGAAATATGACGGTGTTAAAAATCGCAGAACTCACGAGTTACTTTTAGTCTACTGACTCGCACAGCCGTCTCTGTAGTCTTCAAAAAATCATATCTTCTTTTTAGCCCCCTCCCACCGGTCACTAGAGGGGGGGGGGTTGGCTAAAATCGAGAAATGAATTTTCTTACGAGTACGGGGTGGTTGTCTGGCAGATGGGGCGTCCGGGGATGTCCCCGGTAGTCCTTAGTCATAGCATGGTTGTCCTTGACCACAGCGTGGACAAATTCTTTCGTCGACGAGCTCCTAGCACATTCTTTTCTCCTGGTCATTGAGGACCAAATCTCGCCAAAAACTACGAATTTGCCCTATTTTTCGTGCAATGTGGCGATTTTCTATCTTTGAATTAGGAGAGTATAATGTGCTTGGAGGTCGGCTTCCGTTGACAATTCTTTCGTCGAAAAGCTCCCAGCACATTCTGTTCTCCTGGTCATTGAGGGACCAAATCTTGCCAAAAACCACTTGTTTCAGGGTAATGTGGTGATTTCTGATCTTTCGCACAAGGAAAATATAATGTTCTAGGAGCTCGGCGCCGGAATTTTTTTCCCACGAATTTTTTTCTAAATGCGCACAAACTTACCTCGTCGATATTAAGCCTTTGAAATAGTCCCAAATTGCTCCCGACAGTGACATCGGGCACCCTTAGAAATGCCCGTCTCTCAACCGATTTAGCACTCTAGAAAACGCTTGAAATCGATCAAACCACCTTGTCACTTACTGGCAAAAATTTATTTGTTGACAAGCTCCCGGCAAAATTATATTGTCCTGTTCTTTGGGGACCAAATCTGTTCAAAATCGACAATTTTGCCCCTTTTTTCCAATTTGAATGCTATAACGCTATTTTTATATCTTTTGTATTAGGAGAATATAATGCGTTCGGAGCTCGGATTCCGTAAAAAATTATTTCGTCGAGGAGCTCCTGGCCTGGCACATTCTATTCTCCTGGTCATGAGGAACCAAATCTCGTCAATAACGTCGATTTTGCCCCTTTTTTGACAGTGTAATTCGGCGATTTCTGATCTTTCACCATTCGTGCCAGGAGAATATATTGTTCAAAATATTCACCTGGTACGAAAGATCGGGACTCCGGCACCGAAAAATTCTTTCCACGTGGCTCGCCGTCCAGCTAAAATTTCGTTGTCGACGAGCTCCATGCACTTTCTATTCTCCTGGTCATTGGGAGACGAAAAAGTATTGTCAAAAACGACAACCTTGCCCCTTTTTTTTCACGAGTGAAGCGGTGATTTTCTGTCTTTCGTATTAGGAGAATATTATGTGCTTAGGAGCTCGGTTTGGGTCAAGAGTTCTCACGTCGACGAACTCCCAACACATTCTGTACACCTGGTCATTGGGGAGCAAATATTGCAAAACAACGACGAATTTGCCCATTTATTTCACGTGAATTATGTGCTTAGGAGCTCGGCTCCGGCAAACATTTTGCCACGTGGTTTTGGCTTATTTGTATAAAACACCCACGTCGTTATTAAGCCTTCAAAATGGGCTCAAATTGCTTTCGAGGATGGTATCGGACACTCCTGGGAATATCCATCGCTCAACTCGGTTTAGTACGCTGGAAACGATCGAAATCTATTAAAATTCACTTTGTTACATATTGGCTAAAATTGCTTTGTCGACGAGCTCCATGCGCATTCTCAATAACAAACAAACATTTGTTTGTTGATCAGGGCGGGGGGAGACGATTTAGCCCCTTTCTTTGCAAGTTGAAGGCTATAATGGTATTTTTCTATCTTTTGTATTAGGAGAATATAATGTGCTGGGAGCGTGGTTTTCGTCAAAAATTGTTTCTGCGACGAGCTCCACGCGCATTCTATTCTCCTGGCCATTGTAGGAGACCGAATCTTGTCAAAAACGACGATTTTTTCTCCATTTAAGCGGCGAATTAGAGCAGTTTGTCAATTTTAGCCAAGAACCCCGCGTCTATACTTTGGCACGCGAATTATGGCCATATTTCCACGCCAATCCCAGATTTCATAGTTTCATTTTTGGCCCCAAGAAATTCTACAGGACCATTAGATCTTACTTTTTCAAATTTCACATTGACCTTGGAAATATTCTTGCTCTTCCGTCGCCTTTTTTGGAAGACAAAATCTATAACGCTCCGGTGGATTAAAATGATGCTCTGAAATCCGGGATTGGCATAGAAATACAACAAAAATTCACGTGCAAAAATATTGGCGGGGCGTGAAAAAAAAAGGGGGGGGGCGATGAATTACATGTGAATCCTCTCCCCTTCTCTGAGCTTTCTTAATTAATCTTTTCATCTTTATGTTTTGTTATTTGGGGGCCCCCTCTGAACGTGGTCCCGGGGCGGTCCACCTTCCCCTCACCACTATAAACGGACAAATAGTGACTTGGAAGCTGGCAAAGTAGCCTGAAACTGCCAATTCTGCGTATACTTTTCAGTACATAAAACGACAAATATTTAATGAAAGTAAGGGGGGGAGGGGGATATTTCGAGCTCTTAAGCGTCGTGCAACGGGAGCTTCTGGGCGAGAGAAAGTATTATGGCTGGATGGGGTTGGATGGCGTACAAATTTGATAGTGCGATTGAATTGACTTTTTTTTTGTTCTCACGAGAACCCCTCCCCCCTCCGTCACGTCCCACAACACCAGTACACCACCCTCACAATCCCCTGTGAGAATGTCTTCTATAGCTGCAACGCGTACAGAGCCCAGAGCCAAGATTCACGCTCCTCGCTCCTTCTCCGCAAGGCTTGCTTGAATTTGGCGGTAGTTTACAGCGAAGAAATATTAATTGGCAATGGCAATTTGATGACGAGTCTCAAAATTGGAAGAAAACAAAGCGGGAGGGCGGGGGTTAAACGCTACCACGGGGATTTTCGAAAAGAGAGAAAATCGCAAGGGCAGAGCCATTATGGTTGGCGGGGGGGGGTTTACCAGCGGGGATTGATTTCACGGCTAAAAATTACGAGAGTTTCCCGCCCCTCACCTCCATCAGCCCCTGCCTGTGTCGAAGTAACCGCTCCCTCACCATCAAGAACCACTTAATTATAATTGCTTTTTTAAACAAAATAATCGCCTAAGAGGTCAGCGTTTTTTCATACGACAAAATTTTACATACAAACACATTCGCCAACTGACTCTCAATTTTACTGAACACTCAGAAAAAAGGGGGAAAGTTTTTGAAATAAAACAAAACTGGCCGTAAATCACGAAATTGTGAGCTTGACAAGACATAAACCTGTTGCAGACTCCACAAGTCCTTTTATGGAATTCGCTCTAGATCGCGAAAATCCTTCACAGGTTCTAGCGTCTGTCATTAGGGTGGGGTGGGGGGTTTCAACGTCATTTGACGCTAAAACAAAATTAAATAAAAACCCATAAAATATATGGTTTTCAGAATTTTTTTTAAACAAAATATTTACTTAGTCGTGACGCCAATAGAAGCCACTTGTTGAGTTATCGAGCGACTCGTTGCCATTTTTCCTCTCGGAGACACATTCGCGATAGTAAAAAAATGAACAAAAATGTATTCACTCGATTTTTTTTTGCTTTTGCTCTATAAAGCACCGAATGCCTATAGCGTTGAAAACAATTAACATCAACCAACCGACCGAGAGTGTGCGACTCTCCGCAAAGAACCGCCGCGACGTTAAAGGTTCAACAAACCAAGGACAACAACCGCGAAGTGAGAGTTTTTTTTTTTTTTTTAACTCCCCCACTTCAGAGGGTTTGAGGGTGAGGGGAGGGGGTCTGAGTAACATTTTTGACATAGCGTTGCAAGGAATACACCCCCCTTCTACCATCCCGTCACTGTGCATGTCTCGTGGATCATCCGATCCGGATGATTCATTTCGAGGGTCGCTTTCCGAGTGCATTCTACCGTTCAGGAAATTCCTTAAAGCAGCACCATGGCGAGGAATTAGATGTCGAAGAGGAGGAGGAGGAGGATGAAGAAGAAGTTGATTTCTTCCATTGCCTAAGATTCTGGGGGGGGGGGGAGCGAGGATCGAACCTCTTCACATTTCACTTTGAATTTCAGGGCTCAAGAGTCCCAGAGGCATCCCAGCGTACCTGAGGATTTCAATTTTTTATATTTTTTTTGTGTCGGCTAAGAATGCGATCCATAGTGAAAGTTTGTGATCGTGATTCGTGAAGTAACAAATAATAAAGAGTGGGGAGAGGAGAGCGAGTTACGTTATAGCATTCACGACGGAAAGTGTGCGTAACAAGCCTCCCCCCTCCCCTCTTGACTTCACTTCAAGTAAAGAAAGACACAATGAAGTCTGAGTATACATAAGCTAAAAAAAATGAGGTCACCTCATTAAAAAAAAAGAGTCAGCATGAGGGGCAAGGGGAGTGGAGGTTCACGGGGTCCTTCTTGCGGTTTTTCATTTATCTGAATGACACAGGGTGGTGGTGGGGGGTGGAGACGAAGAACTCTGGAGCGTTCGAGCCGCTAATTGCAAACCCTTCGGATTGCTAAAACTATAAAATTAAGCCCCCCCCCCTCAAATATGATTTGTAAAAAGAAACAACTCTTCAAAGCAATTTGTCTGCTTGGTGGATTAAAGGAAGTGAAGGGCGAGGAATGCGTCAAAAAAGTCGTCAGATCTTTGGCACTTAACAAGCAAAAAAAAAAAAAAAACTGAAAATAAAAAGCTTTCACCCCCAGGGCGAGCTTTCACTTCAAACTAATAATATTTTACGGCAAATTATTATCCATAAAGAAATCACGCCGGCCTTCTTATTCACCCAAACGGAGCGCGGCGCTTGCTCTCAAAAAACTGACTCAAAAAATGACGAGTTTTGCGATTTTATTCCCATGGGGGTGATGCTATACAACTTTGAGGTGTCGGATTAAGTGTTGTAAGTCACCTGAATTCATTCATTCATCGAAAAAATGCAATTAAATTATACGGCTTACGACAGAAAATTCGACACCGTAAATGTACAGAATCACCTCCCCCCCCCAACCACCACAGTTGGTTGTGGGGGGGGGGAGAGAAGGAACCATATTATGGGGTCACGGATGTCTGTCCTCGTTAGTGACAGAGGGTGGAGCCGGAAGGGAGCGGTGGTTCAGTGATAGGTGACTCCTCTGAGTCTGTTGAGTTGAGACAAAAGTTGTTAAAAATGAGCTCGGCAAAGGATTTCAGGCATGGACCCCGCGGAAATTTCCGGACTTGCCTTGCACCGGATCAGGTGCCTTCCGTAGTAATAAAGCGAGGCATTGGTGGTGAGTCCATCATCCACCAAAACGGTTTCAGTTAGGTGTATCTAGCAGGAATACTCTTAAAAAGGACCAACCCACACCTACGTGGGCGCTTCGCCCCCACCAGCAACATCGCACCCACGCCACATTGCCTCCCGCCAGCTAGGTTTCCTGTCGGTAACTATGCACGGCACAACTATGGGGACATACGATATGAAGAAAAACGCAAATTCAAGGCTGAATTCGAGAAAAGTTTCCATTTAGTGGTTCAGATGAGGAAAAAGACGCTAATTCGCGCTTGAATCAGCAATTTTTTTTCAATTTGTACCATGCACTAGAGCTTTTTCTCAATTTAGCCACAAATTCACCTTCAGAAACCACAAATTGGTGTTTTCTCAATTTTAGCCACGAATAAGCGTTTTTCTTATATAATTTCAGCCGCAAATAGGCGTTTTATTTATCTATTTTAGCTGTAAATAAGTGAATTTTAGCTGTTTATTGGCACTTTTCCTTAATTTATCCGCTAATTTGCGATTTTTATAAATTTTAGCCATGAATTATCGATTTTATCTGTTTCACAAACCAATTAGCCCTTTCTCTCAATTTTAGCTCGCAAATTCACGTTTTTCTCTATGTTAGCCACAAAATTGCCTTCGGGAGACTCGAATTGCTGTACTTTCTCATTTTCTCAGCCGCGAGTATTCGTTTTTTTTTTTTCATTTCATTTTAGCCGTGTATAAGTGACTTTTGTCTAAACTTTATCCGCTAACTAGCACTTTTTCCCAATTTGTCCGCTAATATGCGATTTTTCTCAATTTTAGCCATGAATTATCGATTTTATCCGTTTAACTCGCAAATTAGCACCTTCTCTAATGTTAGCCGCGAATTTGAGTTCTTTTTCATTTTACCCGCGAGTTAGCGTTTTTCTTCATTTTAGCCGCAATCTGGCTATGTTTTTACATTTTAGCACTTTTTCTTCATTTATCAGCCATTTTGCGATTTTACTCAATTTTAGCCATGAATTATCGATTTCATCTAGCTGTTTTACCTCCCATTAGCACTTTCTCTCAATTTTAGCCGCTAATTCAGGTTTTTTCTTTTCAATTTCAGTCGCGAATTTTAGCCACAAAATTGCCTTGTCAAAAACCGCGAATTGGTGTTTTCTCAATTTTGGCCGCGAAATAGAGTTTTAATTCATTTTAGCCGCACATTAACTTTATCTTCAGTTTAGTCGTGTATTAGTGGCTTCTTTCTACGGTTTATCCGCGAATGAGCACTTTTTTTTATCAACTAATTTTGGATAATTACAAATTTTAGCCTTGAATTAGTATCGATTTTATCTGTTTTACCAGCCTATTAGCACTTTCTCCCAAATTTAGCCGCAAATTTACATTTTTCTCAATTTTAGCCACAGAATTGGCTTCAGAAGCCTCTCGAATTGGTGTGTTTTCTCAATTTTAGCCGCGTTTTTCGTCCATTTTTGGCCGTGTATTAGTGACTTTTATCCACACTTTATCCGCAAATAAGCACTTTTTCTTCAATTATCCTCTAATTTGCGATTTTTCTCAATTTTAGACTTCATTATAACATACATGGTAAACTCCGATTCGCGGATGAAACTACGAAAAATCACTAATTGGCATGTAAAGTTTAGACGGCTAAAATTGAAAACAATTACCAATTTACTGCTAAAATGGAGAAAAAACGCAAATTCGTGGCTAAAATGAATATGAAAACGCTAGTTCGCGGCGAAAATTGAGAAAACACCAGTTTACGGCTTCTGTACGCAATTTTGTGGCTAAAATTGAGAAAAAGCGCTAATTCATGGCACAAATTGAATAAAATGGCTAATTCACGAGTAAAATTAAGGCAGAGAAATTGAGAAAAACGTCAATTCGAGACTAGAATTGCGATAAAGTGCTTATTAGTGGACATCCGCTAAAATGCAATTTTCTTAATTTTTCTTAATTTTCTTAATTTTAGCTGCGAATTAGTGTATTTCCCCATTTTTTAGCAGTGTAATAGTGACTTTTTTCTACATTTTATCCGCGAATTAGCACTTTTTCTTGATTTATCCGCTAATTTGCGATTGTGCTCAATTTTGGCCTTCATACCACGGCAAACTCTGATTCGCGGATGAAATTGCAAAAAATCACTCATTGGCGAGTAAAGTGTAGACGGCTAAAATTGGACCAAATATCTAATGAATTGATTAAATAATTGGTGTTTTCTCAATTTTCGCCCCGAATTAGCGTTTTTATTAATTATAGCCACGATTTTGAGGTTTTTCTCCATTTAAGGCGTAGATTGGTTATTTTATTCAATGTTAGCCGTCTAAACTTTACTCACCAATTAGTGCTTTTTCATAATTTCATCCGCGAGTCGGAGTTCACCATAGCATATATTGTATAATGAAAACTAAAATTAAGAAAAATCGCAAATTAGCGGATAAATAAAGAAAAAGTTCTAATCCGCGGATAAAGTGTAGAAAAAAGTCACTATTACGCGGCTAAAATGGGGGAAAACCGCCAGTTCACGGCTAAAATGAGGAAAAACGCTAATTCGCAGCTGACATTGAGAAATCACTCTAATAGATCAAGTGCTCATTAGTGGACAAATTATGAAAAAGCGCTCGCGGTTAAAGTGCGTAAACACACTAATAAACGGACAAAATGTAAACGAATTTACAAATTCATGGTTAAAATTAAGGAAAACGCTAATTCGCCGTCAAAAATTGAGGAAAACAGTAATTCGCGGCTAAAATTTCAAAAAACGTTGATTTGCGGTAAAAATTAAGATAAAGTGCTAATGAGCGGCTAAAATGAAGAAAAATTCACCAGTTATTGAAGCCACCGGTACTGCTGGTGAAGGCAATTTCGCTGCTAAAATGAAGAACATTAGCTAACCCCAAAGGAGGCGAAAATTGAGAAGGCACGCAAATGTGCTAATCTCGGGTGAAGTTTGATGGTGAAAGGGCGGTAATATTCGCGACTGAAATAGTAAAAAAGCGCTAATTTGTAGCAAAAAGCGAACAAAATTTCGCGGCTAGAAGTAGAAAAAGGTCCGATTCGCGGCCATAATTGAGAAAAAGCGCTAATTCGAAGTTATAAAACTGAAAACAAAAGTAACGATAAATCGCTTAGTAGGTTCAGTTAAAATTTTTAAAAAACGCCAGTTCGTGGTTTCTCAAGGCAAATTCGTGACTAAAATAGAGAAAAATCGGTAATTCGCATGCGATAAAAGATAAAAAATCGCGGTTGAAATTGCTGAAATATAATAATTCGCGAATTCATTTGAGAGAACTCCGTAATTCACACCTAAAATTGAGAAATGGTGTGAATTCACTGAAGGTTGCTACACCTTGGATATAGTCTCGGTGCTACTGCGTGAGCCAACTCGAAGGTGGTCAGAGGGACCACCAGGTCGACCAGACGATACCTAAAGAGGGACGTTGACGGTCGATTAGAAGGCCACGATGTGGAGAATGTAGGTGGAAGGGGGGAAGCCTGAATAAGTAGAGATGCCAAAGAAGAGGAGAACGACCCATGAGAGGAGGGGGTAATAATGCCCGCGGATGGGCCAGGTGAGGCGTCCCCGAATGGTGCGGTACACAGCGGGGGGCGCTGTGCGCAGGATGACACCTGGCTGGCAAGACTCCCGGAACTCTTGGGTTTTGCACCTGGAATCTAGTCCGAAAAAGTACTACCAAAGGGCGTCTACAAATTGGTGTCCGGGGGCCGCGGGGTATTTCCTCGGCGAGGTGGGGGCGGTTTGTGGGTGGTCTTGTGCCAAGTCACTGGAAAATAATTGGCTCCCTTCTACGAGTACCACAGGCACAAAAATTGGTGCTTGACACCACAAAAATCAGTACTATAATAATTCAAACGAATAAAACAAAACAAAAAGACAAAATAATAAAATTCTACCAAGCACGTGCATTTACAGCCAAATATCGTCCCACCGTGCCCGACCACCTCTATAGGTGCATGCTCGCCAAAAAAAAAAAAATCAATTTAAAATTACTCTATCCCCCCCCCGCCCCCTAACGTGTTTAATGGGACAATAAAGAAAAGTTTGATGAAAACTTACCATAATGTGGAAATAAATGTTTGGACAGAAAAAAAAGTACGTGCAGCGTGGAAGAGAGTTGAGTGTGTTGGGTGGTGGTGGGGGGAGTGTTGAAGAGTAGGTGACAAAATGAGAAAACTATGGAGAAACTACGTTTTATAAAACTGTACAATAGGTGTAACAATAATTTAAATAAATTAATGGCTATGTATGTACAACTAGGCACAAAATATACAATAAATAAATTTATGCGACTCAGAGGAAAATTGAAGATTGAAGAGACGTAATTTTTGCGAAGTGGGTGGGGGTGAGGTGGAAATACGAAGGAGGACTTACCGGGGGTAGGAATTGAGTAGTGTGGACCACTCTTTAATGACTTGATCGCTTTGTTTAAGCACTTCTGACTTATATGGTGCGTCATCGCGATCCAAGCTAGAACAAGGCCGAGGAAAAAAACAAAAAAAAAACACCTTAATTCGTGTGTTTCGGGGCTTGGGTGGGATGAAAGGAGTTGGTTAACGCGAAAAATTTAGGGAAGGGGGTGGTCCAGCAGCCTGAACGACTTTTGGAACATTTTTCAGGCTAAATGTTTCCAAAAGTGTAAATAGGCTGTTGGAAAAGCCGTGGAAGAGCCATGCAAATTGAAGAAAAAAAAAGAAAAACGAAAATGCCCACACCTCCACGCGGGGGGCTCCGCCCTTAACACCCAACCTTCCAAGAAACCCAACAAAAAAATAAAACGAGAATGAAAAGCGACGCGAATAAATTGATATACTCACTCGTCGACTAGTGAGAGTTCACTTTGGTCGAAATCGACCATTAAATCGTCGCTGGCCAGGGACTCACACGGCGACAGCGTTGACGCCAATGAAGCATTGCTGGCTCGCAACGGGTGGTCTTTGGCTGAGCAACTCAAGTTGGCTAGCGCTTGCGACACTTCACCCGCTAGCGCGGCGACTGAATTTTGCAAGAAAAAAAAAATTGTTGTTAGAAAACTTCGATAGAGTTTGAACGGGCGGCTTTTTACTTCTTTTAGACGTTCTAATTTCGCGTTCGTCGAGACGTCTTTGAAGTCGTTCACCGTCGAATACAAGTCCCGGTTGGTCAGCGATTTCATCGTCGATGAGAAAGTCGCGGTCTTTGGCATCCGAACTGAGAGAGTTTGAAGCGTGACTAGGCGTTCCCGGGCTTTGTGGTGTAGCTAGAAGTGAGAAAAGTGAGGGGGGAGGGCGTACAGTCAGTAACATTTTTTGTGCTTGGTAGAAGGTGTCCCGTCTTTTTACCAGTTTTACTGCCGGGTGTGGTGATATTAGCTGGAGGTGGAGGTAGTGGCTCGATGGAACTGGGTGAACTGCAACTAATGTCCGGCGATTCTGGGGGTTGCTCGTCATCGATCATACCCGGTTTTGATATTGCGGCCAAAGCGGCAAACGTGGGGTCCTCTATCGTCAGAAGCACCGACCGTAGTGGGGGATTCATTGCCTCTGAAATATTAAAAAAAAAAACATACAAATGTATAAGAAACGTGAATTCATCTAAAATAGGAAAATTTGAAGCGCATTTGGAGGTAGAGTACCAGTGTACTATAGTTGCCTTATTTGGGACCCGTCTCACCATAAATCCACTTTCTGTTGTACCCCTTTCGGGAGTTGCTTATTTGTCCGAACCCGATTCCAATGGGAAGCAGGAGACAAACCACGGGATAACTGTACCTCCAGATTCGTCCCTTATCAGCAGATCAACTCCATTTTCGATGGTCTCGCGATTGAAATAACCCCAAAAATTGAATTTTGACACCCGATTCCGAGCGTTCGTGAGCGACGCATTCAGTGATGTGACCCTGTGATTCAACGGGAGTCTCACCCTTTTATATTTTGTGGGACCCTTTAAAATTACCGCTGACGTCTGCAAACACGTTATAGGGGCAGAGGAGAAAGTCCGGTCTTCTCCTCAAAGGGTTGAACCGAAGTTTCTTCCACTTTCGACGATTGTTCTGGCCCTGGATACAGCCGAGTCGATGGTGTCGCCGTTTACCGGCAAGTACCACGGCATGGGCGTAGCTATAAGGGTTGCCAACTCAAAATTTGATGAAATCGGGACAAAAATTTCAAAGTCCGGGACAAAAAAGGAAAAATGCGAGTCACTCGACTTGAGGTGTCCTCATAGAGAGGGCACTCGCGAAGGATGTGCATAGAACTCGAACCACTCTAAATACAAGAAGCTCAAACCTCAAAAACTCTAACCTGAAAAAGTTCTTAACCAAAATATGCTCAAGCCACAAAAACATTGAAGCACAAAAATGCTCGAACCTCTGAAAGTTCGAACGACGGAAAACTGTAACCCCAAAAAGATCTAACCACAAAAGCTCCAACAACAAAAGGTCTTACCACAAAATCCTCCAACCCCGGAAAGCCACATTGTAACCACAAAATTACTGACCTAAAAAAAAATCCACCGACCCAACGCCTGAAAGTTGTCACCCCAAAACGCCCACACAATCACAAAATGAATGACTACAAAAAGCTCCAACCACAGGAAGCAACAACTCTAAAATGCGCAAATAAGAAAACGCTCTAACCATAAAAACCTCCAACGACAGAAAGCTCTAACCACAAAAAACTTGGACCCCAAAAAGCCCCAACCACAAGAAGCGCTGACGACAAAGAGTGTAACAACGGAAAAATTAAACAAAAAAAAAAAAAAAAAAAAAAAACCCAAAAGACCAAACACCGCGAACAGCTGCAACCCCAAAATGCTCAAACCACAAGAAGCTTTATGCAGTGCCGGTTTTGGTGAGAGGGGGGGGGGAGGGCGAGCCGGGCGCACAGAGAACTAATACTCAGCAGATAGCTGTGGTTCGGTATCAAGTACTCGATGGAAATAATGTGAACGGCTTTTTATTTTATTTTATTTTATAAATTATAATTTCTACTCTACCGTTCGAACATTCAAAGTTTTAGCCCCGAGGTTGCCTTCAGATGCTATGGATTGGTGTATTTTCAATTACAGTCGAAAATCGGATTTTACAGCGAATTACAGCTTCTTCTAAACTTTATCCGCGAATTAGCGATCTTCCTCAATTTTTGCCGCCGCAATTGTTTCAGCAGCAAAGTAGCGTTTTTATCCCATGTAGCGATTTTTCTCACTTTTCCCCCGCGAATTGGAGCTTTTCTCAATGTTGTGCGATGTTTCTCAATATTGCCCGCAAACTTGCCCCGCATCAACTTTTTGTTTTTTTTTTTTGTTTTGTTTGTTTGTTTTTTGTTTTTGTTTTTTTTAGCGCTTTTTCTCAGTTTTAGGCCCGAAGTTGCCTTCGGAAGCCACGGATTTGTCTTTTCCCATGAATCAGCGTTTTACTACATTTTTGCCGTGGTATACCTAGCGTTTTTCTCAATTTTTGCTCTGAATTAGCCGATGTTTGTCATTTGTTTGCGCATATTGACATTTTCTCTGGCTTTATCCCCGTGAGTTGGCTCCCCCCCCCCCATTTCATCCATGAATTAGCTGTTTCTCTCCATTTTAGCCGCGAACCAATCAGTGATTATTTTCATCAGTTTGTCCGTGAACTGGAATTGTCTCAGTTTCAACCGCTAATTAGCGATTTTTGTGAATTGTATGAGTGAATTACCGATTTTTCTCAAATTTTGGCCTTTTTACGTTTGCAAAAAAGCAAAAAGCGGGGCGTATGTCAATTATGCCAAAGAACACCAAATCAGTGTTTTTTCTTCATTTTAGTCAAAAAGTGACACACTTATATCCATAAGCCGCGAATCAGCGATTTTTCTGTAGGCAAACGTAAGATTCTGCTGTTACCCCTAGCCCCTCCAATGTCTCAAACTGATAAAAAGCTCTAATTCACAGCTAAAACTGAAAAAATCGTCAATTCGCAGTTGAAATTAAGAAAAAATGCTGATATTGACGGATGAAAATTGAGAAAAATCGCTCACTAGCGGCTGAAATCAGGAAAAGCACAAATTCACTGCAAAAATTCCGAAAAATCGATAATCAGCGGCTAAAATGATGAAAAATCTCCAATTTAAGGCTAAAAATGATAACATTTTAGGCCCGTATACCAAGTCGTTCCTCGAATTTTCCTCAACCTCAAAGCTCCCTTACAAACTGGAAAAATTATAAAATAACATGGGATTCTACAGTTTGCGAGGAAACTGCGAGGTTGGAGTCGAGGACATTTCGAGGAGCGACTGAAGCGCTGAAGTGAAGAAAAAAACGTTAATTCGCGGTTTAAATGGAGAAAATATCAATTCGCGGCTTTTGAACATAACTTTAATGGCAAATTCAGAAAAAGCGTCCGGTAATTGGCGGCAAAAATTGTGGGAAATTCTAATTCATGGCTGAAATGTACAAAAATCTAAAAATAGCTAATGATGGGGGGGGGGGTTAATTTGAAAAATAAATAAATAAATAAATGATAATTCACAAAAAATTGAGAAAATGGCTATAGAAACGGTTGGAGGCAACTTCGTGGCAAATTAGGAAAAATCATTAATTTACGGCAAAAATTGAGAAAAGACGCTAACTCGCTGCTAAAATTGAGAAAAATCGCAAATTCTCGGCTAAAATCGCGATCGTATGTTACAAAGCGCTTATTTACGGCTAAAATGGAGAAAAAAAGGTAATTCACAATGATATTGAGAAGAAGCACCGAAGCGCAGAAATAGGTGACGTTAAATTCGCGGAAAATGCCAAAACGCGGTGAATTCTGAACGGCGGCTTTTTTGGGGGCGCTGGTGAAAGAGTCGCCCTGGGACGCCAAATGTACAAAAGGCCGGCACTGGCTTTATGACCAGAACGTTCTTCAGTTTAAACAAACAAACGCAGTAAACACATCAAGATTTTGGCTAATCAAACGCGACAAAGTTTTGTCCTCATTAAAATTGTCATTGGCCATGTTGTCGTGGAGTTATTCAGACGCCCGGGTGAAACAGTAGTTGTCTCTCCACAAAGATTTTTTTTTTTTTTTTTCTTTCTTTGTTGATCTAATCGATTTTCAGCCTGTCTAGGCCATCATCAGGGCCATTATTTAAAATAAGTTTTGTGTGTCGTCCACACTCATTTATCTCTACCTATATCTATTATCTCTATTTCTACTAGTAGTAGAAAATTGTACCATTGCCTTTTTTGCATGCTTAATAACAGGATCTGGAGGTTAGAATCGCGTCAATTCACGGCCACCGGAGACTGAATTTGCATAGATCCGTCAAAAAATAAATATCTGCTGGAAAACTGTTGTTTCTAGCCTTCTATTTCGGATTTTATATCGAAAAACTGAAACCTCTCCACGCCCGGAAAATGATACTTTTGGAGCTATAAACTTTAAATTTCAGACTTGAGACGGTAAACAGAGCTGGCACTTCCTCTCCCACCATAAGTCTGAACGGCTCAACGAGCTAAACACGGGTTGAGCTAGACAGAACACACGAAATTGTGCAGTTTCAAGTGAGCAAATACTCGCGAATATGTGTCTCTCAATAGCGAGCAAAACACCGGAAATTGGCATTTTAGTGAGCCAGAATCACTAATATGGGTTGTGACAGTGCAAAATCCACGTAATTGTAACGTTTTTGAAAGAGAAAACCCCGCGATCGCGAAGCAAGCCAAGCCAAAACCCTGAAAATCGGGTTTCTGGTGAGCTCGCGAAAATGATTTGTAGTGAGAAAAACACGAAAAATTTTAGTTTTCGTGTGCGACATTTCTTTTTCAATGAGACATCACTAAAAAACTTGATTTCCAGGCACGAAAATATGCGTTTTGTTTTTGTTTTTTTCGTACGCCGGACCCACGAAAATGTTTCATACTGTGAATAATCGGCGAAATTGGTTTTTCGGTGAGTCAAACCAGCTAAAATTGGATTTTAGTGCGCAAAATCAGTGAACCCGCGGTCTCACAATTTCGGCCACCTCGCAAAATTGGTTGGACATTGGACATGTTTTTTTGGGTGAAAAACCCAAAACATTTTTATTTTATTATTATTATTTTTTTCCGAGAAGCGAAATCCGAAAAATTTGAATTTTGGGCGAGTCGAACCTGCGAAATCGGTTTCCAAATTAAGCCAACACTCGAAATCGGTTTGTCAGGAACAAACATCCGCGAATTTTTCATTTTTTGTGTAACCGATCTGCGAAAATATGATGTTGTGTTTCTGTTAGCCGGATCAGGGGTCCCCCCCCCCCAAGAAATATTAGTAAAAGTGATGTCTCACAGCGTTTTCCTTTTTCATATAATTCTGCTTCAGATCAGATTATTTCCAACCATCCCCTCTGAATTAAAACATACGTTAATGGAGAAGACGGGTGGAAATGAATTGCTCTGAAGCAGAACTTTAATATGCAAATAAATAGATAAATCAGTCTGCTTAGTGAGTTGCTAGTGAGGCAGAGCTGCGATAATAGGTCTTGTAGTATGCAACATTTGGTTTTCACAAAAAAAAAAAAAAAAAAAAAAGAGCGAAATTGACACAGCTTAACGACAATGTGCGAAGTAAGAGACATAAATGTGGTAGGTGGAGAGGGTACGGCGGTGGTGTATAAGCCTCATCATCGGCTAAACTTTCAACTTTGAGCATATTTAGCTCAGAATGTTGCAATTTCGCGGCTATTCCTAAGGCTTTGGGCACTGTCGTGGCCGGCTAGCCCGGTGTAAAAAATCCCACGCTTGAAATTCACAAATAGTCAACCGCGGAGCACGCATTTTCGAGGCTTATTTTTCTTTCGAATCTTGCCTCTTTGGCCACTACGTGCTTTGCAGCTATTTAGCCCAAAAAACTGTCAATTTCAGGGCTATTCATCCCTGAATATTCAAAGTTTTGTGACTATTTTACGCCCTGACTTACATCGATCGGGTGAGTTGTTGGTTGTACCTATTATGTATAGTTTTAAGTTATCTATTGTGTACTTGTTGGTTTGTTATCTCGTTCTGTTAGTGTTAATGTTGGTCATTGCTGTTGTTGACCCTCCTGCTTATTTTTCTTGCTTATGTGTTATATTCAAATTCTGACGGGGGGATTTTTGATTTCTGTTGAAACTAGGTGTGTTGAAAATGGCCGATTGGCCGAAACCGGTCCAATAAATAAATATAGCAACAGCGGGAGAGGACTTATTTTCCTTGTTTATCTGGATTATCGCTTCCGCACCCACGGCCTATTATTCATTACTGACTTATAATTCTGCCTTCTAACCCCTTAAATGTTTACGCGTGGAAGGCCGAAAAAGTCCTAAAAGATCTGATTTTTCTCTCATTAGTAAATCCCTAAGGCAGCCACTATACTTCATCTCCTTGAAAAGGTGTTTTAGAGCACCAACCCTCCCCGTCTTCACCACGGGTAATTTTATGGGTGCGAAGGGCCCTATTTATAGCGGAGGGGGTGGAGAAGCACTCACGAATTTCCTTCATTCTTATAATATACCTAACTTACACACAACTACAACAGGCTAGAAATGCGCGAAGCCTAAAAAATCGCATTCCGTCATCAAAGCACTTGACCTTTTTAAAAATGCGATGGAATGGCCGTGTGAACTCGCGGCATTTGGGGCGGAGTTGTCAGCCCTACGTGCATCCAAGGGTATATGTACGGAAGAGGGGGTAGGGGTAGGGAAAGCGGGCGATTTGGCGGTTCACAGAAGCGGCAGCGTAGGCGGGAGTGCTGCCATGTGTGCACTATCCACCCTCTTCCCTTCTGTTCCCTGGCGCTAAAGAGTGCCTGTCCGGTAAAAGTTCAAAATTTGTGTAGTCTGCTACCTTTTTGGCACAAGACAAAAGCCATGCTACAGTGCTTGTCTTTGCACACAAATATCTCGCTTGAAAGATGACAATGTTGGGGGGGGGGGGTGAGTGTGGTGGACTTTCGCATGATTTAGATAAGAGCGTGCGCTATAATTCGTATGCTACACGAGAACTCACCTTCAACGAGTGACAGTTGTAAACCGAATTCTTCTGTAATTTTACAATAAACGAAATCAGACACCCCCCCGCACACCTCTTTAACAACACCTCCCGCTTTCAATATTAAGCTTGATAAATTAATTTTTAAGTAATAAATAAATTCAAATGGCTCCCTACCTGGTGAATGGTCGATTGCGGCCAACGTGGGGCAGGGAAATTCATCTTCGAGAGCCATCGCCTCACCGGGCCCTCCCCATAGGTCCTCTTCCATAGGGTTGTTGTCATCTTCCAGGGAGGGTTTTTGAAACTTTTCACTGTCTTTTTTATCTCTAAACAAAACGCCCCCCCCCAAATTAAATTTCAAAATCGCCTACCCTCAATTTGATCCGTTCGTACCTCCTTTGTTTCTCTTCACTCGACAATTCATCCTCCACGGAGCGAGTCATATCAACACCGGCGGAAGCGGCGGCGGCGGCAGCAGCAGCGGCCGCTGGCATCACAACTTCTCGGCGTATCCTTTCGGCGAGGCGACCGTGCGATTGTTGCTCCTGATGAGACGTCGTCGTCGGCGGTGGTGGTGGAACGTCCCTCAGTTCAAATTTTCTAACTCCTCCGCCGTTTCTATCAGAAGGAAATACCATTTCCATCGGTCGGGCTCTCTGCGGAAAAGAATTTAAGAATTAATTTATTAATTAGAAGCGCTTGCTTAATTAAACTACACCTTTTTGACCCTGAAAACAGTCTGAGAACTATTCATATTGGAAACAAAACATAAAAAGAAAAAGCTATGCAAGGCAGCCGTCATACTGTTTTCAGTTTCAAGAGACGGATGCCCTAGAGTGGGAGTTAATGTATATATTTAGCTTTAAAAGCCCTAGACGAATAGACACTGAAGAGCTGGTGTGTCACACTATTAATTAATGAAACTTTCTTTTTTCTTTATCCATGTTCACACTCACTTCTTGGTGTCTGAATTTTGTCGCCGCTCCCGGGCTGTGTTCCAGCTGTTGAATTTCCATTTTCGAGTCATTTCTCTGTAATTTCACCGTACTGTTTGGATACCCCTGAAGACGAAAAGCGCGTTGTTAGGTTGCGAGTGATGAGTGGGTGGGCGGGCGGTGAGGGGACAGTAAAAACTTACGAAAGAGAGCCCTCTGTTTTGACTGCGATACACCATGTGATTATTAGCGGCGGTTTTCGCCAATTTGTCGGCTGACGGCGACGCGACGAGACTCTCGTTACTTTTATAATAGACGGGAGACGAAGGTGACGGCTGACGATTGCCGTAGTAATGGCCGACGCCGGTTTTTACCAAATTCTGTACGGAGCCGGCTCCAGCCGTGGTGGCACAGCCACCACCGTTCATCAGTCTCTTGTCAAATTCAACGGGTTGCAGCGTGTTATTGAAACGCGTTTCGGAGACGCTTCGACCTCTGCCACCACCGGGTGACAGCTAGAAAAAAAATAAAAAATAAAAGAGAAATAACGACGTTGAAAAGTCCCCCCAAAAAATTTCGACTCACCCTGTAAGCGGTCGTTTTGGCCGTCGGCCTCGCGTTTTCCTTGGCACCAGCATTGACGTCGGAAACTTTGTTTGATAGCTGTGGAGCTGGTGGAACGAAGCCGAACCTGTTAACGGGTTTAAGGTCCTTTTTTCCTCTTGATGGCAATGGTGTGCCTGAAAATCAATTAGTAAATACATAATTAAAACGAAAGTGAAAATTTAGGACGACAATTTTTAATTAAAGGAATCCACCAGTTTCTTTTTATAAGTTTCACTCTGATAATGTATAGTTGCAGGTTTTTTTCTTCAAAAAAGAGAAATTTCAATCATTTTATGGCGGTACCCCCTCCCTCCCCGTAGATCTAAGACTGCTTTCAGCTTTCCGAAGGTCTAAGACAAATCTCTATAGAGATAAACTGGATTTCTAGACCACTTCTTGAACTTCACGTATTGGGATATCTAAATACGTACCTATATCCTCGAGGAGAGAGAATGATTATGAAACGTTATATTACGCACTTTAGAGTGTTTTTATTGAAGTAAAAAAAAAAAAAGTCTCCCCCTCCCCACTTCACCACCAACAGTTGATAAGGGTGGCGGAGTTCGGGTTCTCGTTCATCGTCATTGACATTAACCAACAATGCGTTGAGATTTCGCTAAATTAGTCCAAGGCTAAGCGCCTCGCATCCTTAAAATCAATGTTAGCGTGACAACCGCGAGTTATTGCGGTAGAAAAATGCATTACAAAAAAAATCTCCTAGGCCAATGATTTAAGGGATGAGCTGACGGCGGCGACGGTACCAGGGGCGGCTGTAAGGGCACCACTCCTCTCCCGTCCCTTCGGTTGGGGAAATAGTGATGAAGAAGAAAAAAAAAGTAAAAAAACTGTTGACGTTAAGATCCAAAAATAGCGAAAAAATACACAAAGAACCCCCCCCCCTCACTCCCTCATTCGCCTGTAAGCGTTTGTAAATTCGAAGGTCGGAATTCGTTATGGATAGCACGAAAAACTCAAAGTCTAGGGGGGGGGGGGGTGATTAAAAAAAAAACCTCGGATGGAACGGAAGAACAATGAGTGAACGAAGGGTCCAGGGGGGTGGTGAAGAGGGGAATGAAATTTCCGTTTTACTTTAAGGTTCATTAGTCATCCTACCGATTAATAATTTTTGTCGTCAGTTGTGTCCCCCTCCCCCACCCAACCATTTCAACTCACCATTTTTCGCGTGAATTGAATTGATGACGAGTGGCTGTATCGTTTCTTCAACAACGGTGAAATCGTCCGTCGTTGACGCAGGGATGGACGGCAACTGCTGCTGCGGCTGGGGTTTTTTAAATCCAAAACGGGTCACTTGTCCTCGCGTCGTCGCGGCTGCTGAGGGACATTTGCCGGGTTTGGTATTTTTCTCCATCTGAAAACACAACCACAATCAACAACAATGAAAAATTAACGGCACGATATTTTCAGATGCGGTGACAGTGTAATTTTAACGCGAAACACAAACAAATCGTACACTCTCTTCTCTGCGAGGCCTTTGCAAACAATTTGATCTATCCGGCCGAGAGCTTGCATCGACTCTTGTGAAAACACTCTCGCGTCGATGACGTCATTCAATTAAGACATTTTTATTTATACAAAAAACTGTGGAATATAAAATATGCGCGTTACTCGCGAACGAAATCAAACGGATTAGCCACAGACACGGGAGGCCAAAAACGACTGTTTCTTGATGAGTTCAAAGGATATAATACAACAAATATAATAATAATCGCGAAAGAGGTACGATACAAGAGTTTTATCGATATTGTTAAACAGTCACTGAAAGAGTGAGGGGTCTACCGGATTTGAGAGAACACTCATAAAACAGTTGAATGAGACATCATGACGTTGGGGGAGGGGGTTGCTGATGGGGAGGAGGGGCTGTGGAAGTTTTTTTTTTTTTTTTATTAACAAAAAAGGCGAAGAGATGTGACCCAATCAAAGAATAAACTTCGTTTGTTTGTTTTTTTGTTGTTGAAAGGATACAAACTTCAGCGTTCCGATAAAGTTG
Organism: Corythucha ciliata; assembly: GCA_038030265.1. Lineage (NCBI taxonomy): Eukaryota > Metazoa > Arthropoda > Insecta > Hemiptera > Tingidae > Corythucha > Corythucha ciliata. The sequence continues at coordinate 51,203,563 of CM075943.1, forward strand.
GTAAATGAGTTGGAACGAATGAATAGAAGGAGTAGAGAGGTGGATGAGCAGGCGGGAGGGCATCCTGTACTTTTTTCAGCGGATAATCATGGGACTTGAGAAGCTTTAAAAACCTTTCCGTCCTTCAGAGTCGGTTCCTCGCGAGTGTTGCTTGGTGTGCACAGCTGTACTCTCAAACAACACACGCTGGGCTTGGCTGTAATATTAGAAATGTTCGAGTGCTGTAATTGACTCATAAATGGGCCCGATTGTCGGCACTACGGCCCCACTCACCACATGGCCCAAGAGGGACAGGAGGTCCGAAGTCTGGCTAACTAAAAAACCAATCTCGCGGATTTTGCCAACAATTTACTTTTTGTAAACATTTAACAACAGCCGCACAAATAGCTGTTTTGTCACTCAAATTACAAATAAACCGAATTCCAGAGGTTTCACTCGTATGAGTGCTAAATTTCATGGATGGGGGGGGGGGTCTTTCTAATATCAAATTTCGCGGGTGTGGCTCTCTCAATTACCACATTTTAGAAATACGTCTCCCTCAAGGATCTACAACCCGCAACTACAGGTGGTGGGAGTGGGGGGGGGGGTTGTCACATTCAAACAAATTTCACGAATTAGGCGCTCAGAACTCTCGAAAACAAATTTCGTTGATTCGGCTAGTTCAACGGCCAACATTATAATACGAGACCCTCTCCCTGTTTACAGCTTAACCCCCCCCCCCTTGGTCTCATTCCCAAACCAAACACGGAATCTCGTCTTCCCGTGGCTCAATTCATGGCAAATATTGAGAAAAATCGCTTATTAGCAGATAAACTGAGAAAAAGCGCTCATTCGGGGATAAAGTGTAGAAATAAGCTAATCAACGGCTGCAAACGAAAAATTCACTAACTAATTCATGTCCAAAATTTAGAAAAACGCCAGTTTGAGGTTAAATTGATGGTAAATCGCGGTTATAACTGAGAAAACACTGTGATTTGCGGCTTCTAAGACAAGCGTTTGAGGCTGAAATTGAGAAAAAACATTGATTCACGGCTAAAATTGGGAGAAAGTGCAAATTGGCAGCTAAAACAGAAAAGCGCTGATTCGTTGCTAAAATTGAGAAAAAATCTAATTAGCGGATAAATGTATATTTTTTTCGCGAAAAAAACGCTAACAAACGGCTAAAAATGAAAAAAACAAACACTAATTGACGTCTATAGACTTGAGAAAAACGCCAATTCACAGCTAAACATAAGAAAACCGCTAATTCCGATAACCGCGCGGCGTCTGAAGGCAAATTTGTAGCTAAAATGGTGAAAAAGCGCTAATTCATGGCACTGATTGAAAAAAGAAGAAGCTAATTCGCGGCTGAACTTATGAAAAACGTCAATTCATCGCTAAAATTGAGAGAATATGCTACAATTGAGAAATAGTGCCAATTTGCGGATAAGGTAATAGTGAAAGTATAGTGTTATAAGTATCGCTACGTAAAAAATATATTTCTCGTTTATTTAGAGGAGTAAAGGGCCTCATAGGGCTTTCCGCGGCGCGGCGGGGGCTGAAAGACGAACCGATTTGGTATTTTTGGTTCTAAAGCGTTGATTCGCGGCTAATATTCAGAACAATCGCTTATTCGCCGCTAAAATTAAGAAAAATACAACAAAATTCTTAAAGGCAACCTGGACGGCAATGAATCCGAAAGCAACCATCGCCGCTAAAATAGAGAGCATGCGCTAACAATAGTAAGAGTTCAAAATTTAGAAGGTGCGCTAATGTGCTAATCTTGGGGCAAGCATATGCACGCAAAAGCAAGAAGTTCGGAAAAAGCGCTAATATTCGCGAATGAAATAGTGTTGGAAAAGCGCAAAATCGAAAAAATCACTAATTCGCGACTAAAAATAGAGAAAAATGCTATTTTGCAGCCATAATTGAAAGAAAGCACTAATTTACAAACATAAAATTGAGAAAAAGCAATGACACATTGCTCAGGAGACTTTGCTGATATTGAAAAAGCGCTATTTTGCGGTTAAAATTGAGAAAATACGATAACGTTCTCTAATCCACGGCTAAAATGAAGAAAATGCGCAAATTTGCCGCTAAATTAAGAAAACAATTCGCTGGGGCTAAAATTGTGTAAAAGCGGTACTTCACAAAATAATTTGCGGGTAAAATTAAAAAACAAAAAAAACGCTTATTGGCCGAACTATTTGGGAAATCCAGCTAATACGTGGTTGAAACTTGGAAGACCCGCTATAGTTCCCGGTTAAAATTAAGGTAAATAATCACCCATTTCCCCCACAAATCACCCACAAAAGGAGAGAAAATTGATCAATTTGAGAAAATCCGCGAATTCGTGGCCAGAATTAAGTAAAACCGGTAATTTTCGCCTGAAATTAAGAAATAATTCGCGACTAAAATGTAGAAAAGCGCTAATTCGCGGCTAAAATTGAAAAAACGCTCATTTGCAAGAAAGAAACCTCTAATTCGCGGCTAAAATTGCCCTGAAGAAGGCTCCTTCAAACCCAAATGTCACATTTTTTATTTTCTTCAAAAATGAATCGTCGTGTGTTTGAGTGGGGACTTGTCCCTCCCCCCCACCACACCACCAATCCACTCTATCCGAGCTAGTATCGCGAGAAATTCTACGAATCGTGAAAGTCGCACCCCGAAGTTTGCCCCGGCTGCAATAAGTTTCGAACCAACAACACATGAAGAAAAAGTGGTCAAATGGGGTGATTTTGGTGTTAACTGCTGTGAAACGTTGACGATGTAAAGCTAAACGTTCATTCAAGTAAACTGAAATAGAATGGCTGGTGGCGGGGGGGGGGGGTTGTGTGACAGACGACAAAAAAAGTAAAATTTATTCTGAAAGCCCCGGATAATAATAATAATAATAATAAAAAAGAGTGTATCGTGACCGTTTTACGCGATTGGGCATGAATTACTTTTTTTTTCGTAACTTTTATTAAACTATTATGATGCGAGGGGGACGGGGAGGATATCATACCCCCCTCACCTCCTGTTCACCTCATATTGGTTCATTTTTTCTTTAAATTGAATAACCGACCTGCTGCATAGCCGGATATTGAAAAAAAAAAAAAAAATATTGCGGAATCAGCTGGTGGGGTGAAATTACTGCACAAAAGGAAGCCCTTCAAGTATAAGGGTATAGGAACTTGAAAATGACTGCTATTTACCAGCACGTCCCGTTGATTAAAGGCAAAAGGTGCATCCTGTCCCGTTTAAATAAAGCTCCCACACAGAGAATACACGCACGGAACAAACGCGTATAAAGTGCGTGTTATTTATCCTTCTTGAACAGTCACAGTCACTCTTATTGAATCGGAAGGACTAAAACGGTGGAAGCCGAGACCGCCCCGCCGAACGACCATCGATCCCTATGCGAGCTCCCAAGTTTTTTCCACTCTTTTACCATTGTGGGATAGGGGTTTTAGGGGGAGGGGGAGGCGGACGCGCGTAATCAGCGTGTGCACTTGGTCGGGGTGGGAAGGGGGTGCAAAATATAGTCCCCCTCTCCTTCATCAACCGCGACTATATCGTGTGTGACCGCAGGGGGCGGTCGAAAACGTGGAAAATTATCCTTGGAGACGGCTCGTCTAGGAAAATAATGAACAAGAGAGTATTCAGGTACCTTCAGCGGTGGTGATATATTGGGAATTCAAAGGACTCATTCAATGGCAGTTCACATTATACCCCTCGTGCCGACACCACCAGACCGCACTAAACGACTTTGACGAATCGTGTCAGCCGCCCCTTTCAAATAGAGCTATTTCCAGTCGTCGAAATAGAAAAATGTCTAAGAATGTGGAGGAGAAGGGGGGAAGTGCCTCTTTTTTAACGGCGTTTAATAAGACCGAAAACACTTTCCTTCCAAGTGGGAAATTATTATGACACAAATTTTCACGGGGCAAGCATTACTGGTGGGGGGGGGGGACTTTCGCTCCATTTAATAATCGTCTTGGGCCTTAAGATTAGTCCTAGAAAACCTAAAAACGTGCTGCCAAATGTAGAAAAATAAACAGATGTGCACGAATCTTGCACAATGTCCCCCCCCCACTCCTTACCCAACCAGTATACGCCATGTGAAAACATTACAACCGTATAAGGGCACGAAAACGTGTAATTCCAGTTGTGGGGAGTACGGCGGTCTTTCTTTTTTTCTCCTACTTGGTAAAAACTGTCACTCATAACAATAATCTCGACTTTTTTAATGTTTATTTACGTTTTTTCCTTGGGGCAAGGTCGACTGTGCTTGAGTGACGAAACACTTTTTTCTTTTTTTTTTTAAGAAGCATCAATGAGTCATCTCATTCACTCACTCTCTCTCTTTTTCACCTCTTCTTTGTCGTGCGGACACGCTCACAACACGCGCGTGTTGTGGGATTCCGGGATGAGTAAGGGCACGTATGAGCTTGACACCTTGGGTGACTGAGGTGGTAGAAAACGGGGGAGGGGTGGGAGGTTTCACACATGATGGATTTTGGCCCTCTCGGTGAGAGACAATCGTCAGACCAATAAAGTGGACCCCTGGATAAAGGTCTGAGAGGCACCCCGAAACGGCTAAGAGAACTAATCAACTAATGTAGACCCCCCCCCCCCCTTTCTGGTGCACCGGTTTTGACAGGTTTTTAAGACCCATTCAAAGATGCTTTTTTCGACGGATGGAGGTCGGACAACCATTTCAGCGGGCTATACTTTTCGGAATCCCCCCCCCCTTCTTTTTACAGGTCGACGAATAAACTTAAATTCCTTTAAAAAAAAAAAAAAAAAAAAAAAAAAAAAAAAAAAAAAAAGGAGAGAGAAGCATTCGAGTTATTTCCAAGCCAGAGGCTCCATCTGGTCCCCAAGACTAGCACTTTTTTCTTTATATTCCTCTTTTTTCAAGCGCCCCATCGCAAGTTAAACTCAAAAATAGAAGGGAAAAAATGCCCCTTTTTCGTAGTATTTGGCACCCCCTCCCTCCAACCAGTGCTCCTTCACTATTCAGACCAAATATACAGGCCGTTTCAACGTCCCGGAAGTCAATCCCCACAAAGACGTGCCCGTGAAGAAATCTTTTTTTAGGGTACCGGAGCGAGGGAAATAAGGGTAACCAGGGTAATGAAAGTATAAGGAATAAATGAACGTTACGAGCCATTTTGCATTGTGACCTAGTGTGACGGGTGGAGAGGGATACTGGTTACGTAAAAAAAAAAAGATGAAAAACAGGACGAAAAAAGTGAATTAAATGGGCCGAGCCTATACTGATGAAAGAAAATAAAAGAACCGCTTCCAAAGGACCCGTTAGAAAACGTATGCAGGCTTAATGAGTCATAAATTAAATTTCACGATAAAATTCTTGAGGAAGACAACGGGTAGGAGGGAGGGGGGCTGTCCCGAAAGTGTTTCCTTAAACAGTTACGGGGGGGGGGGCGTGAAAATGTTTAAAGCGTTATATACACTCAAGCGAATAATCAATAAAGGAGCACGAAGTGTAGTTAGCATCAAGAAAAACCAATCAAGGGATGGGAAGAGGGGGGAACTGTAGAGCTCATTCCTCTCCCTAAACCTCTTCCCTGTCGGGAAAATTTATGAACGTTCTAAGGAGAGGGGACTTAAAAAAAGTAATTCCACAGATTGTTCTCTTCTGAAGTCCTCAAATACGAATTTAACACCTTGTAGAACCATTTTCTCGGTTTTGGCTTACTCAAGAACTAATTTCGAGTTTGCGCCCTAAAATGCATTTACAAATTGATATTTGGGGGGGGGGGGAGGTTGGAAAAGGACCGTTTCCCTCGAAATTATAGCTTAGCAACAAAATCCTGCAAAATTTGACTTTTGGGTGACCGGAACCTGCGAAATTGAGTTATGTGAGATCTAATTCCGCAGAATTTGGGCGTTGAAAGAGCTAATCATACAAATTTGGACTTTTTAAAGAGCTAAATTCTCGAAATTTTGGTTTAAACAGGGTGAAAACAGCAAATTCAAGTCATGTGTGAACAAGACCATGAAGAAGAGGAAGTTGACTCGAGAATCAACTGTTTCGTCTCCCGCAGGTTGGCTTGTCGGGGTGTGGCAAAGCCTGCAAAATTGGGTTCTGCGAGAACTAAAGCCGCAAAATTTTTGGTTTTGGAAAGGCTATCACCACGCGTAAATGATTTATATAATTGCCTATTCGCGAAGTTTGGGTTTTATTAACTGGTGAAAGGGCATTTTCAGAGCCTCTAACGTAGCGATGAAGGGGCGAGGAGCCATCAAGGAGGTCAGAGCACCCTCGGCCCCAGATACGGGCCGGGGTTCGGGTGGGGCCCCAGATCCGGGCCGGGGTTCGGGTGGGGCCCCAGATCCGGGCCGGGGTTCGGGTGAGGCCCCAGAAAAGCTTAAAAGATGAGAAAAATTGAGATTTGTGGGTTGCTAAAGTGTGAAAGTATCAGGAATATGAAATTATCGTGCACCCGATTTTTCTCACGAACACCTTATAACCGTTTTCCTACGAGAACACAGGAGTAAAAATTGCTAACTCCCTCGCTTCTAAAATTGAGAAAACGTGCTAATGCGGGGCTGAAATTGAGAAAAATCGTTCCTCCATGGCTAAAATTGGGGAAAACGAAAATTCCCAGCTAAAATTGAGATAAAGCGCTTTATTTGCGGGTATAGAAGTTGGAAAAAGATCAATTCGCGGATTCTTGAGGCAAGTTTGCGGTTGAAATTGAGAACAACACTAATTCGTGGGTAAAATAAGAGTGATAAATTAATTGAGATAGTCGGTAAAAACGCTAATTCGCGGATAGGATTGAGAAAATGCGCTAGTTCAATGATAAAATTATGAAAAAGCGTTCATTTGCAGAGAAAATTGAGATGAATCCTAATTTCTTTTTTCTTAAATTGTTGGCGGCGCTCATTCGCCGACAAAATGGGGGGGGGGGCACAAATGCTAATTCGTGAAAAAATTGAGAAAGAGCGCTCATTCGCAAATCGAAAACCATTCTGGATTCTTGAGGCAACTTCATGGCTTAAATTGAAAAAAAAAAACGCCATTTTGTGGGAAAACGTTCACAAAAAAAAAATTAAATTGAGAAAAGGAGCTAATTCGCGGTTAAAACTGAAAAAAAAAAACAAAACAAAAAACGCTCTTTCGCACCTAAGATTGAGAAAACGGCATCTGGCGGTTTCCGGAGGCAACTTCGTGGCTAAAATTTGAAAAAAATACGTAATTTAACGCTAGAGGTACGTATAAAAAGTATATTTCTTGTTTAATTAGAGACCAAAGGTGCTTCCTTTAGAGATTCCCGCCCCAGCCCCCCTATTCTGTAACTCATAACGCGTGCGATAGCGACATTTCTCAGCTGATTATTTTCAATTATTCACCTTGTTTTTTTCGCTAACGCACGCGTTAAGAGTTACAGAATAGGGGGGCTGATCTTGATATGATGAGTAGGTCCACCACTGTTCAGGGCATACTCTTGTCCCCCCCACAAGTTTCCCGGACGAATACGCCATTTTGTGACAGACATTTTGCCGATTCGGCTCATTTTGCGGCGTTATCTAATAAAACTGCGCCTTTCGGCGACTTCATGAAGATTATAGCCTAGAAACAAGGGAATTTCATGAAGACACGGCGTTTTAGTGAAGAATTTGGATTTTTGGGACCAAAAATTGTCATTTCGCACATGACTAGACATAATTGACTCGAAACACGACGTATGTGGAAGTTAAGGGGTGGGAGGGGGGTCAAAATCTAAACTGCTCAGATTATTGCTCCCCCGCAATGTCGTCCGACGACTTCCACCGCCACTGGCCAAACTCACGGGTTTCCCCCCAATTTAACCACTGGCCCTCCTCCACGGCGTTTCAGCTGGTCACAGCCCACGCGGGCAGGGGTGGGCAGTTGCTCCCCTTCCCCTCAGACTCGAAAGCGAAGACTTATAGCGATTTTCATTCAACACACTACACAAGAGTAGTGCAGCGTCCTCTACATAAACGCACGCTCACTAAAAAAAAACAATGCCGAGGATTTTTGCGCCCTAAAAAGTAAATTTTTGCCGATCTGACTTAACTAAAAGGCAAATTTATTACATCACAAACCCAATTTTGCGAATTTTTTAAACCGATTTCGGGCATTTTGTGGCAGTTTGGCTCGCTTAAAACCAAATGCTGAAATTTCGCTTACTAAAAAACTGATTTGTTTCGCGAAAGACGGGGGTTTCCGTGGCTGGAAAATCAATTTTGTGGGGTCGCCTAATTCAACAATAATTGATTTTGCGGATTTTTCATAAAGAAATAGACCATTTGCGCAGGTCTAACTCACTGAAAACGTAATCTAAAATCACCAGCTCAGCGATAAAATTAGCAGTTTTACGCAAAAATCACAATATCAGTACCCGCTAGGATCGCCATTTTTGTGCTAAACGCCATATTTGTGCTAAAATCGCCTGTTTCTATGAACAATTTTTAGTTTTGAGGTAAACAATTTAATTTATTTTTAGGGTGAAAACTTTCTGGTTGCAGTTTTAGAATCAAAACTTCAATTTTGGGTTAAAAAACGTCAGTTTTGAGGGTAAGTTGCCAGTTTTGTGGTAAGACCACCAGTTTGGGTGTAAACGTTTCATTCTGGGGAAAATTTGTCAAATTTAGTTCAAGGGTAAAATCACTAATAATATTGTCTTGAAATCTTCAATTTTGATATAACACGTCAGCTTTGGTGTGAAATCTTTAGTTTTGGAGGATTTCAACTCAAAAAGTGACGATTTTAGTCCAATGCTAAAGATTTCACGCCAAAGCTGACGTGTTATATCAAAACTGAAGGTTTCATTACATTAATGGTGATTTACCCTTGAACTGAATTTGTCAGTTTTTCCTAAAAGTGAAAATTTTACCCCGAAACTGGTGGTTTTACCAAAAGACATTAGTTTTTTAACCCAAAATTCAAGTTTCTAGCTTAAAACAACTACCAGAAAACAGAAGTTTTCACTACAAAACGGCCGATTTCACCCTGCAAAAAATAATGGTTTTACCTCAACACTGAAAATTTCGTCAGAGATTTTTAAGACACGGTCGTCAGTTTTTGCGTAAAATCATATTCTGGGGGAAAATGTCAGTTTTGGTGTGAAATTGTCAGTTGTGGTGCGAAATTGTCATTTTTGGTGTACAAATTGTCAGTTTTGGTGGGAAATTATCTGTTTTCGTAAATAATTACCAGTTTTCGGGTAAAATAATCGCTTTTATAGGGTGGAATAACCACCAGTTATTGGGCAAAATCGTCAGTTTTGTGTTAAAATCGCTAGAGTTTTCATTCAAGTCAGAGTCACCAATTTTGGAGTGAAATATCTAGTTTTAGAGTAAAATCATCAGTTTTAGTGTATAACGTGAGTTTTGGGGGTGAAATCGCCAGTATTGCTAAGCCCTTTCTACAAGAATCAATATTTCTGGTCGTCAATCGTCAGTTCTTGGACAGAAAATCCTAAATATAAGGCTACAACGATAGTTTTCTATCGGAAATATTATTTTTTGACGGATTCTGACCTTTAGAACAAGGCTTGGCAACGCCCCTGATACGAATAAGAAATCGAGCATTACTCTCCACAAGGGCAATAGACACTAAAACGCTACTCAACTCAACGGATTTCAACTCAAAAAGTGACGATTTTAGTCCAATGCTGACGTGATTTCATGCGAGTGGCTACTATGCGAGTGGCCGCCGATGAAGTGCCGTCGTTGGTTTCGGCCTCGACTACCGACGGCGGAGCGTCCACGCCACTCCGCAACACGACTATTCGGTTGAGCAGGTTTTTCGTGTCGAAAAACCAAAGACTCTAAGGCTTAAGAAGCCACTCAGGTCGCCGCTATATTATTTTCAGCGGTGCGAAATTGTTGAGCCCCACTCAACTGATGAATCTCTCAAGGACGCCCGTTTTAAACGCCTTCATTGCTGCCACGAGCGTTTTATTGCTGTTATAAGTGTTCAATACCGGAACATTACAGGTCTCCCCCCCTGCCACCCACTCTAGCTCGCTATCTAAAAAGACGGACAAGGAAGGTTGTTGTTTAGATATGCGTACAGTCGAAGAATCACGTACATACGCTTACCTTCATCAAAACAAATACGTCATTTTCTCTAGTTGAAAACGTTCAAAATGAGGGTAAAAAGAAAAGAAGAGAAAAAAACTCCCATTTTCTTCCCAACTTTGGCACAAATGAGTTCCTCCAACTTTTAACGGTTTTTTTGTCGTTATTTTTTGGTCGGGATGCATCACACATCGCGTGTGTGTTGACTATATATGTGAGTTCCTCCGTTTTGTGATGATGACGGAGCAGCCAAGAATGTGGGAAAATATTAGAATCGACCGGTGAGGGGGAAGTTGAATGGACTATAACTTCACATGACGCTATAAAATCCGATTCTCAAAAAGATCCCCCCTCCCCCTCTCCACAACACACCATTCTATATACATGAATAGAACTAGCCGGTATTGAAGAAATGCTCGCACTGTCACACGAAACCAATCGCGGTCCTCCTCAGGCCCTCCGACCATCTAGTAGCCCCATTTGAATACTCGCCCGGACCTCTCGTGATACCGGTGTTAGGGGGAGGGGGAGGGAGATAACTCGGAAGTTTGGGCTACGAATAACGCTACACTGCGGTTCTATTGGGAGAAAATTGTTGCCCTATACCATATTTATTGAAGCAACGTTCACCATATAAGGCGGGCGTAATAACAATTTTGTATACGATGTTGACTCTTAGCGCTCTAAATGAGTTTTTCAACACAAAACATACGGAATTTAAAGGGAAACGTGGTGAAATATTTCCCTTTTTTTGCTGCCATAATTATTTACAAAATAAAAAATAAAGGACAAAGATCTTGGATTTTCCTTTACTGGTGGAAAACCTTACAAGCGTCCTTGTACTGGTGTTTTTCTTTATAAAACGCTTTTTATACCTCGAAGGGTGACAATGATTGCACGTTTCCAAGGTATGGTGGGGAATGGGTTGAAAGGGGTGAGCAGTTGGACGAGGTCACAGAGTGAGAACGCGGCGACATTCGATACGGCCGGTTACGCCAACGTCAAAAACACAATTGGTATAGACAAAACTAATGTAAAAAAATAAAAAGTAACACTGTATGATATTTCAAGTGTTATGGGCAGCCAATAACTGTCAGGAAATGCTTTACATAGAGAAACTCGCTTATGCGGGAAAACCGCAAAGACAGGTTGTCTGTAGGTGAAGGTGGAGTCGTAATCAAATTCAATCTTTCTTTCCTCGAAGTACAGCTACAGTGGTATCGAGATGTGGCGGGGTGGTTAGGGGGGTAATTGGACATAATTTGGCTTTCACCGAAGGAGAAGCGAACGTGACAATATTTTTCCAGCGGAGGAACTCGACTTCATTCGTGCAGATAACAATGGTTTTCGCCTTATGAGTAGTACAAGAATTAATTAATTTCTTGTTACATTATTATCACGATGGCAATCACACCGTGAAAAGCTCCAAAAGCTCTTCTCGCTCATTAATTTTGTGTTTCCCTCCCCCTTCCCTACCCTAAAGAAAATGTCTAAAAAACAAAAATACGCGTACCTGCCGGGACTGTGCATCGTAGATTTTTGTAATTCCCAATTTTCCGAAAAACCCACAGGAGCAACTGCACATGGGGAACAGCACCATAATTGTTTTGGCATAGCCAAAAATACGCCACTTATATGTCACAAACGCGGAGGAAAAATTCGAGGAAAAACTCCCGAACGGGGTTCTCTTGTTCTTTCTTTCACAGAATAACTACAACGTCTATAAACGCGTCCTGTGGCGAAAGAACTTGAGGGGCTCACCATCGAGAAAGAGAAAGAGTGAGAGGGGCTCTCGCTCATCCACGGCCCTCTCCGCCCTCCTCCTACCAAGCAGAAACGCTTTTATTCCATTCTCTGGGACGGTTTTTATATTTTACGGGTTTTTTTGTTTCAATTTTCGAAAAAAAATGTCCTCCCGCCCTCTCCAGGATTTTAATATTTTAAATTAAACGCTTCGTTCCACTTCGAATATAATAAGGACCTCGTTATAAGTACAAAGAAAAACGTCATTAAAATCATCGCATTCAAGAGTCTGTAATAGTGAAAAGGTCAAAACTACACAATCGTGATTTGAATTTGGAGTGAAAGGAAAAAAAAAAAGATGCTGAGGGGTGGGTGGGAGATGTGACGGTTTTTTTCAAAAAAGAAGAAAACAAAAATGCCCTTCACTCCCACGACTTTGGTTTATTCGCTTTGGACCAAAGATCTTCATAACGGTGCTCTCTTGAGAGAGCAAGCCCCCCCCCCCACCACCACCACCACCCTCGGCACTGCTGTGGAGTCAAACAGAGAACAGGTCTCCGAGAAGACAAAAAATAGAGAGATAGTGTGTAAGGGGGAGGAGGGACCGCGGGTGTACTAATTTCCACGTTCATTTCGTATTCTTATTGGCAATGTACGTATATGGAAGAAAGTTTTAATAAAAAACAAAAACGTATTACTTTCTACATTACTTCTCAACTTTAATTAACGCAAAACAAATGGCAGACGAGATTCCGAAATGCTTGGAAAAAGTCTTCGGAATCTCGAAAGCAACCCCCCTCACCATCATCTGTTCTGGGAGCTTTATTTGTGAAGGCGTCGGTGATCCGACAAAGGGGAATGCGGTAGGGTGGGGACAGGAAATTAGGAATTGGTGCATGCTTTCTAACTCGATTAATAGAGGCAGTGAGAAGATAGAGAACTTGAAAATGACGATGGAACGACGGTATAGGGAGAGATAGAGAGAGTGAGAGAGATGTTGATTCGCCTGCATCGAGTTTCATTAAAACCGAAATTACTGAGATTAATAGAAAATTATAGTTTCAGGAGGATTGATGCGGTGGGTCGTGTGGCCAAATGTAGCGGTAGGGATGGTGGTGGAGGAGAAGGATGAACGAACCTCGGGTAAATAACCGGCTCAAAATGTGGAATTTGAGGCTTCAAAAAACTTCAATAAAAGAAATTCAACATTTGGCGCAGACAGATTCCCTCGGCTTCATTGTTTCTAACAGGGGTGGCCAACCCAGAACCCATGACCCACTGAGCCTTTCACAATGGCCCGCCCGTGGCATACAGTGGTAAATTATAATTTTAATGTTGGATTTTGGCGCCTATCGGATTTTTGTGCAAACGAAAAACTCTTCCATTCGCGCCTCGTGGGCGGCTAATCCTTCGCTAAGTGCCAATACTAAGTCCAGACCAAAATTGAAAATAACGCTAATTTGGGGCTTAAATTGGGATAAATGGCTAATTCACGGCTGAAATTACTGAGGAAAATAGCTGATTCACGGACAGAAGTGAGAAAAAGTGCTAAATCATGGATAAAGTTAAGAAAAATACACAGCTAATTAGCGAGGTAACACGTTACTTCACGGCTAAAATTGAGAAAAAGTTCTAAAATCGCGGATTTTTTTACGGAAGCGTAAAAAAAAACAATAATTTGCGTTTAAAATTACGAAACACGCTAATTCACGGATAAAATAGTGAAATTCGCGCTTGATATTACAAAAACATGATTCTCGGCTTATTCAGGACGCAAATTCCAGGCTCAAGCTGAAAAACGCTAATTCATGGCTAAAAGTGAAAAAAAAAACGCTAATTCGAGGAGAAAATTAAGAAAAAGTGCTAATTCACGGATAAAATGGGGGAAAATCACTCTTTAGCGGCTAAAATCACGTATTCACGGCATAAGTGGAGAATAAAGGAAAAAAAAAAAGCTTAGGGGCTAGAAGTGTGGAAACGAGACAACTTTCAGCCTCTGAAGGGATTCTTGGCTCAAACTGTGAAAAAACACTAATCCATAACTATAAAAGCGAAACAAATCTCGCTAAATAGCTGCTGAAATAAGGAAAAACACGAATTGGGGGCAAAATTCAGATAAATAGCTAATACACGGCTAAAATGGTGAAAAGTGGCTAAAATGACATAAAATTGCTAATTCGCGGCTAAAATCGAGAAAAATTGCTAATTCATCGATAAAATTGAGAAGAAGCGCTGAAGAAATGAAAGCCAGAAAGTGAAAAAACTCGCTAATCCGCGGTCAAATTTCAGAAAAAGCGTTAGGGTATTCGCGGCGAAAATTGAATTCGTTGATGAAACGCGGTTAATATGAGGGAAAACGCTAATTTGCTGTAAAATCAAAACAGATGGCTAATTGGGGCGTTAATTTGAGAAAATTTGCTAATTCACGGAAAATTGAGAAATCAGGAAAAATACGAATTCACTTTAAAATTCAGATAAATCGTTAATTCGCGGCTAAAATGGTGAAAAATCGCTAAAAGTACAAAAAATCGCAAATTCGCGGCTAAAATGGGGAGAAATCGGTAATTCACCGATAAAATTGAGAAGAAGCGGTGGCGCGTGGAAAAAATGTTTAATGCGCGGTTAAAATGGAGAAAACGCGCATTGCGGCTTCTGATGGTAACTTCGTGGCTGAAAGTGAACAAAATCGCTAATCCAAGGCTAAATGAGAATAATGCGATAATTCGCGGATAAAATTCAGACAATGCGTTAATTCGCAGTGAAAATTGGGAAACAAAACTCTCACTGATGGCTTGCTAGGAGGCTAGTAGAATTTGGTGAAACGCCAATTCACGGCTGAAGTCATGAAAAATGGCTATTTATGGGGTTGAGAAAATTGAGAATATTTCCTATTTCACAGAAATAAATTGAGTAAATGGCAAGTCACGGTTTGCGGAGACAACTTCGTGGCTAAAATTAGAAAATATATCGCTAATTCAAGGGTAAAATCGCACATTAGCGGCTGAAATAAAGACAAACACAAATTCATTGCAAGAAAAATCGCTAATTCGCGGCATCGCTAATTCACCGATTAAATTAAGAAGAAGCAGTGGAGTGTGGGAAAAAACGCTAATTCACGGCTCCTGAAGGCAACTTAACGGAGGCGATGGTGAAAGATTCGCCCGGGGGTGCCAAATTCCAAGGCCGGCACTGCAATGAGCTACCCCAGGGCACATTTTTTGTGCAAATGGAAAAAGCTGTTAGACTTTGGTTAACTAATGTCGTTGAAGTTATTGAACAGGCCCTAAGTGCGTTTTATTCAGAGCGTCACGGCCTTTTGCTAAGATCAAAAGAGTTGTGTTCGATTTGGGCGGGGGGGAGGACGAGGATTGGTGGCCCGCCTGCTTGAGTTCTTACAACCAGGTTTATGGCCCACGACCAAAACAGGTTAGCCCTGGCTTATAGAGACCCACACAGAGCAAATCAGGTACTGTCACCCACACACACCACGCACACAAAACAATAGAAATATCACGAATTTAAGAGCGTTGTCATTTCATGCACGTGTGGTGGAGGGGTGCAGTGGAAGGGGGGCAACTCAAAATCAACATCACAACTCATCTGTAACGAGAAGAGATGCCTGGAAACGCTCTCGTGAGTCGTGATTGGGCCTATATCCCCCCTCCCCCACGCCCACGATCAACATCAGAATGCACTTTCTTTCTGATACTTGCACCTTTCAATTATGAAAAAGGTTTTCCCCATTTTTCCCACAGAAATGAATTTTTACCATTCTTGTATTAATCCCAGCTCCCCATCCAACCATTCAACACCTGAGAAAAAAAGTCCGAAAAAAAAAATTGTTAAATAGAGCGTGGTGGTGAGGATTGCAAATCATATAAACCACCACTTTTTTTTTTATTTTTTAGTTAGCGTGCTGGTTCGGATTAAAATAAAAACAGAGGATTACCACACCCCTCACCCTGCTATTTGATATGTCGTAAACGTTTTCTATATTTCCCTCAAACGTACGCGTTATCCCCTGACTTTCAGGGGAAAGCATTCGTAACTACTTAGGAGGAAGTGGGGTGGTGGTGGTGGGGGTCGTGAACTGGGTGACAAGTTTTTCACTGTTGGTGAATGGAGGGGTACGTTATTAATATTGACCCAATCGTGCCCCCCCCCCCCCAAAGGGCAACGAATCTATCTGTGTTGTGAATTTGTGATGGATGCGCTCGACAGATGGAGCTTCGCTTACAGAATCAGATTTTAACCGGGGCCATACAGGATCGAGGTCAGCAATATAATTATTGAAGACAAAAAAAAACACGTTAAACGGTAATAAAATCGACGAAAATGGCACCAGGCAACCACCTCAAGGGTGGCGACAGTATTTCCCCCTCCCTTTACCAAACGAGGCAAGCAAGGTACATGGCGCCCATTGAATATACCCACCGAAAGTTCCACTGTATAATTAAAGGGAATTGCCCCCGAGTAATCATTAAAACAGCAGACGATCGATTTCAACAGACAGTCTGCCTCCCCCAAGCAAGCCGAAATTAAGGTAGGGAGGGGGGGTCAATTTTCAGTTAGCGAGTGGAAAGTTGGGCGATTTTCAGATCACAAATTGTCAGTTACGCGCGCATCTGTTGAGCGCAAATGATCTCGTTTTGACAATTTTAGTGCGTGAATGGCCGCAGTTTGCGATTGTTAGGGCTTATTCGATCAGTTATTTTTGAGGCACCAATCG
Source organism: Corythucha ciliata (assembly GCA_038030265.1). Taxonomy (NCBI): domain Eukaryota; kingdom Metazoa; phylum Arthropoda; class Insecta; order Hemiptera; family Tingidae; genus Corythucha; species Corythucha ciliata. The sequence goes on from CM075943.1 coordinate 51,220,079, forward strand.
TCATTTCAGCCACAATCATGCGGCCAGTTTGGTCGTTTTTAGAGTTGAAATTAATTATCAGTGCACGTATCGTCAGCTTAAGCACTTTGAAGGGCCCAAAATTGCAAAAACATTTTTCAAAGTTCCTACTCTCCTGGGGCATATCCATACCCGGTGAAAAAAAAAAAAAAAAAAAAAAAAATCAATGAATGATAATGAGGGAGTATTTGTAGTTGATCGAGGGGAGTGTTGTAACTTGTGGGAGGGGGGGTGTACCGGCCCCTGTTGTACCCGACAACACCCTCTGTACCACTGAAAACGTGTCCAAAGGGCCTGAAAACGACGCGGCACCACGGGGAGAACGTTTTCAATACGAAGCTCCCCGTCACCATTTGTACGTGACAAACACTGTGGTTATAATGTGGTTTCGTCAATATTCACCAAAATTGCCAACATCGGTGGGTGAGGGTGGGGTTCAAACAGACATTTTCAACAAAATTTCACCGAAAATTGGTGGCAGAATTGTGGTGCCGCCTTACAAAAAAGGCCCTAGCTCTCCGCAGGGTATGAAATGACCGCCAGCTGACGGAGCGAATTTTAAATTCTCCGTCAGAAACATACGGCGAAGGGAAATTTGGGGAGAGGGGTAGATAACACACAATTTGACAAGTCTCAAGGCCCCGCAATTTCTTGTGGTCACTAAAGTAGTAAAAGGCCTACACACCCGCGTGATACCTACTAAAAACCCGCACAACTCGTCTGCACGACCGGTTGATGGTTGATTTTCCTTGGGTTCTTTTCTTGGTTCAGGCGGAGGAGAGGTAAGGGCCTTTTGGCATTAAATGAAGGATGGGATTGTCTAAAGCCAATATCGACAATATTTACCTACGCGGATTTGGAATCGTTTAGCCTGCATTTAAAGAAAAAGTCCACTTTGTCCTCAAAAAACATCGTTCATAGTCGTTGTTGCAACTTAAGCATTATTTTAGGCTTAAAATTGTAAATTGCAGCTTCTCTGGAAGCAGTGCAGCATACAACAAGGTTGGGGGGGGGAACCATTTAGCGCCATATGCTGCAGTATGCTGCAGCCATTGGATAGGGAGGGGGAAGCTTTATGAAAACCCTCTGAAAAACTTACAACTAATTTTAAGCGTTACGGAAAGTACCATGTGGCGGGAGTCGTCACCCCCCCCCCCAACCCTCACTATTCCACGCAGAATGTGCTGGTACGTTCCGAAACAGGAAACGCGAAGAAACCATTTTCATAGGGGGGGACGGGGTTAGTGTGACAGGTTGTAGGTTGTGAGCGGGGGCCTCTGAAAACGTACCATCAAAGCGACCAAAAACTTCTGCGGAATCACAGGGGAGACTTTACTCGCCTTGGAAGGTTAAGGTCGCACAAAGACAATCAAAATTTATAGTCAAAACTGTCAAAATTAATTCCAAAAAAAACGATAAATCGGTAGGCGGGGGTCTCTCACCTTGAAAAATTTAGCGGCGCAATGAAGCGGACTGCAATTATTGTCGCTCTTGCGTTTGTTTTTTTTCGTTTGTTGTTTTTTATTCGAGCACCGATTGACGTACAGTACGTTGTTAACTTGAGTGGATTTTGTCGAAGTACATTGGCCCATGGGCCTCTATTTGTACCGGTGCGGTCGATTGTGCGATATATTGAAAGCTGTGCTCAACAAAGGGGACAGAATTTTTTTTTTTTTATGATCGCGGTGTCACACACGCTGGTAGTGGTAGGGGGCGAGGAGGGGCTCAAGGTGGTTTTTCGCGCGTATAATGACCATTACGAGATTGAAAAGTTTAAGGACTCAAAGGCAAGCTCGAATTTTATTCCAAACCAGTTGACTTAAGGCGATAGGGTGGGCGGGTGGTGGGGGAGAGGTACGTTGATGAAGGTGGTGATGTCTGAATGATGAAGACCAGGGATTTCATAATCACGTGAAAGTGAAACAAAAATTCATCATCCATTCCGTATGCATCGTAAGAGAAGAAAAAATTAGGACAAATTTTGACTCAATTGAAATGCGCAAAGTACTTTAAACTGTTCAAATTTATAAATTTCGCTAGAAAACGAATGAAATAAGCAAAATATTTGGACCAGCAATAGGTGGGGTAGAGGGGGGCGGGTTACGCTTACATTTTTGAATCGTCGAACGAGTTGACGTCACTCTACCCATAATAATGTCATCGTTTTAATACACAAATTCTTTTATCAATTTGCACAGGCAATGGATGCAAAGGAGAAAAGTGTTTTAGCCACGATGCAAATGCCGCCAAAGACTGATGAGGGGGCGGCAGCAAGGCTTCTCAGGGAGGCGATATTACAGCCGCCTCCCTGAAGTTATTGATCGCCCAAGAACTCCCTCCTCCACAGTTGGGAGGCTAGGTAAATTGAATAGCGCGTCTTGGGTGGGTGGTTGGATGGAAATTTCCGTTTTGCGTTAACTTCCACGAAATAAAATTTCGCTGTATTCAGCGAAAACAAAAAGATAAAATTTTGGGAAGATAGCCCGAACAGATCATAGGACGAGTGAAAGGCTCTAATTCACACAATGCCACTATTTTTCGAATTCTCCAATAATTTAATAATTTTTTAAGATTCGCTCCGGAATCGCTCCGGACCGGCGCTCGTTAGACTGTCCGTAGAACTCAAAACAACTCGCATCGAACGCATTTTTAGTGGGTGGCAACCTCACAGTTGAGGGCCACGTGGCTCTCCAAGGCATCGTGTATAGTTCGACGCCGCCCCCTCCCTTTCAACAAAACGATATATATTTTTTTTGTAACGCCGAGAGCGTTCAGGCGACATCGCTCTCTCAATTTTTTGACAGTATTCGCGAGTCACCGCCGGCATTCCAAGCTGCGTTTCATACTACAACCGTGTATACGTATAACAACGAGTACACCGGAATTCGCTAAGGTGCGCTAATAATGGTGGGGGGGGGGGTGATGGATTTTTTCCGCCCCCCCCCCTACGGGGGTGGTATAGTGAGAGGGGTGGATTAAAGTCGACGCTGATCGCGATTTATAAAGAATTAAAACATTTTTTTCTTCCTTTTCCTTTAAAAAAAAGGGAGTGGACTGTGAGGGAGCGAAGTCTTCTTGAACAGGCAAGCGAACCCGTTTCCCGTCACTTTGTTTTTCTCCTTCGACGAGGTTTGAACGCACTGTCCGACCTCTCCATCCAGGTGCACACAGCAAGCGACCGGGTTTTCATCAATTTGACAATATGTGCGGTAAGTACGCAAAGAGTTTTTTATTAATTGAAAAAAAATCACGAAGTTAAATGTAGCGTTGCCACCCCTTCCCCCAAATCATCCTTAAGACACGCGGTTTAGACGCGTAAAGTCACTCACAGACACCCATCAAACTGGTTCAATTTTTTAGTGAAATTAAGATTATGCAAGCGGTCAAAAACAGACTTCCTGGTATTGAGTGATCGAGAAGAAGTTGATTTGAACAAATAAGCCGGAAAAAAGTATTTCGAGGGGTGAAAGACGAAGGAATTTACCCCTGCGTGTTCAGTCGAAATTTAATTGAGAAACTTCGTTAAGTACCTTTGTGATAATGAAACCCTAGTATTTACTCATGTTTTTTTTTTCTATTTATACGTTTAAAAAGAAACGTTACCATAATCTCCCCTAACGTATTATTACACCATAAATAAATCGAAACTTTAGGTGACCGTTGATGTCCTTGATTTTGTTTTGAAGGTCTGTCAGATGAAGAAGTCTTCTGGTATTTTAAACTCCTTCCCTTCCTTGCCTACCCTGAACCATCTTAACAGAACCATTACTGTCTAGTCACAAATACTAGGAACGATGATGCAAATAAAACAATAAAGTAATTATTTATTTGGGGGGGTTTTCCAGGAATTTTCGCGTATCTCAACTATTTGACACCCAAGTCGAGGAAAGAGATCCTCGAACTTTTGGTCAACGGACTCAAAAGACTGGAGTACCGAGGCTACGATTCTGCTGGTAAGGTTTTTTGTTGTTGTTGTTGTTGTTCTATTGTTGTGTAGGATCGTCTGCATTGTGTGCACTTCAACAATATGTGCCCCCCCCCCATCAGACACACTCACGAAAAGAATCTCTTTAGGCTCTAGTCCTCCCCTCCATTTTTTGGGGGTCCTCCAAGTTGATTAAAAAACGCGAAAAGGAAAGCAATTTACTCCTTTTTTAAAAACTTTTAAGGAGGCGTCAGAATTCTTTTGACCCCCCCCCCGCCAGTGTAACATTACATAATAAAGTCCCGCTACGCCGAGAAATAAATCGCTTTTACTTTCCCTAAGGATATAATAACATTGTCTTAAAGGCCATCCGAAACATTCTTCATATCCACGTTAACCTCAAGACGGTATTACAATAATTTCGTTCCAAATGCAGCCACTCTATATCACCACAACCCCGAAAACAACCATTGTCGTCGAGAAACTCAGTATGCATATTGCACGGTCGCCGAGCGGAGGAGTAAAATGCCAAAGGTGCAAGAAACTGTGTGTGAGTGGTGGGAAGGTGTGGAGTTTGGGGGGGGGGGGGAGTTGCAAACAGGAAGAAAAAAATCTCTTTGTTTCGAAAATTACCACTAAAGAACATTTCTTTTTTCCCCATCGCGATTGAAGTATAACTGGATTTCCACACACCCTCCCCGCACCGCAACGATACTTTTAAGTTAGCAATTTAACATTGTCTCTTATGGAGCTTACCGGTCTTCAAGGTCTTTTTTATGTAAGTTCGTTAAAATTTTAAATTTTTCAATGATTTTTGACTCATACAGGGAAGGGGAAGGGGGCAATTAAAGCGTGTGACGTTATTTTGTTGACTCTACGAATCATACACGTCATTATGAATCATTCGATCGCTAATAATTACGTGCCTGCAAGGAGCAGCAGGAGGGGTGCTAGAAAGTTCAAAAGTTCGAATTGCCGTTCACCCACGGCGTCAAAACAAAAGTCGTAAATTATTGACGATGCGAAACAGTGTACCAATGAAAAAGTGAAAGGTTTTTTTTTTTTTTTTTTTTTTCCAGTCGAGCCCTAAAGAGTAGAGCTGACATTGACCCAGGTCTGGCGTCTTTTTTTTTTTAAGGAATGCAATCCGAGTGAAGAAAAAAAAACTGTTCTTAAGGACGCCAAGATGATGAATAAATTAATTAACAGAGCTAACTGTGGGCGTTATGAGGAAGTCAGTAAAGCATGTACTTATAAACTTACGCGCACAAGGCGTCTGTACACATATAACCAGTGGGCGTGGCTCCCAGACATTTCCGGGCTGTTCGGAAAGGGGCTCGAGACTGTGGACCAAGCACATGTAGGCCCCCCCCCCTTCAAGATTATGGAGTGCGATTGTTCTTGAGTAACAGATCCCTGTGCAGGTATATGAGGCCAAAAATAAGATACTGGACCATACCATGTTCTTCTGAATTCAGGTCCGTATCTATGAGGTGGTGCAAAGGGGCATGTGCCCCCAATCACTACTACACAGTTAGTTAGGGTTGCCAACTTGAAATTTGACAAAATCGGGACAAAAGTTTCAAAGTTCAAAATCTGCCCGGGACAAAAAGGAAAAAAAGCGGGACACTCGACTTGAGGTGTCATGGGGGCACTCGCGAACAACTCTAGCCACAAGAAGCTTCTAACCACAAAAAGTTCTTAACAAAAATATGCTCTATCCAGAAAAACATCGAAGCACAAAAAGCCTTGAACCTCTAAAAGCACGAACCACAGTAAGCTGTAACCCCAAAAATATCTAATCACAAAAACTTGAACGTCTGAAAGATCAAAATACCGAAAGCTGCATCCCTAAGAATTTCAAACAACAAAACGCTCTAATCAAAAGAAGATCTAACCTCAAAAGCTCGAATCACAGAACGCAGCAACCCCAAAATGAGTAAATAACAAAACTCTGAACACCACAACGCCAAAAACCTCTAACCAAAAGTGCACGAACCACAAAAATCTCTTCCTACAATAAACACTCAACAACAGAAAGCACTTAGCAATAAAAGGCTCTAACCACAAAATGCTTTAACTAAAGAATAATGATCCAACCACAAAATGCTCTAACGAACCACAAAGTCCTCTAACCACAAACTGTACCTCAGACAGACCTAAGTGCATTTTCATAAATTTCAAAATTTAAAATTTGAAACTCAAAAATTTAAATTATTAAATAATGTTATCTAACCCTCCATGATTAGACAAAACATACCTAAATCTTATCCTTTGTCTTTTTATCAAAGATCATCGTGGATCCGAATTGAGTTTGGCCGTCTCACGGTTGAAAATTGAAATACAAATCATCATTTTTGGGGAAACCGCGGTTTTCCCCCAAAATCATAATTTTAGCTGCACTTAGCGAACCCGAAGATACGGGTTTCGCCCATTTTTGAATTTTGATTACATTTGCCAAAAACCCCCGATTTTTCGGCGATTTCCGCCGGCGAACAACTTGCAATTTTTTAAATTATTCCGAATCCGGAAGCCCCGATTGACGCCTTCAAATAGGTCAAAAATCAGCGTTTTGGGTCATTTTTTCGAAGTATTTCAACTAGTGCCTGACGCGGTTTATGAGTCCCTCGAACAATGCTCAGTTGCCACATGCGGCCGAGACGCACCCAAGTGTCTCTCAAAGTGGCCAGAAATTAGCGTTTCGCATTTTTAGCTGACATACTCCTCATTTTGTTTACGTCACCATGCCACGCTGACTGGACGGTGACTTTAACTTTTCCAAACCACTCCGTGTGCGCTAGACATTTTTATGGCTCGAACTTCCACTTCGCTGTGAAATATCACGATAATCTGCGCTTCCGTAGTGGGTAAAGGGCTCGCCCGTGATCTCATTTTGGAGCCTTTGAGCTCTGAACAGCACTCAAATTCCACTATAGGCACTAGGTACGAGCATCGATGGCTAATCATTCATGTTTCGCATCGATACCAACATCGACAACAGACATCGAACATCGATGTTTTCAACAACGACAAACTGTACCGTTACTGTCAATAGGTCTATTCGTTTGTCGTCCCGGACTACTCCGAGCAGCACGAAATTCTGCAACCTCGCGGGTTATCATGTGAAATAACGAGAAAAAATAATGAAAGGTTAGTACTTTCAGTGCTAATAGTGCAGCTCCGGACGACAAACGAATAGACCTATTATTAATTCTTCCGGATTGAAATTGAAGTGACAAATGATGAAAAAGAGCGCAATGCTTGGCCACTTTCTCTACTGTTGAGGAAGAAAAAGGATAATTCATTAGATAAAAGTCAGAAACTTTTTCTGAGATTCCTTCTTCCGCTACCATGACACTTTTTTCTAAATATACACATTTTTTTATAAGATAAAAAGCCAAGGTGCTACTTAAAAGCTTAAAACCAAGTACTACACAACACATCAATACATCAATAAAAAAAAACATCGATGTTAAGCAAACGTAATCGACATACCATCGATGCTAAAACCGCATGCGTCGTTTTTATCAATGTTCATTCCTACTGGGCACTCTCTTTGATCTCGCAGTTATAAATGTTTCAATTTAATTTCAGGCGTTGCACTCGATGGACCGGGTGGCAAGGATATCGCCATCGTGAGAAAAAGTGGCAAAGTCCAGGCTCTCGAAGATGAAATATTTGCTCGTAAGAGACCTGCCCCCCCACCCCCCAACGTAACCTTTTTTGTTTTTGAAAAACTCGATATCGTTTTACAGAGGAGAGCAAATTGGATTTTGACAGCTCTACCGACTGTCACGTCGGCATCGCTCACACCCGTTGGGCCACCCACGGTGTTCCCAGTGAAGTCAACTCTCACCCTCAGAGATCTGACCCGCAACAGTCATTTGTCGTGGTCCACAACGGCATCATCACGAATTATAAGGACATTAAAGTTTTCCTGATAAAAAAGGTACGATTTGGTGGGTGGGGGAGGGAGGGAATTATAGTTACGACATTCATAATGTCGCTAACATAGGGCCACAAATTCGAATCGGACACCGACACTGAAGTGATCGCCAAACTCATTCACCATATTCACAGTCAACACCCGAACTATTCATTCAGGGAATTGGTCGAGCAAGTGATTTCTCAATTGGTGAGCCTTTTTTTTTTCAACAACAACAATCGGACATTTCCTTCATTTCCGCGCCTATTCCCCCCCCCCTCCAGGAAGGAGCTTTCGCTCTCTGCTTCAAAAGTAAACATTTCCCGGGGGAGTGCGTGACCACGCGACGTGGAAGCCCATTGCTCGTCGGCATCAAAACTAAAACCCGACTGGCCACCGATCATGTACCAATTTTGTACAGTAAAGGTAATAAAGTTATGAGAAAAAGGCGTTGCGAGTTTTTTGGCTCGGCCACGTGTGTTTTGTCTTCTTTGTTTGCACAGGTTTCTTTCTTTTTTTTGTTAAATTGCACGCGTGTTTTCTTTATGTTCTCTTATTTCAGCCTTTTCTATAACTTTTTATGCTTTCTTTCGCCCTTTATTGTACCTGTTTCTTTTTTTCCGCATGATTCTCTTCTCGTCTCTATCCTTAGAGGAACCTGACGACTCAGGTATTAATTGTTTCTTCCTCTACAATCCTGTTATTAACCTTTTCTACAATAAGAATTTCATTTTTCATTCTAACTCCCATCCTTTTATTGTGCTTTCCCATTTGTCTTTACTATTTTTTTCTCATTTTTCAGGCTTTCGTTATCATTTTCTATCATTATCACCGGCATGTCTTATTTATTTTTATACCTATTTTTATTTCTTTTCGTTGTTTGTTTTTTCTCTGATTTATTCATGTGTTTGTTGTTGTTTGTTTCTCGTTTCCTGGGATTCCTCTCTATTTTATTTTAAATGCAAAAAAATCTTCGATGAGCAGACGCTGATTCACAGTCAGGATCAGGTAAAGTCCTGAAGCAAAAATTTGTGCTCGAAAACGGTTGAGGAAAACGGTGAACTTGGACTAATCCACTCTTAATAAACAGCTTTTTTTTTCTTAACTATTTGAGTACAAACAAGTGGGTGTGAACAAAAACCTCACGCTAGAGATTCGGTGATGGTTGCACTTGAACAATTGTAGGTCCGTTCCATTGTTTCGCGAGTGCTACAATTTTGAAGGAAATCATCTGGTTTCATTCAATTTTTCAGAATAAGTCAATGAAATCACGTGGTTTTGTACACTAGTGTAGCTAGTGCAAAACGATGGAACGGATCTTGTTATTTCTTAAATGCTCGGCGATTATTTTTCTTATAAATCTTTTTTTTTTTTTTTTGACATGTTTGTGTCCGTAGACCATAGACCGCACGGACGCGAGTTGCCCCTTATACCGCGGTCCGAATCGACGTCGGAATTTCAACCATTAGAAGACAAGGAGGTGGAATACTTTTTCGCGTCAGACGCTTCGGCCGTCATTGAGCACACGAACCGAGTCATTTTCCTCGAGGTACGTACATTTAACGCGTCATTAACCTAACAATGAGTGTGCGTGGTGGGAGGGGGGAATCCCCGCGGTGTGTTTCCCGCGTAATTAGCACCAGTGTGATGCTCAATTACACCAACCCACCCTAGTAAAAATCCTCCAGTGCGCGTAGGATAAATACGCCGATAAATACGAATCCAACGAATTTCAGTTGGTTATGCTTACAGTTATTTCCTATCTTTTTTTCAACAACCTCGCTTTTTTCCTAGAAATTGTTCATATAATAGGGGGGGGGGGGCTTCCCACAAAATTGCTGGAAGGACTTAAGAAGGAAAAATGATAAATTCCTCTTGAAAATTAGAACAATGGCTGGCATTATGATTCGATATTTTTTACGATATTAGCGAGCCCCCACCACCCTGTAGTTGTCAGCCTTTTTTCTCGTTTTGAACTAAAACCACTGGCATAGTTCGACTGGTGCTCTTGAACAAAAATGGACTTTGCGGTTGTCTCGGTGAGTAGAATTATAATCCAAATTTCCAAACTTGGTGCAATCGGCATCAAATTTTTCATTGAAGCCTTTAACAGAGCTTCGAATTGAAGGGCATCACGTAATTTTAAAAGTATCTAGTAAATTTTCCTTTTCACCAATCCCCCTTCCCACTCCAGATTTACCCTTAAAAATAACTGTAAAGACAGCGTACAAAGTGGCACGAATAGCCGGCGCCATTTCAGTTACAAGCGTCACAGCATGCGGCCCTGTGGAAAGCGTTTCAAATTTAATGTGACGTGGTCGTACGCGAATTTGTTATAGGATGACGACGTCGCTGCGGTCAAGGAGGGACGTCTCAGTATTCACCGTCTTCGACGGTCGTTGGACGACCCCCATGCCAGGGAGATTACGACAATTAAAATGGAAATTCAACAAATCATGAAGGGTGAGCTTAAAATTAAACGTTACGGGCGGAGGATTGACTGTTTTTTTCTTTTTTATTTCATTGAAGGTAATTACTCGTCGTTCATGCAAAAAGAAATTTTCGAACAACCCGAATCTGTCATTAATACAATGAGGGGTAGGGTGAATTTCGCGAGCAAAACCGTCATCCTTGGAGGAATCAAAGTAAGAAAAGACCCAGTGGGGAGGGGTGGAGGCTAAAATAAATTTTAAACGATTGTCGTTTGCCTTATTCCATTAATTTTAAAGGACTACATTCCTGAAATTCGTCGATGCAGACGACTTATGCTTATTGGCTGTGGTACATCGTATCATTCCGCTATTGCCACTCGTCAGCTACTAGAAGAACTGACTGAACTGCCAGTCGTCGTGGACCTGGCGTCAGATTTCCTCGATAGAAACACCCCAGTATTTAGGGACGACGTGTGTTTTTTCATCTCACAGTCTGGTAAGGCGTTGCCAGAAACTGCTAAACGTGCCTTTAGTCTAAAGCTCCTATGTGTTCTCCTAAAAAAAAGGTGAAACTGCCGACACTCTCATGGCCCTGAGATACTGTAAACAGCGTGGAGCGCTCATAATCGGCGTGACCAACACAGTGGGTTCGTCTATTTGTCGCGAATCACACTGCGGCATTCACATAAACGCCGGCCCAGAAATCGGTGTCGCCTCGACCAAAGCTTACACGTCCCAATTTATTTCACTTGTCATGTTCGCCCTGGTTATGTCGGAGGATCGGATTTCGCTTCAAACTCGTCGACACGAGGTTTGTCGTTTTTTTTTTAATGTTCAGGACCCCAATTTTTAACAGGTTTTTTTTTTTTTTTTTTTTTTTTTTTTTTTTTTTTTGTATCAGATCATTCAAGGTTTGGCAAATCTGGACGAGCAGATAAGAGAAGTGTTGGAAATGGACGACGCTATTGAAGCGCTGGCAAAAGATCTGTACCCTCAGAAGAGTATTTTGATTATGGGCCGTGGATACAACTTTGCCACTTGTCTAGAAGGAGCTCTGGTAAGGCGACCCCACATCCCACCCAGCCATGCTATTAACTTGCTGGAGTAATGACTAACAAAATTACAGAAAGTGAAAGAACTGACCTACATCCATTCCGAAGGAATTATGGCCGGTGAACTGAAACACGGTCCCCTGGCTCTTGTCGACAAAGCCATGCCCATCATTATGATCATAACGCGAGACCCCGTCTACACGGTAAGTCTCCCCCCTTCACTACCTTACCAATTCATAGTATTTCTTCTTATTTTATTTCTTATTATTAGAAATGCATGAACGCCCTACAACAAATCACCGCCCGCGAAGGTCGCCCGATTGTCATCTGCGAAAAGGGCGACAAAGAAACTCAAAGTTTCGCCTCCAAAACAATTACCGTTCCTCATACCGCGGTCCGAATCGACGTCGGAATTTCAACCATTAGAAGACAAGGAGGTGGAATACTTTTTCGCGTCAGACGCTTCGGCCGTCATTGAGCACACGAACCGAGTCATTTTCCTCGAGGTACGTACATTTAACGCGTCATTAACCTAACAATGAGTGTGCGTGGTGGGAGGGGGGAATCCCCGCGGTGTGTTTCCCGCGTAATTAGCACCAGTGTGATGCTCAATTACACCAACCCACCCTAGTAAAAATCCTCCAGTGCGCGTAGGATAAATACGCCGATAAATACGAATCCAACGAATTTCAGTTGGTTATGCTTACAGTTATTTCCTATCTTTTTTTCAACAACCTCGCTTTTTTCCTAGAAATTGTTCATATAATAGGGGGGGGGGGCTTCCCACAAAATTGCTGGAAGGACTTAAGAAGGAAAAATGATAAATTCCTCTTGAAAATTAGAACAATGGCTGGCATTATGATTCGATATTTTTTACGATATTAGCGAGCCCCCACCACCCTGTAGTTGTCAGCCTTTTTTCTCGTTTTGAACTAAAACCACTGGCATAGTTCGACTGGTGCTCTTGAACAAAAATGGACTTTGCGGTTGTCTCGGTGAGTAGAATTATAATCCAAATTTCCAAACTTGGTGCAATCGGCATCAAATTTTTCATTGAAGCCTTTAACAGAGCTTCGAATTGAAGGGCATCACGTAATTTTAAAAGTATCTAGTAAATTTTCCTTTTCACCAATCCCCCTTCCCACTCCAGATTTACCCTTAAAAATAACTGTAAAGACAGCGTACAAAGTGGCACGAATAGCCGGCGCCATTTCAGTTACAAGCGTCACAGCATGCGGCCCTGTGGAAAGCGTTTCAAATTTAATGTGACGTGGTCGTACGCGAATTTGTTATAGGATGACGACGTCGCTGCGGTCAAGGAGGGACGTCTCAGTATTCACCGTCTTCGACGGTCGTTGGACGACCCCCATGCCAGGGAGATTACGACAATTAAAATGGAAATTCAACAAATCATGAAGGGTGAGCTTAAAATTAAACGTTACGGGCGGAGGATTGACTGTTTTTTTCTTTTTTATTTCATTGAAGGTAATTACTCGTCGTTCATGCAAAAAGAAATTTTCGAACAACCCGAATCTGTCATTAATACAATGAGGGGTAGGGTGAATTTCGCGAGCAAAACCGTCATCCTTGGAGGAATCAAAGTAAGAAAAGACCCAGTGGGGAGGGGTGGAGGCTAAAATAAATTTTAAACGATTGTCGTTTGCCTTATTCCATTAATTTTAAAGGACTACATTCCTGAAATTCGTCGATGCAGACGACTTATGCTTATTGGCTGTGGTACATCGTATCATTCCGCTATTGCCACTCGTCAGCTACTAGAAGAACTGACTGAACTGCCAGTCGTCGTGGACCTGGCGTCAGATTTCCTCGATAGAAACACCCCAGTATTTAGGGACGACGTGTGTTTTTTCATCTCACAGTCTGGTAAGGCGTTGCCAGAAACTGCTAAACGTGCCTTTAGTCTAAAGCTCCTATGTGTTCTCCTAAAAAAAAGGTGAAACTGCCGACACTCTCATGGCCCTGAGATACTGTAAACAGCGTGGAGCGCTCATAATCGGCGTGACCAACACAGTGGGTTCGTCTATTTGTCGCGAATCACACTGCGGCATTCACATAAACGCCGGCCCAGAAATCGGTGTCGCCTCGACCAAAGCTTACACGTCCCAATTTATTTCACTTGTCATGTTCGCCCTGGTTATGTCGGAGGATCGGATTTCGCTTCAAACTCGTCGACACGAGGTTTGTCGTTTTTTTTTTTAATGTTCAGGACCCCAATTTTTAACAGGTTTTTTTTTTTTTTTTTTTTTTTTTTTTTTTTTTTTTTTTGTATCAGATCATTCAAGGTTTGGCAAATCTGGACGAGCAGATAAGAGAAGTGTTGGAAATGGACGACGCTATTGAAGCGCTGGCAAAAGATCTGTACCCTCAGAAGAGTATTTTGATTATGGGCCGTGGATACAACTTTGCCACTTGTCTAGAAGGAGCTCTGGTAAGGCGACCCCACATCCCACCCAGCCATGCTATAAACTTGCTGGAGTAATGACTAACAAAATTACAGAAAGTGAAAGAACTGACCTACATCCATTCCGAAGGAATTATGGCCGGTGAACTGAAACACGGTCCCCTGGCTCTTGTCGACAAAGCCATGCCCATCATTATGATCATAACGCGAGACCCCGTCTACACGGTAAGTCTCCCCCCTTCACTACCTTACCAATTCATAGTATTTCTTCTTATTTTATTTCTTATTATTAGAAATGCATGAACGCCCTACAACAAATCACCGCCCGCGAAGGTCGCCCGATTGTCATCTGCGAAAAGGGCGACAAAGAAACTCAAAGTTTCGCCTCCAAAACAATTACCGTTCCTCATACCGTCGACTGTCTTCAAGTGAGAGACAGCTTCCTCGACCCCCCTCCTCTCACACCCAAATTTACACCTTTTTTGTGTTTTTTCCCTAGGGAATTTTGACTGTGATCCCAATGCAACTTCTCTCGTATCACATCGCCGTTCTCAGAGGTTGTAACGTTGACTGCCCGCGTAACTTGGCCAAATCCGTTACTGTGGAGTAACTGAATTCACCGAGGAATTTATGTTATTCTTTTACTATTCATTCCACACAAAAAAATAATTGTTTTACATTGCCATTAAAAACGTTAGGGACCATAAAACATACAGAAATTGTAGGTGCCTAGTTTTTTACGTTAACGATAACGTTGCATGAATGGTTTAAGGTCTTTCTTTGTATTATTATCAGATATTTTTACTTAAAAAATAAACGTTGATGCCTAGGATTTACCGACTTATTATGGGCTGGGGGGGGGGCACACTATGTTGGGGTTTTCAGACAGTGACTGCGGAAATCCAGACGGCATTGGGGGAGCAATAACCTGAGCAGAGGTTAAGCTTTATCTCCCCCCCCCCTTCTACTCCACAAATGAAAAGAACAAAAAATGTGAGTTACGTCGAATCAATTATGTCGAAACTGCAAAATTTCTTCATGAAATCCCCTGGTTTTCAGTTCATTTCTCCTGGCTCCTTCTGTGCCCGAAAAGCGCAGGTTTATAAGCTAAACGGCGAATTATAGAGCTAAAAAGGCAAGTAGACGCAACACGGTTGCATCACATTGGGTGAGGCGGGGGTAATCCAAAATTCTATCTTAAGGGGGAGTTGCACATGTGTTTCCTCGACCCCCCTCCAATCATACCTCGCCCACTCCGCGTTACGGAAATTACCGCCGTATTTCTGCACCAATCGTGGACTTCAAGGGCTCATTTAAATCTTCAGGAAATTCCGCACAAGCGTACGATCTTCCTTTTTCATATTTCATCCCTAAAATAACTGTAAGACGCACACAAACTTTTACCTTGAAAATTCACACTCTTTCGACGACTTATTTAGGAAAGCAAGATCGTACGCTTGTGCGGAATTTCCTGAAGATTTAAATGAGCCCTTGAAGTCCACGATTGGTGCAGAAATACGGCGGTAATTTCCGTAACGCGGAGTAGGCGAGGTATGATTGGAGGGGGGTCGAGGAAACACATGTGCAACTCCCCCTTAAGGGTTCGGCTCCATAAAAACCAAATTCGTGAGTTCTCTTGATGAGAGAGAGAGAGAGAAACAATTTCACCCATGCGAGGGTTTTTCCTCGTTAAAAACAACAATTATAAATTATAATACAAGTATAAATTACCAAAAGGCCAGTTTTTGCGAGTTTGTATCCTTGAAGAATCAAATTCGCGGATTTGGCTCTCAAAACACCCAAATTTGTGAGATTTTCTGCTTTAATAAACTTAAATTTGGCGGGTTTTTTTGCTCTTGAATAAACCAATTTCACTGGGGGTTTCCTTCTTCGCTAGACCCCATTTCGTGGATTTGGCTCTTAAAAAACAACTTTCATGGGTTTTGATTTTCAAAAAACACCATTTCGTGGTTTGGTACTTTTGGACAAAAAAAATGTATGGGTTTTGGTATTGGAAAACCAAATTTCCCTAATTTGAGTGGCGCTGAGATTTGGGGATATTATAGTGGCTCAAATTGAGAGAAAATTTGCGCTATGTTGAGGAAAATTAGCAGCTAAAAAGAGAAAATACACCGTGTCTCCAGTTTCGTAAGGTCCTTAACCCCAGTAAAGTGGTAATTGGCAATTTGCTGGCGCGGCAAAAAATTGAAAAAATCGCTAATATTTGTGGCTATAACTGCTAAAATTGAGAACAAATCGCTGATTCGCGGTGCATGGAGGCCATTCTATGAATAAATTGTGGAAATCAACGCAAAAGTATTGTTTTTGGACCAACCCCGTCAGTTTAAATTGAGAAAACACGCTATAATATTGACAAAAAGTTCGCTTTCAGGTTAGAATTGGGCAAAAATGGCAAATTCACCACTGAAATTGCGAAAAATCGCCCATTCGCATATAAAAAAGGGAATAGATGCTAATTCGCCCCAAAATTAGCAGAAAACGCTACTTCACAGCTGAAATTGAGAAAAATTGCTATTTTGCAATTGCGGATATAAAGTTGAGGAAAAACGTGAATTCGCGGATAGTACCTACAAATGAAGGAAATCACTAATTCACGGCTAAAATTGAAAAATCTCTATTTAGCGCGGCTACAATTAAGAAAACAACTAATTTTCGGTTCAAATAGGAAAAAAGGGATCATTCTCTGCTAATATACTGGAAAAATAGCTAATTTGCAGTTTACATTGAGGAAAACGCCAATTCTTGGCAAATGTTGAGCAAATTCGGTAATGCACAAGTCGGACACGCTACTAGCTGCTAAAATTGAGGAACGCCATTATAATTCACGGATAAAATGTGATGAAATTTCTGCCTCGCGCCTTCCGAAGGCAACTTTGTGACTAAAATTCAGAAAAACGGCGAATTCACGCACGGCTATGTATAAGTGAAAACAACCCACGTTGATTCACGGGCTAGAACTGAAAATAAGCAATAATCTATACCTAAAAGTAATATAATGGGGTGCTAAAATGTGAAAAAACAGCTAATTTGCGGGTAATATTAAGAAAATAAATAATTAGTCGGGCCAAAATTAAGAGATTCTAAAGGATAGTTTTAAACCTAAATTGAGAAAAAGTGCAAATCCACGGCTAAAAATGGAAAAATCGCCAATTTACAGCAAAAATTGCGCAAAACGCCAATTCCTGACTGAAATTGAGAAAATTCGCTAATTCACAGGTTTGAAACGCTACTACGCTGCTAAAATTAAGAAAAAGCGCTAATTCGCAGCTGAAATTGAGACAAAGACTAATTTGTGTCAAAACTGAATAACAAGCCATTCGCGGCTTCTGAAGGCAACTTTTGAGGCTGAAATTGAGAAAAAGCGCCAATTTTGGCAATGGGTCAAAAAACCGCTAATTCGCGGGTAAAACTGAGAAAAATCGCTCATGCATAGCGTATGGTGAACCCAAAAAAATCCTAATTTGTGAAAAGCCCTCTATTAAGCGGCTAGTATTGAGGAAAACACTAAAGAAAAACGCTAATTTTTAGCTAAATCTGATAAAGGTGCTAATCCCCTGCTAAAAAAAAGAAAAATTTCGCTCCGGCAGCTGGCGGTCGGAAAGAGTGCATTTCATTTGTACACGGATACCCTAAGCCGTCACACAAGTAGTATTGTTGAGACCGTGATTTGTTTCGTTACTGTTTGACCCTCCCTCGTACTGTTTGCTGCCGGGTTTGTTTAAGCTGAACTTAATGGGAATCAAAGGCTATTTCAAAATGGAATCATAATACCGAATATAATGCTTCTGGAATCAACTGGTGATTTGTAGTGATTTTTTTACCATTTCAACCCCTATATTTCCCCCTCCACCTTGACCGATTTGGCCCAAATGCAATGCCGACCGGGGCCTTATGACTACTGATTTTTGTGCCAAAGCGCGTTCCGCTAAATTAATTTCTACGAGAGTTATCGTGCTAACAAGACCACACACTTACTTCCACCCCGGGGGCAACACCCCCTCCCCCTTCGACTTTTTCAAAAAATTAAAATGGGAATCAAAGGCTACTCTAACATGGAGTATACGTATCGAATATGATGCTTCTAGAATCAACTGGTGATTTTTAGTGATTTTTGGACGACTTCAAGCCCTATTTTCCCCCCCTCCACCTTGACCGATTTGGCTCAAATGCAATACCGACCGGGGTCTTATGACTACTGATTTCTTTAGATAAAGCGCGTTACGCTAAATTAATTTCTTCGAGAGTTATCGTGCTAACAAGAAAACGGCCATAAAATTGTGTATACGTATATATGTATAAAGAAATATATATGCCGTATCCATGTCGAGTAATTGTCCATTTCACGAAATGGATGTCCATTTCACGAAGTGGCTCCACTTGCCGTAACTTCAAAAAGTTACTACATCTGGACAAAAAAATTGTCCATTTTTTGAAAAGGAAATCGTGTTTGTCCAGTTGCTGAAATAAAGCTTCCATACTGCAAAAGGATGCAACAACATTATCCTTTTCGTGAAATGGATGAGTGAGGAATCTCAGGTGCTGAAACATTTTTTTTTATTTAAAAAGGTTATTTTACTGAGCACTCAAAAACCCGCTAAAAAATGACGTTGTGCATCCACTTGCAGTACGAAAGCTTAATTTCAACAACTGGACAAACGCGATTTCCTTTTCAAGAAATGGACATTTTAGTGCATTTCATTCTGAAAATGCACTATTGGTCTCGTCGTGATGGTGGCAAACATGGGTCATGTCATGTTTTTTTCACGTTTCAGAACCTCTAGAACACGAATTCAGTGGTCTCCGAAATTCATATATATATATATCTTTATGGCCGTTTCCTTGTTAGCACGATAACTCTCGTAGAAGTTGATTTAGCGGAACGCGCTTTGGCACAAAAATCAGTAGTCATAAGACACCGGTCGGTATTGCATTTGGGCCAAATCGGTCAAGGTGGAGGGGGGGGGGGGAAAATCGGGCTTGAAGTCGTCAAAAAATCACTAAAAATCACCAGTTGATTCTAGAAGCATCATATTCGGTACGTATACTCCATGTTAGACTAGCCTTTGATTCCCATTTTCATTTTTTGAAAAAGTCAAGGGGGAGGGGGTGGTGCCCCCGGGGTGGAAGTAAGTGTGTGGTCTTGTTAGCACGATAACTCTCGAAGAAATTAATTTAGCGGAACGCACTTTGGCACAAAAATCAGTAGTCATAAGACCCCGGTCGGTATTGTATTTGGGTGAAATCGGTCAAGGTGGAGGGGGGGGATAGGGGTTAAATGGTCAAAAAATCACTATAATTCACCAGTTGATTATAGAAGCATTATATTCGGTACGTATACTCCATGTTAGAGTAGCCTTTGATTCCCATTTTAATTTTTTGAAAAAGTCGAAGGGGAGGGGTGTTGCCCTCGGAGTGGAAGTATAAAAATAGCGTTGAACTTCACTAGTTCATCTTAGCGCTCTAAAATTCGACTCAATAATTTAATGTAACGAAAGCCCAGCCCCCCTATTCTGTAACTCATAACGCGTGCGTTAGCGAATTTTCTCAGCTGATAACTTTCAATTATTCACCTTGTTTATTTCGCTAACTCACGCGTTAGGAGTTACAGAATAGGGGGGCTGGGTTCCATTGAGATTTATCGAAAACTTTGATGGGGGAGGGTGAAATGGGGTATGAAATTTAAAAAAATCGCTTAAATTCACACGTTTAGGTATTATAAAATACCTCACAAAAATTTAATATAACAAAGTCCTTGGAAAACTACCGAAACTTTTCGACATTTTTGAAGAGAGGGTGGTGAAAATAGAGGAAGCAGTTCGGCTTATTGAAACAAATTATGGTATCAAAATTATTACTTCTGGGACGGCTTAGGGTATCCGTATACGGAATGAAATGCACTCTTTCCGACCGCCAGCTGCCGGAGCGAAATTTTTTTTTTGTCCAGATGACGGAATTTTTTGAAATTACGGAAAGTGGAGCCACTTCGTGAAACGGACATCCATTTCATGAATTGGACAATATCGCCAAGTGGATGCGATATATACATATATATAAATCCTGGAGACCACTGAATTCGTGTTCTAGAGGTTCTGAAACGTGAAAAAAACATGATATGACCCATGTTTGCCACCATAACGACGAGACCAATAGTGCATTTTAAGAATGAAATGCACTAATTATTTTTCTAGTTTATGCAGAGATTTAGGGGCCTCTTGAAGATTTCCGCCCCGGGCCCCGATAGGTCTGGTCCGCCAGTGCCGTCGATGTCTGTAGTTGAAGTCAATTTCAGCGGTTGAAGTCAATATTTGCATTTGAAGTCAATGTTCAGCAGTTGAATTCATTTCCAGCGATTAAAAGTCTATTGCAGCAGGTGAAGTCTGTTTTAGGCTTTAGAAGTCTATTTCAGGGGTCAATCTCAGGTGAAGCCAATTTTAAACAGTTGGAGTCAACAGTAAATTTGGTCACGACTAGGCTACTCTGGATGAGTGAGAGATTCTGACAATTCTCAAGGACATTCTGTCTGAAGTGCTTGGCGATTTGAGCACAACACCGTGTCCTACTCATAGACCGCTTAATCAGTCCTACGGACGTTAGCACCCCTCAAAAGTGTAATATGTAAATTAACGTTTTGACCTCGTCTCTTGGTTTCGACCGTCTATAAATCGACACCAGAGAGGTCCGTGTATATCTGGCCTATTTTTTTGGACTTAGCAGGGCTGCCCAGTGCCCACTGGCGCGGCCTCCCAACAGTTTCAGACCGTTTTGTGAGTATGGGGCCTAACTATACACTTGGTGGGTATACAGTCAGTTTTTTCTTGGAGCTAAATAGCCGATTTTAATGCGGAAAAACCTACACTAAAGCTCGGTGCACACGATGCATTTTTCGAAGCTTGTTTACTTGCATGGTGAGCAGTGACCGGATGTTTTTTACAATCAAAAAAATGCATCGTGTGCACCAAGCTTAAGGGATGAGAACCAGCCCTCTACTGCCCCCACTGGCCCTGTCATGGTTACTGCACCGCCGGGAATTGATTTCAACAGGCCCTGAATCGCCCTTGGGCACAAAAATTAAATTCACTTTCAGATAAACCAATGAACGCGTGATGCAAAAA
Source organism: Corythucha ciliata (assembly GCA_038030265.1). NCBI lineage: Eukaryota > Metazoa > Arthropoda > Insecta > Hemiptera > Tingidae > Corythucha > Corythucha ciliata. The sequence goes on from CM075943.1 coordinate 51,240,986, forward strand.
AAAAAAAAAAAAAAAAAAAAAAAAAAAAAAAAAAAAAAAAAAGCGTTATTGGTGGAAGATAACCTCGCAAAGATAATTATTATTATTTTCAATTAAAAAGTATGTAATGGCGGAATTTTCCCATTAACTGATGTTAAATTCCCTCACCACAGTACAAGGACACCTGTTGGTACGTAAGAAAGAAAAAAAGAAGAAAAAAAAAAAAAAAAAAATGCGGCACCGACTGTCTTTGCTTCTGATTCAACCAAAAATGACGCGTTCCTAAGGCTGTATTTTGTACTTCGAACTACAAATGGATGGGTGTTGCCATGGGCGATGTATGAGTTGATGGGGGGGGGGGGAGCGTGAGTGCGAATCACGAGGTATTTTTTTAATAACATTCTTCGAGAGTTGCGATAAACAATAAATAAGGTGATTTTCTACAAGTTGATATTGCACAGAGTGTACCGAAGGTCGATCAAATTAAACTTGAAACTACGACGTGGCCTTGGAGGCTGTTTTTTTGACGTTTTGGGGTAAGCAATCGGACATATTGTGGCGTGGAAAAAGCGTCGGGGTATTTCGCCTAAAAGTCATTTCGGTAGGAAGATGGGGGGGGGGTGCTCTGACCGTGACCCAGCTCGCAGAGTCAAGAAGTCAAAAGGTCGAATGGTTACGCACTATTCAGGCAGGCGGCATCTGGATGGGATTTATATGAGGAATTCTAACCTCCAACTTCAGCGCTTTGGATGGTCGACTTTGTGAGTTGAGGAGGAGGATGGGGAGGGGGCGGAATAACCATTTTCGAAAAATAACATGGGAAACCCCTCAAATCCAGCCCTCTTGGAAGGTGACGTTTAACCATCTGCTGCGGGGTGCACAACGGCTGTGTTCCACTCGGCTAATTAAATGGAAACAACGGTATCCGCTGCTTTGTTTTAGTAGATATGGTCCAGATTTTTAAAGAAGCTTTAAGGGGGTGGGAGGCTCCTCCTCGCTATTCAGCCTAACTCCCTAATTAGCGCGTCACTCGAGTAATTTACGTCATTAGCATCGACTTCTTTTATCTCGGTAAATTTATTTAAAACAGAGTTTCGAGTTTGTAAGAAAACAACCAAAACGTTGTTGTTGGCAAACGTGGCGGTGTGTTGTTCTATTCTTTTTGGGTCCTATCGATCGCTTTTTTTTTTTTTTTGCCCCGACCGGAAGGGCGCAGCTGAACACGTCAGTGGGCTCGTGCCAACGTGCACAACAGCTAGTGCCTGCGTGCACAACTGCCACGTCTCGGGAGTGTTCTAAAAAATAATTTGTTGGAAATTTTCTTTTAAAAATCAGGTGTTTTAAAAGTGAACCAGACGACGAAAAAATCAACCGCTGCGATGATTAAATGGACACCCCGGCAGTAAGCGCCGAAAAGTGTGTTCGGTGTGAATATAAAAAGGGGGGAGGACTCCTCTCAAGTGGAGGGGAAATATTTTTTTTCGTTTATTTTTATTTATTTTTTTTCCTTACTTTCCTTTTTTTCTTCTTCTTTATCGTGTTCGTTTCTTTGAACTTTTTTGTTACGATAAACTTTTTTTTTGTAACACTCAACGCTCAAGTGCTTGTCCTAACCAACGCGTATATATTCGAGCCGCTTGAACACTTCACATCCAGTCGGTAATTTAGTCTTCAAGAGAAATCGTCCTCCCCCTTCGGAAAGGTGAGAGGAGGACAACAACATTTTTAACGGGGTTTTAAACAGTTTATGGGTAAGCATTTTAATTTTTTTTTCAAATTTTATTTTGTATTGCAATTCTTTTGTTTTTAATTTTAAAAGCTCCTGCCCCCCACGTGACCTTTTTTTCAATATGTTTCGTACTTAATTGCCTGATGCCGAAATACTTGTGGCCTAGGCACTACTCTCACTCCGATAACCCCGTCCCATTTTCAATATTATTAGGCCCGATCCATTATTTCGCGAGTGGTACACTGTTGAAGAAAATCATCTGGTTTCATTCAATTTTTCAGAATAAGTCAATGAAATCACATGGTTTTCTACACTAGTGTGGCTAGTGCAAAACAATAGAACGAACCTATTGTTTTCATTTTTGCGAGGAAAAATGAAATTCTGGGAAGAATTTACCCTATATCCTTTTTGACCGTTTAAAGAAGCAATTTCGCGCTCAATCGGCTAACCCCCCTCCCTCCTTGGCTGGTGTCCAAGTTCGCGGTGGTTTAAAATAGGGAAATAAAAATAAAATGAAAACCCAGAGGAGGGGGGGGGGCAATTGGAAAAAACTTGCCCCTTGTTGTATGCCAGTGGAATAATTAATGAACTGCCAGTTAGGAATTTGTTTGTTTTTTGAGAATTATTTTTGTTTAACCAAAAAACAGCAAACGTGCCAACTATGGAGAGTAAAATAGTGTTTTAATTGGTTTAGAATTGCTATTCAAAGCTTTAAAAAATCTCTTCAGACGCTCAACGATAAGACAACGATGGAATCCCCATAGACTGAAAAGCAAATAAAAATAAATAAAAAATAAAAAAAAAAAAAAAAAACGCAAAAAATTCAAGCGTTTCAAGAGCTGACCCACTAAAAACTAGTGGGGGCAAGGGTTGGATAACATTCCCTATTAAAGCACCCTGTTATACCGAAAGGAATCTCGTTAAAACCGCCTATTTTAAAGAGATAAATTCGGCGCCGAGACCATTTACGTCAAACGTCTCTGCTTTTTGCCCCCTTTAACTCCTACGCAATTCGTGCTTTTACGTGTATCTTGGAAATTTGATCGAATTTCAAGGTAATTACACCTCGTCATCCTCCTCTCCACCGTCCCCTTCCAACAGCAATGAAAATAAATGATTCACAAGTTGTTTTCGTGACTCAAACACTGTATGAGATCAATGGCTTCAATTCCCCCTTCCCCAACACCCCAGCCAACCCTGACCACGACCCACAGGATGTCGAAGTTATCAAAATTGTTTTTAAAAATAGAATTATAAGGAAAGTGACTCCACTTCCCCCCCCCCCACAGTCATCCCTAAAACATGAAACACAGCTCGCTCGAATTCGACGATAATTAGTTGTTTGAACAAGTGTGAAAAGATACGTTTGCGTCACGACAACGTGATTGCGACATTGCGAGAAATTTCGCTATAAAAAAAGAATAACGGCCTGCTGCCTTATCCTTCACTCACAAAAGGTGGTGTTTATAATACGGAGACACCCGTTTCAAATTACGCAATGCAACCCCCCCTCCGTTCCCCTTTAACCATCCAAATCTGTTCTTCTGGGAAATACCTTTTCTTTGTTACACTTATCACATTTTTGAAAAATATAAACAATTCAAACGTATGTGCGTATTTTATGTATTCCTTGGTATGATTTCACTTTTGCACTTACGCAAGATTTTTATTTTTTTAACGAATATTAATTTTTGGCATTGATGAAAGGTTGTTCCCTTAACGCTCCCTCCTTTTTGCCCTGTCAAGGCGCGGATCCAGAGTTCAACTCAAGTAGGGAGGGGGAGCCCCATAAGGACCTCCTCAGGGAGTGCTCTTGACCATCCACATTCTAGGCCAGTCACAGCTACTTGGCCCCTGGGCCAGCCTCAGCCCTCAGACCCACTACACAGCTCGCTCGCTGGTAATGCCACGGCCCTGATAAAGGAACACTCTGTTTTCACCATTCAAGTGTTACGATTAGTCTTCTGTTCCCTAGAGACTGACGCCTGGATTCCAGTTTTGCCCCGATTGTGACACGTAGATGTCACCATCGTAGACCCTGAAATATTCCCCTCGCGTTCCCACAAATCCCAAGTCTTTCCCCTTTGAGAAGCTGGTGAATGATCACTCACTACCCAGTGAGAGAGACAACAGCGTTGGACTACTTCTTTTAAAATCCTCGTAAAATCCCATATAAGCGCCTAATTGTCTCCTAAAACAGTTCACTAAACAAGTGACAACCATTTCCCAGACATCCAAGTCAAAATTTACGCAACCCCGAACCCCCACTACTCCAATTCATTCTTACAACAAATAAATACAAATGTTGTCATTTTCAATTGCAGAGCAGGATCAGTGGTTAGAGAGGAGACGCATCGTCCCACTCAGCTCGCGGGACGAAAGCAGAGATGAAGCAGCGAGTGAAAAACCTGAATTGTGGCACTCAGAATGGCCTAGTTGACTCGAAACTCCTAAACAATATCCTGGTAAGACAGTTTTTAGCATCTCAATAATTACGTTTCTCGAAAATTGTCTCTAATAAAAAAACAACAACAAAAAAAACATCGATCAGGAGGTGGAGGGAGCTCTGTAGGGGATACTGATGACAGTAGCGAAACAAGTGAATACGACGACAGCAGCGAGAGTCACTCGTTGAACACCGAAGACGGCGATTCAAGCAGCGGCCCGAGTAGCAGCACAAGTAGCGACGATGAAGAGGATGACGACGTTGTTCACTACGTGGGTCTTCCACAGTGGGGTGGTGGTGACGCGGCGGCGATTCAATTCGACTCGGTTGAAGCGTACGAGGTGACAGCGGCGGAAATTGAGATGACGGTTCAACGACTTTTGTCCGAGCATTCATACAACACAGTTGGGAATATGATTAGGTAACCCCCCCCCTCCTTCCACTATGTATTCTAGTCCCACTAAATATCAACCTGTCCTCCGCAGATTTTACGAGGAATACAAAGAAAGTAACCAACCACTGTTGGCCTACTACAAATCGTACTCAGCTTCGCTCACTCCAAACGAACACACGTGCGTCGGTCTCGGTTTAGAACTTCTTACGCGACTAAAAGCTCAGTTCCCCAAGTACGACACCAGTTTTAGAATTGCCTCGTCCGAGGAAGGCATCGAGAATCTCGAGACCTACCTCAACCTTCCCCCTTCACTGACGAGTGTCTCAGAAAAAGTAATTTTTCGAGGTGTTTTCCCGTTTAATTACGGAGCTCATTAACAGGTTTTTGGTGTTTTCAAGGAACACGTCGTGGTTATGGCAAACATCGAAATCAAACACAAGGGAGGAAAACGCTCGGGAGTTCTAATTTTAGATCCAGGGTACCACGTTGCTCGAGTTGTCACCGTAATGCACGACGGACATTATCCCAACACAGGTAGCCCCCCCCCCTCAAACCCATCCGCTTAGCAATTAATTAAAATAACCGTTTTATTTGGGCCTATTCTCGAAGGTTGGTTCGTACAAGCTGACGAATTGTGGGTTAAACGCGAGTACCGCTATTCGATGGCGCGGGGCAATTCACCCGGAACGGACTACGTCCTTTGGCAAGTTCGAGAGACTCGACCGGGCAAGGCACCGCAACTGAATCTGTCGCTATTGTACGCTGGGGCTTCCTATTTGTCAGCAGTGAGCGTTACGGAGAAAAGAAACCTCGTTTATAACTATAGGTAACCCCTCCCCCTCATCAAACCCCCGCCGACACATACACAATCTTAGCACAAACAAACACGAATAACAAAAACAATGGGAAAAGTAAATGAACTCACGTATTTCTTTATTCTCCGCAGGTCGTGGTTGGCCCGAAGTCCCAAGGGTGAAGTCACAGCCGGCATACATTTCCCATTGTTGTCCCTAGCCGAAGGCGACTGCCCGCTCAATGTTATTTACACCCAAACGCCGAGCGGCAGCAACGAAGAAGTACGCCTGAGGAAAAAATTGAGTTTTCGGAAAATTCTGGACAACGTAAGGGCACGGATTTTTTTGGGGAAAGGGACGATCACTAAGTATATTCCTATTTACGCAGGAACTAACACCTGAAGAACTGACGGTACTTGAAACCGTTGAAATTGCATTCGGACGCTCAGATTTGCTCGATGTAATAAAACGAGTTGGAGCAATTCTACAGGACAGCTACTTCATCAATTCTACCCATTTGATAAACAGAGCCATCTACCTTTACGGAACTTAAATTTATTATTTGTTTGGGTTTATTTTATTACTGTTATTTTAAAGTTATGTGACGTCTGAACAGTTAATTTTGGGAAATACATTGTAATTTTTGGGTTCTATTACGATGACGAAACTGACTGTTACTGCTTTTAACCCATAACTTAACGAAAGGGCAATACACACTGGGCTGGATCCAAAGGGAGGGCTAGAGGGGCTAATTTTACCCGGGCGACATGTTGACATCATGTCCAGGAAACTGGCCCGACACTCTCTAGATGTGGCCTAGTGGGTGCTAGATGGAGCGGGAATATAGAAACACAGGGCGTCTACCACTACCACACTCTACCAGGGGTGGCCCCCTAGGGCCCTAGGGACAGTGGAATTTAGGAGCAGGAATATAAACGGACATTACGATGCACGAGGGTTTGGAGTACTCGCTAGTTCTCCGGTAGATGGCTGTTGACTGTTTCTGTGGTGCTACATACCCACTATAACTCTACTCTACAGGATCTACTCCAATCTCATCGCCTCTCAACCTCGAACAATGTTTAATAAAAATTGTTCCGCATTTCCCCTGACAGATAATGACTTCTGGCTCTTAAAAATTCTAGTAATGATCGATTAGAGGATTTTGAACGATTACCAAGGTGATCCAGTTCTGGTCATTAACCAGACGTTTACGTACTTGACTTTGATGGATAAAAATTAGAATTCGGGACCTGCAGCTGCAGAAATAAGCCCCCCCCCCCGCTGTATTTAAAAAAACAACACAAGATTCTCTCTCGCTCCCTCGAGTGTTTCGGTTTATTTTCGAAGACGAATCTTTGTAGTAGCTCGTTTAAACTGGTAATTACGGTTGATGTCAGCGCAGGCTGTTGGGAGGGGGGGAAGGTTTCCCTAGGCGATAAAACGTTTAGATGGGAACGCGTTACAATTGAAACACTTAATGCTTATTCTCCAATACTGCGATAAATAATCTTAAAATTCTTAATGATCCAGCGATAAAAAACCTTAAAATCCTCCGAATACTATCATTTTGCTAACTCGATGACCTTCGTAACGGATGCAGTCGACGTGCTCCAGAATTCCCATATTAGTAGACTAACTGCTAGATAACAGAATTATGAAACACTTCGCCCTAATTGGTGATTTGAACGTTTCACATAATTAAATAATTTGAACGGAATAGACAGCCCGCAGCACAGGAACTGGATAGATTTGGTGCGATTATTGCAATTGTCTCTACTATAATAAGGGTTCTGATTAATTGTCGCTAGATAGCTGAGAGAAACGTAATAATACATGTAGCCCTCTCAACCGCCGCTTACTATTTTCCAAATTCCGCCCTGTATTGCCCGTGGTGGTAAAAATAGTATTTTGTGATAGACTGACTGACCGTCAGGCACCGTCCACTGGAACCACGCCGGCCGCGCCAAACGCAATCCCCCTTCACATTTCACCCACTCATTACTTTCACCACGCTACACACCATCATCGCTAATTCAGGCACCCTCCTATATTCAAGCCACCACCAGAGTTGTCAGATATGCTCTCGGAAAAAGAAATTTCAGGTTTGAGGTTGCTTGCCCTGAACGCCATGGGTATGGCTCTTGACCACGATCACCGCCTGAGTGATTGCGATCACGCCCATGTGACCTAACCACATAAATATATGTACATAACAGCCGAACGGAATTTTGAGACCAGTTTGCGGTCTCTGTCTGGTTCTTCTGGCTGGGGAACATGGTCCCTCCAACATAATTTATTATGGGCCCTGGGACTGGAAAACTAATTAGTGCAGTGGTTGTAGGCCGAATGGGCCCTATAATTATTAATTATAGATTTCTAGTGAATCTTAGCGTATATTATTTTTATAATTATTATCAAGTTTCTCATTTCTCCTCATTTATTTTTCACGGGACTAGGGCTCGGCTGCAGAGTCAGCCCGAGAGCTCCCGAGTCATCAGTGGCACCGAAACGATTTCAATGAGGTGTAGCAGAACTGCAACTACTGAATTAGCAGAATGGGTGGGGGGAGGTCCTTCACGTTTCCTAAGACTTCGGATCGACCCCAAAACAGCCAACAGACATAGCACCAGCTACGCTATTGGACTAACTTCTTCGCTCCCACGCATTCCCTGCTATCAATGTTGCCCCTTTTTTGCAAGTTTTCTAATAATGAAAGACGCAAGAAATTGTGGTAGGGAAGGGGACAGCAAAGGATGGCGACGAGGGCACCAAAACCAATAGCAATAGAAGCCATTTTAAAACCAGTTTTCGGCGTCGAAATAATAAAGTTAACCCCTAAAACTCATGTTTTGGTCACGAAACTAACCAAAAGTGATGCTGATGATTCAGCTTCAGAAACTAACCATGCACACCTACATTTTTCAGCGTGAAAACGCACACACTGGCATCTATGGCTGCCACCCGTCGATCCAAAAATTGATAAAAGTAGCCAAACTATAGTATAACTATAACTATAACTAACTAAAGCGCTAATTCATGGCCATGAATGGAAGAAAATCGCTATTTTGTGGGTGAAAATTTGCTGTTCTTGGGTCAAATCCGCTGCTAAAATTAAGAAAAACTCTAAGGCCCGGCGCACACTAGGAGAAAAAAGACGCCGACGCGCGAGTCGGACGTCGGCGTCTTTTTTCTCCTAGTGTGCGCCGGGCCTTATTTAACGCTAAAAGGGGAAAAAGTCAGAATCGCTAATTTGCAGATAAAATTGAGAAAAAGCACTAATTCATAGAGTTCAGATTGAGGGGAAAAAACAATTTTACCTGCAATTAGAGAAATGAGAAAAGAGCTAAATACCAGCGAAATTGCAAGTTGCGAGCCTTTTTTAGTGGTCGTGGACACAGGGCTAGCCAGCCACGACAGCACCCAAAGTCTGACAAATATAGCCATGAAATTACATCACACTGTGCTAAAAATCTACGGAATTGTCAGTTTCGGGTCTATAATTAATTATACCGGTGACATTGCTAGTTTCCGGTACTTATTCCCGCAAAGTTGCAAGTTTCAGGTCTTTATTTCCGCGAAACTTCGAGTTTCGGGATCTTTCTTAGTGACCGCAGAACCCGAGCTAGCCTGCCTGCTTGCGTCGTAGGCTGACGAGGCCCACACTGGACATTTTGGAGACAAAATATCCACGAAATTGGAATTTTCCTGGCTGAATATTTGCAATATTGCGTATTTGACGACTCAATTTATGTGCTAAATCTCCGCGAATAAGTTCACCACAGACAGTACTCGGCCGAGTGACGAACACGTGATTTTGCCTCGGCCCACACCAGTGTTATTTGTGGGATCGGAACCCGGGCTAGCCGGCCACGGCGACGACGACGAACCGCGCCGTAGGCTGACGAAGCTCATACTGAACATTTTGGAGGCAAATATCTGTGAAATTGGATCCTTCCAGGCAAAATTTTTGCGGAATTTCACGTTTCAGGGCTTTTTTGAGCAAAATTACAAGTTTTCCCGCTGAAGGTCCGCGAAATTGAAAATGTTGGGTTTTAGAGAGCTAATTCAAGCGGAATTGCAAGTTCAGGGCCATATAGTTCAAGTAAAATGGCAAGTTTTGGGATCTTTTTTATGGCGGCGGATCATTTGCAAGAAATTGACGATGCTATGATTGGGGGTGGGGGGGTTGCAGCTACTATACGACATTAAAGTTCCATGAGAACATAGCCACAACCACAACATTGCCGGGATTTAATTGCCGAGAAATTGCAATTTTCAGCGGTCGGTAAATGGGATGATACGTGGTTTGTACAGTCGAAAAAGGAGTTTCAGGGCTGAGGAGTGAGGAATCGTTCAGGGAGTGAGGATTGAAGAACCACGGCTCCGTCTGTAAGTTGGGGAACCCTCAACGGCGAATCGGCTCAATCGGATCTGACCCCACATGACCTGGCCACATGAACCAAATCGTTTATTCGGACACAATACCGTTTGTTCAACCCAAATTACCGTTTGTTTAGCCCTGCAAAATAATTATTTATAAAGGTCCGTTCACAAGCTCTATGTTTACGTTCCATGGAGTCTATGCAACCAAACAATTCCCACGAAAAATTAAGCATTTAGATTGGTTGCATAGACACCACACAACACAAACATAGAGCTTGCAAAGCCCTGCAAAATATTTATTTATGATTCCCAAGCGTGAATGAATATTTTCGGACAATAACACGGGACAATAAAATTAGTAAATAAATGAAATAAAACATTTGTGAGCAGTTGTGACGTCAGCTTTTTGTGATTTGAGATCTGAAAATCCATCACTCGCGAATGCCGGGCTCACAAAAAAAAAAAAAAAAAATTTTCTTTCAACAAATAGATACATAAAAACCAATCCTTGTCTTCGTCAATCCTCGTCTTAGGTTCATGTGTGCCGCTGCGTGAAGTGTACAGCGCACATTTTGTTTTTTCTTATGAATAATTATTTTGCAGGGCTAAACGAACGGTAATTTGGGCTAATCAAACGTAAACAAACGATGCTGTGTCTGAATATGTCGCTAGACCTGGTGCCTATTTTTTGAAATTACTTTTCAACTCTACACTTTGCACTCTTCAAGTTTGTCACATGGAAAGAGATTAAAAAAGTGCAAAGTGAAAAGAGAAGATTAAAATCATACCCCGTGAACTTCGCGTTCAATTTATCCTTGAATGGATGGTACAGGCCCCACCGTTTCAACGAGTAAGAACTCCTGTGGTATTTCGCGAAGAAACAGATCCACACACCATTCGCATCAATCGTGGTTAAACAGTCTGTTGGGACCAAAAAATACACCCCCCGCCTCACCGGAGAAAATGTGGACGGATATTTTACTAGCGGGCTGCGTCGTCTTATTGATTATTATTTACAAATCCATCGTGTATTTACCGCCGAAACGGACGTACGAATTAATGAAAAAATTACCCGGTCCTAGAGGATTGCCACTGATTGGCATGGGGTTGGATTTAGTGTCTGTGCCACAAGAGGGTGAGTTTTTTTCTGCAAAAATAGTATAAAATCAATAAAAATTTACCTCGACGGGAGGTGGTTTTGTATAGACTTGTTCGACTTTCTGCATAAACTGTCGCTTCTTCCGGGGCGCGTTACAGCCATGTGGGTGGCTGGAGTACCCGTGGTAATGCTCTGGGAGCCGGAAGATCTTGAGGTAAGCGAATTTCGTATCTAATAATATTGTCACTCCTGAAAATAAGTACATATAAACTATTATTATTTTCCATGCCTGCTAATTAAAGTTGATTATTTTTATAGTACATTAATTTCTAAAAAAAATAGCGTTTGATCGTTCCCGAGGGTTACTAAATCAAACATATTATTGACACACTATGCAGAATTAACGATATATATATATATATACGTTACACTGGATAAGAATCAAAATCTTGTCAGCCGGAAGAAAAATTGCGGAATAAGGTCTCATTTGCATTTTTTTCGGGTGAAAAATCCCCTAATAAGCCTCCTCGCCGTAAATTTCCAAAGCTCACTCCAATCTTGCTATACCAATGAGCCCTAGGGACCTTGTGTGATTGCACGTGTAGACCTGACAACCTCCAGAGAATGGAATGCGGGATAATTATCTACGTATAGTTCACATACATCTATGTGTACTAGCTAGGTTAGGTAAATTATGTATAATAGTTTTGAGTATAGCAAAAATCACTGATGTAGGCACCCATCAGTAATTCAGGTAGGTACTGAGAAAAAAAAAGCAGTCCCTCTTCCCCATCTGAACAATTTCCAGCCTTCAAAACCTAAAAATTGTTCAAATGAGGAAGAGGGAGTGCGTTTTTTTTTTTCTTTTTGCTGGATGATACTAATATTACACCGAAAATGGAATTTAAAAGTATCGTTATGTAATTATCGACTAATAGGGCATTAAGGGCAAGTCACCAAAATATACGCCGACGTCTTCAGGCAACTAAACAAACATGAGCCATTTGTTCTCATAAAAAATAGTCGAAAGTAATAAACTTCAAAGATTTAGCTTCCCATTCCTGGCAAATTTACAAAAATTATCTATAAGTAAAAAAAAAAAAAAATCATCAGTTATACAAAACACATGAGTTATAAGTCAACAACAACATCAGTTATAAGTAAAAAAAAAAAAAATCCTTCTGGACTGCACACGCAGAGACGGAAAGACGTCAACTGAACTCTACACTAATCCAATCAATTGGATTACAACACACAACATTTTCTTATGGAAAAAACTGACTCATGTTTGTTTATTTGCTGAAGAGGACGGCGTACCAGGCCGACGAAACGTCGCACTAAATTGAATTGTATATTTTGGTGACTTGCCTTATTGTTAGATAATTATACATCTAACGATAATAATAAAAGTAACTAAAGTCATGTTGGGCGATAATCTGATTAATTTAAGTGGAATTTAAAAGTTCTAGGATAGTGGCCCATCTTTTAAAGTGATTTTAGTAGCATTTGAACTTTTCCCGAAAACTTGTAATTTCGCAGCTTCTACTACCATTGTTTAAAAAAGTTTCGAATTATATGGAAAATGTCCTTCAGGGTGGAAGCAAACCCAGTCTTTAAAATTGGCAAGAACGCCTTTACAAGGCGATACGGAGCCAACTTCTCATCAGCTATTATTGAGGATAGGGTCCCATCAAGCCTCATGGGTGATCGAAAGATATTAATTTTATTAGTTAGTGAATGTTAAAATTGACTTGACCGAAATATAAATTTTGTACAGCCGGGCGTAAAGACTCGAAAGTCGACCGCTGGGAGAGTCTTGAGCAGGCGATATTACGTTCATTCCGCCCGCCGGGCCTAAAGAAAAATATCAGCCCGCTACGTCTTCTTTTAGGTCTTTTGTTGTTGTTTTTTAAATTGTTCTTCCTAATTTTGTTTTTAAATTGTACACTACCCATAAAAAACACAAAAATAAGCACTGTAAATTACGTATTTTTTCGAAGGAATTAATTTGATTAAAGTGACCAGATGGATTATATGAAAAAGCGGGACGCAAGTACGGTTATTGTTGCAAGGGAGGAGGGGGGCAAAACTGACGACGGATCTGAGAAGGTCACACAATTTCCATCGTGAATATGGATTCACGAGGACATGAAAGTTGTACAAAGTATTAGTGGCATGGCGTTGTGGTATTTGTAGTCCCTGAACAGGCAGTGGCGTAGCGTGGGGTGCGGTGGGGCGGCCCAAGAGTCAAACCCTGGAAAACAGTTTTTCGAAGAGCCCAAGACGCTATTGATTTTAGGTAGAGAAAATCCGCCAAATTTTATTGCTTAATTCGATCCGTGAAATTGGGTTTTGAAGGTCCTAACCTCACAAAAATGATTTTTTATAACCCAAACCATCAAAATTCACTTTGCAAAATACGCAAAATTAGTTTTTCAACGACTGAACCCAGTAACATTTTTTTTTTCGGTGGCTTAAATTAAACTAACTAAATTGATTTTTTGAGGAGACAAACCCGTAAATTTGTGTTTTAGTGAGCCAAATAACCCACGAAATTGGTATTTTGAGTATGCCAAGTTCCTCGAATTCTGTTGTTTGAAGATACAAATCTTCAAGATTGGTTTTTTGAACGACAAAAGCCCTTGAGATTGCCCCTCTCATTCTTGGGATTAGTTTATTGAAGCGCCAAACCTGCGAACTTGGTTCTATTCAGAGCCAATTCTCGAAAATGGGGGTTTCAGGAGTTCACAAGCTCAAGGCCCGTTCACAAGCTCTATGCCTGCGTTCTGTAGAGTCTATGCAACCAAACAAATTTATTCCCTCGAAAAATGAAGCATTTTGATTGGTTGCATAGACTGCACGGACGCATAACATATGGTTTGTGAACAGGGTTTTAACCCGTGAAAGTGGTTTTTTGATAAGTCCGAACTGGTCCGAACCCTCAAACTTTGTGTTTTTTACGTAAGCCAAGCCCATGATTTTCTTATTTTTTGCAGAGCCAAACCCTCAAGATTTTGTTTTTTAGCGAGTAAACCCTCACGAAATTGGTTTCTTGAAGACCCATTTTCGTGAAGATGGTTCTCTCCGGAACATCTCCCCCCCCCCACATATTATATCGTACCTGTACATCATATTTGGCTTAATTACAGCAAATCTGCTCACAGGAACTGCTGATTTTTGCCCCGTGAAACATTCCCACGCTCAAAATCTCTCAATTTGACATTACGGCCTAATTATTTCGGACAAAAGCGTTATGCGTTTTGAGAACCTTTCCGCAGTTAAATAGGGCATGGTCCTTCCCTGGTGAATCGAATACACGATGTTGGGGAGAAGACTTCCCCGAGAAACCCGAACACCCTAATGACTTCCGAATGTGGCGAGTAGCCCGATACTCGCGTTTTTGATAGTTGGGGGGGCATCTACCATGACACCGCTCCGGGCATCAAAATGTCACGCTATACCCAAAATAAGATAATTTACTACTAATTAACTATCGGGCCCGACAGTTTCCATTTAGAGGAAATTGTGGAGTCCTGTTATTTATGATATGACTCTGAGGGTTGACGAGGGAGGGTAGAATGACACCCTTACCAATCATTGAAGAGGAAGAAAAATCGTCCGGTTTCACCAGAACTTTGGATGAAAATTTAATTAATGAAAGTCCTGCTATTTCATCTCTTGTAAATTTCACTAAAAATTCAAGATGGAGGGGGTCAAATGGGAGATAAATAGGAGGATGACGACATTTTATAAAAAACAAAAAATTTCAATAAATTAGTATTTAAAATGTTTATGTCGGTGTATCAAAACATAGGCCTTTAGAATATTTGTAAACGTCATATTTCCACAAATTGACCATGTTTCAGGGGGGTGGGGGAGGTCCTTCTTATTTCTTGAACGGCATGGAGCATTGCGAAGGAATGGGGCTGCTCAACCATGGCCGGAAATGAACAAACAATTGTAGAAATCGTAATTTCTTTAATAATACAGTCAAGTGGTAGTTGGACGGGGGAAAAATGGAAACCTCGGGTTTACATTTGATTTTTACGTTTTTTGGGGTGCTGAATCCGAATCTGAAGTTTTCCAACAAAATTTCGCGTTGCGTTTTGAGATATCGGCGAAAAACGGCGAAATTTTCCGAATTTTTCTACTCAATTGATTATATCTCTGGATGTATGTACTTTTCGATGATGACACTCCTTTACATTTTTGAAATAGACTAAATTTGTGACAACTTAAGCCCAATTGCATCTCCGTTAGACTAATAGTTCCTAAGATATGACCTGTCAAAAATTGACCTTTTTCTGCCACTGATGGAAATTTGGCTTGAGCCTGAAGCTGGAAAAACTGATAAATGTTTGGTGCAATCTCTTTCAGATACACCTCCTTCCATTTCCCAAAAAATTCATGAAGATTCCACGTCGGGTGTTGGCACAGCATGAGATTGAATTTGGATTTGAGGGCTCTTTTTTTCGATTTGCTGGAATATCTCTGAAACCATCGGTGTAGACTAATCGGCTTAGTTTGAAGACCAAAAAAAAAAAAAAGCCACAACAAGTTCCCATTCGCATTTTTCTTCGATCGCATGGTGTAATGTAATAGGTATGCCTAACTTTTTCTATGACGAGCCGATTTTATCGAAATCAAGGATACATATTGAAAAATGGTAGAGGGGGATTATAAACGCACCCATCTGAAGAACGTTTAGCCAAACTGGTCACCTTGCGTTATGAACTTATCACACGAAGTTTTCTATGGATTGTTTAGCTAAAATATAAAGATCACTATTTCACGCAACTTCCAACCTCCTTTGAGAAGGCTGATGAAAATTTCTTCAGTTGGACGCTAGAGTTTCATAATAAAAAAAAGTGTGCTCTTTTAGGGTTTGTCTCCAAAATTACCCTAAATACAGCTGGAAGGAGAGATTTTTCAGTTGTACTGAAAAATATATGAGACTGTGTCAAAAAATAATGAATAAATTAGGTACTATCTATCCTACTAGATAGCTCAAAAGCATCTGGGAGTCTTAAAATGACTCGCTTTGTGTGGACACGCATCCAGACTCTCAGGATACGTCGGACGAGAAAGTTTTTGAGGGTTCATATCTCAAGTACTATTGGTCGTACAGAGATACAATTGGGCAAATTTGAAAATTGAGAAAATTTGGTCTATTTAAAAAATGCAAAGGAGCGCCATAATCGAAAAGTACATAGTTCCAGAGAAATAATCAATTGAGTACAAAAAGTCGGCAAATTTCCAGTTTTTTGCGATTTTCGACGTGAAGCCGACCGATTTTTTGTAGGCACAATTCAGATTCGGATTCAGCACCCCCAAAAACATAAAAATGCGTTGAGAAAAAAATTTCTATACGTTTGCCCTGAAACAGGCTTTCCAGAGCCCCGATTGACTGGCTTATCAATTGTATGGAAAAATGGTCATTTTATGAAGGGCTGTTTTTCAAAAACGGATGGTCCGAAAAAATGCGTTTGGATAACTTGTAGGAAATTCTATGTAGTTTCAACGTGTAAATAGCGTATTTTTACGTCAGTAACCCTCCTAAGAAGTTATAATTGAAAAATGGAGCAAAAGTATCAAAATTTCACCGTTTTTCGCCGATATCTCAAAACGCAACAGGAAATTTTGATGGAAAAGTTCAGGTTCAGATTCAGCACCCTAAAAAACATGAAAATCAAAAGTAATTCCATGGTTTCCATTTTTTTCCACCTCAGGGCCTCAGTGAGTATTAGAGCTTGTGCAAGTACATATTGTAACTGAAACACCTTGTATAAGATCATGAGCCTTGTTTGGAAAAAGCGGGACGCAAGTACGGTTATTGTTGCAAGGGAGGAGGGGGGCAAAACTGACGACGGATCTGAGAAGGTCACACAATTTCCATCGTGAATATGGATTCACGAGGACATGAAAGTTGTACAAAGTATTAGTGGCATGGCGTTGTGGCATTTATAGTCACTGAACAGGCAGTGGCGTAGCGTGGGGTGCGGTGGGGCGGCCCAAGAGTCAAACCCTGGAAAACAGTTTTTCGAAGAGCCCAAGACGCTATTGATTTTAGGTAGAGAAAATCCGCCAAATTTTATTGCTTAATTCGATCCGTGAAATTGGGTTTTGAAGGTCCTAACCTCACAAAAATGATTTTTTATAACCCAAACCATCAAAATTCACTTTGCAAAATACGCAAAATTAGTTTTTCAACGACTGAACCCAGTAACATTTTTTTTTTCGGTGGCTTAAATTAAACTAACTAAATTGATTTTTTGAGGAGACAAACCCGTAAATTTGTGTTTTAGTGAGCCAAATAACCCACGAAATTGGTATTTTGAGTATGCCAAGTTCCTCGAATTCTGTTGTTTGAAGATACAAATCTTCAAGATTGGTTTTTTGAACGACAAAAGCCCTTGAGATTGTCCCTCTCATTCTTGGGATTAGTTTATTGAAGCGCCAAACCTGCGAACTTGGTTCTATTCAGAGCCAATTCTCGAAAATGGGGGTTTCAGGTAGGGTTGCCAGACATACTATAATTTATAGTATAGTACTATATCTTGGGGTTATTCTCCTATATACTATATAAGACACTTATAGTATAAAATTCTACTATATTTTCTGACTATGTTTAAAACTAATTAAAACCCGCGCTAAAATGTCCAAGCGGTAGTGGTAGACCAGAAGGTGAAGAGTAAAAGATTTATTAAAACTGGTCAGAGGGGCCGAAAAATACCACTAGTTATTTAAACATGTTTAAGCTTCTGTTAATTTCTTGTGATTTTTCTTTAATTTTGAGTGACACTATTATAGTCGCGTAATATTATGGGGTAATAAATTTAGTTTTTTTTGTGACATCCTGTAATAAGGCATACCATATGACGTTAATTAAAAGAAGACTTGCCAGAGAGGCCAAAAAATACATAGTCGTTTTTGGAATTCATTTTTTTTTTTTTTTTTGTCGTGATTTTTGTTCGACGTCTTGACCGTTTTTTGTGATTCTCCAACTCAAGACATAGTTGTATGGAAATTTCAGGTTTTTTGTTTGTTTGTTTTTTTTATCAGTTTGAAATGGTTGATTAAGGTGGATTCCCAAGAGACCTATTGGAACGTTTCAATTGCTACATTCACCCATTTGAATAAATATAGAAAAATAATAAAAAAAAGGAACTATAGTTTATCAAGTCTCTAATGGGCAAAAGAAATGGTTAATTAAGTTTTTTCCCCCAATGCACAGATTCTCAGAACCGTCTGACATTATGGGCCCTCTTGTTCATTAGAAACTTAACAAACATTGCCTAGTAGCAAAATGTTGGAAAATAGTCTGAATGAGGAAGCACTAGGCCTATACTATAATTTTCGGATCCATACCATTTTTTTTTCTCATTGTGGGCCGCAGTATACTATAAGTCGTTCAAAAAAATCTGGCAACCCTAGTTTCAGGAGTTCACAAGCTCAAGGCCCGTTCACAAGCTCTATGCCTGCGTTCTGCAGAGTCTATGCAACCAAACAAATTTATTCCCTCGAAAAATGAAGCATTTTGATTGGTTGCATAGACTGCACGGACGCATAACATATGGTTTGTGAACAGGGTTTTAACCAACGGTATACATATAAACCTGGATTGTTCACAGAGGACTGGAGGGGCATGGAGGGGGCAGGTCGTCCCCTGGTAAACAATCACCCTGTCCCTCTCCTTGTGTAGTTATGGCAATATGGCACTTATTTTGAAACTCCACCCCTCTCATCCACTATGGGAGCTTATTTGATGGCTATTATCAGCTGGTCTTTATCAGCAGTGATGAGCAATCCAGTTCTTTTATATATCGTTGGTTTTAACCCGTGAAAGTGGTTTTTTGATAAGTCGAACCCTCAAACTTTGTGTTTTTTACGTAAGCCAAGCCCATGATTTTCTTATTTTTTGCAGAGCCAAACCCTCAACATTTTGTTTTTTAGCGATTAAACCCTCACGAAATTGGTTTCTTGAAGACCCATTTTCGTGAAGATGGTTCTCTCCGGAACATCTCCCCCCCCCCACATATTATATCGTACCTGTACATCATATTTGGCTTAATTACAGCAAATCTGCTCACAGGAACTGCTGATTTTTGCCCCGTGAAACATTCCCACGCTCAAAATCTCTCAATTTGACATTACGGCCTAATTATTTCGGACAAAAGCGTTATGCGTTTTGAGAACCTTTCCGCAGTTAAATAGGGCATGGTCCTTCCCTGGTGAATCGAATACACGATGTTGGGGAGAAGACTTCCCCGAGAAACCCGAACACCCTAATGACTTCCGAATGTGGCGAGTAGCCCGATACTCGCGTTTTTGATAGTTGGGGGGGCATCTACCATGACACCGCTCCGGGCATCAAAATGTCACGCTATACCCAAAATAAGATAATTTACTACTAATTAACTATCGGGCCCGACAGTTTCCATTTAGAGGAAATTGTGGAGTCCTGTTATTTATGATATGACTCTGAGGGTTGACGAGGGAGGGTAGAATGACACCCTTACCAATCATTGAAGAGGAAGAAAAATCGTCGATTTCACCAGAACTTTGGATGAAAATTTAATTAATGAAAGTCCTGCTATTATTATCTCTTGTAAATTTCACTACAAATTCAAGATGGAGGGGGTCAAATGGGAGATAAATAGGAGGATGACGACATTTTATAAAAAACAAAAAATTTCAATAAATTAGTATTTAAAATGTTTATGTCGGTGTATCAAAACATAGGCCTTTAGAATATTTGTAAACGTCATATTTCCACAAATTGACCATGTTTCAGGGGGGTGGGGGAGGTCCTTCTTATTTCTTGAACGGCATGGAGCATTGCGAAGGAATGGGGCTACTCAACCATGGCCGGAAATGAACAAACAATTGTAGAAATCGTAATTTCTTCAATAATACAGTCAAGTGGTAGTTGGACGGGGGAAAAATGGAAACCTCGGGTTTACATTTGATTTTTACGTTTTTTGGGGTGCTGAATCCGAATCTGAAGTTTTCCAACAAAATTTCGCGTTGCGTTTTGAGATATCGGCGAAAAACGGCGAAATTTTCCGAATTTTTCTACTCAATTGATTATATCTCTGGATGTATGTACTTTTCGATGATGACACTCCTTTACATTTTTGAAATAGACTAAATTTGTGACAACTTAAGCCCAATTGCATCTCCGTTAGACTAATAGTTCCTAAGATATGACCTGTCAAAAATTGACCTTTTTCTGCCACTGATGGAAATTTGGCTTGAGCCTGAAGCTGGAAAAACTGATAAATGTTTGGTGCAATCTCTTTCAGATACACCTCCTTCCATTTCCCAAAAAATTCATGAAGATTCCACGTCGGGTGTTGGCACAGCATGAGATTGAATTTGGATTTGAGGGCTCTTTTTTTCGATTTGCTGGAATATCTCTGAAACCATCGGTGTAGACTAATCGGCTTAGTTTGAAGACCAAAAAAAAAAAAAAAGCCACAACAAGTTCCCATTCGCATTTTTCTTCGATCGCATGGTGTAATGTAATAGGTATGCCTAACTTTTTCTATGACGAGCCGATTTTATCGAAATCAAGGATACATATTGAAAAATGGTAGAGGGGGATTATAAACGCACCCATCTGAAGAACGTTTAGCCAAACTGGTCACCTTGCGTTATGAACTTATCACACGAAGTTTTCTATGGATTGTTTAGCTAAAATATAAAGATCACTATTTCACGCAACTTCCAACCTCCTTTGAGAAGGCTGATGAAAATTTCTTCAGTTGGACGCTAGAGTTTCATAATAAAAAAAAGTGTGCTCTTTTAGGGTTTGTCTCCAAAATTACCCTAAATACAGCTGGAAGGAGAGATTTTTCAGTTGTACTGAAAAATATATGAGACTGTGTCAAAAAATAATGAATAAATTAGGTACTATCTATCCTACTAGATAGCTCAAAAGCATCTGGGAGTCTTAAAATGACTCGCTTTGTGTGGACACGCATCCAGACTCTCAGGATACGTCGGACGAGAAAGTTTTTGAGGGTTCATATCTCAAGTACTATTGGTCGTACAGAGATACAATTGGGCAAATTTGAAAATTGAGAAAATTTGGTCTATTTAAAAAATGCAAAGGAGCGCCATAATCGAAAAGTACATAGTTCCAGAGAAATAATCAATTGAGTACAAAAAGTCGGCAAATTTCCAGTTTTTTGCGATTTTCGACGTGAAGCCGACCGATTTTTTGTAGGCACAATTCAGATTCGGATTCAGCACCCCCAAAAACATAAAAATGCGTTGAGAAAAAAATTTCTATACGTTTGCCCTGAAACAGGCTTTCCAGAGCCCCGATTGACTGGCTTATCAATTGTATGGAAAAATGGTCATTTTATGAAGGGCTGTTTTTCAAAAATGGATGGTCCGAAAAAATGCGTTTGGATAACTTGTAGGAAATTCTATGTAGTTTCAACGTGTAAATAGCGTATTTTTACGTCAGTAACCCTCCTAAGAAGTTATAATTGAAAAATGGAGCAAAAGTATCAAAATTTCACCGTTTTTCGCCGATATCTCAAAACGCAACAGGAAATTTTGATGGAAAAGTTCAGGTTCAGATTCAGCACCCTAAAAAACATGAAAATCAAAAGTAATTCCATGGTTTCCATTTTTTTCCACCTCAGGGCCTCAGTGAGTATTAGAGCTTGTGCAAGTACATATTGTAACTGAAACACCTTGTATAAGATCATGAGCCTTGTTTGGAATATTCGAAAAAGCGGGACCATGTGGGACAAACTTGAGAAAGCGGGAAATTTCAATTTCTACCGTCAATGGCTCCATTGTAAAACTATAACTCGATTAATTGCGATTAATCCTTCCCTCTTATTTTACATGTGTTGAAAACAAAACCTTATCAAGTGCTGAGCAATTTTTTGAGTTTTACAGCGGGGCCATTAATAATCTCTGCGGTGTATAATTTTCCGCACACTCTGTTTAACTTCCGCATTTTTTTTTTTAATATAACGAGTTTTCACGGTCGTTTTCTTGCCGAGCATTTAAACGTGCAGCCCGGCCTTTTTTTTTATCGCTGTGGGTTCACAATTTTATGGAGCGCATACTTAAAAATTGTATTAAAAATGGGCCAATAAGGAGGGTTGAATTGCAGGTCGGGAGAACATATTTTTCCGCTTACATGTATACTTTCCTTTCTCATTTTTTAGATTGGGGGTAGGGGGGGGGGCATTTTGGTGTAGCTGCGCCTAACAGTTTTTTTTTTTTTCCCCCGATATGGAGGGCTTCCTGTGAAGTGTGAAACGCTCAGCGTGACACCTCCAGGGTGAAGAAATAGCCCCGTAGTACACAATTATTTTTCCAATCGTTCTATTCTTTCGCGAGCGACAACAATTTATACTGAAAAGTGTTATATACGGCGTTCTGAAAATTCTTTCCTACGCGCACACATTGATGGAATCCGAGTGACACATCCCCCCCCCCTTATAAATGGTCTCTAAGGGCAAAGTTCCACGCCTGCCTTAACCTACGGTAAGATTCAATAAAAAAAAGTCCATCATTTTACACAGTCCCGTCGTGTCCTTTCGGGGAACAGCGAGAGCGGGTCCTTATGGAGGAACGAGGGGGTCTGATGAACCTGACCCGGCCCATAACGCAAAAAACGACGAAAACGGTCCTATTCATTTGTTTACGTTCGCTTAGCCAAAATTTTCGTATGTTTAACATTTCGAAACATGATTTTTTAAAAAAATAGATGGGTGCATCCAACTTCACGCAAAACCGACCCATGAACGAAATCGTTTGTTTAGCGGCATATCATAATCATAACGTGAAATAGTTTATTAACCTTTGTTTAGCCAAAAGTTTCGTTTGTTTAGCGGCAACAAGAACGACACGAAACAACAAACGAAAATTTCGGCTAAACAAACGCTGTTAAGACTAGAAACGGTTTCGATGGGTCGGGTTGCGTGAAGCGCACCCATTTGTTCTTAAATAACGTTTGGAAATGCTAAACAAACGAAAATTTTGGCTAAACAAACGAAGAGGACCGTTTTCGTGGTTTTTTACGTTATGGGTCGGGTCAGGTTCACGTGTACCTCTCTGACGCCAGCGTGTTAGCCACAGCATATCACCGCGTCAGCAAGGGTTCCCCCGTCATACGTCAGTAGCGCGAAAAAACACATTCTTGAGTGACATTGATTCTTTATGGTGCTCCTGAAAAGCTGTTAATAAAACCCCGATTTCTCGGGGTTTACCTCATTGACATGATCAATTTCACAGATTTGAGGCTTTAAGGATAGGGTTACCAATCTTTCCGGGGTACCCGGGACCGGGACAGTCCCGATTTGGCTAATTTTGTCCCGCGTTCCGGACGAGGTCATCCCGGGACGCAATTTGTCGCGGATTCTGCTCTACATTTCTATTAAAAAAAAAAATTCGCTCCGGCAGCTGGCGGTCGGAAAGAGTGCATTTCATTTTGTATACGGATACCCTAAGCCGTCCCAGAAGTAGTAATGTTGAGACCATGATTTGTTTCGTTTATGTTTGACCCTCCCTCGTACTGTTTGCTGCCGGGTTTGTTTAAGCTGAACTTAATGGGAATCAAAGTCTATTTCAAAATGGAATCATCATACCGAATATAATGCTTCTGGAATCAACTGGTGATTTGTAGTGATTTTTTTACCATTTTAACCCCTATTTTCCCCCCTCCACCTTGACCGATTTGGCCCAAATGCAATACCGACCGGGGCCTTATGACTACTGATTTTTGTGCCAAAGCGCGTTCCGCTAAATTAATTTCTACGAGAGTTATCGTGCTAACAAGGCCTCACACTTACTTCCACCCCGGGGGCATCGCCCCCTCCCCCTCGACTTTTTCAAAAAATTAAAATGGGAATCAAAGGCTAGTCTAACATGGAGTATACGTACCGAATATCATGCTTCTAGAATCAACTGGTGACTTGTAGTGATTTTTTGATAATTTCAAGCCGTATTTTCCCCCCCCACCATCACCGATTTTGCCCAAATGCAATACCGACCGGTGTCTTATGACTACTGATTTTTTTAGATAAAGCGTGTTCCGCTAAATTAATTTCTACGAGAGTTATCGTGCTAACAAGACCACACACTTACTTCCACCCCGGGGGCACCACCCCCTCCCCCTTGACTTTTTCAAAAAATTAAAATGGGAATCAAAGGCTAGTCTAACATGGAGTATGCGTACCGAATATGATGCTTCTAGAATCAACTGATGATTTTTAGTGATTTTTTGACGACTTCAAGCCCGATTTTCCCCCCCTCCACCTTGACCGATTTGGCCCAAATGCAATACCGACCGGTGTCTTATGACTACTGATTTTTGTGCCAAAGCGCGTTCCGCTAAATTAATTTCTACGAGAGTTATCGTGCTAACAAGAAAACGGCCATAAAGATATATATATAAATATATAAAGAAATATATATATATATATTGATTGATTTATTTATAATATTATGGCCGTTTTCTTGTTAGCACGATAACTCTCGAAGAAATTAGTTTAGCGGAACGCGCTTTGGCACAAAAATCAGTAGTCATAAGACACCGGTCGGTATTGCATTTGGGTCAAATCGGTCAAGGTGGAGGGGGGGAAAACAGGGCTTGAATTCGTCAAAAAATCACTAAAAATCACCAGTTGATTCTAGAAGCATCATATTCGGTACGTATACTCCATGTTAGAGTAGCCTTTGATTCCCATTTTAATTTTTTGAAAAAGTCGAAGGGGAGGGGGTGTTGTCCCCGGGGTGGAAGTGAGTGTGTGGTCTTGTTTGCACGATAACTCTAGTAGAAATTAATATAGCGGAACGATATTTGGCACAAAAATCAGTAGTCATAAGACCCCTGTCGGTATTGCATTTGGGCCAAATCGGTTGAGGTAGAGGGGGGGAAATTAGGGGTTGAAATGGTCAAAAAATCACTATAAATCACCAGTTGATTCTAGAAGCATCAAATTCGGTACGTATACTCCATGTTAGAGTAGCCTTTGATTCCCATTTTAATTTTTTGAAAAAGTCGAAGGGGAGGGGGTGTTGCCCCCGGAGTGGAAGTAAGCATGTGGTCTTGTTAGCACGATAACTCTCGAAGAAATCAATTTAGCGGAACGCGCTTTGGCACAAAAATCAGTAGTCATAAGACCCAGGTCGGTATTGCATTTGGGCCAAATCGGTCAAGGTGGAGGGGGGGAAATAGGGGTTAAATTGTCAATAAATCACTGTAATTCACCAGTTGATTCTAGAAGCATTAGATTCGGTACGTATACTCCATGTTAGAGTAGCCTTTGATTCCCATTTTAATTTTTCGAAAAAGTCAAGGTGGTGGGGGTGCTCCTTCCGGTGTGGAAGTGTAAAAATAGCGTTGAACTTCACTAGTTCATCTTAGCGCTCTAAAATTCGACTCAATAATTTAATGTAACGAAAGCCCTGGGTCCCATTGAGATTTATCGAAAACTTTGATGGGGGAGGGTGAAATGGGGGATGAAATTTCAAAAAGAAAAAGCTTAAATTCACACGTTTAGGTATTATAAAATACGGCACAAAAATTTAATATTACAAAGCCCTTGGAAAACTACCGAAACTTTTCGACATTTTGAAGAGAGGGTGGTGAAAATAGAGGAAGAAGTTCGGCTTAATGAAACAAATAATGGTATCAAAATTATTACTTCTGGGACGGCTTAGGATATCCGTATACATAATGAAATGCACTCTTTCCGACCGCCAGCTGCCGGAGCGAAATTTTTCATCTTCAAGATACTTTTTAAAACTGTACGTGTCGGGGCAACTTCACGCAACCTGGACAATAATGAACGGAATCTTGTTTAGCGCCACAAAAGGGGCACAACTTTGTTTGTTTATGTCTGTTTAGCCAAAATATTCATGTTTTTACAGTGTTTGTTTGTTTAAACCGATGAAGTGACCCTCGCGTGGATCTCTTGACGCGGAGGATACGAGGGGAATGAGAAGGCTGACGAAATGGCGAAACAGTGGGCAAATAAAGAAGTTTGGGGGCCTGAGCCCGGTATATTGCGGTCTCCAAGACAGTGGACAGAGCCCAGATAAAGGATTGGGCAAACAGGGAGGCTGCCAGGAGTTGGAACAGCTTATCAGCCTGTCGGCAAGCAAGGGCGTGAATTCGGGAATGGTACAGGGAGGCGGAGAGTTGTAGGGATGTTTACGGGCCACTATGCGCTACGTAAGCACCTCTACGTAATGGGAATAGTGGCAGACCCGATGTGTCGGGGCTGCGAGTTGGAGGGGGAACCGGCTATGCACTTCGTAGGGGAGTGTGAGAGGTATGCGGCTACTCATTTCCGCATTTTCGGGACAGATGTGTTGCCCGACATCACATTCTCGAGGGCTGAGGGGGTCCGAGTCCTTCAGTTTGTGAACGCCGTAGATAGGTTACTGGATCCGCATTAGGTCTTTCCGACCTCAGGCTCGGCTAGACCGGGTGCGGGCCCACTGGATAATAAGATAATAATAATTGTTCAAACCGAAGAAGGCTCTGTGCATAAGGTTTCTAGGGGTTAGGGTTAGAACATTTTGGGGTTGCAGCTTTCGGCGTTTGGTCTCTTTATCTTCTTGTTTTTTTTTTTTGTTTTTTTTCCCCTGACTTTTTCTGGTCAGGGATTGTTGTGGCTTTTTGGAAACCAAGCTTTTGCGGTTAGAGCATTTTGTGATCAAATGCGTTCTGTGGTTGAGTGTTTCTTGTAGTAAGATTTTTTTGTGGTTAGAGCATTTTTGTGATTTGAGAATTTTGTGTTTAAAGTATTTGTGGTTACCGTATTAGGACCATTTAGTTGCATTTAGTTGTGGTTGTGCATTTTTAGTCGGAGGTTTTTGTGGTAAAAGCATTTTGGTCAGATCTTTTTGTGGTTAGGGCATTTTGTAGTTAGAACAATTTGTTGTCAAATGCTTCCTGTGGTTGATTATTTCTTGCAGGGAGAGCTTTTTGTAGTTAGAGCATTTGGTGGTTAGTGCATTTTTGGTTATGGGTTTTTGTTGTCATAGCATTTTGTGGTTAGATCTTTTTGGGGTTACAGCTTTCTGCGGTTCAGCTATAAGGGGTTCAAGGGTTTTTGTGTTGAGTTGGCAACCCTATTTAGGGAGGGATCCCCGGGTACAGTGGATTTTACCCGCGATCCCGC
This sequence comes from Corythucha ciliata, assembly GCA_038030265.1. NCBI lineage: Eukaryota > Metazoa > Arthropoda > Insecta > Hemiptera > Tingidae > Corythucha > Corythucha ciliata. The sequence goes on from CM075943.1 coordinate 51,267,979, forward strand.
CTATTTGACGGGGACAACTATTACTGCCCCGAGGGGGGGGGTGTCAAACAGACGGGGACGGGGTTATTCAGTCAGTCATTTATCTAAACCCAGCTTCAAACAAATGGGTGCCATTTATTTTAAGTTGAGTTTTTTGAGGTAAATCAATGGATGAATGGACCCCCCCCCCCTCAACTTAACCCATTTGGCAGCGACTCCTCCCGAATTATGGACCCTGGAAAAAATAAATGAAAAGGTCGGGGACTAACACAGGAAACCCCCACCCCCTCCATTGCGTGATGACTTTGATCAACTTTTTCTATTATGAGCATGCGAGCCAACTACTGAACTTTCGTTGACCATCAATGATTAATTATTCTGTTATTATTCACACCAATGCAATATCAATTAGTTATAACCTAAATTATTCGTTCCCAGCTTTATAGACAAATAAATGGCCATGTTTTCTTACCCTTTCCCTTCGCCAATACCCATTTAGAGGCAACTATCTCTATTGTATTCCTCAAAGGGGTTGCCGTTCGTCTTATATACTTATCAGGAGATAACTAATTTCTCAAGATTTACTACGCGGTCAAATACTTCTTTATACGCAAATTTATGGAGATTACGATCAAATTTATGCGGATCGGTTTATTTTTTCATGTCTAGTAATTTCTAGAACGCAACCTGCCGATTCACCCCCCCCAGTTCAACTAAAACTACCAAACACCCTAAACACAAATTTCCCGTCACCGCAATATCTCCAACGGGAAGGAAGAGGGAAATGGCCCCCCTGGGATCTGCATCTGCGGCTGACAACTAATAAGGGGTTTACGGCACGAATAATTCCAAAAATCACGTTTTTTTCACAGGTGCTGCTAAAAAGCAAAGAAAACATCAAAAAAGGCAACGAATATAGATTTTTCAGAATTTGGCTGAACAACGGCCTACTCGTTAGCTCCGGTAAGGAGTCCCCTTCCCCTTCCACACAAGTGATCACCGCCCGTTATTAAGCATTCTCAACCCATCAGGAGAAAAATGGCACAAAAGGCGTAAACTACTCACACCCTCGTTTCATTTTCGCATCCTCGAAAGCAGTGCCGAGTGCATGAATCGAAACGCCCGACTATTCGTCGAACACATAGCCGGAATGAAGGGCGAACCCTTTGACATTCACAATTTGGTTAATTGTTGCACGCTGGATATTTTGTGCGGTATGAGATGAGGTCACCCCCCTCCTATGCCTTCCTCAGAACGCATTTGTTTAAAAAAAATGTGTCCGTTGTTTAGAGGCCGCAATGGGCGTCAGCCTGCACACGATGAACGGTGAAAATCCTGGGTACGTCGAAGCAATCTGTTCGTAAGTATTACAGAGGGTTTCTCCCTCTATCTGTCTCTCTCTCACTAATACACCCTTAACTTCAAATGGCGGCGGTGGCCTCAGGTTCGGTTCCGCCACGGTGCAAAGAGTTAAAAACCCGCTCTACCGTACAGACTGGATGTTTCGACTGTTCCCGTTGGGTAAGAAAATAGACGAACATATGAAGTATCTTCACGGCCTCTCCGAGAAGGTAAGCCAATAGTCATTTCTAAGCTTCCTTGACTGGCGATTAGTAGAACGAGAGAAGTCGATGAAAAAAAAAAAAAAAATTAATTTCAATTTGTATGCTCATTTTTCAGATAATCGCAGAAAGGAAGTGTAAAAAAAGTACCTATTACGACGGTATGTCCACCGGGTTCCACATCCACCACACTCATAAACAAAGTTTTATTGAACTTTTTCAGGGTCAAAACAAGCTTTTCTCGACTCATTGATTGAGCTACAGAGCGAGGACGCTAATTTCACAGATGCCGACATAAAAGAAGAAGTCCATACGTTTCTAACTGGAGTATATACCCCTAGAATTATATAATATATTTGTTTCAACTTCCCTTTGATTTTGATTTTATGTGTCCCGCAGGGGCAGCACACACTCGCTTCCGCCCTCGGTTTTAGCATATACATGTTCGGACTACATCCTGAGATTCAAGTACACAAATTACATTGAAATTTAGATTGGCCAAACTGATTCAAGGTCGCGAATTTTATTAGGAAGTCGCCTACAAGGAGCAAAGAGACATTTTTGGGTACAGTAGCAGAGACGTAACCGCAGAGGAATTACCAAAAATGAAATACCTCGAAAAAGTCATCAAAGAGACGTTAAGACTCTTCCCGTCAGTACCCTACATGTCGAGGAAGTTATCACAGGATGTTATTTTAAGTTGGTTTTCGAGTCCCCCCCCCCCCCGGACGAGCCTAAACTAACGGGCAGAGGACGCGATTTTTTTTTTTTTTTTTTCAGAGGATGAAACAATAATACCTCAGGGAGCTAATTTGGTCATGATCCCTTTTCTGATACACCGCAACCCTCAGGCGTTTCCCGATCCTGAGGTTTTCAACCCCGAGAGATTCACCTCGGACAAATCCGCCGAGAGGCACCCCTTCTCGTATATTCCGTTTAGCGCCGGTCCGAAAAACTGTATCGGTAAGATTCTGACTTCAAATAACAATGAAAAACAAAAAAAAATAGTTTAATCGAACCATGTGCAGGGCAAAAGTACGCTATGATGGAACTCAAAATCGTACTCTCGACTCTGCTGAGATCCATGAAAATTGTGTCCTTGACCGACAGATCGACGCTTAAATATATTCCTTCGATAGTGTTGGAACCAAGTAAACCACTAATTATTAAATTCATCCAGCGGCATTGATGACTTTTTGTTTGTTTTATTATTAAAATATTCGTTGAGAGCGTTGTTCCCGTGATTGCAATCGTTAAAATAAAATGTTTTACCTAATGGTTCTCTTGTTCTCTCCGACTTTTAGACAATGACGCACTTAGCCTGTTGTTCTCCAAGCAAGTCTCTCAATTAAAAATCTAATCACCCGAGTATTTCCAATAGTTTGAACAGAATTTTGTTCGTTTCATTCCTCAGTCTCGTGAAGTCGCGACTTCCTTTCTGAAAAAAAAAAGAAACCGCGATATTCCGCAAAAATGTTGGTCCTACTCGTTCCATTTTTCTTTCTCGTTGGTCTCGTAGCGTCAGTGTTCTATATTCCAAGTCGTCGAACCTATGAAATGATGAAAAAATTACCCGGTCCTAGGGGGCTACCAATCATCGGCCTCGGCTACGCGTTGGCACGCACTCCTTTCGAAGGTGAGAAATTAATCGTGACCACGAGAGGATTAATGCGAAAATTGTAAAACAGATTTATTCGATTTCCTGGCGGAAATCAGCGAACTACCTGGTCGAGTCAAATCATTCTGGGTGACTGGTCTCCCAGTGGTGATTCTATGCGAGCCTCAAGATTACGAGGTACAACCCCGAGATCTTGAAACCCACTTTTTTTTTTTCGTTCATTCGATATTTCTCAAAAGGCGGTGCTGAAAACCCCCATAAATATTAATAAAGGTGTCGAATACGACACGCTTCGCTGGACGCTCAACGACGGCCTAATAATAAGCGACGCGGTCAAGTGGCGCCAACGTCGCCGCCTCCTCGCACCGGCGTTCATTAATCACGCCTGCCTGGAGATGTACGCGGTGATTATAAATCGAAACGCGAGGACACTAACGGAAAATTTATTAGGACAGAGTCAAAACGAACGAGTCGATATATTCTCGTGGGTGTCAAGATGCACCCTGGACATAATTTGCGGTACCTACCCTGAAAGACATTTTTTTTTTTTTTAATTTCTAACATTTTTTTAAAACCACAATTCGTCCCTTCAAGAATCAGTCACTGGAATCACTTTAGAAACTCAAAACGGACAAAGTGCCCAGTTCACCGAATGCCTCAACGAGTAAAATCGTTTACCCCCCCCCCCCACTCCAACTTATCATTCGTTAAAAATTCGCTTCCCAGGCTCTCACGAATGCTTGTCGAAAGAGTGAAAAATCCCTTGTACCGCTCGAATATCATTTTTTGGTTGTGCCGAGGTGCTAAATATCGGAAACACGTCAAATTTTACCACGATTTCACTCAAAAAGTAAAGCGCCAGACTATAAATAACACGATAATTTTGTTTAACTGTTTTTTTGTGTGTGTGCTTTTTTTTAGGTTGTCAATAAACGGAAACAGGAGAGAATACAACCAGCAAAACATTCAGGTAACACTGTTATTAGCTAGTACTAAAAGCCCCCCCCCCCCCTCCTCATGCTTGATGCAAGAAAAATTGGCATAAAGATCGGGGGTGGGGAGTGGGGTTAAAGATGCGAAAATGGTGCCCCAATGTGCCGTGCTGCAATCATTTTGAAACCAATAGCTTTGGTTTTTGAAAAGGGCAATTTGATCTCTTTGCAACAATTTTTGTTCCATCCAACCAAAAACGTTGCTCAGCTTCTATTTTTGAGGCTGAATATGCTATTCAGCCCACGACGACTCGGATTAGACGTATGTACTTTCGGGGATAATCCGTGCCGTGTCGTGCCGTGACCAAGCAGGCTTTGGTATCAAAGCCTGCTACTATTTACAGTGCCAAGGACGTCGGACGACGGGCAGGGATGCCCAAACCAGTGGAATCGCAGATGAAACACCTTTAACATCAATTTTTTCCGGTTCTGGTCAAAATTCCTTTGAGGCCATCCGCACCGAAAGTGGAACACTTTGTTCATGGCAATCGGAAATCCTCGATACTACTTAGGCTTTCTAAAAAAAAAAAAAAAAAAAAACCCTACAAACTGGTTAAACAGCAAAATCATGAAATTTCGCCTGAGTGTTTTTTGTCGATTTTTGCCAAGAAACTGTCCAAGTCGCTAGGAAACTGCACCCCTCCCCCGGTCAGAACCGACTATTAAAGCCGAAATGTAGGTATCTATATGTATTTATTAATTTTTCGTGGGTAACTATTCGTCAAATGAAAAGGGGCTAAATAGTGGCGAAACTGCTTGTTTTGCAGCCACGAAATCGCTATCCAAGGTGGAACAGTGAAATGAATTTGGACGTGTCAATAAATGACTGAGCTGAGTGAGTCAGTCAAACAATAAACAATTTTGAACTCATGGCTACATAGCCTTGAAATTGCAAAATTCGGAGCTAAATATCTGCAAAATTGCAAGTTTCAGGTCATCTCGTAAAATACGCCAATCTCATGTTTTCATTTCTGGTAAATTGCTAGTTTTGGTGCAAAATAGTCCCGAAATAGCAAGTGCGGTGACGGTCCAAAGAGCTGAGATTTGAAGAATAAAAATAGCGACGAAATTGCAAGTTTCTGATCCAAAAAAACAAGAAATGCAAGATCCGGCCTTTTGTTTTAAGAGGACGCGGTCACCGGACTATCGGATCCCGACAATACCCAAAGCTTGGCGAATATAGCTGCGAAATTGCATATCCTAGAAATGTCCAGTTTCGGACGCAGTTTTTCGAGGACTCGTGGAAACCGCGAAAAATTGTTAACGCTACTTCTGAATTTTAGCCGTGAAGCTGAGTCCAGAAACCCCAAGCCGACAATTTTTATATTTAGGCTAAGAAGCCTCCAGGGATAGCCTGTTTGCTAACTTTCTTGATTTATGCTCCGCAATGCCTCCAGAAACCGTCAACGAGTGATTTTCTCAAATTTAACCGCGAACTTGTCCTAGGAAAATCACATTAGCGCTTTTTGCCAATCTAGCCACGAAGATGCCTCGCAGAAAGAAGCCTGACGAATAGTAACGAAATTTCAACATTTTGAGCAACATTATATTCGTGAAATTGAGAGTTACGGAGCCATTTTCGTGGGCGCGGACTCCACGCTTGAATAACACTTCAGCCTGCAAGCGTAGGCGTCTATGTGAGTGACTCCTTAGAAAGGTGTGATCACGAAAGAACCTCTTAGGCATTACACACCAAAAAATCTCCCAAAAAATGTCAATGGCGCACCCCGTGCTATTGCCCTTGTGGGAAGCCGGATTCACGATACCTGGAGGCAACTTCGCGGCTATAAAAGTTAAGAAAATGCGCTAATTCTCAGCTGAAATTAAGAAGCTCATTTGTGGCTATAATAAGCACCGATTCGCGGTAAATAGAGCCCGTTGAACTGCTAAAATTGATAAAAAGGCGCTAATTCGTGGCTACAAGCGAAAAAAACGCTAATTGCGACGAAAAATGATGAAAAGCACTCGTTTGTGGCTAAAATAGCGAGAGAACGTCAATTCGCGGTTTCTGGAGGCAACTATTTCATTTGTAATTCATTCAAGAAAGAGCCCAAGCAAACTTAGCGCCGGCGCTATCCCACCCGTCTTGTCTAAAAACATATGTTCCAATTCGGAGAGGACGGGTGGATAGCGGCGACGCTAAATTTTACTGAATAGGTTGCCAGGTTTGTCCGTTTCACGACCAAATTTTCGGTGTTCGGAGTAGAATGGACAGTAGGGGTAAAAGCAGCATTTGGGTGTGGGGGGGGGGGTCCGCGTCTAAGTTAACCGAATTTTTAATTTTATCAGACTTCCAATCATAAAATAGACAAACTCCTCAACTTCCAGGATTTTCCCGAACCCAGGGAGTAATTTTTCCAATCATGAACTAAATTTTTGTCACGTCATCCGATTCTTCCCCTCATATGACCAGAAAACTAATCGGCACAAACACTGAAAACTTTGGACATAAAAAAGGATCCTGGAACACAAAAACACTCCTGTTTTGGGGGCAAAACATCCCGACATTGCCGTTCAAGAGCCCAATCGAGAGCCATTTACGTTCAATTTTGTATCTATTATTGAAGGAAAATTCAAAACTATTTTGGACACACTAATCGATGTGCAGAAAGAGCAAGGCAATTTAAAGGATAGCGACATACGAGAAGAGGTGAACACGTTTCTCAGGGAGGTAAATCCGGACGTCCACTACTTTTGTTCACGTTCATTCACCACACCTTTTTTTTTTCAGGGACATCACACGATGGCACGAGCGCTATCCTTCTGCGTGTACTCGCTTGCGTTACATCCCAACATTTTGGTAAGTTACGACACACTCCGTTGATACGCTTCTACCGTTTTTTTTTTGTTTTTTAAGGACGACCTTTACGAGGAGCAAGTGGAAATTTTCGGAACAAAAGACGCTTTCAAGGAAGTGAAAATTGAGGATTTAGTAAGAATGAAATGCCTCGACCGATGCATCAAGGAAACACTGCGACTCTACCCACCCTATCCGTACTTTTCCAGACGGACAACGGAAGACGTCGAACTTAGTTTAGTGCGCGGAAATAATTCGTCGAGGAAAGAAAACAAAAACAAAAAAACTCACCGCTTTGTTTCAGGTGATGGGACTGTCATTCCAAGCGGCGTCAATCTTCTAATGATCCCCTACCTCTTGCATCGCAATCCGCGGCTCTTTCCACGGCCGGATAAGTTCGATCCAAGTCGATTCACCATCGAAGACACGATACAGAGACACCCGTACGCTTACCTGCCGTTCAGCGGGGGACCGAGGAATTGCATAGGTAAGGCGACGATTCACGTCATTTGGTGAGAGAAAAAAAATTTACCACTCGTTTCGTTCATTAAAAAAAAAGGGCAAAAATTTGCGATTCTTGAAATGAAAATCGTTCTCTCCTATTTGATACGATCCGTCGAGTTCGAGGCGACGGCTCCATTGTCAACGGCTCTCAAAGTCATTCCGTCGATTGTTCTGGCACCGAGTGAGCCCATTATGGTGAAGGTGACACCAAGATGAAGAGAACCTGCGAGTGTAAAATATTTGTTCACAAAAATGTGTACACACAAAAAAACAAAAAAAACGATTTTACCAACCTGTGAGTTATGAGCTCTCCTCGAAGGTTCTTGATGATTTTCCTATCAGTTGGTGCAGAATGAAAGGTACAATCCAAACCTTTAAAAAAAGCATACACGCGATAGAATTTTGACAGAGGATTGATTCGATTTTTTTTTTTTTTTTTGCTTCTACGAGTGGCCATTCCAAGAGACTGTGTAGAAAGAGACGGGAAAAGAATAAAACCACACGACATTCCCTGAATTGACAGCCAACCTAATTAAAATCCTGGAGGACAGCGGATAAACTCTACCGTCAATGCGCCTAGCTGATATCTTGACCTTCAGCTTAAAATCAGGGAGGACAAGGGTCACGAAACGAACACGAGGCAAGAAAATTCGTGAACAAAAAGAAAAAAAAATTGCGTTAACAGAGAGAGAATGGCCACTCTATGCGCATAAACCAAGTAGGATTTAGTCATTTAACTGTCTCAAGCAATACAAGTTTGAGATTTTAAATTGTTTTTGACCTTTTTAGAACTTAAATAAGAGCATGAGTTTGGAATGTCGAAAAAAATGCCACCCATTACGACAAAATTAAAAAGGAAAACACAAATTCCGTGTGTAGAACAATACGCCCTAAAAGAATTGATCAAACAGAAACGTAAGAAATATACTTACCCCCTGAAGTAAACCTCTGAAAGGGTGAGTTTTAGAAGAGCCCCATCCAGTAATGAATACTGGTAAAAAACAACAATGGTGACCAACACCATCATCATCATCATCATCAAGGAAGGACTCACGACCAACCAAAAACCTCCATAAATCTGGAAACTTAGGCTTGAAGCACAACAAAAAATAAAAAATAATAATAAAAAATGAAGTTAACAACCGTCACGGCCAAAGATGTGACAAGCAAGTTACCAACGTGGCCCTGTTAGGAAAATTACAATGGAAATCTCCGTCTTGCGTTGAACTTCTGATAAAATTGGTTTACACAAAATACAAACACACTTACCCAAAGTGCGGACAAAAGTAAAAACAAAAGGAGTTTTACGCGCGGACGCATCCGACAGATGGAATAAATTGCCAGAGACCACAGTTGAACATGTTCAACAGGTGTACATTTTGGCCTTACTCAACGTTTGACGAAAGCAAAACAAAACAAAAAACATTAGACGATCGATACTGTGAGGTCTTGACTTACCTTTTAAGACCTTTGACAATTTTTAACAACTTAAAAGACATTAAACGCCTTACTGATGAAAAAAATGTATTCACTCCGGGGAGCAGAAAAACAATGTGGCAATCATCGAGCGCCTTTGAAGTTACTGCAAGCGACAAAAATAAAATAAGCTGGAGGCGGAAGGGGGTAACAAAGGGATGAGTGGAACGATTGGACAATACCGAGGAAATGCAAAATGAAGGGAGAGAGGAATACAACGACTGACGGGATATTTCTGTGACTTTACGACAACAGGTATGGCCAACCCCCACAGTTTGAGACTTGAAAACGGTGAAACTTGTTGGGGGGGGGGGGGAATCAAGATTTAAGATTTTTATTGTCCGGTGAAATCACCTGAAGTTGGAACGCTTGACTTACTCGCCCTTGGAAAGTGCCCCATATGGTTCAAGGGCTATGCTAATGCTTATTTGAAAATCATTCGCCCAGTTAAATTAAACCATAAATCCTAGGTGAGGGGGGGGGCAACCGACATTGACGATACTGCCCCCGCCAACTACAATTTTTCCATCCGGTCATTCTGAGGATTTACTCAATCGGGGGGGGGGGGGACTTAGTCAAATATGTGTGGATGGGAGGGGGACAAAATCATACGCCCTACCACCCAGCGGAATGACACCTCTTACGTACCACCAAGGGTTGGCCACCCCTGCTCACCACACAGACAAAAACCAAACGTCCGACCAAAAATTCTTCTTTTTTTCACTTTATTATCGAACAATGCAGTGACAATATTCTCCATACGAGAATGAAGAGAGATAGGAGAGAGCTACAAGAGAAAAAATGAATGAAAAACTAAAAAAAAACTCCTACTTTTTGAACTTATTAAACAATGAAAAACTACTTTTTAAGACACACAACACTAACTCAACGACGAGAAAAAAATATCAAAATTCGCTTTAAAAACAAAGAAGCAAACCTTATGAGGAGCTTCCAATTAAAAATTATTACTCCCATCCTCAACGTTTTTAATCATGAGAAAAAGCGAGCACGTCATTTTTACAAAATAAAAAGATAGGCTCGAAAGCCAAACCTAACTCCCCCCTCCCCCCTTAATTTTAACGAATTTCCAGACAAGTTACAAGGAAAAATGCTCTAACAAATAAAAAAGTCAGCAACAGTGAATATTAAAAACCTATGGAAAACGAGAAAAAATCCTAAAACGCATGGGCCTCAACCTAATAATTTTTGTACATTCATGAATTTTTATTCAATTTGAAGGAATTAAACTATGAAATAAGACCGTTACTCACGAGTCAAGTCGCACGATCAATAGTAGGACACTTCGATGTTTTTTCCTTCGACTCGCATTCCATCGAGAGCATCTAAATTGCTATTAAGGAAAATTTTATTTGGAGGTGGGTGATGAACGTGAGGGTGGATGAGGGGGGGGGACATTGTCGCGAAAGGATACTGATGGCCCGCTGAGCTGCCCACTGAGAAAAGAATTGGACGAGTCCGGTGTCTTTGCCTCTCATTTCGGCGAATTTGACTTCGGCGACGTCTCGGCATTTTTCGCGAAGCATTTGCCAGGTGGTGCCGGATGGTAGCTGGAAGGGAAAGAGGTTGTTGATAAAATAAATAAAGCGAATTAGTGAAATCGACTTACGTTTGTTAGCATAATAGTGTCGGAGGATCGGGCGTTGCCCGTGCCAACGCCTCCGCCGCCACCACCTCTTGAAACACCGCGATCACCACCGGCACTGCCGAGCGATCCGCTCGTCACGCCACCACCACCACCGCCGCTGAGAGCGGCGCTCAACGAGTCAAAATCACCGCCACCGCCACGAGCTGTACTGTTGAAAGCGGCACCGAGCGTTCCACCGGCGGCCGAGCCAAGAAATTGCGCGGCAATTGGATTGGCCGTCGCGGCTGAAGTAAGAGCGGCAGCGTTGAACGGGGAAGCGGCCAATGACGTGATGTCACCAGTGCCAGCTCCACCGATCAACGAGTTGACAAGAGCGGCAGTCGCGAGCGCTGGATTGCTCACAGCTGATAGAGCGGCCGTCATTGAGGGAGGCGCTACCACTGGCTGTGGATTCGGATTGCTCGGTAGATTTCCTAAAATAGTAAATATTTTCACCCTACCATTTCAAAGAACCGTAACAATTTCAAAATACAAACTCGCAACGTCCTGAAGGGGAACTCCATTCGCACCAAGCCCCATTCCAATACCCTTCAAACCTTCAGGCAGTTTGGGTGGCAAACCATCGCCCTTTTCGACACGATCCATTCTCACAGACAGCCGACGATCGTACAGATTCTGATTGTGAAGCATCGAAATCGCCTGGACAGCTTCAACGGGATGTTCATACTCAACAACGCCGAAACCGCGACTTTTACCCTCCTTGTCCATTTGAATCTCAGCGCTTAGAACTCGTCCAGCCAATTTAAACACTTCCTTCAATTTTTTATCGTCGACTTTGTAGTCCAAATTGGCGACGAACACTTTTGAGATGAGGGGACCTGTGATGTTGAGCGATTCGAGGAACTGCGTGCTGAGGCCGTACGTGTTGCCCCATTTCCCCGACGATGAACCGCCACCAAGTCCAATACCACCACCTCCACCGCCGCCACCACCTCCACCGCCTTGAACGAGCGACGGTAAATCGTTCCAGCGATCACGATCACCACCGCCGTCGCGGCCACCACCACCTGACTGGCGTCCACCGCGAGGTATTATTCTGCCGTACTTGTCTCTTTCAACGTCGTTATCCTGGACAAACAGTTTATAAAAAACTTATTTTTGTGTTTCTATCTATCCAGGAAAATACCTCCTTCACGACTAATTTTCTTCCTTTCAGTTCATGGCGATGCATCTTTTCAATCGCTTGGTTCACCAGTTCAGAGTTTGCCATCTCAATAATGCCACAGCCCCTCGGTTTGTCCTGTTCATCGACGAACAGTTCAACGTACGACACTTCGCCCACATTCTCACGAAACAGATCCTTCAACTCTTGCCAACGGTATTCGTACGGAATGTTCGAGACGAACAGGCGGCACGTCTTCTTCTTGCTTCGAGGGCTTCGATCGCGGTCACCACTGCCACCTCCGCCACCTGAGAAACGGCTCTGACGGTCACCGCGTCGACCTCTTCGATCACGGTCTCGTTCGTCTTCGGTGTTGTTCCTGGACAAAAAGATGGACGAGGTGCTCGTATAATACTGACAGCAAGCGAAGATAAATCAAAAATTGTTCTAGACATTTTTTTGAGGGTTAACTAACGTCGTTCAACTATTTTTCACTCCAAACTGTAACCTCAAAACCAGACAACTGCACAGAAGTGCGGGTCAGTCTCCATTTCGGCCCTTCCACATTGTGTCATCCCACATGTGGGGACAAGTACAGAACTGGTGGACTGCCCCCTCCAGGGACGGAGGTGCTGCTGCACTCCTGTAGTACGATCCCTCACCTCTCAATCTCTACCTAGTCTGGCTTATTATTAGAACCGACGAGAACCGCGTACCAGGACTCTGTCCCATCCGTTATGAGCCTCAAGCTAATCGGCTGCATTCTGATACCCGACGCATGGAAAATGCGAGCGTATTTCACGGTGAGAGAAGTCAGAATTTCACATACGCTGCAGCAAAAATTTTGTTCTGGGTGTACCTCAGGTGACACTCTTTTTCTTTGATAGCATGGAAACAGTTCATCACAGATTTTTTATTACAGTATTTTCTTTGGATTTCTCGTCCATTCGTGGTTTTAACACACGAGCTTTTAGATTAGTAGCTACATAGAAATAGCTATATTCAGAAAATTATGCGATTGGTTGCACTTTTTACGTCACTGACACGTGGTCTATTAGAAGGGTGTATTATTCATAGCAACCTTGGGATAAAAAACGATAAGTAAGGAGCTAATGACAATCTCTAAAGCACGAAATATAATTAAAATGCTTGCTAAATTGGTTTGCATATCAGTAAGAGATAATTAATCCTCTAGCGAGAAGCCCAGGTGTATAAAGGGCTTCAGACAGAAGCAACTTCAGTCTGAAAGGATTACTTCGAAGACACAGTAAGCAATGTCAGGAAAATTGATCATCGTAATTGCAGGCGTCTTGTTAATTCTGGTAAGGACAATTGTGTCGCCGGGTAAATTTTCAAATTATTAATTGACTTTTTACATAAAAGGCCATGGTCGGGCCGATTCAAGGTGTGGGGATGCCACCACGTGCTAGAAGAATGGCGAGTGCAAGGGCTTCGTAGGAACGGAAAAATACGACGCATCACCACGAACCGAACCGGTACCAATTTATTCAAAATGGGCCACCCTTGAAATTAAATAAAAATCTAAAATGTTGCACGTAAAGTCATTCACTCCTTAACGCCAGTCATTTTCACTGCCATGGGTTGCACGGTCCAACTACGATGGTTCGTGATCGTGAAATACTCGTGGTGGATATGAGGAGGGCGAGGAAGACTTCCCAGACTATTCGATGACTCGAAAAGATCTCCTAAAACCAGTCCTAAAACCGGACCCCACGGCGAGGAAGAGGGACGGGTCATCTGAAATGGGGGCGACTACAACCTTCATATGGTTATCTTTATACGCTGCTGGATTCGAGAAAAACGCGCCTCCGAAAAATACGCCAGTTTTTGAGATACAATTACGGAAGGGTGGATCATTGCTCTGGAAGTCAAAATCCAGTTTCGGGATTGGATTGGTTGTTTTCAAGATGGAGGGGGTTGGGTTGATTTTTCTCGAGGTGTTTCAAGAGATGGGATGGGGCCCGACTCGGGTGAATTTGACAATTTCCAAGCAATTTTGTAACACACCCCGGGGTTTCGACCAACCAAAATTCCACGAAAGGCTCAGCAGTGATTTTAAACACGGATTTTTTGATTGGGCGTAGCGAGAAGAACGTGTAGATACTTGATGAGCGAGGGAAGCATCCACATGTTAGCCAGATCCAAGCAACGGGGTTGGATCGCACGGAATTCCCCAACTTTTCCCGGTTTTCCCCGAATTTTGTGAAATTCCCTGATTGGAAACATTGGAAGAACAAAGTCAACGAAATTAAACACTTACAATTCTGTATGACAAGAAATCCACTTAGAAGTAGTGTTGGGTTCTGCTCAATTTACCTCCGTCAAAATTGGCAATAACCAGGCCGCTTGCCCGGAAGGATTATCACCGGAATTAGATAGTCAAAATCTCGGGCTCACAACCTTCCTCGGGGCAAATTTCAAAACAAAGCAAAAAGTTCCCTACAATTTGTGAAGCCTAAACCCTTCGCGATTATGGTAAAACTGCCAGAATGTTAACGTCACAATTTTGACTAGAAAAAGCCAATTTGGCAACTATTTGCTCCCTTTACAGATCATTTCGCAGTGTCTGATGATTCAATGAAGAAACGCATGTTTGGCTTTCACAAAGGTCAATTTCAAAGGATTGATGAACGTATTCACAGACCTTTCTGATTTACGATTTTAACTCCTTCAACAAACGAATTTTGCTCTCAAAAATACCAAACTCGCGAGTTTGGCACTTTCGAAACCAAATTTTATTGGTGTCGCTCTTTCAGAAACAAACTTGGCACCCCAAATTCATGGATTTGGCTTATTCAAACCGTAACCTTCGAGATTTTGAATGTTTTATCCCAAAATTTTAAAATTCAAAAGTCGTGATATTGGATTTGGCAAATTCAGATTTCACGGATTACCGAGCTTTCAGGATTTGGCTCAGTCAAACTCAGTCTCAGTCTTGGCTCAGACAAATTTCACGCATTCGGCTCTTTCAAAACTGAATTTAACGGATCTCGCGGAAAAGTTGTGTGTTTGACTTCTGTCAAAAACAATTTTGTGGATTTTGCACGTTATCATTTTTATAGCAGAAATAAATAAAAGTAATTAAGATAATTTTCGTTTCCAAGGAATTATTATGCTCCAATATAAAATTTAAGAAATTTCGATTTGGATCTGGGACAAAATGCGTTCCGCCGCCCGCAATGGTCTGTCTCGGATACTCTGGAATGGTTGGAGACCCTAGAAATGTCCACTGTCGTCGGTCAATGGCCATGAAATGTACGAATTTACAGTTTAAATTAACTTGAAACGTCCGGTTTCAAGATAGCATAGGCCCTGGGTTGCCTTATGGCGCACGCGGTCACTTGGGCGAGAAATGTCCTCTGAGATTCCCACCACGACCAAACTGTGGTCTTTTCTATGTCCATCCATTTGTAGGCGCTTTGGCGTGTTGTTTTTCGGGTGCATGTGGAACTCAACATTTCACTCAAGAGCAAGGGTGACCAGATGTCAAAGTGGACACCTGGCACGAAAAAGTAGGACGCTAGCGACGGAAGACTGGGACACTAGAGACTAAAACGAGAAGACTAGATCCACTCACACGATCAATTTGGCGTTTCTGGTTCCCCCCAGGGTCTCGGTGATTGAAGGGATTTAAAGGAGCGAAATGTGAAGAAATGAAAATCCACAAAACTGGAGTTTGGAAGAACCAAAACGATGAAATTCTGATATTTAAACGAGCCAAATCCGCGAATTTGAATTTGTAAGAACGAAAGTTTGCAAAACTCAAGTTTCTGAGAGCAAAAATGACGAAATTTTGTTTTTTGAACGTCCCAAATCCGTGCATTTTCATTTTGAAAGAACCACATTTGTATTTTGAACAAGCGAGACTTATTCTAGAAAAAGCTAAGACCACGGAATTTGATTTTTTAAAGAATGAAAATAATGTAAAATTGGAATTTAAAACCGAAAAAATCGTAAAGGGTAAAGGGTTTTAAGGAGAAAATCCGCGATATTGGACATGAAAGGGCGAAAATCCTCAGTAAAATGGGTGTTGAAACACCCAAACTTACGAAATATGTTTTTCGATGTTAGTTGTTCAAATAGGCTAAAACTGTACAACTGCTCCATTCTCGAAAAGCCAGACACACGAACATCGGCTTGCGGAATAGCCAACATCTGTCAAATTGGGATTTAAATGAGCCAAATCCGTAAAACTAGGTTCTGAAAAAATGAAAATCTACAAAACTCTGGATTTTGTAACAACCCCAAAACGCCTTTGTAGAGGCGTGGAAAACGATTTTAGGTGCCTTAAAAGTAGCTAAACTGACGATTCACGCCATGAAAATGTTTGAACTGACTATTTCTACCCTGAAAATGGCAAAACCACGCATTCGCGCTCCAAAAGTGGCCAAATAGACCATTCCACACACTGGATGACACAAAATGGCCCAAACTGGAAAATTCGTGTCCTAAAATGACCAAAATCCCTAAAAATGTCAATTTTCAAAGTACTTCGCTCTGAAAAAAAAAAAAATCAAACTGGTCAATCGCGCCCTTTGGAAAGCGTTTCGCTCCTTGAAAGTAGCTGAAATGTGATTGATCTGAGCCCTATCATATTCACGAGCTTAAAGTGGCTGCCGGTATACTGACACTTCCCACCCAAAAAAAATTAACTAACTGAAAACTGACGAACATGTGTGACCTTGAAATAGCAAAAACGAACCACTCGCGCTCCAAAAATGACCAAATGAAAATGGCTAAACTGATGATTCGGGTTGAGAACTATGGATTTTCCAAGCCCCTCCCTCAAAAACTGTCAATTTCGTTCTAGGAACTGTAGCGAAGCGACACAACAACATTGTGTTGGAGGGGGGGGGGAGAGAATTCATTCGATTTTCCGAACCCAACAATTTCAACTTGACTTAAAAAGAAAAATGAAGTTCATTTTTAGTTTACGTTAACAGCTCGATTGTGTCTCCCACAGAACTGTCAATTTCGCTCTTGAAACAGTCAATTTCGTCCTTTAAACTGTCAATTTTGTCCTACTAAACTATCAAACTCGCCCCAGGAATTACAGTTTTGACTTGGAAACTGTCAATTTCCCCCCACGTAACATAAGATTCCAAACCGAAAGAGAACTATCAGACGATTCGGGCTCAGACCATGGGCCTTTTTAAGCCTCTTCACCGGAAACCGTCGAGTACTAGAAATTAATTGTCAATTCCATTCTTGACACTGCCAATTTTGTTCCATAAACTGTCAATGTCTTCGTGTAAACTGTGAATTTCATCCTCGCAACTGTCAATTTCGTCATTGAAACTGTCAATTTTGTCCCATAAACTGAATTGCCATAGAAACTATCAATTTTGTCCCATAAACTTTCAATTTTGTCCTATAAACTGTGAATTTCGTCCTAAGAATTGTCAATTTCGAACTTAAAACTGTCAATTTAAACTACAAACATGCGGGAGTGTTTCAACTGTTCAACAGGAGTGTCGAACATTTGAAAAGTTGAGGTTTGGCAACTGTTCGACCCCTCCTCTTTTTCAACTGTTCGACAATAATTTTTGTGGAACAGTTGAAAATGAGCCGTTATTTCAAGTGTTCGACAGAAGAAGTCGATAACGCATGTACAGAAGTGGCATTTTGTGGGTGTCCCACAAAGGAACGCGTCGCTACCACACGTGCAAGTCTGTCTAACAGCTGAAAACAAGGTGTGCAAGTTTTCGACATTTCAACTGTTCGACAGGAGAACCCGATAACGCATGCAGAGGTAAGCACAGGGGCGCAAGTAGCAAAATATTTTGGGGGTGTGAGAGTTAATTTTATCAATGGGGAACTTGCATGAATGTCCGATTTGGGAGAAAAGTATACCGGTGAATTGGCACATGGACAGAAGGATATCAATGGTAGTTGCAGCCCGATTGGTGCATTTGGTGATTTTTAAATAAATTTCAAAGTTCTTCAAGAGGGGATAGATGGTACGAGGGGAAATTACGTCAATCCCTAATTTTGAAGCATATGACTAGGGCACTCTAACATTTTTTGTTTACTAATAACAAGAAAAATTGTCCCCCTGAAAATGTGTCGCACCCCCTTTTCCTCACACCATCCATTTCATTAAATAGGGTTTGACGTTATCAAATCCACACTCAAAATTTTTAAAAATTCGCTCTAAAAAAATCTTTGATTGATTTCAATGTTTAATGTGAGCAATAGCATTGTGGAAGAGCCCTCTTCCATAAACACCAGTGCTTGAAAAATGTGCAAGTTCCCCATTACCGCCTGGCTGCTACAGTTTCATCATCCCCCCCCCCCTTGATCAGACCTATAAAATAAATTGCGCGGAGGGGGGGAAAGTGGTAAAACTGTAGCAGCCAGGTGGTCAAATTAACTTTCACATTCCCTATCGGGTTCTCCTGTCGAGCAATTGCATATCTTGCAACATCACCTCGTTTTCACCTTTTTGACAAAATGGCACTTGTGGTAGCGACGCGTTCCCTTGTGGGATACCCACAAGAAGCCGTTGTTGAAATGTCGAACACTTGAAATATCGAACAGTTGAAAATGAGGACGTATCGAACAGTTGCCAAACCTCAACTTTTCAACTGTTTATCGAACAGTTGAAAGCCGCCCAAACATGCAACCTCTTTTTGCAGCTTTATTGTGAATGCATTTCGGGCACAAAACCGAAGCCCCTCATCAGCACCTCTAACTGCTCAAAGACCAACTAACCTATTGAGAGTTCCTGAGAAGAAGAGAAAGGCCTACAGGAGTAACAACCGGGAAAGAAAGGAGAGGAGTTGGAGTATTATGTCAATTTCATCCTAGAAATGCCAGTTTCTTTATTTGAAACTAAATGTTGTCGTTTATTTCGTACGAGAAACTGTCATTTTGGATCTGTAAATGCCAATTCTCTCATTCAAAACTATCAACTCCGTCCTGGAAACCGTCAATTTCGTCCTATGAACTGTCAATTTTGTCCTGTAAACTATCAATTTCTTTTTTCTTCCTATTAACTGTAAATTTCTTCCTGGAAACTGTCAATTTCGACCTAAAATCTATCAATTCTCTCCTACATAATTAAAGTTCGAGAGCTAGCGACAGTCCCATTCAACCGGAAGAACATAGTCACCGAATGTGTGCAAAATGATGGCATTTGACCCCCTATTTACGAGTCCGGAAGTCTGCCATGCTGTATCTGGGGCCTAAGGATTTTATAGCTAATTAAAGTCCTTAATTTGGGGCATTAATTTAACCAGAAGAACATAGACCCGAAACTAGTCTTATTCGAAAGGTTTTATGAAGCTGATTACGAATATGATCGTCTGCCTGGGGCATTTGCCCTCTGTGGCTCGCCAAAAACACGTAATTCGGTGAATTTTGATTAACCGGAAGAACACAGTCCTGAAACTGGTCGTATTCGATAGGATTTATGGAGATGATTACAAATAAAATCGTCTGCCGGCGTCTGCCTGGAGCATTTGCCCTCTGTGGCTCGCCAAACTCACGTAATTCGGTAAATTTTAAATAACTGAGGAGCACAGTCCTGTAACTGGTCCTATTAGATAGGTTTTAAGGAGATGATTACAAATGTAATAGTCTGCCGGCGTCTGCCTGGAGCATTTGCCCTCGGCAAGTGCCCCAGGCAGACACCGGCACACGATCAGTTTCGTATTCATCCACATGAAACGTGTCGCAAAAGACCATTCTCTGGACTTAGTTCATCCGGTTAATTAATGCCCCTGATTTAAGGAGTTTACTGACCACCGAGGGCCAATGCTCCAGGGAGACGCCGCGCCGGCAGACGATTTTATTTGTAATCATCTCCATAAATCCTATCGAATAAGACCAGTTTCAGTACTATGTTCTTCCGGTTAATCAAAATTCACCGAATTACGTGTTTTTGGCGAGCCACAGAGGGCAAATGCCCCAGGCAGACGGCGGCAGACGATCATATTCGTAATCAGCCTCATAAAACCTTTCGAATGAGACTAGTTTCGGGTCTATGTTCTTCTGGTTAAATTAATGATCCAAATTAAGGACTTTAATTAGCTATAAAATCCTTAGGCCCCAGATACAGCATGGCAGACTTCCGGACTCGTAAATAGGGGGTCAAATGCCATCATTTTGCACACATTCGGTGACTATGTTCTTCCGGTTGAATGGGACTGTCGCCAGCTCTCGGTCTATTACTGTTAATTTTTTATTAGAAAATTCCAAAGTGGCCTGAAAACTGATAATTCCAGTGAAAAAATTGAAATTGAGCCTCCGAAGCTGCAATACTGGGAAAATTTGGTGATTTGGCCGGGAGAAGTCAGGAAAAATTTGGAAACTTTGTCCAGAAATCTCCTTTTTCGGCACAATATTGAACTGCTCGGAGCCTCAAATCCCCATTTAACGATTAAAGTACAATAACTCACTGTTTAGCTTTCCCAGGCTACAATTTCATTGGCTGAGGAAATGGTCTGCTCGTGTCGCTTTAGCCGATCAACCCTAAGCTTCTAAGCTTTTTTTAAGCCCACCTCGAGGGCAAGTACGAAGGGGTGTTATAATTTTAACACGGCGTTATCCTATCACAATTAAAATGGTTGCCACGTGGATACCACTCGTGTTATTTCATATAACACCCCTTCTCACTTCAGCCCCAGCAGTGGATCGGTTCCGTGGTTGGGTAAAAAAGGGGGCCATTCTCAATCCGCTGCCTAGGAAAAATTGTCCTCCTCCAAAAGAAGAAGACAATTTTTACTTCTTCCCGGGCACCTGAAAAATGAGCCCGGACGTCTCCAAATGCCATAAAAAGTAGGACATGTCCAGGGAAAGTAGGCGTTCTGGACACCCTACTCAAGAGACAGATTCAATATGAGAGAGTTGATGACAGGCTGAAGAGCTCGCATTACTTCGATTTTTTGTTTTCTTCTTTCAACCATTAAATTCTAGGAAGTCTAGGATAAAGAAGCTGTCCACTCACTTTTTCCTGACTTAGATGCCAAAATTAAGAAATTCCCGGTCTGAGGTAAACCTCAAACAAGATACGTGGGGAGCTGGAATCTTACACACACGGCTCAGAAATTGTTTGGCAGGGAGGAAATAAATTTTAGTTCTGATATCTGAAGCTGCGAGTGAAATTAAGCCACCTATTAGTGTGTGTGGGAGATGCCAGGTAGTGATGGTTCGCTCAGCCCCCTCCCCGCATTGCCCGAACACACACTGGTGCGTCCTAGCTTTGGAGAAGTTGCGATGTTACAAGAGCGATGCCCGTCGCCAACAAATTGTCCTCCGTTCTTGAGACTCACTGTGTGCGTAATGAAAAAATTAAAATATCGCGCGACAATAAATAAAAACATTTATCCTTGGTCCCTCAACCATGGCGCCACGATATCTATAAACTGTTTTACAGCACTCCAAGGAATTTGGCCAGTTCATTTCCACCCGCTCTCTCTGAATTAAATCGTATACATAGATAGAATGCCTTCGAATTGTCCGGAAGGCAATGTGAAGACACACACAAGGGCAATTGGAATGGAAATAGCGGTTATTGAACTATTTCTATTGAAATTCCTCTTCCCATGACCTGGGGTACCGCCACCAACGCCCACTCCAAATTAACCCTATTCACGTAATCATCTCAACTGAGATAAATCCTCAAATTAATTGTAAAACAAACACAAGAACTGAAATGTGGCCATGCCTGGTAGTACCAGGCATATAAAAAAAGGACGCCAAAACCGTGGAAAATCACAAGAGATAAAAAAAAGAGTAACTATGGGTTAAAAAGAACTCACTTATCGTCATTATCCCTGTGGTCATTGTTACTCGCATTATCGCCCGGCATAATTTTAGAATTTGCAAGACTTTCGCGGACAAAATTCGGCAAACAAAATAATAAAAAAAACAACACAAAAATAAACCGCAACCGGCAAAACAAACCCCTCGAACAAGAAGGAGCGAAGCTAAAATGGCGAATGGACCGCCGCCGGAATCATTCGAAAACCTGACTCCGTGAGGAGGTTGTGAGTTCATGACGTGGAAGGGATTGTGGAGGGGTGGACTTTGGAGGGGGGGGGCTGGCGCCAATTTCAACGAAAATATTTTCGTTTACAAATTCTGTTTTTTTTTTAGTTCTTGAAAAAGAATAATTATTTGACATAAAAATACAACCTGAAAAAAACTTTAGGTTAATACGAAAATACAGTGGGGAAACTGGTAGTTTTTTTTACGGACAGATCCTTTGCTGGTGCTTGAAAAAAGGCTAAATCGGGTAACTTAACATTAAAAGCTATAATGACCGGTTTGAATTACGTAATTAACGAATTAATTATAATAAAGTGGTTATTATGACACAATAATGACTCATCATCATTCATCCACACATTTTCACTTAAGCAGTACGATACGACAGACTGTTATTTCAAACGAAATAACATCCAGTCGACATAAGAAAAAACAATGTCCAAACTTTGCATTTAATCACCTTTTTATTCGACAAACTGCAAATCCAATGATCGAGCCATGAAGCAAATCAAATCCGTGGCTTCCTCGATCTTGTGGGATAGTGAGAGAAAAATTAGTTAATAATATTAACACTCACAATTTAATAACAATGTTCACCTGTTTCTTGGTCGGTTTGCCCAGGCCGTGACCCGCTTTGACGTCAACGCGAACCAACAGTGGGTTGACTTGTTTCGGGTGGTTTCTCAAGGCGTGCTGTATGGACGCGATGAATTTCAACGAGTGCGACGGAACGACGCGATCGTCGTGATCACCCGTCATTAGAATCATGGCTGGGTACTGCGAGAGGTGGGGGGGGGGAAGATGAAGATTAACTGATGTGTCGGTGGTTGTGGCGGGGCGGGGAGGGCATTTTACCTGATCGACTGGAACTTTAATATTGTGAATGGGCGAGAGTTTCAGCAGATTTTTAAAGTGTTCCTCCTCTTCAGGGTTACCGTAGTCCGATATCCACTTGGATCCGACGGTGAATTTATGGTACCTCAAAAGGTCCAGGACACTGAAATTTTGGGTTAGAATAAAGGAGGGGGTTGGGTCAATGAAAAGAAATTACGCGTATACTCCGAAGTGGGATTGCCTTACCCAACCATCACAATAGAAGCTCCGTACAAATCGGGTCGTTGATTGCAACACGCGGCTGTCAGGAGCCCACCGTTTGAACCACCCTGAATCGTCAACTTCTCCTTTTTGGTGTATTTATTCGCGATTAGATACTCTCCGGCGGCGTGAAAATCGTCGAAAGTGTTTTGTTTGTTGAACAATCGGCCTCCGTCGTGCCACTTTTGACCATACTCACTGAAAAAAAAAAAAAAATACTGTAATTCAAAGCGAGGGACACTAGCATGTCATTTGATTAATTAGCGCGAATCCAAAGCTCTCAACTCACCCACCACCGCGGATATTCGCGACGGCGACGACGAAATTAAAATGTTTCATAATGACAAGACGGAACGTGCTGTAGACCGGCTGAAGGCTGACGTTAAACCCTCCGTAGCCGAACAACAGCGTTGGATTGTTTGAATCCAGTTTCAATCCCTTTTTGTGCATGATGAACATTGGAATTTTCGTACCGTCTTTACTCGGGTAGAATACTTGGTTGACGTCGAACGCTTTGGGGTCCAAACCGGCGATTTTAGTTTCTCGGAAAACCTTTAAAAACAAATGTCGGATTTTGTTTTATAGACAACGAAAAATGCGTGGGGGGGGGGAAGGAGACTCACCGTGGGAGCTGGAATTGGAGTTTTGCTCAGGTCACAGCGGTATATGATACCAGGCGTGAAGAACGAGGTGAAATCATAGAAAATTTCAGGATACTGTTTCCTTCCGTGGAAACTGTGAATCGTTCCCACGTCCAAGGGTAACTCTTGTATGAATGAACCGTCCGCCAAATTGTGGACTTTTAGAATGTTCTAAAAAAAGATGTAAAAACGTTGAGAAATAGCTCAGTAGAAAAAAAACAAACCTGAAACTGACTTTGACGTCATGGATGTAACAGAGCACCAACTTGTCTTCAGCAACACACGAAGCCCAGTCAAGAACATCCGTCGGGTGTTCAGGCACGAGTGTCGTCCAATTCTCCCGGGCGTAATTTTCAAGGTCGATAACGATCAATTTATAATTCGAGGCGTCCTTGTTCGTGCAGAAAATAAACTTCGAGCCGGTGTTGGTGACGTACTACGAATAACAAGATGTTACAAGTTCGTGCGGAATATCCCTATCTGAAACATACCAAATAGTCGGCTTCAAACTCCGTCACAATAGGCGTCAACGGAATTTTCCCGGTGATCCCATTTGGGAGAGCGCTTAAATCCGCGAAGTACAATAAATTGAAGTGGCACGTATCCCTCGGACAGACAAGTAACCACCGACCACAGTCGCTGACTTCAGCGCCACTGAAAACACAATATTTGTAAGAAAAAACGAAACACCGCTGGGCAGATCTTCAGTTTTTTGAAGCCGTACATTATGTAATTACAGTCTTCGGAGAATTCAACGCATAGAACGTCTTCAGACTGCGGAGTTCCGAGGCGATGGTAGTAGAGTTTCTGACTTTTTATGCACTCTATTTCATTACCGACGGCCTTGCCGGTTTCCACGTCGGGAAAATACTGCGTAAAAGCCCATCCAGTGTGAAATTAATTCGTTTTGTATACCAAAAAAGAGAGCTTACCCCGTAAAAGGCACCTTTATGGTCATTAGTCCACTCTAACGAAGTGAATTTAGTTTTTTCTAGAATCTCCGGGTATTTCTCGCCTGAAACAAAAAACAAATGTCGATATTGAAAAGGCGGAAGACAATTTAACGAGAGAGAGAGAGAGTCAAAGTACGGACCCGTTTCAACGTTCAAAAAATGAAAAGTGGTCCAATCAGAGCCGCTCTCCGCTAGGGCGTACCCCATAATTTCACCGTTGTCCGAGAATGAGGTGCCAATGACGGCAATGGAACCGTCGGGTGAGAGTGAATTCGGGTCCAGTAGGACTTGAGGTTCAGCGTCGAGAGATTCTAATTTGTAGAAGACGCTGAAAATGAGTGGAAGGGAAGGGCATGTAATAACATTTAGAATTGAAATTAAATGACAAAGTGAGTCGTTGGTGGTGAGGGGGGGGGGGCGAAGAAACAGCAGACTGGGTGCAAATGCCCGGAACCTACAAAACCCAAGTAACTGCTCCCTCCCTCCCATTACCAACAACTATTAGTAACCGTCGCCTCCGAAAAATCGCAGGCGCCCGGCACGCCAAAGCGCTCTCCAAAAAATTTGGGGGCGCCATGGAAGGTCCCCCTTTTGGCGACGGGGCATTTCACAATCATTTGACCACGAAACTGGACATTCCACCCCCCCCTTTTTTTTTTCAAACCAACAACGTATTCACGTTCTATTTCGAGGTCAGTCTAGCCGTGTTCAAGCTGGCATTCTAAGTCGATGTTCACTAATTATACACCCTAGACGGTGGTGACCTCGTACGTTTTGGAGTGCCTTCTTCAATAGGTGTGAAAGTAACCAATTGACCGAAAAATGACAAATTATACGTAATTTTATTGATTTATTTATAGGCGGTACGCGGGAGAAATCACGTAATTATTATAAGTGGTACTCCATACCCTGTGGTCGAACTTTTTTTTCAAGAGGCACACTGATTTAAAGTAAACTAACGATAAAGGGGGGGGGGTGAAGTGAAAATGAAGCGAAAAGGTATTTACACCCTTTCTAGCTCTACGTCACTGCATCAGAGAAGGAGCGAAACTTAGGGCCGAAAGGCGAACTTCACCCTCCTAAGCGCGTCTGGGATCGCACCGGTCTGGGACCGGTTCTAACCTAAACTGCCCCTGCTTGCACTACCACCCCAACCCAACCATTCATCTAAAAAAGTAATTAGAACCATCCCTGAGTTTAAAGAAGGAGTTCAACAGAGTAATCCATACCTTTGGTTTTGAAGTCCCGTGTTCATACGGTAAAAGTATCTATTGCCCCGGCGAAACGGACAGTCATATTTAGGGAAGTCCCACATTTCCGTCAAACGCTTGTTGACTTTGTCTCGATACTTGTAATCGTGCAAGTAGGGCCCTGACACGTTGTTCTGTTCGTCGACGAACTTTTTCGTTTCTTCAGCGTCTGGATCTTCGAGCCATCTGTACGGGTCAGCTATCTGAAAAAAATGAAAAATGTTGGTTGAAAATAACCACCATCAGTTGGAAAACGAAGGGGAATACCTGGATGCCAAAATGAGTCTCTTTGATGCTCTCATCACGGCGTGCGTCCGGGTAGTTGAACGTCATACCAGCGTTAATTTTAACCTGAAAACAAAGGCTAAAATGAGTCGTTTTTAAAATATTTTCATTCAAACATCGACACAGTGTCTGTCGATGCTCCAGTCTTCAGGCACTGAAACATTTACCGCGCCAGAAATAGACGTAAGTCTCATACAAGGTTTCCAGTAAGTTTTTAAGAGTCTCGTCAATTTAAACATCTACTGATATTCAAAATCGGAGTTGACCTATTACATTTCAAATTGAAATTTCACGCAAAAATCTCTAGTTCTCTCCCTCACTCCGATAAACTTACCTTCAGAGTTCCTTCGAGGGTAAAGACCTGGATACGCCAAAAATGGAAAAGTAGGCCGCAAAACTGTTGTTTATCGAACGGATTTTTTTTCGCTCGTTCAGGGCAGGAAGAAAAATTGCTCTTTGTGACGTTTTGAATGAAAAGCGAAATTCGACAAACGGAGGGGAGACCCGGACAGTTAGATTAGAAGCAAAAAAAAGGCGAGCAAATTATGACCGGAGATAAAATAGTAAAAGTCACACCAAATTGCAAGGGAGGAAACGGCGAGGAGGGTGGACGTGGTTAATAAAAAGAGGAAAAAAAAAGAATTAAGAAATGAAATAAAGTGCTAGAGCGAGAAGTGAACAAAATAATGGGAAAAGCAAAAAGACTGCCTTTCTTGTCAGTCTGTTAACGATTGTACACAAGTGTAGTTCTCGTCGTACGTGGGGGCTTTGATTTGTTTGGTGCCGCTAGAGAGTCCGGAGGCTTCACAAACAAAACAATCATCAAATTCTCGAGGTTATGTGAGGGGGGGGGCGGACAACGTGAAAGCCAAGTCCGCTATCCTTTTGAACAGTTAGGAGACCTAAAATCTTGACAAAATAAGGGTGAGAAAAAGACGAAATTAACGGTGGTCGGTGGGGTCACCGAGGCGTAAAATTTGACGATGAAACCCAAAAATTGTCAAATTTTGTTATTAAAAAGGCCTTCATGCTGGGTTTTAAACAGTCCGCCAAGCTCTACAAACAACGGTAAAAGAGGGAGGCCGGTGTCAACACACGATTATAGACTGATAAACAATAAAAATAACGGGGACTTGACAGTTGAAGAGAATCACTCCAGTTTCCCCATAAAACTTGTGTTTAATTTTGAGATCGAATTGAAAATCACAGCCATGCTAACAACGGTGAAACGGTTGGCCGGAAGGATCCACCGAATAAACGTACGTATCGTGTCATGAATGCTTGACTAATCTTGCCAGCTCAATTGTTCGGTATTTTTAGAACTGCGCTACAAAAGCTGTGAACATACAACAGAAAGGAAACATTTGCGCTACGAGCTCAAAGCTGAATGAGCCACCCATTCCTGTTTATGAGAGGACTCAACCTGAGACAACAGAAATTAGAAAAGCTCGGTAGGTCCCAAATCTTACGGGCGTTTTAACTCAAGCAGCAAACTCATCACTCTACACTTTCATACAGTCTCCTGTACCAGTCACGAAAGCGCGGTATGCTAGAAAATGACCTTCTCCTAAGCACATTCGCCGGTAAACATCTCGCTCAGATGAGCGATCAACTTTTGGAAGAGTACGACCGACTCATTAATCGACCGTCGAACGACTGGGAGATATATTATTGGGCAACGGGAGCCAAGCCGGTTCCTGACGAGTTCAACAACGGTGTAATGGAAATGTTGAAGGATCACGTTCAAAATTCGAAGAAAGAGGATCGTACGAGGCAGCCGGATTTGCCCGTGTTTTAATGAAACGTGTACACTGTATTTCTAGAAAGATGTCTTATTGTTTGGTTCTAGTCTTTTAAAGACGTTCAATTGTTTCTAACGGTGTTAAATTAAATAAATTAGCGTTCGAACGTTTGCGAACAGAGGTAACTACATAAAATTTGGAAGGTAAATTCTTGACGTACCTGTCTCCTCAGATTTCTACCCAGAACTTCAATCACACCATTTCAAATTAATCAAATAATTAGTTAACTGTACAAAATCGTTAAATAACCCGAAAAATGCACAAAAAACTCGGATTTATTGATAAAATTTGACTTGAACAAAGCGGCAATCACACAGCTAAGGTTGAAGGCGGACGGATGAAGACGGAAGACGCAGGCGCTCACTGAACGGAAGCCAAGATAACCTGCTCCTAATAAACCTAACCCTTTTGAGTTCGTGCCTGTGTTCTTTTTACTCGTTGGGATTTGTGTTGTGAAGTTTAATTTTTGCAATCATGGCCGAGGTAAGAGGATTCATCCATTTACATCGCACCTATTAGGCAATTTTAATGTTAATTTTATAGAAATTATCGAAGGTTTATGTCTGTGAGAGCGTTTAAAATTAAAACAAGGAGCTTTTATCCTCATGGTTATAACCTTGTTGACGGACCATCTCCCGTAGGTTTGATTCTCTCTTGGCATTTTTGTGTCGTTTTTACTATTTTTGGCGTTTCAGATTTGCCTTAGAAATGTTGTAACAATTAAGGGTAACCGTTCTCCTCTCGGGGGTGGATTTTTGGCTGACACTTTCATACGTCCAGTAGTACTTCGTAGTCCTGCTTAGGTCCTACTGATTGAATAAGACTACTGAGACCTTGGAACCCATTTTTGTTACAGTATAGTTTGTCAGATCGTTATTATCTGCGAAGTTGAACTCCTCCGGCATATATTCATAGCCACGGCCGAACAACGTTTAAGGCGTGATGTTAGAGATGCCACCCCCTTCTGCTCCTACCACTGGAGATTTTTTACACGGGGTACTCTTAGGCACCCTCGTTTAGCACTTATGCTTCCGCAGAACCCACGGCGGATCCCTGGGTCCTGGGCGGTCCATTCGTTATAAAATCGCATTTCTACCGACTTCAATTCTTGGTTTTCTGTCATTGGTCCTAGGCAGGTGCTTTTTTGATTCCACGGCAGGACATAACGAAGCGTTTTCCAAGAATGGGCAAGCCTTCTTGCCATTTCTACCCACCTCCCCTTTACATAGTCCAACTCACAAAAACCGTCAAGGGTAATCTTCAGTCGTCAGGGCTAATAGTGCTGCTGTTGAGTCCTTTTAGCCCAAATCGTTTGATTCAATCGGAAGAGTCTGTTTTTGAGGGTGAAAACCTCTAACTAATAGTTCAGATTCTATGGTGAAAATGGAACTTTTACAAAATTAATACGCTTTATGAGCTTAATTAATTGACGAATTTCTGTTTTACAATCGCATAACTGGGCGATAATTGAGTCGATAAAATTGGGGTTTTACGACCTTTCAGCACTTGAAATACCTCATGAACCTTCTCTTCTTACAGAGTGTCTACAGACCTGGAAAACCGGGAATTTACTAAAACTGGAAAAGTCAGGGAATTTCGTGAACTTATGAGAAAAGTCAGGGAAAAATGGCAAAGCGATTTTTTCCACGAACGTCGTGCTTCCAACGGGAACATGGAAGGAAAATGGTGTACAAAGTTTACTATTAGGATTGTGGCCTATCTCACTCTCCTGTAGATTTATGTTATGAGCGTTTTCTTTTCACAGAAAACTTACTTTTATATGTGCCAAAAACGTCGGTTTCTTGGGTCGAAATGCACTTTTCTTCAAATGTAATTCTCAATAAATGGCTGCCACTGCTCTTCGGATCGTTGGATCCCACAAAAACTTCTCCTTTTTCTCAACTTTCCAATGGTTTACTCAAAATTTAATTTATCTCACTTCCTTTTGGAAAAAAATTGAAGTATTAAAAACGCTGAATTTCTGAGTATTGACCTATTGAGCATGAGTTTGAATTTACTCTTTGGACGGCTGTACCGGCAGGCAGATTGTCAGTAGACTGGATTACACCCGACTTCCTTGCCTTGATGTTCTTTATACCGGTCATGATATTAATTGATTATTAGCACACAATTTAGGAATTTTTTCCCGTTTCATTTCATATTTGTTCATGAAAGGAGTGGGATAATATTGTGAATACGCTGTTGAAAATTAGAGAAAAAGGAAGAGCTTGTGCTGTGTTGGGTTGGGGGTGGGGAATGTTGGGCAGAGGGAGAGTTATGAATTTGTCCTTTTTCCCCATATAATTATGTAATTGGATAACGTAGTGCATGCGTAAAGTAGTAGCCGTAGGAGCCTACATTGTCAGTCTTCCCTCGTTGAGTTGCGTAAAAACGAACCGGTTTCGTCTTCTCACCATCTTCAGCGCATGGAAGTACAACTGAAAACTGAGGTTTTGACGCACCTCAACGAGGGAAGACTGACAGTGTAGGCTCCTTCGGGTACAACTTTATGCACGCAATACCCACTAACCGTCGTAGTTTAAGCGATCTTACTAACAATATCAATTTGGATAACATGGAAATCTTGCTGAGTCAGGGAATTTTGTTCTGGGGAAGCTGTAGACACGTGTTCTAGCTCCAGTACAAATCGCGTTTGACCGCGATATTTCCTCCAGATCCCTGAAAAATTTCCATGCGGGTAAGTCTAGAGTGATTTATGTTTAGGCTAGTAGTAGCCCATTTAGTTTGATTTAGTTTTTAGTTTGATTTATCAAGCCTAAATCACTTTGGCGTTTTTCCTCAATTTTACCCGCAAATTAGCATCCAGAAATATACCAAAACAGGGTTAATAGTTCACTCCGCAGCAATTCTGTTCTCATTACCATTTGGTAAGTCGGTACAGAGCTGGCGGCCAGCTCCTTTTCAGAAGAGGAGCTCATTGGGATAAAAGACGAGACTGAACCACGGACTTCAATACAATCCTCCGAGTGACTAGTTTCAGGGGGCGAAAAACAGTTTTTTAAGGGATGAATTATGTGACCGAGGCTTCTGTGGGGGTGTGAAGGAATTTTGAAGATTTTTTTGTTGGAAAATCGTGGGGAAAAATGCTAAATTTTTCGCAGCAGTTTTCATGCTGGAATCGCATACTGGGCATGTGGAATAAGTATAAAAAAATGGGCATTTATTTTTTCGGATTATTTTCGCAATTTCTAGGCCATTTTAAACTTGTAAAAAAATATATATTTTTTTTATACAAAAATATGTTTGGTCATCCTTGAATACTTGGCCAATATAGGTCCGATTTTGATAAAACTAGCAGACATCCAAGAATGGTCATGGAGAAGGAAGTTTTTTAGTGGCGATAAAATAATTCGAAAACTTGGCCGGTTGCAGTCAATTGATGGAATTCGTCGGAGTCCAATTTTGACTAAGCGTGCACATGGCCAATTTTCAACTTAGGATTTTGCCCTTCTGGATATCAATAGTCATGATTCTGACCTCACAAACGCATTTTTATTTTTCTCGATATCTCAATTCGAACAAAAGTTATGAAGAAATTTGCTGTTGAAACAACAAAAAAACTCACATTTATTTACCTCTTGCACTTATTACTTCCATGTTCCTGTAGAGAAGGAAGTGTGGTAATGGCAAAAAAAAAAAAATTAGCTGACACCAGATTCGTGTTCCTGGACCCCGAAAAGGCCTAAATCTCGTTTTTCAGTATGGCGTCCGTCGTCCCCTTTTTTCTCGACAGATCTGGACGAGTGATGGCTCAAAAGTTGTGTCTTCATCTCTAGATGTACACCGTAAAATTTGAAAACGATTGGTTGAGCGATTTGGAATATATTATAACAAATGTGTTCGAAGTAAAAATGGTTGGACCCTTAAAATTCCAAGAGAATATTATAAAATTTGAAGATCGATCGTTCAAAATCGTCATCTAGGTTCCTAGAAGACGCTGCTAAAATTTGAATAAGATTTGTTGAGCGGTACAGTTGCTAAGGTTTGGAATGCGTTTCATATCTTTTTTTGCCCCAAACCTATCTCCTATCAGAATTTTAGTCCGATTTCCTCTCATGATGGCTTAAAATGACCACAACAAAATTCCCCATCGAAGAACTGGTCATTTTTTCGAAATTCAATTTGGTTATTTTTAAATTAATTTTTTAAACAAATTGACGAGGATGAATTCGAAGATTCGTTTCTCTTCGATTATTTTGAGTTTTAGCGAGTGTCTTATTGATCAAATTGTGTCCATTATTTCATTCATTGATCGTGTTAAATATTACAAATTGATAGTTACCGTTAAAGAGAACTGTATTAGGCTACAAAATTCATTATTCGTCACGTCGTTAGAATTTGTGTGTTCATATTGTTTTGTGTGTTATTATTGCATCAATCGTTGACATGGGATGAATATTGAGAGACATAGAGCTCTTTCCAGCAAATTTTAGAACTTTGGCATTTTTATAAGAACAGAACTTCAGGACAGGCTAGGGCAAATTAATTAATTTTGATGGGTGAGTTTTAATGATTAATCACTCGTGTCGGAATTGTTTAATGTGAAAGGCATGTTGTAAGCGAACGACGGGAACATGGAAGTATCGTGGGGTCCTCCACACAAACTTAATTTAAATTTCAGCCCTCAAAACTTGAGGTGTCGTCTACAGGGCAGTGGGGGTCGCGAAGGACGTGCTTGAGTTCAAACAAATCTAACCACAAGAAACTCTAACCACAAAAGCTCTGACCACAAAGTCTTCTAAAATAAATTTGAATTTAGCTCCGCAAAAAACATTAAAAAATTTCGGGTGGATGCGCATAAGTGTGACAAAAAAAATTGGGTAAAATTAGACCTCATTTGCGATCGAAAACACCCCATAAGCCATGTTTTTTTCTGAAAACTGTAAAAATATCTTAACCTCCAATATCTCAAAAACGGAGACTCAGGCAAACAAATTACATGCATCGTAAAAGTTGGGTTTCTCATCAAGCTTTCGAATGCCGCAAGCCAAGTTCCGAAATCTTTAGCTGTTCTCGAGATATGCAAGCGCAAAGGTTGCAGGGTCCAAATATGTCCAAATCAGGTCCCTTCCCCTAAAAAAAAAAATTATTCCAGATATTTTGAGATGGATATAATGAATATTTCTGTCGCCGGTATTTTTAATTAACAAATTAATTAAACTGATGTTATCCGGACAACGATGGAAGGGCATAGCCCAACACAATTGGAGTTTCGACAAAATTGACATGGGAGCCATTTTTTCTCGAAACTCCATTGAGTTGGCCGCCTTAAAATACATAATATTGACCAAGTCGGATGTGAGTACAAATTTTGTCGCAGTCAGAATCTACATTCATCCGACTAATATTTTTGAAATATGTGTATTACTTCGACTAAAATTAAAACCCTTATAAACATAAATTCGAAAGTCGTAATAGGACTGTTCCAACTTACCCTAGAACTTGTTTGGAACCGTCACAGAATCATCTTCTGCCAGTAAAACGCAATGGATTTGTTTGTCGCTATGGTAAAATAGTACTGGAACGGTTCCGAACGAGTGCAATGAGTAGGTTGGAACAAACCTAATATAAAAAATTGGGTTTCATTCAACTTTGTCTAAAATGTATTAATGAAAGCATGTGATGCACTGCCCTTGAAGTTATAAAACAGAGACAAGGGGGGTGGGGCAGATGGAATACCTTGCGAATACGAAAAAAACGCTTTTTGAGCCACCTAAATTGGGTTTTATTCAGGCGAGTTCAGCTTACCGTCAACATAAGACATTTATCTGTTTTATCCTATAAATGCAAAATATACGTCAAAACGCAATTCCTGGTGCCTGGTGACAATTATTCATTCGTGCTGTTTTTTTGTTTTGAAATTCTAGCAAGATGAGACCCAGAAGAAGAAGAGGACCTTCAGGAAGTTTATGTTCCGAGGCGTCGACTTGGATCAACTTCTCGACTTGCCTGCGTACGTGTCACTAACGCGTCAATTGTGTCAACCTCACCCCCCTCCCTCATCAAACTTACAATTATTGTTATTCTTGCAGCCAACAGCTAACCAAGCTGATGCACTGCCGTGCTCGGAGGCGATTCTCGCGCGGTCTCCGCCGCAAACCGATGGCTCTCGTCAAGAAATTGCGAAAGGCCAAAAAAGAAGCGCCCCCGAACGAGAAACCCGAAGTCGTTAAAACTCATCTTCGTAACATGATCATTGTCCCTGAAATGGTGGGCAGTATCGTCGGTGTTTACAACGGCAAGAGTTTCACTCAGGTTGAAATCAAAGTAAGGACCCGCGTCTCGATTGACGGTTGAGCGGCCCTTTAAACATTTGTTTCTTCTTCCTTCAGCCTGAAATGATCGGACACTATTTGGGCGAGTTCAGTCTCACCTACAAACCTGTCAAGCACGGTCGACCTGGTATTGGAGCCACCCACAGCTCTAGATTTATTCCTCTTAAATAAACGAATTTATGGAATAATAATAAAACTTTTTTTATTATTATAACGATTTGACCTTTTTTTGTCGCTCGGCTAAATCCGTTGGAAGGGGGGGGGGATTTTGGCACCTATTCAGTTCTCTTTAAATATAGAATTTAGCTCAGTATTTACTTTAATAAAAACTAGAAATCATTTTCAAAAAGATGTCTCCTTCCGTCGAAAATGAGCGTGAATTAATTAACGAAATACAATCGAGTCGAGTAATGTTTTGGAATTATCGAAAATACGAATCGCTGCCTAGTTCGCTTCTCAGTCACGGTCAACACGTAACAGATTTGTACATCAAGTCGAATAATTTGATTTCTTTGGTAAATATCACCGACACGATTTTTGAACAATTTTTAATCGAACGCCCCCGCCCCCCTCCATCTAGCCTGTCTGGATCGACCGACTGACCAATTTAACGGAGTTGTACCTCGGGTGTAATCGACTGACCGAACTACCGGACAAATTGGGAAATTTGGTGAATTTAAAAGTGCTTCACGCGAATGAAAACTCACTGAGTCGAGTGCCCGAGTCGGTGGCTCAGCTCAGGAATTTGAACGACGTCAATTTCGAAGGGAACAGACTGAAAGTGTTTCCGTCAGGTGAACCTTATAAGCCGCAAATTATTTAGTGAGTTCTATGGGCGGAATTTTTAGGGTTACGAAAACTGAAAGCTTTGTATATTGTCAATTTGCGAAGAAATCACATTTTTGAGATTCCAGAATGGCTCGATGAAATGGCGAGCCTCCAGGAGCTCATTCTCGATTACAATTTCCTCGCTTCTTTACCGTTAAATATCGTACGTTTTTGCTATTTGTTTGTTTGTTTTTATAACTCCATTGTTGTGCGTTTTAAAAGGTTTACTTGAAAAGTTTGACTTATTTGTCGGTCAGTTCGAATAGACTTCTCTATCTCACGTTTCTACCCTTTCATAATGAGGTCACGCTCGAATTTTGGGGAAATCCAACGTTAAATTACATTTGGAGCCGTTTCATTGATAATAATTCCAACTGCGTGCAATGGATGGGGTCGCCCAAAAACTTGAGGTACGTCGTGGTGGCGACACCACTACTTGTTACCCACTGTTAATCAATAATTTGATTTGCAGAGTAAAAACTCCAGAGCATGTTCCTAACAGTTGCGAAAAAATAAGGAACCTGAGGCTGCGAATCTTGGAATTACAAGAAATTATCACCCTGCCGATACAAATAAAACTGTTGTCTTCGACTCGCGATCTTCGACAACCTTCGTCGCTTTTTGAACTGAGCATGCGACGCGCCTATCGTTTAATGTTCAACGTCGACGAGTTTGGAGGGCGTCGTTGCGTTTCTAAAAACTTGGGGAACGACCTGACCGGTCACGTGGTGAATTGTTTAAACTTGGGGCCGTTTGCCCGGTGCGAGATTTGTGACGCGGAGTTGTTTACCGAGGCGAGAGTGGAGTTTCGAACTGCCGACCTTGAAATGAACGGAGTCGACGTTTCATACTTGACAGTTTGGTTTTACTGTTTGTCCAAGTGTTTTGTTGGAGATTCGAGTGATTCTCTAGAGTGGATCTTACAGGACGGGCAATAAAATTGAAAAGTTATAAGCGCCTGAACGTGGGGACTTTGCTTTTTGTTGGAGTGTGTAAGACTAAAAAGAACAGAATGCGCACAGGGGGGTGACCTGTCCCCTCGACTCAGTCTGGTCATGCCCTTGCCACTGTAGTTGTTTTAGTGCATTATTATTAGTATTATTTTAATGCACTGTTGGACTCGCCCTGATGGTTGCAAATATGGGTCAAATCTGAGGTATTTATCGTTGGGACACCAGAAATCTAAGAAATTCGTCATTTATATTACTACGAATCCCATCTTTTCGGGGGCACTGAGTCCCCTTGAGGGGTGTTTTGGCCGGAGCCGGCTGCATTTCACCATTAGTACGGCTCAAATCGGAACACTTTGAAATAAACTGCCAAAATTCAATTTAAATAACGAAACTTCGTATCTCGGGGTTTTACGACACGGGGAACTCGAAAATCTAATCGTGTTTTAGATCAGAGGAGCCGTTAAAGGGGTTATTCCCGTGATGCCGGAATTTTTAGCCACTTGGAGCTGCGGTTGTTATGCGTAGGAGGAGGGGGGGGGCAGCCTCTACAACCCCTGCAGACCAGTTGAAAAAAAAAACCTTCAAATTACGCTTGTTCACCCATTTTCACTTACAGCGCTTTATCGAAACAACAAAAGCCGGCCAGAAAGAAGGTCGGCCTTTCTTTTCTAAGTGCTAAAATAGTAATTAATGAGCCATTAAATGATCTAGAAGCGCTGATAAAATTATAAAATTTTGAGAAAGCCGAGCTCAAGCCAAGGTAATGGCCCGATTTATCGGGTCTATTCACGCTAAAATTAGGTGTTTATTTACACGTTAAAAAAATAAAACTATTTTTCGCATAATATACTTAAGTAATAACAAATGAATAAAAATGTACCACTTTGCAGTAATACCTTTCCCTTGGTATAAAAAGAAATGCCGGCGGCAAACAACAAAATACCTGTGCGATGATTTAATTAGGGCAGAAAGGGCAGTACGGTACACCAGCGATTTCTCTCCATTTATAGCATCTAAACGGGGTAATTTCCAGATTAGTAAATAAAAAAAAAGCTCTACCCGCGACTTACTTCCTTCTGTTTCAATAAAATTCCCGTGACGAGCCCCAGCCCGAACAAAAAAACTATTTTCAAAATATCCCAAACGGGAAACGAAACAGTCATATTAAGAAGAAACGTCATGAAAGATAATTTCTTCGGCGTGTACGGAGGATATCGTGCGCTAGAGTAATCAAAATTGTAGCAATTATTTTTAGGACCCCTTTCCCAACCACCACCACCAATCGGTTTGTTGGCCTTTTCATGACAAACCTTGCAATCAATTCACCCAAACGGTTGAAATTCTTAATCAAAACTGGTTTGTCGTGGGAGAACGTGTCAAAACTATATTTTCCGTGGTAGCGACCTATGCCGCTACTACCGACTCCGCCGAATGGAAGCGACGGTACTAGAGAGAAACAATTGACAGTTAATTAAAATAAAAAAAATCGTTCGGAAATAAAAGAAACCTGAGAATTGGACGAGGCAATCGTTGGCTACAAAAGAGCCGGACGTCGTATTTTTTATGAATAAGTTGATCACCTCGTTACTACTTGAAAAAACGTACAAGGCAAGCGGCTTGGACCTGTGAATACAAAAAAAAACACAAAAAAACGGGGATTTTTGTATAGACCGGCGGTTGCGTGCTGTTTGTTCTCGTTATGTGATGATAAACAACAGACTTAACGTTCATCGATAACCCATGGTAAGACCCCCCCCCCCCATTCATTTTGTCAACCCTTTTTTTTATCGTTAGAAATTGCTACCTATTACGGAAAAGGGAAAATTAATTATACGCTTTGTAAAAAGAAAACTTCAAGTTCACATAGCGGAACATTGGTCAACCGTGTGTCAATTCAACGCAATGTTTTGTTTTACCTGGCATTTACGAATTTAATCGCTTCCGAAGCGTCTTGAACCACAACAATGGGAAGAATTGGTCCAAATATCTCCTCTTGCATTATATCGTCGCCCGGTTTTACGTTAGTTAACACCGTCGGTGAAATGTACAGTTCATTTTCGTTTGTTTCACCGCCGATGGCTACGTTGCTCGATTTTAAAAGGGCGGTTAACCGTCTAGAATGTGGAAACAAACAGTTGAAAGATTGAGTGGTGAAATGACGGACTTTTGGGGAGGGGGGGGGTGGATCATACTTGAAATGTCTGGCGTTGACTATTCTGGCAAAGTCTTGACTCTGGAGCGTTTTTTCGCCGTAAAAATCTTTCAACACTCGTTTAGCTTCTTCAACAAATTTTGCCTGCATGTCCTCGGTGCATAAAATGTAATCGGGAGCTATGCAGGTCTGTCCCGCGTTTAAAAATTTCCCCCACAGAATCCTGTGTACGGCAATTTTTAAATTGACGCTTTTATCCAAGTATAGAGGGCTGCAAAAGCACAAAAACTAAGTGGAATTTGACTAAATTAAACAATAATAAGAAAATAACACCTTTTTCCACCCATTTCCAAGGTGACGGGAGTTAAATTTTTTTGTGCTTCGCTGTAGATTATCCGGCCCACGGTCTCCGAACCGGTGAAAAATATGTGGTCGAATTTTTGACGAAGCAAATTTTTCGATTCTTCAGCACCACCGACGATCACTGGATAGCAATCCTTTTAAAAAAAAACCCCGCCCCTTCAAGTTAGATTTAACTCGTTAAGACAATCCTCGAACAAAAAAACGTACGTTATCCAAATATTTTGTGATTAATTGTTTTAACAGAATTTGAGCGTTCTCGCTAACTTCCGATGGTTTGACCACGCAACAGTTGCCAGCCGCAATAGCACCGACCAATGGTGCCAGAGTGAGATTGATGGGATAATTCCAACAGCCGAGAATCAGAACAACTCCGAGGGGGTCTTTATGTACTTGAACGTTGTCGAAAATCGTTAACAACGTTTTCGTTTTCTGGAAAGAAGAAAAAAAAATTGTCCATAGTTAGGGGGGAGGGGTTAGCACTGGGAGGGCAGGGGGGACTCACGATATCTGGAGTCATCCACGATTTCAAATTCGAAATCGCGCATTCTATCTCATTGTTCAAACTAGCGATTTCTGAAAGGTACGCTTCCATTCGCGGCTGTGCCATTAGAAACACACGTTTTTAGAGGAACTCGATAAAAATTAAATTTGCCTTACTTTATTCAAGTCTTTTTTCATTGCCTCCATTATGGCGGTCTCATTTTCTGAGACCATTTTTTTGATGTTCATCAACTGGCGTTTACGGAATTCATAGGATTTCGTTCGGCCGCTGTTAAA
This sequence comes from Corythucha ciliata, assembly GCA_038030265.1. Taxonomy (NCBI): domain Eukaryota; kingdom Metazoa; phylum Arthropoda; class Insecta; order Hemiptera; family Tingidae; genus Corythucha; species Corythucha ciliata. The sequence continues at coordinate 51,307,084 of CM075943.1, forward strand.
GGCCTCCCTGGCACGTTGAACAATCTGCAAGAAAACAATTCACTTGAAAATGCTTAATTCACCCAGCTCCTACATCCCGTAAACGTCGACCTCCCCTTCCCTCTCACCCCCTAGGAATTTCCTTAAGATCCCCAGGGGTCCGTTCCAACGCTTAGCTCGACCCGTTAGCCGCGACTACTATCCAGCCAGTCGCGCCCTAGAGACACCGCATTGAGGTGGGCCTTATGATCAGAGGATGTAGACATGTACCACATATGGACCGAAACCGAACAGAAAAGGAGTCCCTGTCCGGGTTGCCTCAGCTCCTGGAACTCAGGAGCCCTCCACTTCCCTGCCGCAGGAGCCGTACCGTGGAAATTTGGTTCACAAGCTCTATGTTTTCGTTGTGTGGTGTCCATGCAACCAATCAAAATGCTTCATTTTTCGAGGGAATAAATTTGATGGGCAGACCGGCGGGCTAGCTTTGAACCCGATTTGAAATTTGGACTTCAAAAGAGCCCAACTGAATTGCTTTTTCGAAGGGCTAAACCCCGTGAAATTGGCTTTTGAATTGCTTTGCGGACCCAATTGGAATTGCATTTTTTAATCGGCCAACCCCGCGACATTGACTTTAAAGTTAATCCTGCCAAAATGCGAATTTTTAAGTGAACAAAACCCGGGTTGTAAGGCCCGTTGACAAGCTCTATGTTTTCGTTGTGTGGTGTCTATCCTACCCATCAAAATGCTTCATTTTTCGATGGAATAAATTCAATTGGTTGCGTAGGCTCTACACAACGCAAACTTAGAGATTGTGAACCAGCCAATAATCCGCAAAAGGCCTAAACTCGCGGAATTGAAACCTTTGGGGGAAATTAGAGCCTGATTTGGTGAAAAGCGCAGATTCTAGTCATAAACGTAACCACAGGAATCATAGGATTCGTCGCTGCGGTGACAAAGAATCACGTCTAGCTGTGTAATTATGCCCAGGTGTCGGTGGCGGGGGGGGGGGGGTATCCTGCCCGTCCTAGGAAAATCCTTGGTTAAGGCTCTGTAGTAACCGAAATCTTGTGGCGGTGGGGCTTGTGGGGTTTTAGGCGCCATTTGCAGTAATTTTTGCACCCATACTTGAATGCGTGCCACATATTTATTTACGATCATAAACTCGGCTGCTCTTTTCGAGCAACCGAGTGGACGGACTAACCATTGCTCCTTAAACTTGTAATTTAACCCAATAAAAAGGGCGACTTACCTTCATCATTTTTCACCACAGGAATATAATTACAGGCTAAAGAACCCTTGCCTGGGGTTTTGCGCTTAGTCGCAAGCCACAAAATGTTGGCTTTTTTAAACGAAAATTTCCAACAAAAAACTGGAGCCCTTTAAAAAAGCTCAATATTGATCCAAGAATTTGGTTAAATACCCTACCTAGTTCCAGTAGAGTGCAATTTTACCCCTGAAAAAGGGCTGCTTGTACACAATAGTGTCATGGAGAGGACCACAATTTCGAACTGTTTCAGCAGAGCCGATACTTAATTTTTTTTTTCCGGGTTCTTAATTTGAGTAAACATCAAGAACTTGCAGCCTCGAAGTACACCGTCGATGAGGTAAGGGATCAGAGTGTAGAGTTGTCTCGGACCTTTTTATTTCCTGTCAACGATTCCTCACAGAATTTTAATAAATGCTGTCTAGTGGCTGAAATAGCCACGAAATATTGTTGAGTTTGACAGTAGAGGCTCTTCCCTTACGTAATTTATACAAATTAATGTAAACAAGATAAAGACACTTTTAATTTTATTCAGAATACAACTACCACAGGGGCATTGACTCCGAAAAATGCATAGCTCTACGATTTTATAAAAAAAAAGGGTCACCAGAATGAGAATGACATAACGATCTCGCCTGTTAGATAACGTGATAAGAGATGACAAGACGATTTTCTGTCAAGAGATGGGAAGCTGCACCGTGACGGGTCGTTAAATTTAAGTTATTATTACAACGATTGGAAGAAAAAAGTCCTTGAGTTAAGACAAAGCTTAATTATGGGAAAGATGAGGCGGTTGAGATACCGGCTGGTGCGTCGTAGAATACTTGAAAAAACACTTTAAACAATTTTTTTCCGTTTGAAATCTTTCGAGGAGAAAAGCGAAAGCGTCCTAGCAAAATTCATACGTGAAAATTGAAACAACGAAGGTATTACCTCAACAGTTTCTGACATCGTGAACGATTCGACTTCAGACCACAACAAGACGGGACGGATAAAAGCTTCTCCCGTTATATGAGTTTCTTGTCAGCGAATAATGAACCCCCAAAAATGCATAAATAACGAAAGAGACAAGTAAAACGAGTGACCTCGAGTTTTTAAACGCAAATAAATTCACGCGAACACAACAGCCAAACAACTCCAAAAGCAAAAGCCCCGAGATAGAGAGAACCTAGCGCTCGAAAAGATTGAATCCCCCCCCCCCTAAACAGCTCTTGCGTCACTCCGCGGTCCGCGCTCAAGCGGCTTTCCCATCAACCCCTCCACAAATATAAAAAAAATCCGGATTAAAATTGCCGTTAATTACGCAAAACTCTGATTGATCAAAATAGCCACATCGCACGACCCCCCCCCCCCCACAGTAGTAATTGTGAAAAGTTTCCGGTATTACGATGACTGTTCCTTATTTCCACCCACAGACCAGCATAATTATTTTCCAATTAATTTCTTTCATTATAATTGTATCAGTCAAATGCTAACGGCCCAATTCTTGCATGAATTCATTGCTAAGCCTAAGGTGATGGTGGGTGAGAAGGAAAAGTCCATGAAAACCTTTGGGTTGTGCATGCAATATTTTCTTATTATGACTACTGATAAAACTCTATAATAGCAGCTTTATAGAGTTGGTACCTGATTGGTTAAACAGGCATTAACGCTAATCCAAGGGTTTTCGGTGCACCTAAGAATCAGTAGCAGTCATGGTGAGGGGAGGGGATGAAAAAGTGATGAATTGATGATTATCCCCTTTTAATTGGCCCATGTGCCGTAGAGTCACATTAATCATAGCCGTCATTTTTTCTGAAAGAATAAGGCAGTGGGGGGCGGGGGTTGTCGACAAATAAATAATAGCATCTCCCCCCCCCCCCTCAGCTGATATACAGCGTGTTTCAAAACTTTGCGGCATCCTTTGCAGTACGAGGGTTTAGGATTAAAGAGACTTAACTACAAATTTCCCATTTTTCAGTACGAAATAAACAATACTTTCAATCGACCTTTTTGATTAATTTTTCTTGTTCAACTACACCCAATCAAGTTCATAAAATTTGATTATAAAACAAAAAATTGATAACGTTTACACGCGTTGAACTCCAAAAGCTCGTAGGGGGGTAGCTCGTCGTAGTTTCATAACTTATATCCATAAATAAACTGCAGGGACATACAATCCTATATGGCACCACGTGGAGCACGATATATGCTAACAGAAAAGCTCCATAACTCAAAATCGATAATTTTGTAGATAATTCTCTTTAATCCTAAACGCTCAAGTTATTGCTGGCCTGAAAATATTACGATTAGACGAAATAAACGTTGGCCAAAAACTATTTCCCACAGGAATACGAGCGATTTTGTTTTTTTGGCATTTTTTCCTGAAAAACCTCGATTGCGGAACCTTTCACTTGACCAAAATGCATTTATGACCACATTTTCGAAACCCTCATGAAAATTCCCATAGAATGCAACCATTTTCATTCGACATAATTGGCTGTAAGACTGACAGTCGGCAATCTAAGCGGGTGGCAACCGGTATTACAAGCTATACCCCCTAAACGATTAATGATTCCCCCCCCCTCTCGTTTTTGGCTAGGCATCTCCCATTTCACCAAAAGTTGCCCCATTCAATAAGCTTCATGTTTGAATTTTGCCGGTAAAAACAATCGTTTTTGAATATAAAAACACCCCTTTTTTCTAAAAGATTGTCATTTCTGCCGAAAAATCGCCAATTAATGAGACAAACGCTCGTACGAAAGGGACACATTGAAAAAGTTTTTCCGATCAATGGGAAGTCGTTAGGCGCAGATTTAGTATGGACAAGTGGTAGTTGAATTTTATTGCAAAATTAAAAATCTCCGTTTCGCACAACTTAATTGGAGGAGCTGCCGAGGACACAGAAAATAGTTATTTTTTGACGAAAATAACTAGTCCTGACAGAAAAGAGTGTGATCTAATCGATCAGGTTGCAGAAAGTCAGCTGGGGAGCGAGTTACTCGCATTTAGTCAAGGACAATGATGTTATCCTAAAAAGATGCTAGAAAAATCATTCGCACCCTTAAATACTTAAACTGTTTGGTGGTTGTGGGAGGGAGGGAGGGAGGGATCTTTGCAACGGGCTCATTTAAGGGGCTAGTTAGACTTTTACTCCGAAGAAAAGGGACAATATATCCTGTTATGTAGCCGGTGTGTTATTTTTTGGCCAAGTTATCTAGCTGCTTTGTTTGGCTCCTTCTTTTTACTTCCATGTTCCCGTAGGGAAGGAAGTTTGGTAATGGCTAAAAAAAAAAATTTTAGCTGACACCAGATTCGTGTTCCTGGACCCCGAAAAGGCCTAAATCTCGATCTTCAGTATGGCGTCTGTCGTCCGTCGTCCACTTTTTTCTCGACAGATCTGGACGAGTGATGGCTCAAAAGTTGTGTATTCTTCTAGATGTAGAGATGTAGGCCGTAAAATTTGAAAATGATTGGTTGACCGATTTGGAAGATATTATAACAAATGTGTTCGAAGTAAAAACGGTTGGACCCTTAGAATTCCAAGAGAATATTATAAAATTTGATGATCGAACGCTCAAAATCGTCATCTAGGTTCCTAGAAGACGCTGCTAAAATTCGAATAAGATGTGTTGAGCGGTACAGTTGCTAAGGTTTGGAATGCGTTTCAGCTCTTTTTTTGCCCCAAACCTATCTCCTATCAGAATTTTAGTCCGATTTCCTCTCATGATGGCTTAAAATGACCACAACAAAATTCCCCATCGATGAACTGGTCATTTTTTCGAAATTCAATTTGGTTATTTTTAAATTAATTTTTTAAACAAATGGACGAGGATGAATTCGAAGATTCGTTTCTCTTCGATTATTTTGAGTTTTAGCGAGTGTCTTATTGATCAAATTGTGTCCATTATTTCATTCATTGATCGTGTTGAATATTTCAAATTGATAGTTACCGATAAAGAGAACTATATTAGGCTACAAAATTCATTATTCGTCACGTCGTTAGAATTTGTGTGTTCATATTTTTTTGTGTGTTATTATTGCATCAATCGTTGACATGGGATGAATATTGAGAGACATAGAGCTCTTTCCAGCAAATTTTAGAACTTTGGCATTTTTATAAGAACAGAACTTCAGGACAGGCTAGGGCAAATTAATTAATTTTGATGGGTGAGTTTTAATGATTAATCACTCGTGTCGGAATTGTTTAATGTGAAAGGCATGTTGTAAGCGAACGACGGGAACATGGAAGTATCGCGAGGTCCTCCACACAAACGTAATTTAAATATTTAGGCTTAAAATTAACCTCTCTCTTAATTTTGACCAGGCTGATTTTTGAAGACATTTTCCTTCTCACTAAAACATAATTTTTTCTTCTTCGAGGCTCATTCAGTTCCATCACATCAGACGTTTGGCACCCCTATGACGAGTTCACCGTTCCCAATAAGCCACAATTTGGCGTTTTTTAAAATTTTAACCGCAAATTAGCGTTTTTATTACACTCCAGCATCCTCTCAATTTGATCGGTGAATTATAGCTATTTTTCTCAATTTTATACATGAATTTGCGATTTTTGCTCTATCTTGGCCGCATGTTAGCTTTCTCAATTTCTACCGTAAATTAGCGCAGGTGGTAGCCTGCGCCGGAAACCACGTAGCTTGCCATTTTCTAAAAATTAGCAAATTGTTTCAAATTAACCCCCCAATTAGCCATGTTTTATTTTAGCCGCAAATTAGCATTTTTCATGATTACAGCCGCTATTTATAGATTTTACTACATTTCAGTCACGATGAGTTTCACCTCGAGTTAATAACTACCGATTTTTTCCACTTTCTGGCTCAAAGTTATACCTTCAGATGCCACAAATAATTGAGTTTTCTCCATTAAAACCACAAATTAGAGTTTTTTCTCACTTCAGCGTTCATTCTTCTCAATTTTATCAGTGAATTAGCGATTTTTCACCATGTTTTAGCTGTGAATTACTGATTACCGTTGGCTTTTAGACGCTATGAGCGATTTTTCTCAATTTCAACAATTAATTAGCACTTTTGCTTCGTGCTAGCTAGGAATTAGCGATTTTTTTCACTTTGAATTATAAGAACTAGAGCTTTTCCTCAATTTGAGTCACGAACTTCCCTTCAGAAGCCGACAAAAATTGTCGTACTTCTAACCTTTAATTAGCTCTTTTTATTCACTTTTCCCGCGAAAACTAAGGAAACTTCAATCGCGTAGATGCCAAGTATTTTTCTTAACGGTAAATTTGCAGCTGAAATTGGAACAAACGCTAATACACGGCAAAAATTGAGGAAATACCAAATAACTGCTAAAATTGAGAAAATCCGAAAATTCACTAATGAAATTTCAAAAAGCGTGATTTAGAAAAAATTAATACAAACCACTAATTCATGAATGAAATTGGGGGAAACGCTATTTCGTGGATAAAGTCTAGTAAAAACGTTAACAATAGGACACAAATGAAAAAAATCGGCTAATTCACGGCTAAAATTGAGAAAGACGCTGTAATTCACGGATAAAATGTAGGGAAACATGAATCCGTGACTTCTCCCCTGCTTCGTCCCTAAAAACGTGGAAAAAGGGCTAATCCATAGATGAAAATCGAAAACTTGTATGAATGCCCGATTTAGGAGAAAAGTATAACGGTGAATTGTCACATGGACAAAAGGATTTCAACGGTAGTTGCAGCCCGATTGGTGCGTCTGGTGATTTTTAAATAAATTTCAAAGTTCTTGAGGCGGGGATGGACGGTGCGAAAGGAAATGACGTCAATATGTACAGTTTTAAAGCATTTGAGGGAGCTCTAAAATGTTTTGGTTACAAATAACAAGAAAAAAATTGACCCTCAGAAAACCATGTAGGAATGAATACACTGGAGATGCTGCCACCCCCGCCAGTTCATACTTGAGGGATCCAAAAATTACCCCCAGTAGGCGTGGCCTGAAAATAAAAATACCCAGTCATAAAATTCAGCACGATTCCCGCTTAAAAAAAAAAAAAAAAAAAAATGAAAAAAAAGAGAGAAAAAAACCAGATTTGAAGCTTTCCGACCAATAGCACTTAGGTGGTGTATAAACAAGCCCCGCCCACTAGTGGAAATTTTTGACTTACTTGACTCAATGTTTAATCTGAGCAATTATCTTGTTGAAGCAAGGGGGTAGGTACGGGGGGGATATGGGGGATAGATCCCCCCCCCCCCCAGAGGTACAAGTATACGAACGAAGGAGCACTAGTACCATAACGAAGAGCCCCATAAAATCTCCAAAAATGAACGTTTCACGTTGAAGTTAGGTTTAGCAGATTTTCTGGACTTGAAGCAGCCCGAAAAGGTCCGAGTACGTCCAGCTTTTTCCTTGGACTTGAGACCAAACGCAGTAGTGTACCGAAGTACGGGGGGTTTCGCACCGGACCCTCTATCAGACTATAGCTATAGCTGCTAAAAAGCGCTGATTCGTGGTCTTGCAATGTAACTTCCAGACTAAAATTAAGAAAAAAAATCGCTGATTCGTGGTACATGGAGGCCAATCTACAATAAATTGTGGAAACCAACGCAACAGTGTTGTACTTGGGGTAAACCCCTCTGTTAAAGTTGAGAAAACACGCTATAATACTGACAAATAAAAGACGCTTTCTGGTTAAAATTGGACAAAAATCACTAATTCGCGGCTAAAATTGAAAAATTCACCAATTAGCGCAGCTAAAATTAAGAAAAACGTTCAAATTGGGAAAAAGTGCTAATTCTCAGTTGAAAATGGAAAAAACTGCCAATTTGCAGCTTAAATTGAGCCAGAAGCCAATTCTTGGCAAAAATTGACAAAACTCGGTAGGTAATGCACGGGTTGGGAACGCTACCACGCTGCTAAAATTTAGAAAAAGCGAAAATTCGCTGCTAAAATTGTGAAACGTCACTAATTCTCGAATTAAGTATCGTGAAATTTATAATTTAAAAATGATGATTTTTCGACAGAAATCGATGGAAGATGAACATTTTTTGGTTAGAAAAAAAATTTACATTTATAATTTAAATTCGCACCTTCTGAAGGCATTTTTTTTGGCTAAAATTCAGAAAAATGGCAAATTCATGAATGGCTATAGTATAATGTTAAAAAATACGCTAATTCACGGCTAGAACTGAAAAGAAGGAATAATCTATACCCATGAAAGTTATAAAAAATTGCTAATGCGGTGGTAAAACTTGAAAACCCGCTAATTTGCGGGTAATATTTAGAAAATAAAATAATCAGCCTGGTCAAAATTAAGAAAAATGTTAATTTTAAGCCTAAAAATTGAGAAAATTGATAATTTGCGGACAAAAATGGTAAAAATCGCCGATTTACAGCTAAAATTGCGCCAAACGCCAATTTGTGACTGAAATTGAGAAAATTCGCTAATTCACAGGGGTTGAAACGCTACTACGCGTTCGCCGCTACAATTTTAAAAAAGCGCTCATTCGTGGTTGAAATTGAGAAAAATTCCGTCATTTTGCGGATTCTGAAGGCAACTTATTTTCAGGCTGAAATTTAAAAAAACGCCAATTTATGGCAATAGGCGAAGAAACCGCTAATTCGCGAGTGAACTGAGAAAAGTCGCTCATGCATTGCGTATGGGGAACCAAAAAACTCCAAATTAGTGAAAATTTGCCCCTATTTTGCAGCTAATATTGTGGAAAACACTTAAGAAGAACGTTAATTTCCAGCTAAAACTGAGAAAAGTGATAATCCCCTGGTAAAAATATTTTAAAAAATCTGTAATATGCTGCTAAAATTGAGGAAAACGCCATAACTCGTGGATAGTTAAGAAACATCGGAAAATCGCTCACGGGATAAAATGATACTTTGCTGCTAAAGTTGAGAAAATGCGCAAATTCATGGCTGTGGGAGGGGGTGGGGCAAAACCGCCGGCTGAAACTGATAAGAATGATACACTCGGCCGAAAAAGCGCTAATTTGCGGGTGGAGTCCAAAAATCACCCCTAACTGAGAGATTGAGGCTATGATGAGGCCAGTAAGATGTCCATATTCAAGAGTGTGCTGGATGGGTGGAATAATGACTAAAATGTGAAATTACCCGCCACCCTTTAACATTAAAACATTTCAATCTGATCCCCCCCCCCTCAGAACAAATTCCTACCTACGCCACTGTGTTGAAGTGCCCTCTTCAAGAATCACCAGTGCTTGAAAAATGTGCAAGTTTCCCATTCGCGGCTAAAATTGAGAAAAACTGCTAATTCGCTGCTAAAATGAAGAAAAGGCACTTAACTCGCGCATGGCTAAATGTGATAAAATAGCACAATCGTGGCCAAAATTTAGATTAAGTGCTAACTCATGGCTAGAAAATTTCGAAAAAGCTCTAGTGGGTGGGTAAATTCCGTAAATTTGAAAAAAACGATAATTTGCGGGGCATCCTAATTTACTGACGCGTGACGCATGCATCCTAATGCCTATTAGAGGCTTCGGGGATGAGTTGGTACCTAGTTCATCAGTTATAACGCGAGGTAAATCGACGCGGGAAATCGTCAATTCGACCCCAGAAACTGAATCAGTTGAAGAAGGGTCGTAAACCGTCAAAACCTAACATCTCTGCTGTAAAACTGTCTTTTTTGCATTATTTTCGGAATTTCCATCAAATATGTACAATTTTTTCCCCAGAAAGTGATATTTTTGTAATTGAACTTCTGTTTCTCGTCTCCTGGGATGGAAACTGCGCTATTTTAGTCCCCTAAGCTGGACTCTTTTGTCGGTTTGTCGTAGAGGCGAATTCATTGTTTTTTGAGGGCGAGATAGTGGAGGTTGCAGATCTTCAGTAAAATGATCGAACATTTTTTGTCTCTCCACAGCTTTATTTTTAGGTGCTCTCCCAGTCAGAAGTTTATAGACGCTTGACGAGTTTATAACGAATTTGAACATTTATTAAAATTGACGTGGGTTCCCACCCTTAATGGAATTTGAGCAGTTTAGCAGTTTGCAGTTGAAAATGGCCTGATACAGGGAGGCCGAAACCGGTCCTGCACCTAAAAATAAAGCTGTGGAAAGACAAAAAATTGTCGATCATTTTACTGTAGAGGCGAATGGTTTTTAACAACAAAACAGCCGCAAAACTGGGTTTTCTCAGCAACAGAACAACTGCGTCATTGGGGTTTCTGATGTGATTCAGACCTGCAAAAATGTATTTTTTTTTTTTTTTTGCGCAAACCCCGTGAAATTGGTATATCAGATACAAAATTTATATTAGTGAGCGAAATTCGGTAAAAGAGAGGGGCCAATGTTATTCCGGGCCCCGGGGCCCCGACTTTAATAAAGACGGCCCTGTCAGCGCAGCTGAAATAAAGATAAATTGCTTTTTGGCAGCTCAAAGTGAAAAAAAGTGCTAATTCGCTGGTTAAAATGTAAAAATCACTAATTTGCCGCAATAATTGAGGAAAACTCAAATTCGTGGCAAAAATTGAGACCGTGGGATAAAATCAAATGCGCTTCTTAGGTCATTTATTTTGGTCCGCCTTTCCCCCCTCATTTTTCTATACGTGCCCCTTGGGACACGACGCCCACGGGCGTTTGCTTAGCTCGCCCCCCCCCCCTTAAAGCCGACACTGATCCCCGTGCCACAATATTCCTTCCAGGGCTCTGCATACAAATGAATTACCTATTCACAACAACGCATTCATACTATTTTTAGGTGATTTATAATCCTGTTTTCCTCACTTTTATTTTATCACACACGGACAGCTGCTCTCCATTGCCCCCCCCCCCTTGGCGATGTCCATGCATCTTGCCTATTCAATCTGGCTAATTAGCACGAAATAAAAGAGAACATGTTGCCCTAGACACACAAATAACATCTCGAAATGGCACCCAAAAAACGGTTTTTTATAGAAAAAATTGCCTTCTTCCCCCAGACGCTGTCAATTTTTGCCAAGAAACTGTCAAAGTCGAGTTCGCCCCGTCCCCCGATGCTAAAGACTGACTATTCAAAGCCAAAAACTGAAAAAGCCCCCGCAGAGATGATCTGCGATTGGTTTGGCAATAATAAAACGTGAGTTAAAGAACCAGAAAAATATTTAAAAAGGGTTTAAAACGATTCATAACCGCAATTGGTTTTTTGGATGACACAACACCGCAAAATTCCACAGTCGTCTCAGAACTTCCACTTTTCTGGTCCCCCCCGCGACAAACCCATCAGAGTACGCTGACTGCCCTTTCTTCCTTCCAAAATCGCCATGACTTGTGGCTTCACCGCAGACTACGCCACCGCAATCCTCAACACTCCCCCCCCCCTTCCACTTTTCCTAGTCAACAAGGCGGCATCTATTCTCATGTCTTATTTCTGCACCAATCCTCGATTCTAAAAAGGTATTCGTTTCTATGCTCAGGAAATTCCGAATTAGACCGTCAAGACTCACAGCCGACGTCATTCACGGGACCGTTAGTGACGTCATGCCACGAAATCACAACATTTCAAATGGAGACACAGTAGCTGTTATCTACTCTTGTTATTGTTTTTTTTTTTTTTTCTTGCTTTTTTGTAACTACGAGTACGAGTGTGTTCAAAAGAGCCATCATTTTCGATGTAGAAACGCGAGTGGAACAAGAAGTCAAAACATTATGGATAAAGTGGGCGTTCTTAACTTCACAGATGACGACGGTTCAACGTATGTGATAGAAATCTCTACGTTTTCCGATGGTGAAGGGGACAAAAAAGAAAAGCCAGGGTAAGTTTGTACGTCATTTGGAAACGTTTGAAAAGCGAGCTGACCAGAAATGTCCACATTGCAGAAAGTCGCTCGAAGAAGTGAACCGCTCGGAAGAGGTCGCCTACTCATGTGACGGTTGCGACAACAATTTCCTCACTTTGAAAGATTTGCGAGCTCATTTGAAGAGTCATTGCAAGTCGAAAAAGATCAACTACACTTGTTCCGTGTGCAGTTTCGGCTGTACAACCAAGAATGGAATTCGATATCACGTAAAGAAACACGAGAAACCAAACGCAATGGTTTGCTCATACTGTGGCTCAGTGTTCTCCCGACGATTCCATTTGAAAGCTCACTTGAAGCAACACCACTCGACAGTGTTTAGTTGTAAGTCTTGCGATTTTGTCACGTGGGATTTGACGCTATTACAACAGCACGTCGCGTCAGTCCACGAAATTCAACGCTACGCGTGCGATATCTGCACATTCACCACTTCGAGAGCAAATCGCTATTTGGCTCATAAGAAAACTCATCCGAAAGACGAGCCTGTGTTCGATTACAGTCGAATACGATCTAAGCAGATACGAGTGTACTCGAGGCCGACCAAAGTCAAGCAAGAACCGGCGTCGTAGCGTGTCGTCGCCGTTCTGCTGCGCAGAAAGATGTACAGGTACAGCCCTGTGAGAGAGAAAACAAGCTCCAGAGAAAGTTGACGCACTGGTCTGTTTATATGCAACAGGATACCTATTTATATAGTTTTTTCTATTAATATTCCGCTTCTTGAACAAATTGTTAAATTGTCGATCCTTGGTGGTAGCCCAGCTATTAAGACTGGTCACACTTTGGGAGATGGGACTGAAATGATTCTAGAAGGCCCTGAAGCCTACTTTGTAGCATCCAACAATCAATGAAAACGCTTCTTGTCAGTCAAATGACAGATTCTTGAAATGACAATTCATACTCGAACAAAACAAAATTACACGCATCAGTCCACGTTCACACTCATCGACTCCTGTTCGGTTGCAACCGACGACGACGAGTACAAATCACGGTCAACCCCAAAACGATCGCTATCTGGCTCCGCACCGACAGCGCAGGCCAACAGTGCCTGTACGCTAGTCTCCTCACCTGCGTTGTACACATATCCGTTCGCTTTATCGATGTGTTTTTTCACTTGAAGCAACAGCCGTTCATCGGTGATGCTCAGTGGAAGAAACGACACCAGGTTGTACCCTTCTAGCAGTTCTATGATGGAGCAATTCAATTTTTTGTACCTGTCGTGAGATAAATGAGAAATTTAACTCAAGGCGACGTCAAGAATGGTTAAAATCAAATTTACTTCGCGGTAAATTTATCTTCCTGAAGGTATTCCAAAATGAAATTCAAGTCCAAAACTTCCGTGTAATATTCCAAAGCAAATGGAAGTTTTTCCTCGAATTTCTTCATCATATCAACCTTGGAAAGGATGTTGACATGAGGCATTTCCAAATGAAGCATAGTGGACAAAGTGATGAGAAGCGCCGAAATAAATTTGCCTGTTTGAGATTTAAAACGGTTAAACGCTGGATAAGACAAAAATATCGCCGCTCAGACACCAGACCTGGGTCGTTGCAGTAATGAGAATCCACTAAATAGACGGCGCAAAGGTTAAACCCGGAGTTTTGAAGTTTTCGAGCGATTGAACGCGTCGAGTCATGGTGGGTGTATAATTCAATCTGAAAACAAAATTTGTCTGTCGCAACATCGTCAACGATAATTTCCGAAGGACTCACCTGACCGGGGAAATCGAAAATGAAATACGAACTGACGTGCTTGGCCAATTGTTCCCTGAGCCAAGTGAAATTCTGTTCGATGTATTCAACAGCATACAGAAGCCCACCGTTGGGTCCCAGTTTTTTGTGTTGCATTACATCGTTAACCGTTATGAGATCCGAGACGTCAACGCCCGCTTCGTAGGGTAAAATATCGTTAGCGGGGTCTTTTGAGGAAAGAACAAACGATACAAAGAGCGAACTATGGTCGATAAAATAATTAGTAGGTAATTACCAGCGTTAACGATAACGACTCGGCGATTCAACTTTCTCAAAAAATCGCCCATAGCTTTGCAAAATGTCGATTTCCCACTACCAGGTGGGCCGATGACTAGCAGCCCATATGAGGAAGGCATTTTACCTGTGGAACATACCCAATTTTCCAGTGTAAGCGCGGCCTTAACAATCAGACGGGACGCACATTATGACATCCCAAAAGCACCGATTTCAGGTGGCGTAGGTGTCGAGGTTCCCCTAAAATGCTGAGTCACAGACATATCTGGTCAAAAATCGGACCATTCGACTGATTTGAAAATCAGCACACACCAACACTACCTCATTGCCAAGCAGCGTGCAACAGCTTTTTACAAGGCTGTCAATATATCTCCTGTTCTTCCCGGCTTTGTTGCATGATTTACAGCTCAATCAGACTCCAGTCAGCAGGTAGGGTCGGAAGAAGCATTAGCCACGCGGCAAAATGCTCTTGCATTCTGCTAGGCCGTGATGCAATGTAGGAGTGCGCTGATCATCAGTGGACTCGGACCTCTCCAACAACAAGAAGAAATGTTTGACTAGAAAGGTCAGTGAGTCAACATTTTTGGGGGAACCCTCCGATACAACTGGGCCATCGTGGTGGGGGTGGTAGGTGGAGTGGAAGCAGACCAGTAACGTTTTTGACGCGCGTTTCATCCGCTCCTTTTGGTACTAACCAAGATATTTTCTGACGTAAAACGTCGACGATACACTTCAACGTTGCCGGACTGTAGTCCTTCAGCGCTATGGAAATAATACAATTTTTAGGGCACTTGATCTGGTCGGCGATGAATAGAGCGGACGCTAATACTTCGTCACTTTCTGGCCCGAATAAAACCCTGAACAATTAGAGAGTGGTTTCACTAATAAAAAGCGACGTTGCAAGATCAACCAAAAACTCACGAGACTTCCTGTGTGGAATCAACCCGTCCACCTGACAAGTGTTCTGGAATTTTTGACACTTTAACGAAAGTGCCAGGTTTTTCAAACTGCGTTATGACGAGTAAAAGCGTGTTTCTGAGACATGAAATTGACGAGTTAAGAGAAATCACCCAGACAGCCCCAGGGGCAGGGTCCGAGAACTTCATACTTACTCGTAGTCGTTAAAAAAGAAGTCAGTGGTTTTCCCAATTATTTCATTAGCAAAAACCAACATTACAGCAAATTGTCGCGTGAATTCAACGCATTAAAATACCACGAACACGTTAAAACCCAAGACTATGAGCTTGACAAGTTTAACTGGCGGGCACTGATAATGTCTATAAGATAGCAGTTATCCCTCACAGTGGTCCTCCCCTAAAGTTTTACGGCACAATTGGGAGTATTTTTTAAATTCCTATCAGTGAATTCAACCTTTTTAATAATTACTTCCGTGTTAGGCCAACAGTTTTGCTTAAACGCAAAAATTAGAGAGAAAAATAGCGCAAATATTGACATTTGGTAAGTCACGTGTACCTATGATGATGTGAACACCTCTTTGAAACCTTTCCATTGATGGGACGAGAACGACAACGCCGTATTTTGTAATTTATAACTATTTTCAACATTTTTCTGTGCGAAAAGTTTCAAGTTATTGGCATACAAACGCCCTATCAAGTTTGGAGTTCCTCGCCCTTCAACCGTGTGCGACAAAGATCATTCGGGCGCGACCACTATGGAAAGAAAGGGGACGGCGAAAGTTCAATTTTTACGAAATATTGAACGCGACGTACAAGAGAGATGGGAAAAGGACAAAATCTACGAAGCAGACGCTCCTGGGGAGATGAAAAAGTCGCCCGATGACAAGTATATGTGTACTTTCCCATTCCCATACATGAACGGTCGTCTTCATCTGGGCCACACGTTCTCTTTGTCAAAATGCGAGGTAAAAAACTGTGCCCATCCCTATGGTGGAGATGTTTCTAAAGTTTTTACGTTTGGGCGGGTAGTTCGCTGTCCGGTACCAGAGACTGAAGGGAAAGAAATGTTTGTTCCCGTTTGGATTCCATTGCACTGGAATGCCGATTAAAGCGTGCGCCGACAAATTGAAAAGAGAAATGGAACAATTCGGGAATCCGCCGGTGTTTCCCAGTAAGGAGAATGATGAGATTGCCGTACCAGACCCTAAGGATGATGTGGATCCGGCAGCTAAAGACAAGAGCAAGGCGAAAAAGGTCAGTATTTGGATGTTTTTAAACATATTTTTTGTGGGCTCAAACTGTTTCCACAATCTGACGGTTTCACAAGCATTTCGGGCCGCTCACCGCAGAGGAGCGCCCTAAGTCCTCTCTGTCTCTAGAAACTTGTGAATGATTTCCTCCGTCTTTAACAAAAAGTGTGTCACGCTCGTAATTTGAGACGTCCTCGGTGGTTTCCCTTGTCTCATCACACTCGTGGTTCCGGTCACAGGAGGACTTGACCCTCCTAACCATTTAATGAGGCCTAAAGTGCCGATACCGGGGTCACTTTCCACTGTACCGTCTATGTGTACCAGTACCTTTGGTTCTACCTCACCATCCCCTCCCCTTAGCCTCTGAAGCTAACATCATGTCAAGTAAATAGACCCTCGATTTCGAGACGCCTCGGAACCAGCAATCTCTCCATTGTCTTCATGGGTATCGTCTCCCCATAATCTCCAGCAGGGGCGTAGCCAGCCCGTGATCAAGGGGTGGGCAGCCAGCCCGGCACAGATCCAGAGTTAGGGGGGGGGGGGCGCACGTCTTGAGAAAAAGTGCTCGTTCGCGGATAAAATCCATGAAAAGGACATTTTGCGACTAGTACTCAGGGAAATCACCCATTCACGGCTAGAATTGAGAAATAGCGCTGATTCACGTTAAGTTATTTGTGACATAAATCTCATTATTCGCGGTTGAAATTGAGAAAACACGCCAATTTGCGGTTTCGCGATCCAAAGTCCGGGCCCAAATTAAGAAAATGCGCTAATTCGCGGTTTACAGTGCTCTTTTCACAGCTAAAATTGACAGAAAAAAATTGCTCGTTCAATGTAGAATTGAGAAAAATCGCTCATTTGCGGCTAAAATTGAGGATAAACGCCAATTCACAGCTAAAATTGAGAAATGGAGCTCATTCACGCAGGAAAAATTGAGGGAAGGCACCAGTTCGTGGTTTCTCAAACCAATATCTCGGTGAAAATAGCAAAAAAGTGCTAATTGACTGTTTAATTATACATGTATACATATGCAAGTTTGTGGGTACAATAGAGAAAAAGCGCGACCTAGCGCATACATTTAAGTTTTCAAACATTCAAGGTTCGCCATGCAACGTCCGGATCAAAATTAATGAAATTCGCTAGCATGCGGATTATGTGGACCTTTTCACTGCTGAAATTGCTCAAAAAATTGGTCAAGACAGAATTGAGATTAAAGCACTAATTTGCGGCTAAAATTGAGGGAAAACGAATTGGCAAAATTATTGTCACCGTTTGTTGTTGATTGGTGGAATTGTCGTGGCTAAAATTGAGAAATAGGGTTCATTCACGGGTTAAATTGAGTAGAAACTGCTCTTTTGCGGCTGAAATTGACAGAACGCACCTATTCGCGGTTTATAGAAGATGCCCAGTGCTGGCCGTAGCAAATGCGTTATTTCACGGTTATTTGAGACCTTTTTACGGCTAAAATGAAGAAAATGGCTAGTTCGAGGTAGAATTGAAAAAAAAAAAAAACACAGTTTCAGCTAAAATTAAGGAAAAACGTCAATTCGAGGCTACAAATAGTGCTCATTCACGAGTAAAAATGGGGGGGGGGGATCTGTGCAACTCCTCTTAAGGAAAAACTGCGGATCCACGCCTGTGGGCAGCTTCACTGGCGAAAATAGCAGATGCACCATTGCCTTTTTGCAGGTTTATAACAGTATCTGGAGGTTGGAATCGCGTCAATTCACGTCATCATGCAGAGACTAAATTTGCACAGAAACTGCCACTATCCGTCAAAAAATAAATATCTGGTGGAAAACTGTCGTTTGAAGCCTTCCATTTCGGATTTTATGTCGAAAAACTGAGACTCCCCTCCCCCCCGAAAAGTCATACTTTTGGAGCTAAACTTTAAATTTTAGACTTGAGACGGTAAATAGAGCTGGCAGTTTCTCTCCCACCATATGTCTGTAAGGCACAGCGGTCAAAACACCGTTTGAGCTAACCCAAACACACGAAATTGCTGTCGAACCTTGCGAAAAATCAGCAAATTCGGTTTCCATGTTAAGCCGACCCTCAAAATCGGTTTGTCAGCAACCGATGAGCGAAAATGTGTTGGTTTTTTAGTGAGAAAAATCCGCAAAATTTGTTTTATGGAGCGAAATACAATAAATTTGTGTTTCTGTTAGCCAGATCAGGGAAAATGGTTTTGGAATTTTGGGGGTGGACAGCTGCCCCACGAAATCTGCGTTTTTGATTCTAGGGGAGGGCAACTGCCCACCCCTGCCCCCCGCTGGCTACGCCCATGATCTCCAGGCAAGCAAGCTCTACTGGACCAATCTCCTATCTTCCCTCATAACCATACCCTCTACCACTGCTCGCTTGGGCCCCTTTTGATGCTTGTTCTACCACAAAAATCTCAAGTTTTGACCTCCAAAATTACCAAGTGCCACGCCAGAAAGCCCTGGCCAAACCATGCCTCGTTTTATTTTCCCACAGAGTAAAGTTGCGGCCAAATCTACCGGTATGAAGTACCAATGGGAAATAATGAAGAGTCTGGGGCTTCAAGACGATGAAATCGCTAAATTCGCCGACGCCTCCTTCTGGCTCGGTTACTTCCCACCATTAGCCGTACAAGATTTAAAATCCGTCGGACTTCACGTACGTTTCACACCCGTAGGGGTGCTCTCCGAACGGCCGTTTTCAATTACCCCCCTTCCCACCCTCACCTTTTTTTTTAGGTTGATTGGAGAAGGAGTTTCATTACCACAGACGCGAATCCATTTTTCGACAGTTTCGTCCGTTGGCAGTTTATCCATTTAAAACAGATGGGTAAAGTGAAATTCGGCAAAAGATACACCGTGTATTCGCCTAGAGACGGCCAGCCGTGTATGGATCACGATCGTTCGAGCGGTGAAGGCGTTGGCCCTCAGGAGTACACGCTAATTAAAATGAAGCTTATGAAGCCTTACCCGGAAAAATTAGTGTACCTAATTGATTTAATTATGTTAAATTTTGCTGGTGGAAGGGGAGGATAATTAGTTGTTTTTTTTGCTGCTTAGTGCCCTAAGTGAGAAGTGCAAAGGAATTTACCTCGTGGCCGCCACTCTCCGACCTGAAACAATGTACGGTCAAACCAATTGTTGGCTTCGCCCCGACATGGATTATATTTGTTTCACGACAGTCAATAGCGAAGCCTATATTTGCACGAAAAGAGCAGCGCGAAACATGTCGTTCCAAGGATTTACTAAAACTAACGGCGAAATCGGAGATTTTGTGGCTTTGAAAGGACAAGTAAGACCCTTTTAGACTGTCCTGAAAACTCGACTTAATTGCCCCCTCCCCCACCCACCTTTTTTTAAAGGACATACTAGGCTTGGCCGTGAGCGCTCCGTTAACCTCTTACGACACTGTGTACACGCTCCCCATGTTGTCCATTAAAGAGGACAAAGGAACTGGCGTGGTCACTAGCGTCCCATCGGACTCGCCCGACGACTATGCCGCTCTGCTCGACCTCAAGAAAAAACAACCTTTGAGGGAGAAATACGGCATCAAAGATCACATGGTTCTTCCGTTTGAGCCGGTACATTGGTGAACACTTTGGAAAAACGAACACTTATAACCGACTCCTCTATCCACCCCAGATTTCCATAATTAACGTTCCCGAACTTGGAAATTTGAGCGCGCAAACAGCTTACGAGAAATTTAACATTCAGAGCCAAAATGACAAGGACAAACTACAAGAAGCGAAAGAATTAGTGTATCTGAAGGGATTTTACGACGGCGTAAGTTGGTCCGTTTTTACGAAACACTCGTATTTTAGCTTAATTATTTACTCGTTTCACTAGGTTATGCTCGTTGGAGACTTCAAAGGGGAAAAAGTTCAAGAAGTAAAAAAAAAGACGAGGCAACAATTACTCGACAAATCATTAGCGGCCGTTTATTACGAGCCTGAAAAACAAATAATGTCCCGTTCCGGCGACGAGTGCGTCATCGCTCTGTGTGACCAGTGGTATTTGAATTACGGCGAAGACGAATGGAAGGATATCACGCGAAAGTGTTTGGAGGATCTGAACACGTTTCACGACGAGGTCAAACGAAATTTCACCGCCGTTCTCGACTGGCTTCATGAACACGCTTGCTCGCGTAGTTACGGCTTGGGTGAGTTCGTCCTAGCACGGTCCAGAATACAATCTTTCATGTGTTTATTGCTTCTGGCAGGCAGTAAACTACCGTGGGATGAGTCATGGCTGATTGAATCCCTGTCGGACTCGACAATTTACAACGCTTATTACACTGTTGCTCATTTCCTCCAAGGGGACTCTTTCAAAGGTGAAAACGGCAACGCGTATAACATAAAGTACGTAGATTCAAATTTTGTAAATTAACTCGGATGCATTCAAATGCGTTCTCTGTTTCAGACCCGAACACATGACCCTCGAAGTATGGGACTACATTTTCCTGAACGGTCCCCTACCTAAAAAGTGTTCAATTCCCAGAAAGATTCTCGAAAAAATGAGGCATGAATTTCTCTATTGGTATCCCGTAGACGTCCGTGTCTCAGGCAAAGATTTAATTCAAAACCATCTAACCTACTACTTGTACAATCATACGGCTATGTGGCCCAATAATATGGAGCTGTGGCCCAAGGGGATACGCGCCAACGGACATTTACTCCTTAATTCGGCTAAAGTGAGTTATTTTTTTTTATGCGTGTGATTTTGCGCTGTTAATAATGAAGCGTATTGGCTTTGTAGATGTCCAAGTCAGAGGGTAATTTTTTGACTTTGGACGAAGCAGTGAAAAAATATAGTGCCGATGGGATGCGTCTCGCCTTAGCGGACTCGGGAGACTCCATAGAAGACGCTAATTTTGTTGACTCTGTGGCTGATTCGGGTGGGTCACTTCAATATTATTTTGCGTTAAATGTGAAGGGGATGTGAAATTTGGCTTCTTTGCCTCTCCCCTCCTTTTCCTTTATGTGCACTCTCCGAACAGTCATCCCAGTCTTATGGGTTTCCTTGGGTTCTATTGCCCTAGCTGGCTAACGCATGATTTTTGGTTCAGGCATTCTTCGACTTTTTACTTTGATCGAATGGGTGAAAGAGATGATTGGGGCAAAGTCTTCTCTCAGAAGTGGGAAATTCAACTTCCACGACGAAGTTTTCCTAAGGTAACGCCTGAAATAGTGTGGAGAGGGGTTCGTTCCCCTTCCTACTGCTTTTGACTTCTAAAAACGTGCCATTGTGCCATTTTTTGTTGTTCCAGTGAAATGAACATCAAAATAAAAGAAACCGACGAAAATTATCACAAGATGTTATTTAAAGAAGCTCTAAAAACTGGATTTTTCGAAATGCAAGCAATTCGAGACAAATACCGAGAGCTCTCAGCCAACCTGGGCATGCATTCGGATCTCGTAACGACGTTCATAAAAAATCAGGCTCTCCTGCTCGCCCCTATTTGTCCGCACGTCGCCGAGCACGTGTACTCTTTGATTGGCGAGGTTTTAATTTTTTCGAAAATTCGAACCTCTTAAACTGTATTTCGCCCTTTTTTATTTGGTGGGTTTCTAGACGACTTCTGTTGTGAGCGCTTCGTGGCCTGAGCCCGGTAAAATTGATTGGCCCATCGTCAAAGCCTCGACCTATCTCATGGAGACGGCTCACTCCTTCCGGCTCATGTTGAAAAATCACATGACGCTATCCAAAAAAGGAAAATCCAATCAGAGCGGCGTGCCTTCAAAACCGGTATATGCGGTCGTTTGGATCGCGAAATTCTTTCCGAAGTGGCAGGAAATAATTTTGACTTCGTTGAAAGACATGTATATGGTAAAATTGTTTGCATACTTTTCTGTAAATTATTTCACGGGCAATAATTGTGCTACCCCCCCCCCTCCAACACCAACCGGAAGAAAAACAACGGGTTTCCGGACAACAAATTAATCTCCGTCGAGTTGAATAAAAACGCTGAATTGAAGCAACACGCCAAGAAAATGATGCCATTCGTTCAGTGCACCAAAGAAAAAGTGGCCAGCGTGGGCTTACAGGCTCTCAACCTAACGCTTGAAGTGAATGAAATGGAAATTTTAAAGGAGAACAAAGACTACCTGATCCAAACTCTCAATGTAAGTTCGCTATTTCTCATCGTTTAAAAATCGTTTGACTCTACATTGGGACGGTGTTTTAGCTCGAAGATCTACGCATCTCCTACACGGATGAAGCCGACGTTCCGGACAAAATCCGACAAGAAACCATCCCAGGATCGCCATTTATCACCTTTCCACCACCACCGCCTGGAGTCACTCTTAAATTGATCAATCCTCAGCCCAAGAGCGGATTTTTTCAACGGGAGGTAACCATTCGTGATGCGATGCCATTGAACAACCTGGTTAACATCCTTCAAAAAAGTAAAAACGCTCACATTCTCACAGAGTCACCCTGTGATTCATTGTTCTTTCTTGTTTTTAGGGCCTGGTCAATCGTTTGATTTCTTGCGATGGGAAGACCCGGTTTTAGGACCGCGAAAGATGCCAAATTGCAACAACTTGACTGAACACAAAGTACGGCTGGAGAAGGACTCCACGTTTTACGTTGATTTAGAAAAAGGTCTCGTTTCTATAAAAGATAAAAACGGGATTTACCCTATTGGCGCCAGTTTGTGTTATTTTGTATGTTGATTATTTACGCCAACAAATTAAGACTACCTACTCTTTTTTTTCATTGCTCTAACTTCATGCGTCAATCCGCCCTCAAAAAATAACCGTCCACCTCAAATTTTAGCCTTTTTCTCTTCTTGGGTTCGCAATCGCGGATCCCATTTTCGTATACTGTATTACTGTCTATAAGGCAAATTTTGACGAAGTGCGGAGACCCCTCTCCGCAGAAAAGAAAAACTCAGCGGCCAAAGAAGTAGCTCTTCAAACTTGAATAAAGCAACCCCAAGGGGCTAAAATCGAACCAAAATACGAAATTGCACGTGCTACAAGCGGCCTGCTGGCGTATGGTGAAGGAAAACCCAAGAATTTTCGCACCCTAACCCCAATAAGAAAGAGAAAATTAAAATAGAAGAAGAAAATATCAATGTTTGAATTAAAAAACCAGCAGAATAAAAATAAAAACTATGATAACGTAAACGGAAAAAGTAATACTAAAATTAGCGCTGGAATTAATCCATAGCGTAAAACAATCCATTCAGAGACATCAAGAGAGCTGTTCGTGCAAACGCATATGGAGCTTCAAGTTATGAGCTCGGGCACACCTATAGTTACAAATTGGGCAGACGAAATTTCTGTTTTCGACGTGAGTTCGTATATGACGTTTAAGGTAGGGAAGCTTGTTAAAAGTCATGGAACACTTGGGACATTTAAACTGTGAGCTCGGAAGTTTTCGAACGACTCTCTGGGGTGGAAGAAAGACAGGCGTGGGCGTGGGGTTCGTCACACGCATTCTCGCGTGTACTTGGAGATGCTTCCTCAAGTCGTCGACTGTGACAAAATTGGCCTGGCACACCTGTATGAGTGTGAAACTTTAGAATGAAAACCCTGGAATCAAAACTGATTGCGAAGCGACTTACGTAACACATAAACGACTTGCTAGCCGATGGCTTCCTGACTGGAGGATTGATCGTTACAGGTGGCGTTGATACTCCGGAAGAGTTGACATCATCATTCAAGTCGCAAATAATGTCCGAGTGTTTCCACATATGGTCTTTAAGCTCGTTTTCGGTCACGTTACGACAGTCCGAACACAATGGGCAACACAGAAACGCTTCCTCCGTCTCCTCATCATTTTCAGGGCCTTTATCATCGTCAGTCAAATTGATGCAGTCAGCGAGCGTTCGAATGGACATTATTGTGCCATTTAAAAAGGCATAGACAGAAAATTGACTTAACTTTTTAGGCGAAACACGGGGGACACTTCGGGGGCACCTTAACTAAGACGAATGACCATCCTCAGGTTCTTCTGCTACCTACAAGTGTAGCCTTCCTCAATTGCAACATGACGGCTACGCCTAGACACTAGACTGAACCAGCGACCTTCTTAAAAATGCTTAGGTAGGCCAGAAATCTGGAATTGCCGGACCGGAAAGATAGAACAGCTCTTCATCTCTATGGCAAATAAGGCAAAAATATAGTATGAATCATTTTTCAGTGTCAACTCCGAATTGCAATCGCGTCAGCAGTAGATGATTGAAGAGCGCAGACCGCAGAGCCCCGTGAAAGGAAATTGTATCCCATATTGCGACACACTAGTTAGAACACCAAAATCATGAGATTCAACAAGACTACATCCCCAGGTTTGTAATTTAGAGTTAGCGATTCAAAGACTTAAAAGAAGGTGGCAAGACACGTGCTCCTCGATGGTAGAAAATTTCAAAAAAGACGACAAGTTTATAGTGTGGACAAGTGATGGTTGACTTTTTTTGACAAATTTAAAATCCCCTATTTGCACGACTTAGAGCTAATTTCTATCGAAAATGCCTAGCCATTACTCTTTCTGAATGCACCGCCAAAAGCTGCTAATATTCAAATTGAAAGCGAGTTTCCTGTATTTAGTTGAAAAAAGTGATATACGCATTGTAAAAAGTTAGAAAAATCATATCTTAATGGGTTTTAATTTTCGGATTATGGTGTAAGGGGCTAAGGGGTTATTTTGATTGCAAATGGGGGTCCGCCCTTTTTTTTTTGAGGGTACGAACTCGGATTTACCGAGCACGCTGGCGCCTAAGCTCTTGCGGCTCTTACATCTTACACCAAGGTGGTAG
The DNA here is from genome assembly GCA_038030265.1 of Corythucha ciliata. NCBI lineage: Eukaryota > Metazoa > Arthropoda > Insecta > Hemiptera > Tingidae > Corythucha > Corythucha ciliata. Next base: position 51,331,958 of record CM075943.1, read on the forward strand.
TTGGTAGTGCTTTGTAGAAAGGTGGAGCAGCTCCCCTCTTGCTATACTTTGGCGAGGTTGGGAATTGACGTCAGCCATAGACCTCTTCAGGAAGAAAACGATCGACTTTTTCTTTGCACTAGCAAACAAATGTACGAGCTACAAGTATACGAACGAAGGAGCACTAGTACCATAACGAAGAGCCCCTTAAAATCTCCAAAAAAAATGAGCGTTTCACGTTGAAGTTAGGTTTAGCAGATTTTCTGGACTTGAATCAGCCCGAAAAGGTTCCAGTACGTCCAGCTTTTTCCTTGGACTTCAGACCCGACGCAGTAGTGTACCGATTACGGGGGGGGGGGTTCTCCCCGGACCCTCTATCAGACAAAAATCGGTAATATTCGTGGCTATAGCTGCTATAAAACGCTGATTCATGGTCTCGCGATGCAACTTCCAGACTAAAATTAAGAAAAAAATCGCCGATTCGCGGTACATGGAGGCCATTCTACGAATAATTTGTGGAAATCAACGCAAAAGTGTTGTATTTGGGCAAACCTCGCGGTTAAAGTTGAGAAATCACGCTATAATATTGGCAAATAAAATACGCTTTCATGTTAAATTGGACAAAAATAGCTAATTCACGACTGAAACGGCGTAAAATCGCCCATTCGTGTATGAAAAAGGGAATAGGATGCTGAATGGCCGCAAAATTAGCACAAAGCGATGTTTCACAGCCGAAATTGGGGGAAATCGCTAATTTGCATTTTGCAGGTACAAAGTTGTGGAAAAACGTTAATTCGCGGATACAAAATTAAGAAAATCACTAATTCGCGGCAAAAATTGAAAAAATCACCAATGAGGAACTTGCACATTTTTCAAAAGTTGGTGTTGCTCAAAGACGGCTCTTCCATAAGTCTATTGCTCAGATTAAACTTTGATATCAGTCAAGGATGTTTTTTTCAGTGAATTTTTAAAAAGTTTGAGTATGGGTTCGATTACGTCAACACTTACTTTTTGAAATTGATGATGCGGGGAAGAGGGGGTTAGACGCGTTTACTGGGGTGGAAATTTTTCATGTTATTTGCAAACAAGCAATTTTAGAGTTCCCTTAGATGCTTCACAAGTAAGTATTTACGTCATTTCCCCTCACCATCCATCCCCTTCCGAAGAACTTTGAACCTTTTTTAAAAATCTTAAAACGCACCAATCGGGTTGCTACATGGTTGCTACTACCGTTGTTTATCTTCAGGTCATGGGTCAAATCACCGGTATGCTTTTCTACACAATCTGAGATTCATGCAATTTCCCCATTAGCCCTTAACCCGGCAGCGTCCGCTGTAAAGGACGTTCCTTTAAGAACGTTATTTCGGACCCATTTTTTAGTGCATTTCATTCTGAAAATGCACTATTGGTCTCGTCGTGATAGTGGCAAACATGGGTCATGTCATGTTTTTTTCACGTTTCAGAACCTCTAGAACACGAATTCAGTGGTCTCAAGGATTTATAGTATATATAATTCGTTACTGGAAAGGCAAAGTATCGTAAGCGCCAATTTTCGTGAATTTGAGTTTTTGGGTTTTTTAGATTCTATGGCACGTATATGTACATAAAACAACAACAAATTAAGCCAAAATTGGGTTAAAACTATTTTTTTTTAGCTTTGAAATTTGGACGGGAAAACGTAAGCGCCATCAAAAACATCGTATCCAACCTCTCAGCCAAGTAAACGACATGAGACACCCGCTTGGGATCGTATGCGCCAAAATTACTGTCGCTTACGATTAATTTCATGGCGTTTACAATTTCCCTCAAAAATGACGTTTTTTCGATATGAAATAGCTTTCTCTTGGTGCTATGACGTCAGTTCTTCGGAAGAAGATAGTGAGCGCCTTGAGTTTCGATCAAAAAAACGCCAGGTTCATGCGTACCTCAGCCTATACGCAGACTTTTTGTGGTCGTTCTGCCCGGAGTTGCGATGTTTTTCATATGTTTTTCATCCTTATTTCCCATTTAGGTGTATTTTGGTCTTATTTTCTGTGTTAGCCGTGGATTCCATGTCCTCAAAAAAAAAAAAAAAAAAAAAAAGGGCATGCTGCATTGCCAACGTCCCAAAAACTCTCTTCGGCGAGGAACTGACCAAGACTCGGCCAATACCGAAGTGGTACCTAAGTTTCCACCTTTCATCAAATAAGGTGTACAGTGGCTTCTAAGCTAAACGATCAAATGATGTGAGTTATCATCAATCATTTCGTCGGAGTTCCTCAAATGCATAATAATCCATCTCGATTGTTGGGCCGCGATTATGAATATGGCCCCGAGTGAAGTGATGCTGTGGTTTCCTGCTTTGGGGGCACGTCGTATTAGGAATTTGAATTAATAACAAATAAAGTCTCCCCTGTCGTCTTAGATTAAAGAGTCCTCATTTTTTAATCGTCAAAACTTAATTAAATGTCTCTTCTTCCACTCTCACTTTTTCTGGACGTCGAATTCATATAGGCCAGTCAATAAGAACATTAAAAATAGCTAAAATCGCAATTAAACGGCTAGTTCTGATTTTTTAGTATGTTGTTAGGACCAGCACCAGTAGTGTAAATCCAAGTTTTCAGCTTCGAAAGACTTGTGCTACTTTCGTGGCACTCGAAAAACCGCGAAAATTTTGCACTATTTTTGGATTTTTCACGTTATCTCCTAAAATATGCATTTTAAGATAAAACATAGAAAATACGATAAAAACCACATAAAATTTGCTACAATTTGAGACCTAATTTACCTCTGTAGAGCATATAATTACCTAGATGCAACTCCTTGAATTTGGATTTATTTGTCAAAAAAATTGAAATTTCAAGTTTTGGTCAACTTTTGACCCAAGTTTTGGCCAAAATACTCATCCTACGGGGAAACACGAGTAGAGAGAAGTTGTAGCAAATTTAATTATGTTCCATTTAAGCACACAACGATGTCTGTAGACCAAATAGTTTCATCAAAATCCTCGAATAAACAAAAAGTTTGGAAACTACATTTTTCTAAAAATGAATCTGTTGAGTTCCCACCCCTAAGTTTGTGTGGGTCCCAGTGCACACGAGCGATAAGTGTAGCATGATCATCGCTAAGCTAATCATCAGGACCATTCTCCTCTATACACTCTATGAATGGACTGCTCCACTAGTTTCTAATTGTTTTTCCACGGTCGCGGTGACATGTATCGCAGTGATCGGGCGAAACTTATCGCTCGTGTTCACGGAGCATAAGGCTGAATGAAAATACCACAAAATTGTAAGAATAAGGAAGTAACACATTTTCCAAAGTCATGCTGTCGTGATAGCTTGGGTGCCAAAACTCATGAAAACACGATCGGGTTGACAGCCAGGGACGTGAATCGTTGTAGGGTAGCACCTCTGCTTCCGGTGAGGGGCGGTCCATCGCCTCCACAATCTTGGACCTCTGATGGACATGGAATAGCTCTGGACCACACCCAAAGGTACAATTTTTGTGATTGTCTGGGGGGCCCAATCCAATGACCCAGCCGTTTCGCCGGTATTGATTTTTTAAAATGGTAATTTCTAGTCGCTTTTGGCAAAATTGTGTGAAAAAATAAAACTAGTTCAAGTCTCAGTTGAGTGATGTAATCTCTGACGCTACCTATAATACTGGTGATACGTTGAGTTTCAACATTTGTGGACTAAGTTGGTGGGCGTAGCAACTTTTTTGGAAACAACACCTATTTTCATCGCCCTGTACAGAATATTTTCCAGGCCAAAAAAAATCTGGCAAATATCGTTTCTGACTGTAACTTTCACCAGCTTTCTTTGAAAAATAGTGCAATTTTCATCGAAGGCTTCGTTCGATAGTTATAAGCAAAAACGTTCGGCTGAAGAAAGGATTTTTTGGAAAAATTACTCATTTTGCGAATTTCCCACTGCGTTTTATTGCCACTTATCGGGTCTTTATAAAAACGCCATACATGACTCCTTATAGGAAATTTAATGAGCTTTCAGATGAGTCTCTTCAAAGTTTAATCGGATGGATAGTTTTTGAGTTATAGGCCGAAATGTGACAAAAAATGTTTTTTTGCAGCAAATTTCAAATTGTTTGACGTTATGGCCCTGTCTAATGTTAATCTGCAAATGAAATTTCATATAATAGGTCTGATAGAATATTTAATCAGCTTTCAGATCCTTTTTTATAGAAAAAAATTGGACTACTACTTTGCGAGCTACTGGCAAAAATGTGCAGAAAAACGTGGCTTTTTTTTCCGCTTTTTTTTCCGCATAACTGATGCCACTGATTTTTCCTGTAGGTTTAAAGGCTTTTCACTTATGTAAAATTCAATTCTGAACCACTATGATTTCATGACATTTACCGATTGGAACAGCCATTTTAAGTTGCTGCTGCCTTAGAAATTTATATTAATTTTACCAAAAGTGGCTAAAAATTACGATTTAAAAACAATCTATACCGGTGAAACCGGGTCAATTTTGACAAAAGAAAGAACGATTCGACGCTGAATTCAATGCTTTTCAAAAAATGAGAGGGTATTATTTCTCGTAGAACGCGTCAATAAGGAGTTATAAGCAAAAAACTGAAAAAAGTGCCAAAAATGAGCAATTTTCGCGATTTTCTCAGAACGCACAAGGAAATTTTGTTGGATCTCTTTGGAATAAAGTGAAAAAATTGAAGACGAAATTTTTGTCCACGTTGAACTACCGTTTGACTGGACTATATGTATATGGTCTTTCGGACATCGGTGTGTGCTTAAATGGAACATTATTAAATTTGTTACAAATTCTCTCGGCTCGGCTTTTCTAGTAGGATGAGTATTTTAGCCAAAATTCGGGTCGAAAGTTGACCAAAACTTGAAATTTCAATTTTTTTGACAAATTAATCCAAATTCGAGGAGCTGTATCATGGTTACTATATGACATACAGAGGTACGTTATGTCTCAAACTGTAGCAAATTTTGTTTGGTTTTTAACGTATTTCGTACGTTTTATCTTAAAATGCATATTTTAGGAGATAAAGTGAAAAACCCGAAAAAAGTGCAAAAATTTCGCGGTTTTTCGAGTGCCACGAAAGTAGCACAAGTTTTTCGAAGCTGGAAACTTGTACTTGCACTACTGGTGCTGGTCCTAAAAACATACTAAAAAATCAGAACTAGCCGTTTAATTGCGATTTTATTGTTCTTGTTGACTGGCCTACATAGTGACTTCTCACAAATTTATTTTCCCTTTAAATCTTTAAAACCAACCATAGAATGACATTACTGCATTTTTCTAACGCCTTATCTTGCGTTAGAAAAACGCTCATGTGCACCGAGCCTTAGAGTGCAGTCAAAAAACTTTTTTATAAAAGGCTCCAAGCGGGTAGAACTCGTCCAGCCCGGAGACTTGGTTCAAAAATTTCATGTTAAAGTAGAATAATAGATCCGACGAGTGCCGAGTTATTGCAGAGAAGGGGAAAATTTGTAAAAATGCCTAAATTTGAGATGTTTGATAGAAATAGAATGGTGGTTCCTGACGTATTTGTGAATGCTGGCGATTGATTTGGTCGAATGAAAGCAAAATCAAGTTGATAGAGGGCCAATAATTTCCGCGTCATGTGAATTATAACTTGACAAGTTTCTAATAGACCCAAATTTCCAGATGGTTCTAGGAACTTCTGTTTAGAAAGTTAACTGAATTTACCACTTCTTTCAGTCCATAAGAAACTTGTCGATCTATAGTACTAAAAATACTTGTTTTCACCCATAAAGTTGCGACAGTTTTAAAATTGATGAAAATTTCAATGGTAGACCGACGTTACTGTTATTTCTTACGTAGTTTTCAACGTGGAATCTCACAAATCTCACTATAGTCTTCTTGAGTAAAGACCAAAAGTGCACAATAAAACCTGGGGGCCTATTCTCTAACTCCGAAGCAATAGCTTTTTGGAAGTCATGTGTTTATTTCATTCATTTTCTTCGAACAAATGAATGACATAGACACATGGCTGGCGAAAAAAATATTACTTCTTGTTAGAGAATAGGCCCCCTGGTTTTTGGGACTGGAATTGCAAGTACTATCTTCTGGCGCTTGAAAAACATGTAAATTCTTGGATGAGATCAATGAAACTCATTCTGTCCACGTATTTATACAACAAAAATGCAACCAACACCAGTCGCTATCATTGATAGCTTTCGATGCACGCCAAAATTGGTGACTTTACTGTTGTCATTCTTAAAATAGGGCGTGTAATGCGTTCAATTATGTTTTGTTTTTATGACTTGCCATAGTCCACATAACAACAAAACGACTATTTGTTTAATTTTTTTAAATGAATTTAACCCTCCACGGGAAAACGTAAGCGACAGTGAGCTGATTCAGTAAACGCATCCGCCTAAATCGTATCCACCGAATAACAGAAATTGTTTTCCCATGTTCGATCGTAAGCGACAAAACATGTTTAAAAAGTATCTTTGAAATTATGAAAATAATTAAAATGAATCACTAGGGTCACGTACACAAATTTTCAAGAGAATCAGACGACATTAAGTTGTCCTAAACAAAAAATGCATCTCCTGTAAAGTTGGCCAAGTGGCGCTTACGATACTTTGCCTTTCCAGTAACGATGTATAGATTGATTTATTTATAATATTATGGCCGTTTTCTTGTTAGCACGATAACTCTCGAAGAAATCAAATTAGCGGAACGCGCTTTGGCACAAAAATCAGTAGTCATAAGACCCCGGTCGGTATTGCACTTGGGCCAAATCGGTCGAGGTGGTGGTGGGGGGGGGATAGGGGTTAAATGGTCGAAAAATCACTATAAATCACCAGTTGATTCTAGAAGCATTATATTCGGTACGTATACTCCATGTTATAGTAGCCTTTGATTCCCATTTTAATTTTTCGAAAAATTCAAGGTCGTGGGGGTGGTCCTTCCGGTGTGGAAGTGTAAAAATAGCGTTGAACTTCGCTAGTTCATCTTAGTGCTCTAAAATTCGACTCAATAATTTAATGTAACGAAAGCACTGGGTTCCATTGAGATTTATCGAAAACTTTGATGGGGGATGAAATTTCAAAAAATCGCTTAAATTCACACGTTTAGGTATTATAAAATACGGCACAAAAATTTAATATAACAAAGCCCTTGGAAAACTACCGACACTTTTCGACATTTTTGAAGAGAGGGGGGGTGAAAATAGAGAAAGAAGTTCGGCTTAATGAAACAAATTATGGTTTCAAAATTATTACTTCTGGGACGGCTTAGGGTATCCGTATACAGAATGAAATGCACTCTTTCCGACCGCCAGCTGCCGGAGCGAAATTTTGGCTTTGTTTACGGGCTTTGAGGCGTTGTACTTTTTACTTGACTTATAAGCTTCCAAAAATTCCGCTAGGAGGGTTACTCCCTTCAAGATAGAAGGCATTATCTCAACAGTAAATTAGAGCTCCACAGGTTGATGATGATGAAATGGAGCCCCCAATTTCTCGTGAGTAAATAATGCCTAAAATGTTCTTTTTATCTACAAAGTTATACATATTTGTAATTTTGGGATATTAATCTTCATTATGAACTATTAGTTTCTTGATATTCTTGGGAATTGAAATGGAAATATGTTGTTGAAGTTGACGTCCTTCTCAACGGACGTTGCCTGGAGTGGCTGAAACTTTTTCCAGGTTGGATTCGTAGGTTATGTACTTCATGAATGACATTGCCCATAAAAAATAAGACCAAGTGTTCGAAACATCCAGATGATGTTGGCGCAAGACTCGCATCTGCCTTATGTTGTTTGTACCAATCTTTAATTTTTTTGGTACTGTATTCTAATATTGGCCGTGGTGATGGTTGTGTGGTTTTGATACTTAATTCTTTTGTTATTTTTGGTATTTTTTTGACTGAGACTGTTCATGGTATTTTTTTTCTTCAAATTATTTTGAAATCCTGTTCCTGAAAATTTGGTTTCAAATTTAAAAATTGGTATTAACAGTAAATTTGTTTTGGGTTTATTTTATTTTCCAAATTATTTACTTTACTTGCAAGATTTCGTTTGACTGAACTCCTTTCATCGGCTAAATACTGCAATTACTCTTCCAATGAATGGGCAATGTCACACAGAAATGACATTTTTTTTTTTTTTTTCTTGAGGGTACGGACTCGGATCTACCGAGCCCGCTGGCGCCTAAGCTCGTGTGGCTCTTACACCATACCCTGTAACTCCATCAGCTGTGCACTTCACACCCGTACTACGCGGGCGTTTCGGTCGATGCGCGGTTTGTCATACGCACACCGCCGTGAACGCACACACGAAGCCGAGTGAGCCGTGTCACAGCTCGTCGCAGCCTTATAGTGTAATGGGCAATAGCTGGATTCGAACCCAGGCCCGCTGGGTTACGAAGCGAGTATTGTATCCATTACCCCATCGAGGCGCTTACAGAAATGACATACATTTGGTTCTATTAAAATCCGAAGAGCAGGCAACGTACTACGTGAAGGACAGACCCTATTGACGCTATGTGGGTACCATTGATCATTTGTGTCATTTTGACAAATAAATAGGTGAATAAAAACAAGAAATAATTTTTTACTACAAAATTTACCTCATCGCCAGGTTAAGGGTTAGCAAAGCAAAAATTAAGAAAAACGTTGATTTTCAGTTCAAATTGGGGAAAAGTGCTAATTCTCAGTTGAAAAAGGAAAAAATTGCTAATTTGCAGCTTAAATTGAGTCAAACGCCAATTCTTGGCGAAAATTGACAGAAAGTAAGTCAAACCGCCGACTAAAGTCAATATAGCCAATGCACGGGTTGAAAACGCTACCACGCTGCTAAAATGTAGAAAAAGCGAAAATTCGTTGCTAAAATTGAGAAACATCACAGAGAAACAGTGTCGTGAAATTTAAAAGTTAAAAAAGATGATTTTTTAACAGAAATGAATGGATAGATATAAATTTTTTGGTTTGAAAAAGGTTTGAACAAAAAAATTTAGATTTTATAATTTAAATTCGCACCTTCTGAAGGCATTTTTGTGACTAAAATTCAGAAAAATGGCAAATTCATGCATGGCTATAGTATAACGATAAAAAGTACGCTAGATCTGCCGTGAAGCAATAATCTATACCTATAAAAGTTACATAAATTTGCTAATGCGGTGGTAAAATGAGAAAAACCGCTAATTCGCGGGTAATATTTAGAAAATAAAATAATCAGCCTGGGCCCTATTGCACAATGTTTTATTAGCTAATATTACAGCTGTTTTATTTGCTAATATTAGCTATATTATTAGCTAATAAAACATTGTGCAATAGGGCCCAGGTCAAAATTAAGAGAAAGGTTAATTTTAAGCCTAAAAATTGAGAAAATTGCTAATTTGCGGCTAAAAATGGAAAATATCGCCAATTTACTGCTAAAATTGCGCCAAATGCCAATTTGTGACTGAAATTGAGAAAATTCGCTAATTCACAGGTTTGAAACGCTACGACGCGTCCCCGCTACAATTTTAAAAAAGCCCGCTAATTCGCGGTTGAAATTGAGAAAAATTCTAATTTGCGCCAAAACTGAATATACGCCAATTTGCGGATTCTGAAGGTAACTTTTCAGGCTGAAATTGAAAAAAAGCGCCAATTTATGGCAATAGGTGAAGAAACCGCTAGTTCACGAGTAAACTGAGAAAAATCGCTCATGCATTGCGTATGGTGAACCAAAAAAATCCTAATTCGTGAAAAGTTCCCCTAGTTTGCGGCTAATATTGAGGAAAACACTTAAGAAAAACGTTAATTTCCAGCTAAAACTGAGAAAAGTGCTAACCCCCTGGTAAAACAAAAAATTTAAAAATCGGTAATATGCTGCTAAAAATGAGGAAAACGCCAAAACTCGTGATTAATTATGAAACATCGCTCACGGGATAAAAACGATACTTTGCTGCTAAAGTTGAGAAAATGCGCAAATTCATGGCTATGGGAGAAGGTGGGGCAAAACCGCTAATCTGCGGCTGAAATTGAGAAACGATACACTCGGCCAAAATTTAGAAAATCGCTAATTTGCGGGTTGAGTCCAAAAATCGCCCTTAACTGAGAGATTGGGGCCATGATGAGGCCAGCAAGATGTTCAGATTCAAGAGTGTGCTGGCTGGGTGGAATGGTGACTAAAATGTGAAATTACCCCCCTCCCGTCACCCTTACGAGATTTCAATCCTACCAAACAAACAACAAAAACAAATTCCTACCTACGCCACTGGCACTATCCATTCCATTCCCCATAGTCCATTTAGCATTTCCACAATTTCTTGTAATAAAGGAATAAATGCGGGATTTCGAACAAGGCTTATCTCTATACCAACAATTCGCAATTTTTCGCGAACGCTAATTTTGTCAGGATGTATTCAACTTCGTCTAATTTTTCCTTTATGGGCTAGTAAGTAAGCCCTGCGTGCTCGAAATTGAGATCAGGACACAGGACACAAACTTATTTACCTTGATATTCGGGTCGTGTCGAGGATTACCATATATAAATAGAGTGAAAAATTAATTAATTATCTTATACATTACCAAGGGCCGTTTGTAGCCCTAGCCTAACTGCCGGATGTATGCTAAACACAGACGCGGATTCGGGTTTTCTTCAAAAAGCAGGGACTTCAGAAATTGTATGCTTTGCCCTTCTAAAACTGGCTTGATAGCCACTCGCATCCTTCCAATCTAAGTACGACTACAGTCGCAAAAAAATGGCAAAAACTGACGATATTCGTGCCATAAAAATGACTAAACTTACTATTTACGACCTAAAAATAGCAAAACTGGCGATTGCAGCTCTAAAAATAGCCAAACTGACTTTCTCGCGCCCTGTAAACTGCTGGACGCACGATTAGCGCGCCATGAAAATGCCTTAAGGGGGAGTTGTACATGTGTTTCCTCGACCCCCCTCCAATCATACCTCGCCTACTCTGCGTTACGGAAATTACCGCCGTATTTCTGCACCAATCATGGACTTCAAGGGCTCATTTGAATCTTCAGGAAATTCCGCACAAGCGTACGATCTTGCTTTCCTCAATAAGTCGTCGAAAGAGTGTGAATTTTCAAGGTAAAAGTTTGTGTGCGTTTTACAGTTATTTTAGGGATGAAATATGAAAAAGGAAGGTCGTACGCTTGTGCGGAATTTCCTGAAGATTTAAATGAGCCCTTGAAGTCCACGATTGGTGCAGAAACGGCGGTAATTTCCGTAACGCGGAGTAGGCGAGGTATGAATGGAGGGGGGTCGAGGAATCACATGTACAACGACTCCCGACCTAAAAATGGCTAAGTGGCCCTAAACGTGGCCTTGGCTTCCTAAAAACAGCTAATAATGGCTAAAAACTGACGATTCGCGCCCTGAAAATGCAAAGGACTGAAATAATGGATTCCGTGCCCTGAAAGTATCAACACCGGTTGTTGAATTGTGTGTTGAAACAATTCGTTGAATTGTTTGAGAACAATGACGTTGCCGAAACCGTGGTCATGATTGTTCAAATAAAACAAGTGGGAGAAGACCTTCCTTTTGTTTTCTTTGCCTTCATGATGAAAAAAATTTCGCTCCGGCAGCTGGCGGTCGGAAAGAGTGCATTTCATTTCGTATGCGGATACCCTAAGACGTCCCAGAAGTAATAATGTTGAGACCATGATTTGTTTCGTTAATGTTTGACCCTTCCTCGTACTGTTTGATGCCGGGTTTGTTCAAGCTGAACTTAATGGGAATCAAAGGCTACTTCAAAATGAAATCATCCTACCGAATATAATGCTTCTAGAACCAACTGGTGATTTGTAGTGATTTTTTTACTAGTTAAAGCCATATTACCCCCTCCCCCATCCAAGTCGACCGATTTGGCCCAAATGCAATACCAACCGAGGTCATATGACTGCTGATTTCCGGGCTAAGTCTCGTTCCGATAAATTAATTTCATCGAGAGTTATCGTGCTAACAAGACCACACACTATCTTTATGGCCGTTTTCTTGTTATCACGATAACTCTCGTAGAAGTTAATTTAGCGGAACGCGCTTTGGCACAAAAATCAGTAGTCATAAGTCCCCGGTCGGTATTCCAATTGGGCCCAATCGGTCGTAGTTGAGGGGGGGGGGATAGGGCTTGAAATGGTCAAAAAATCACTACAAATCACCAGTTGGTTCCAGAATCATTATATTCGGTACGATGATTTCATTTTGAAGTAGCCTTTGATTCCCATTAAGTTCAGCTTAAACAAACCCGGCAGCAAAAAGTACGAGGAAGGGTCAAACATTAACGAAACAAATCATGGTCTCAACATTATTACTTGTGGGACGGCTTAGGGTATCCGTATACTAAATGAAATGAACTCTTTCCGACCGCCAGCTGCCGGAGCGAAATTTTGTTTTAACTAACGGCGAGAAACTCGCGTTCAATTTGGATTTTAGAATTTTGTCAGGATTAGCAATTTTCGATAGACGTTAACTATTTTATGTGCCCTTAAATGCGGCTCAAAGTCTTGCAAATCAGGGATTTTATTTTTTTTTCAAAAAAAAGTCAGTCTCCGTTTGTCCACACTAAAACTGAGTGTACGGACAGCCCGTGATTCAGAAAAACATCTTTAAAGTGTCCTTTACAAAAATAGTCATAAGTGGTTTCTTAGTTGTTTGGTGATTTTTCGTCACAAATGACGATTTCTTAGAAAAATTTATGATTTTTTTTTTTTTTTTTCAAAATGGCTTGTTTTGACCTGAAAAATTTGAACAAATTTTGTGATTTGAATGTGATAAAAACCACTAAAACCTCATCCAAAGCTATACGTTGAATCGAACTGATTATGCACGCCTACCAAAGTATCAAAAAATGTCGCTGCGGCAGCTGGGGTGTCGGATAGAGTACATTACACGAAATACGAATTTCGTTAATTCAACTTAATTAGCGATTATTCAGCAAGAATGGCTATAAAAATGTGCAGTAAAAAGGGAAATGTTAACTAATGCCGAATAATAGCTCAATAACTAAAAATGTCGAAACTTGTAGTAGTGTAATGCACTTAACCCGACAGCCAGCTGCTGGAGCGACATTTTTTGATACTTTGGTAGGCGCACACTGTGAATTCCACTTTTAGGATGACTTTGAGCCGCATTTTAGGATACATAAAATAGTTAACGTCTATCGAAAATGACTAGTCCTGACAGAAAATAGTGTGCTCTTTCAGAATCCATCACCAAAAGTTGCTAAAATCCAAATTGAACGCGAGTTCCTCGCAGTTAGTTTAAAAAAATGATGTAAGCCTTAAAAATCGTTAGAAAAATCATACCTCGAAGAGTTTTGATTTTCGGACCATGGTGTAAATGGTTATTTCGGTCGCAAATGAGGTCTACTTTCACCTAACTTTTTTTGCCACACTTATCCCCTTCCACCCTGTATATGTATATAAATTCCGGAGACCACTGAATTCGTGTTCTAGAGGTTCTGAAACATGACCCCCCCCCCCCGTTTAGACGACAAGGTTACTGGGCTAATCGGTCTGCAACGATTGTTGATTTCCTTCTCTTCATGTGCCAATTCAACGGTATACTTTTCTCCCAAATCGGACATTCATGCAAGTTCCCCATTGAGTCTATTTTGAACCAAAAACCAAATTTTACGCATTTAGCTTGTTCCAACCCAAATTTTAGGGATTTTTGATCTCTTAAGAACAAATTTTCGTTGGTTTGGCTCTTTCAAAACCAAATTACGGCGTTTCACGATTTATGACAAACCGAATTTCCTGGCAAATGTCTTCCTATAATTTTGGTTGATACAAAAAACTGATTAAGCTTGTTTAAAAACCTACTTTCGAGACTTTGGCCTTTTCAGACGACAATGCCACCGGAAATTCGCTCCTCCATAACCAAATGTCGTGGATTTGGCTTCTTCAAAACAGAATTAATGCCAATTCAGCCACAATTTCGCGTATTTTCCCACGTTCAAAAACAAAATATCGAGGCTTTAGCTCTTTCTAAAATCGGTTTCGCAGCTTTGAGTAATTCGAAAGCTAATTTATTTTTTTCAAAAGCCAAATTAATGAATTTGGGTAACTCAAAAAGCAATTAGCAAAAATTTTGTTATTTTGGCTATTACAAAGGCCAGTTACACGGATTTCCAAACGGAAAACCTCCGCATTCGTCTCCTTCAAATCCCAATGTCAGGCAATTTTGCTCTTTTAAACCAAAATTCGCAACATTTCGTGGGTTTGTCTCTTTCAAACCGAAATTTCTTGGATTTGACTCCTTCAAATCCAAACTTTGGTACTACCAATTAATACTAAAATAGCTTCCCATATCTTCGGTATTTGAGGAAGCAAAATAAGTTTGTAATTATTTTCCAACTTCCTAGTTCTAGGATCTATAGATAGCTCTATTAACCACAAGAAGATCTAGCCTCAAAAGCTCTAACCCCTCGCTCGGATCACCGAAAGCAGCAACCCCAAAATGCGAAAATAACAAAATGCTCTAACCTGAAAAACCTCGAACCAAAAAAAGCACTAACCACAAAAAAGCTCTTACTAGGAGAAACACTCAACCACAGAAAGCACTTAAACACAAAATTTTCAAACCAAAGAAGCTTCGACCCCAGAAAGCTTGAGTCGCATACACCTCTAAACACAACCAAAGCAAAATTGAACCACAAAAACTTTAACCCCAAAAAGAGCAAACGCAGAAAGTTGCAATCCCACAATTCTTTAACCACAAATAAACGAACCACAAAAAGCAGCAACTCTAAAATGCGCAAATAGCAAAACGCTCAAAACACAAAAAGCTTCAACAACAGAAAGCTCTAACCTCAAAAACGTTCCAACTAAAAATCCACTTAACACAAAAGCTCTTAGCTCAACAACACTCAAGCACCAAAAGCACCTAACCACAAAATGCTCTTACCCCAATAGCTTGGACCCCAAAAAGCTCAAACCGCAAGAATCCCTGACCACAAAAAGTCTAACCTCAGCAAAATTGAACTACGAGAACTTAAACCTCAAAGAGACCAAATCCCGAAATCTGGGACTCCAAAATGCTATGACCACAGGAAGCCTTATGCACAAAACGTTTTGTGGCGCTAAACAAACGATTTTCGAGTTTGGTAACATCAACCTTACTCTCGTTGGTGAAATCCACGATAAAAAATCGTAACTCGAAAGCAAAGCGCATGATAGGTCACTATCTAAAAATGAATACAAAACTCTCCTCTTCTACACGAACTAACTCAGCCGTCGCATCAGTGGTTTTTTATTTAAATGTATCTTGAGTCCATGTTCCGGATCCCCTTATCAGCATTAATTGCTGATTCTTAACCAACGAATCATTAGTGCTGATGAGGTGATCCGGCGGAACATGGACCCGAAATGCATTTAAATAAAAAGACACTAATGCGACAGCTGAGTTAGTTCGAGTAGAAGAGGAGAGTGTTTGTGTTCCCATTGTAAAAGCAGGCGAGACGAGGAAAGGGAGTTGTACTTTAGAATCTAAAAATGACTTTTTCACTCTCCATTTTTGGTGTAGTTTCACCCACAAATTTGTTTACATCCCAAACCACCAATATTCCGTATTTACTCTAAGGAGAAGCCGAAGATGTTTTAAGTAACGATTCAAAGCTCTGCGTTTATAGCATTTCGGCCTCGATAAATTACTATAAGGCCTCAAAACTGGCCGTTTTGATTCTGCATTTCATTTTGGAGGTCTAAACGTCAATACAGACTACGTGTGATATAAAAGTCCAACATAGGCTTCTGTATGTTAACGTTCACATTGCTCGGACGCGCATCATCCCACATGTTCCCACGTCACGTCAGAGCAATGTGAACACAAACAAACAAAAGCCTCGGTTAATATTTTATTTTTAGGGTTTTGGCTTTGTTCTTCTTCTACTTCTTCGTTTCCTTGTCTGGAATTTTGTATCATACGAGGGACAGCGTGTTCCCACGTCACGTCCGAAAATTCTGTATCAACCTTTAAAAAAGGTATCGGAAAATTCCGCGCCGTTAACCGACAGCGGTGCCCCGAAAAACTATTACTAATTGGAGGAGAATCTCGAAATGTTGCCTTTACGGTCTCGTAACTTCGATATTCAGTTTTAGAATGGAATTCGGGAGTTCACTGTTCTCTGCTGTTCCTACGCCATTGGTTCTATCGTTCAACACACTGTGTTTTGTGATCGGGCTCCCTCTTTCCATATTTAAGAAATAAATGAAGAAGAAAAAACGGTGGTTGTACCGAAGACATTCAAGAGCGATTCAGCCCACCAGAACCACCAAAACCAGAGGAGACATCCTCCCTGAAGAAAAATGTTGGATTTAGTTTGAATGAGAGTCAGTCATTCAGCCCTGTTGGCCCCCAGTTTCCTCATTTCCACAAATTTAACATACAAAATGATTGGCTTTTTCAGAGCTTGAGGTAAAATTACAAAAAAACGCCTCATTCTACCTTCCCATGGAACCACACATTCAGGAATTGAGCAGAAACTACGTGGCCATGAATAACGATAATAGGAAAGATTACGTTGAATGCGCAGAAAAGGTACGTTTTTTGACTGTGTCGGGTGGAGTTTCCTTCTTTTTTGGGGGAAATTTTGTAACATCGCCCGCCCGAATTTTCACAGGTGGTAAAATTTTTGCTCGACCATTCGAAACAGAAAGATCCGAATGAATTCGGTAAGATTTACCGAAGATTTTTGCCCGTTGGAAGCTACTACGACGGTGCTCGCGTGAAAGAAGCCACTGAATTCGATTTCAACGTCATCCTCAATTTAGGCTGCTTGGACTTTGTGGTGAATTTTTCGTTTTTCTACCGAGCTGGACGCTTCATGCTTCCGTTTTTTTTTGTTTTGTTTTTTTTTTTTTTTTAATTAGATCGATCGAAATAATGAGCCTGGCGGTTTCGTAAAATTACGCATTGACAAAAACAAACGTAAACCGACTCCCGGCATTGAGTACAGTCAACATTTATTTAATTTAAGTACTTCTTGTTCTGAGGATCTGATTTTTAAATTCGCTCAGGAAACTGATCAATCGTTGGACTAATGACAAAGGGTATATCGTCAGTCAAAGACTCAAATCCTACATGGAAAGTATCTCTCATGACTGGAGGGACGTGTCTCTGAGTTCTTTAAATATCCCCGGACAAGTAAGCATAACTGGATCGATTTAATTTCTTCGATTTAACCGTAAGTGTCTCAGCCAAGGGTAATTAAAAGTGGTCCAGCTGTGACTCTTGTTTTACAACTTCCGTCCATTGAAGACATCAGCATTGATCTCGTGCCAGTGATTGAAATAGACATCCCGCCTCCTAAAGCATACCGTTGGGGTGAACCTTTTGTAAGTTTTCTGTTTGCCTCTATTTCTCTCTCGTCCGTTTCAAGTCTTAACCTACTCCTTATGCTTACAGGACGGCCATTGGTTTCTCGTTCCAAAGTCGTACAAATATTTTGCAGCTCAAGACGAGAGCTGGAGGCCGTCATTTCCTTTGCAAGAGAGAGCATGGCTTGCCAAAGGAAAGATTAAACATGTCTTGCGTCTGGTGAAAGTAAATAAACTTGCTGTTCGCCTAAAACTGCGAGCTGCGCTGGTGCATTCTATCACATTTGTCTTGCCTCCATGTGATTAGATGCAACGCCCAGTGCACAAGCGTTCGTGAACATGACCTCGATTTGTTCGTTTCAGAGAGTTCGAGACACTCTTGAATTCAACGCGATTTCCAGTTACTTTATCAAAACTTTGTTCCTATGGAAAAAATTCGACAAGGAACTAGACTGGGAGAAAAACAGTCTTTCCTATCTGTTTTTCTTTGTAAGGCAGCCCTTATATTGTTTACCACTGTTCTAACGTCCTATAAAACAAATAACAGTCAACGCCCTTTTGCAGATGTTGAATGTTTTGCGGCAATGTCTCGAACATCACTCTATTCCGAACTTTTGGTGTGACGCTAATTTACTTGAGAATATCAAGAGGGCCACAACCGCCAATTGGGCATGTCAGCTCCAGCGTTTATTGAGCCGTCTGGAAATGTCCATAGAAAAGGCGGGTGACCAAAATAGGGAGGAAATGCGCCAAATATTGACCTCTCTTTTCGTTGTGCCTTCTGGTGCACCGGCTTAAGAATACCGGTGCTCAATATCGTTTATTTGCGTTAAAATTTCTATGTACCTACTTTTATCACTTTTATTTGAACCTTTTGAATACACCATTTGGTATAATTCGTTCTACTCACGAATATTAGTACTTTCGGTCTTCAACGAAATACGTGATCCCCCCCCCCCCTAGATTATTGCTTGTTCACAGGAGTAATTTACCGACCATAAAATTTTCCAGTGACTGGGACTTTAACTTTTAGTACCCTGTTAATACAAACTTCACAAGGATCCAAAACGAAATTTGACCGCTTTGGCCCTCCTTGCAACCCTAGATAGAAGCTAGTCCAACGATATATAAACCTGGATTGCTCACAGCGGACTGGAGGGGGCAGGTCGTCCCCTGATAAACAATTACCCTGTCCCTCTCCTTGTGTAGTTATGGCAACACAACTCTCTTCCCGTATTTACTTTGAAACTCCACCCCTCTCATCCATTTTAAGCTCCACTTGGAGCATATTTGATGGCTATTCTTTATCAGCAGTGATGAGCAATCCTAGGAACAGTCAGGTCCTGTTGTGACAGTTGTGACGTCAGGTTTAGATAGATACCAAGTTGCTTCGCTTGTGGTAATGCGCGGTTCTCAAGGTCGAAGGGAAAATCGCTCCCGTCAGAGAGGTCTGGCTCCGCTAGCACGTCTATTTTGCAATAGCAGTAGATGAGTTCAAGTGTGTTATTTTATGTTTTTCTTGTTCCAATGGTTAATTAAACACTTAATTTGAGAACTAAAATGACTTGAACGCACATTTAGGAGCTTAGGATGACTAAGTCAGTAAAATTGGCGTTTATATTGCAGCACAGAACACGGCTATCTAAAATTGCTAGCATTATTTTTCAAGTGTAAATGTTATGAACATTAATTCGGAATCAAAATGTTGATAGTTAGATATATGACTCATCATTCGTGGGAAGAAAAGAAACACGTTTTTCATCCCGTGGGCAGGGCCGTTTCTAGCCCTCGCGGAGCCCCTAGGCAAGACCTATAGGCCCCCTAACAGCCGGTGGATATTGTAAATGTATAATTAAACACAGACGCGGATTCAGGTTTTGCATAAAAGGGAGGGGCTTCAGAAATTGTATGCTTTGCTCTACTAAAACTGGCTTGACAGCCACTCGCATCCTTCAAATAGCTGAACTAGGTATTCCACCCAAAAAACCGGATAAGCTAACTATAGTTGCACCAAAAAATGGCAAAAACTGACTATTTTCGCGCCTTAAAAATTACTAAACTTACTATTTACTACGACCTAAAAATAGCGAAACTGGCGATTGCCGCTCTAAAAATATAGCCAAACTGACTTCTCGTGCCCTATAAATTGCTAGACGTATGATTCGGGTGCGGTGATAATACCTGAAAAGTTCACGATTCGCGCCCTAAAAATGCCTAAATCGACCATTCGCGCACCAAAAGTGGCCTTGGCTTCCTGGATATATGGCGTCCTAAAACAGCTAAATTGGCTCCTCGCACTCTAAAAATGAATAAAACTGACGATTCAAGCCCTTAAAATGCCTATACAGATGATTCCTGCACAGATACAGATTTTGTGGATCTAGCGGCTTAAAAGCCAATTTCGCGGAAAATCCAATTTTGTGGGGCTGAATTCTTCAAAAACCAAATTATTCGGATTTTAGCTCTGTAAAGCCCCAATTTCCCGGATTTTCACTCCATTAAAAATCATTATTTTCTGTGCTTTGGAACATCAGAACATCAATTTTAATCGTTTTAACAGAAGTGCCAAAAGATTGTAAAAATTAAGCCCGCGAGTGTAATTCCTGAACGATTATTTTATAATTAATTTTATTCCAAGCCGGGGGCCCCTAGGCGGTCGCCTACCCTGCCCACCCCCTAAAAACGGCCCTGCCCGTGGGGCTCGTAGTCCAGCATAAATGCACTTATGTTCGAGCTCGAAAACGTAAGGCCACTACTTCTGCTTAAGTTATTGAAATTCGGGCAATTAAGCGCTCCAACGAAATAGAAACTTTACTTAGGTAGAAACATTGAAATCTCATTTATGAAATCTAGGCACGTATTCAAAGACATTTCTTAAACTTCAATTTCCCTAAGTGGACGTCTAAACAGCTGATTTTTTTTCAATAACGGGCGCTTAAGAAAACTGAACGTAAACACATGCTTTTTGAAAAAAAAAAGTTAGTGATTAAGGCCCCAGCCTCCCTATTCTGTAACTCTTGCGTTAGCGAAATCAACAAGCCGAATAATTATAAAAAATCGGCTGAGAAATTTTGTTAACGCACGCGTTATCAGTTACAGAATAGGTCCGCTGGTCTGTTTTATTTAAGGCCCGTTCACAAGTTCTATGTTTGTGTTGACTGAGATGGATGACGGTGTTGTTGTCTTGGTGCTGGATGCTTCCTCGCCTTTACAACTTTTTTGAGTCGTTCTGGACATCCGGGAAAAATCCTGGGGATAGCACCCTTTACTAAAGTCCATCTTTCTCGTGGAATTTTATGAATTTCCCCGTTCGGAAGTTTGGTCTCAAAATATTTCAAGATGTCCTCTTCTTGAAAATGAAGGGCACAAACTTTGTCTTTGAAGCCGTGTACACACGGAGACTTTTCTGCCTGTCATTAAATTTTAAAGATTTTTAGGAATGTTCGTAATGTAAAAACCATAATATTATGTTTGTTTCTATGAAAAAACCAAGAAAAAACGGATAAATTTTGTAAAAATATCTCCTTTCTCCCTACCACGGAAACCCAGCTTAGAAATACCGCGTCTACATTAGCCCTGTGAACATAGGAGGGCAGGACATAAAAAATGGGAGTAACTTTTGGGGCTTGAAAATAAACAATTTATGTCGGAATAACAGAGAGATTTTGCAAACAGCTCCGTCAACGCTATTCACTATTCACATTTCAAGAACAAAATGTTTACTACTACCCTAGCAACGCGTACACAAAAATTAACTTTTGCGTTACAAAATCTCTCCAATGTAGGTACATACGGTGACAGGGACGGATTTAGAGTTTTTTGCTGGGGGGGGGGGGTTCTTAAACACTTTAGGTCTGTCGTCTGCTGGAAGCGTTTTCGAGCAAAACCGCGACAACGAGCGTACATCCCAAAGCCTTGAATTGAATGTGACATCGTCCTCTACAGTGCATGCATTCAAGCCTTTTTGATCTACGCTCGTTGTCGCGCCGCTCGAAAACGCTTCCATTGGACGACAGACCTAAAGTGTTTAAGAATCCCCCCCCCCCAGAACCGTCTTGAGACAACTCCCCCTCTTCATGCTCTCATTTGATAAAGATGAAGACGTTACAAAAATCCATGAAATCAGGTCTATTCTAAACTTAATTGTGAAGATAGAGCCAGTGAGGAAGACATCGAAATTGATCCCAAAGTGCAAAAAATGTCAGAGCTATAATCACACGCAGTCCTATTGTGGTAGGGACCCTGCATGTGTGAAATGTGCTGGACAGCACAGAACATCTGATTGTACCCTAAAGGACGAGGATGCTCCAAAATGCGTGAACTGCAAAGGAAATCACCCTGCAAATTACCGGGGATGCGAAGTGGCAAAAGCCTTGCAGAATATGAGGAACAAAGCAAATAAGCCGCAACTTACTGCAGAGCCTCGCAGCCGCTCCAATTCAATCGGAAATAGTGAAAGACGTAAATCCCTAACGATAGTCGCTGCCGAAAATAATGTTAAGAAAACCACTCATGCAAAAGCGGTGGCTCCGCCGAAACAGCACTCTAACAAGCCAAAAAAGCAACTGTATGAAACAAAAAGTGACATATACTCTTGAAGTGAGAAACTTGCTAAATGCAAAGCGAAAAGCAAGGAGAAAATGGATGAATAATAGAACGTCTGAAAACAAAAACATACTGAACAAGTACTGCCATCAACTAAAGAAACTGATTAGAACAGTAAAAAACGAAACAATAAGCAATTGTTTAAGCACATTAAGCGCTGAAAAAGACACAGAATATTCTCTTTGGAAAGTTACGAAATCCATGAAGAGACCGATAACCCATTCTCCACCTATAGTGAAAGCCGATGGGACTTGGGCTAGGAGTAATCAAGAGAAAGCAGATTTATTTGCGAATCACTTGTTTGAAACGTTTCAGCCGTATCCGACGCAGACTACAGAGGAAATTGTTACTCAGACGTACAAAACTGACGAGTATGAAATACATCCAGTAACGTTGAAAGAAATCAAGAGCGAAATAAAAGACAACATCAACGCTAAGAAGTCCCCTGGTTACGACCTGATTACAGGTAAAGTAGTGAAAGAGCTCCCAGAAATAGCATTAAAGAAATTACTTCATATTATTAACGCTGCGTTCAGATTGAAGCATGTACCTTCTCAATGGAAGGTAATGATCCCTAAACCAGGAAAATCACCGAATGAAACAACAGGATATCGTCCGCCTATATCTCTTCTACCAGTCTTATCGAAATTATATGAAAAATTGCTATTAAGAAGGCTTAAGCCGTTTATAGAAAACCGAAAACTAATCCCTAATCACCAATTTGGCTTCCGGCATCACCACTCAACGATCGACCAAGTACATCGAATAACAAATGTGATCGAAAAAGCGTTAGAAAACAAACATATTGCATCTAGCGTGTTTCTGGATGTTGCTCAAGCCTTTGATAAGGTGTGGCACGAAGGGCTTGAATACAAGCTACACAGGGACCTCCCTAGACAATATTATCTGCTGCTAAAGTCGTACCTGGCCAATAGACACTTCAGGGTGAAGCAAGACGACAAATACTCGGACCTAAAGGCCATATCAGCGGGAGTACCTCAAGGCAGCGTTCTCGGACCAGTCCTCTACTTATTGTACACAAGGGATCTACCTTCAAGTGACGATGTCACTATTGCCACATTCGCCGATGATACAGCCATCTTGGCTGTTGGAGAAAACGTTGAGCAAGCTACAAGGAAACTGCAAACAACTGTTGTCAAGGTTGTCAAGTGGACTAAAACATGGAGAGTGAAGCTAAATGAAAACAAATCAGCTCATGTGAATTTCACCAACCGCAAAATTGCCACCCTGGACGTCAATATTAATTCGAGTAAGGTTCCGTATGTTGAGTCAGTAAAATATTTAGGTATGACCACGGGAGTGAAACTTACACGTAAGAAAACCGAGGAACGAAGTTTAGTTTGGTCGCCATTCACGGGAAGCGCTAAATGTTTTTTAAATTACATTTTAAAGATACCCCGCGGCCCTCCTCACAATAAATGTCAGTTGGGCGAATAAATTTGTGAAACTTTGCATATCCACTCCATTCACTCCAAGCTGACGCTGTCACTTTTGAGACGTGTGCGAAGTTGAGCGAATTCGATTATATTTTATTTTTAATTATTTTTTTCGAATATATTGTTGTTCGGCAAAATGGGCCACGAAAAATGTATCGTTCCCGGATGTTGGTCGATGTATGAAGCTGGTGGCGTGATCGGTTTTGTTCGAATTCCTAAGGATAACAGGTTCGCTGATTCTATTTTTATAAAATTTAGACGACATCTAGACGGCAATTTTGTGGTTTTACTAACGCGTACATTTATTTGTGTCTCTGAGAAGTCAAGTTTTAAAGAAATAAATGGGTATTCAAGCAAAACTTTGGTTTTTCATTTATCTATTTCTGTGAATATTCAAGGCTGGACTGGAAAATGTTCATCTCATACATTTTATTAGTGCATTTCATCATTTTTTTAGGCGTTTTCCAGAAAAAAAAATTGGATGATTCAATTTGAACTTGAAACATCTGAATACGAAAGTGAAAATTAAGGGAGACGATAAAGGCGAATGGTGGAGAGGAAGGGGGTTCGGAAGTTCCCCCCGTACGTCGCATTGTCCACCGAAGGTTCGGTCGCTATTCACTTGGATCGCCACCGTCGCTCAAAATCGGCCTCACTTTTCCCCTATTCAGATTCTTCTCTATAGAGTATTAAACCGCTCCCCGGGTATGACACTTGACTCCAAGCTGAATTGGAAGAAGCACCTACAAAAGAAGAAAGAGGAGCTCAACATCAAGTTCAGGAGTATGTATTGGCTAATGGGAAGGAAGTCCCAATTAACTCTACACAACAAAATTCTCATATATAAACAAATTCTGCGGCCTATTTGGACGTATGGAATACAGCTTTGGGGCTGTACTAAGAAAACAAATGCTAAAATAATCCAAACCTATCAAAACAAGGTGCTGCGCAGCATTGTGAACGCGCCATGGTACATGCGGAACGATGACATTCATCGCGACCTGAAAATGGAAACTGTTGGCGAAACCATTGCCAAATTCGCTCGGAAGCATCAAAGACGCCTCCTCAAACATAAAAACCCAGAGATGTCGAATGTCCTGAATAATAAGAACGAACTCCGGAGACTCAAGAGAAATAAACCATCGGACCTCGTAGTGTTGTGTTGACGTTTGTAGTGCGTGTGAACCTGGTGCACTAAATTAATTATAATACAAACAAAGGATGTGACTTGTTGAATGACTATCCTAATAGTGAACTAAGTTATGAGATTTGATATTGCTAGATGAACTATGATTTTGCTTAATTTGTTCAGTTGAAATAAAATATCACGGAAAAAAAAAAAAAAAATTGGACGACCGGTCTTGTTCTTCAATAGAGAGCTTGCTGTAAACTGCACTCGCTGACAGTATGAACAGATTAGCTTTCGAATTGGTGATGTACGTATGTGTGGGTGGCTACAAGTTGGAGGTTGGGGCAGTCGCCACCCCCATACACCGTAAGATTGGAAAACAGAAAAAAGAGCGGAGGAAGCATTATTTTTTATGAATCCGTTAAAAGAAACTCAAATCGAGAGTTTAGAACAATGTTTGAAGAAACAAGGTATTGTTGAACTCTCAATCTATTGAAACCAAGGAGCCTCGCTGCCTCGCATTACTCAGCAGATGAAGAATCAACCGGATCCTCAGACTGAGAATGTTGAAGATTTCTTTGAATCAAAGGAATCTTGGAAGGCATGAAGGAGAGATTCAGTCCACGAGTTCGAGCTTCTCGTGCTCATTCCGCAGAACATAATAAAATTCGACTTGACGGAACTGGAACCTCAGCTTCTTTGCATGTAGAGTTTATTGAGTCAAGTTCAATATACTTCTAATTACTGAACAATGAAGACTCTTTCAACGACTGATCAAGTTGAGGGTTCAGAAGTCCAGACTCTCAACCTTGTGGCCATCAGATGGCGCAGGCTTTGCCTATCTTGACAGAAATTACAGCCCCGTACCCTGCGTAACAGCCAAGACTCAAGAGTCGTCTTTTGCCAATCTGGGCGCCCATTCTTTGCCCGATATTCTGTGCGGGAGGCACACGACGAACTTATTTTTACCGTTTGACTTTTAAAAAAATCTCTTGTCCCCCACGCACAGGCCAAAATAAATAAAATGGCCACATTTCAAGCCCTGGGGGCTTATTCTCTAACTCCGAAGCAATAGCTTTTTCGAAGTCATATGTTTATTTCATTGATTTTCTTCAAACAAATGAATGAAATAAACACATGGCTGGCGAAAAAAATATTGCTTGTTGTTAGAGAATAGGCCCCCAGTTCACGCGATGCAATGTTTGAAGCTAAATTGCATATGCTGGATTTTTAAAAACATCCGGTCACTGCCAAGGAACATAATATGTTTTTAAAAAACCAGCGTGCAATATAGCTTCAAACATTGCACCCCGTGGACAGGGCTTTAATTAAGAAAGTAATGTAATTAATGCAGAATTAAGAAGAGGAAAAAAGACGAGGGGTGAAAGGACGGGGGTCGAGGTATCATCTGTTCAGTTTCCCGAACCCCTAGAAGGTAGAATGTTGCCTGAAAAAAGGTCTTTTGAAACAAATCTGGGAAAAAGTCGGACATTTCTTGCTCAAGTACTTAGGTCCGTTCCATTGTTTTGCGAGTGCTACACTTTTGAAGACAATCATCTGGTTTCATTCAATTTTTCAGAATACGTCAATGAAATCACACGGTTTTCTACACTAGTGTAGCCCTAGCTAAACAGTGGAACGGACATCTTGTCTGTCCATATGGCAATACATTTCAGTATAATGTTCAAACGAAGCATTTTGGTTTTTCGTTTCACTTCATCAGAGGGATTTAAGAGAAAGGGTAATAAAAATACTTCAAATATGTGCCAATAATTTCATACTAAGCCCCTCCATATGGGCTTCCAAATGGGTATAATAAAAAGAAATAATTCAATTTCTTGAACTATCATTCAACCAAACAAACCTAAAACTTCACTTTTAATGCTTTTAACTACTTTGAACACCAGCTACAGTAGAAGACAGGACAGAAAAGTCTCCGTGTGTACAGGGCTTGAGAGTTAAATCCCGTTCGGCTTGTGGGGTTGCAGAATTCCATCTACCTAGTTAGTTGATCCTACGAACATTTTTCATAAATCAAAAACGGAAGCCTCATAGGCATAAGGGAGGCGTGGGCGGTGGGAGTTTGTGGGATAGGGCTTCAGTTTCCATATATTATAGACGTTGTCGGGAGGTAACAAGGGGGGGGATGGAAGCAAGAACCCAAAAATGAACACAAAATAACATAGATTTTGGTATAGGTGGTCTAGCTGAAACAGCAGGTTTGTTTCAACATCCCCTAGAACTGTAGTTGAAACATATTCTAAAGGAACCTAGAAATCATTAAAATCAATTTGTTCTACTTGTAATTTATTGTTCCGGTTAATTTATGTATCATTTCCAGGGATTACGATTGGCTGCTGAGGGCAAATGCCCCAGGCAGAAGTTCATATTCGTACTCAGCTCATCATTATCTACCCAATGGAGCTAGTTTCATGACTATGTTCTTCCACTTGACTGGGACTGTCGCCAGCTCTCGGTCGGGAATTCCTAATTTACTGACCCTGAGTTATCTTTACTGATCAGGTACTTGAAATGCTCAGATCGAGGTTACATTTTGCATAAAACAAACCAGACGGGTTTTCCTCAGAGTGTTTTCTCTACTGACCAGGTACTGGTAATGGCTCGAATCAACCTAAACTTTTGCATACAGTTTTACGCGCGGGTCAATACGACTTGCCCTGAAATAAATCACGATCGGTTGAGGGAAACTCGGGAAATCCTACTGACCAGGTACTTACAATCGTCGTTTTGGCCAAAAAGTAAACCGTACAGCTTGATTCGAGCATTTCAAGTGTCCGGTCAGTAAATTAGACACTCCCGGATTTTCCCGAGTTTACCGCAACCGATTGAGATCAAATTTTAGGGCGAGTCGTATTGACCCACGCGTAAGTTGTTTGCGAAATTTCAGCTCGTACCGAGCATTGTAAGTACCCGGTCAGTAGAGATAACCCTGGGTCAGTAAATTAGGCACTCGATCTCCTCTCCGTCTAACAGTGATGTGAGAGGCCGTGCTTAGAAAGTGGTATTTCAGAAAATGAGCTCACAGTGACTTTTAATTCACACAATCATGTCAAATTGCCTTGACATTTAAAAAAAAGTTTAAAAAATCACTGAGTGATTTTTGTGCGTGTCACTGTCACGTGCCGGTCTAGTATAAATTATTGGTCCCTAGAAATTGTGAGAATAATATTTTTATTTTTGCCGAACAAAATTGTCACGTCTCTATTTTCACAGTTGGTCTAGTCATGTGAATCAACGAATTATTTAGCCCAATGGCAATGGCCATCCCAACCGAAATAGCTCCTTAAGCTCTTTGCGCTCTGGCTTTTGAATCAGCGTGGCCGTACTCATACATAACCTGCCAGTCTGATATGATAAGAAGATAAACTCAGTGTCAGTCCCTCCATGTGGGCTTGTATTTGGATTTGATCTTGTGAAACTGTTTCGCTACTTCGGACAAAATACGACCTTTTTCTGTAGAATAGCCAAGGTTTGTAAAACATTCCCGTAGTTCTTATTATTTTTTCAGAAGAAGGCATTAATCTTTTTTTGTTGTGTAAACCACTGAGGCATACTCATGGTCAACCAGCCGATCCCGGCTACTGCCTCCACGTTCCCTTATTCATCGCCACGGGGAGTTGACCCTCACGCGTGTTGAAACTTCGCACGCGGATGCGGAGCCTGTGCTTAAAAACTTGAATGTGAGGGAACGTCTCGTTTACTTCCCCACGGTGGCGGATGTAAGGTCAAGGGGCTGTAGTCTGACACCCGAGGGTCCTTTCTAAATGCATCCTCGAGACCTCACAGTGCCACAGTAGCCCTCCATGGAACCAACCGCTTAGACCTGAAAAGCCCCCCCCCCCTCCGAGCCCATTTGACTTCACCGATTTTTGCTATTAAGGCCCTGAACTTGCAATTTCACTTAAACTAACACCCGACGACCTAAAACTTTCAATTTCGCGGATATTCAGCCGAGAAATATGAAATTGTGCTCGAATAATAGGACCCGAATAATACGAAATCATCGAATTTCACGGATATTTACCTACAAAGTGTTGTAATCTTGTTGGGGGTACTGTGTGGGTCTCGTCAGCCTACGTCGCGGTCGGTCGTGGCCGGCTAGCCCGGGGTGCGGGGTCCGAGCCCTCAAAAAACAACTTGCCCTGAAATTTCAATCAGGCGACCCGTAACTTGGAGTTACGCTGAAATTAAGTCCCGAAACTTGGATTTCGAGAAGAGAAAGACTTGAATCTGTAAATGTCGCTTATATTGTCAGAAAACTTGTAATTTCGCTCAAATTAGGGCCCTAGCTTGCAAACTCAAATTTAATATGAGAATAAATTCAAAGATGAGGTCGCCGTCGGGATCGGTTGTCTATTTCACTCACTCGCAAAATTTTCAAATGAAGGTCGTCAAATTATGAGTTATTATGGGAAAAATTAAATAGTAAAACAAGAAGATAGATTAAAAGAAAATAACTGTATAACTTCGTGAAAAAGCTAAACCAACAAAAATTGTAGATCTACAGTAAAAACCAGATCTGGCAATCCTCTGTCCCAACCCATCCTGGCAACCCACCATTCTTTGGATTTTGTCTGGTGTTTTCCTTTGTCGGTCGCCTTCCTCCATTCTTAGTCACCCCCACCACCTTCACCGTGTCCAGCCAATGCATGGAGTAAGGCCAATTGTAATGCCTTCTGCCTTACTGAGTAAACTTCCCCAGAGGTCTAACCATTCCCTCAGGCATTGCCGTCTTTAGGCGGGGGCCCGACAGGCCCTGGAGTCTTCAGATTTTTTCCCTCAATATGGGAAGTAAGAATTCATCTCATCATCAATCGATAGGCGACCAACGTAGATCCAGCCTTGGATAAAATATATATTTTTTAATGAGCCGTTAGGTGCAATGAGGGAGCTTAAAGCGGCCCACATATAAGGGTGCACAACAAAATTGAACGTGCACGGATAGCATTGATGGGTTGCACAACACAAATGTATTGTGCCGAGTTCGGCTCTTTTCACACATACGCGGTTTCCCGAGGCGCGGTTGCTTCGCGCCGCAAACGCAGAGGGTGCCTCGCACGTGTGAACCGAGAAACCTCTTCAAACCGCTGCCGCGTAGAAACCGAATTTCGGTTCACACATGCGAGACAACCACCGCGTTCGCGCCGCGCAGCAACCGCGCCTCGGGAAACCGCGTATGTGTGAAACGATTTTATTTTATTTACAAGCATCTGAAAAATAAAGCAAAAACCCAAATATTGCGCAATATAATGAACGTGCATAGGATAAACGTCAAAATATTACACAAATTTATTGTGCAATAATCTCTTGTGCGTGTATAGACTACTTAAAAATAATAAGGGGGGGGGGGGTTCTTAGCTAATCGTGGCAAAAATAGTGCTACACCCAGATTCTTGGTTGAAATTGAGAAAAAGCGCTAACTCGAAGCCAAAGTTGACAATATGGCCCCTTTCACAGCTAAAATAGAAGAAAAAGCGCTGATTAGGGACTAAAATTGAGCAATGAATTCGCGGATGTAATTGAGAAAAACACTAATTTGTGCATAAAATTAAGGAATAGCGCACAATCATAGCTGAAATTGAATAATCGGGAATTCACTGTTTGCGGGGACAACTTTACGGACGGTTAAAAACGAGACTAAGTGCTGATTCGCGGCTAAAATGAAGAAAAAGCGCTCATTTACTGCCATCATCGAGAAAATTTACGGTTTACAACGGCCACTTTGTAACTGAAATTAAGTGCTGATTCATGTCTCGTCGTGTCATGTGAACGAGAAAGAAATTGTTAATTCGTGGCTGATAATCGAGAAAAACGGACTACCATGACAACGAGAGTGAGGTATACCCAGTTACCATAGTTTTTTGGCGTGCGGACCAGTCCGCTCCGCTTTTTCTCGACTTTACCCACGAATTTAGCTATTTTCCTCAATTTTAGCAGCGAAGTACTGTTTTACCTTGTGACGTGAATTAGCTATTCGTCTAAATTTTAGCCCCGAATCAGCGCAATTTTAGTTCTGGAAGTTTCTTCAGTACCTTTTCTTAATTTCGGCCACGAATATTATAGCAATTTCCAACATTTTAGCCACGTCTTGCCCCAAGAACAGCAAATTAGTGCGTTCTCCAAGTAGTTGCCTAAGGACCTCCAGACAATAGGGATCAGCGTATTTTCTCTATTTTAGCTGCGAAATTGCCTCCAGAAGGCGCCAAGACAATGCAATGCATTTTAAATTTAAAACGTTTCATTTTAATGAGCCAACCCTACAACAACAAACCCAAAATCCATGGAATTTGGTTCTCACCAAGCACAAAAGCAACGTAATTGGGTTTTAAGCAAGTCCCAAACCTACGAAATTGGGGTTTCAGTTGTTCAGCTGGGAAACTCCACGAAATTAGCGTTTAAGTGAGCCAAAGCGCGCAAAATTGGTTGTACAGCGAACAAATCCCACTCGTTTTAATGAGGCAGAATCGCCAAAATGCTTTGATTAGTGTGCTAAAATTGCGTAATTGTGGTTTTGAATGAAACATCCCGCAAAATTCGGGGTTCATAAAAAATCGGCGAATTTTAGGGGTTTCAGAGAATGAAATCAGATATATTTCATTTTTAGAGGGCCAGACATGCGAAAAGTTTTTTTTTGTGGGAAGAACCTGGCGAAATTCGTTTTTAAGCTACAAACAGGTGCGAAATTGGGTTTTCAGCATTAAAACAACAGCGAATTTGGGGTTTGTTTGAGCCAGAACCATGAAAATAGGTTTTAGCGAGGAAAACCCGCGAAATTGTTTTTAGGGAGACAAATCTGAGAAAAAATGGTGTCTTTTCATCACGCCACCCCGTCAAATTGGTTTATCAGATACAAAAATTGGAGAAATTGTTATTTTTAGTTAGCGAAATCAGGGAAATTATTTTATAGTGCAAACCCACAAAAATGTCGTTTAGGCGAGAAAAATCGACGAAATTTGATTCTAGAGAACGAAATCCGAAAAAATTCGCTTCTTAATCAGCCAGACTTGCAACAAAAATTTTTGGTAGAAAAATCTTTGGATAAAAATTGCGAATTAGAGAACCTCACAAAATCGGTGGTGACCCGTATGATTTGTACTTTTTGATGGTATTATCTAGGGGTGGGCCCCTAGAATGCTCACCCCTGTCTCTGGCTACGTCCATGGTTCTCGGTTAAAAGTGAAAAAGGGTGATGCCAGGAAGTACCCCCCCCCCTCCCAAGCCACACCAGAGGGGGCCCAATGATATCCCGGGCCCGGGGCCCCAACTTTAGTACAGACGGTCCTGCCCCTAGGCGAGTTTTACCTCCGCCCTTGACTGAAATTCATGTTTGGTTGTGGTTTTCTTTTCCAGATGGTACACCCTAAATTAGGGACCAAAAGGAGTTTGACCTCAAAAGACTCCAAAAATGAGAACGAATCGCCAGTATTCGAAGATGTTGAACTCATTAGCGACAAAAACTTTAAAGACGAAGATGATTTGGACAGCTCAGATGATGACGACAACGACGACGTTGATCCCTCAGGGGAGGAGGATGAGTCAGACGTGGACGACGACGCCGATGATGATGAGGAAGAGGAGGACGGTGGTGGCGCCTCTGATTCGACCGTCAATAGTGAAGATTTAGACGATGACAACGAAAGCGACAAAGAGGAAGAGGACCGTGCAGACAAGACGAAAACGAATGCTATTAAAAGTGTGGAAACAGACGGTAAAGTTCATCAGCCTGACAAGAAAGAAGAGAAGGCGGACGAGTATGCCGATGACGACTCATCGGACGAGGAGGACATACGGAATACCATCGGTAACATCCCAGTTAATTGGTACGACGATTACGAACATATTGGCTACGACTGGGAAGGTAAAAAAATTATAAAACCCAACCAAGGCGATGAGCTCGATCAATTTTTGAAAAAAATGGAAGATCCGAATTTTTGGAGAACTGTTCGCGACCCTCAAACTGGACAGGACGTTATTCTCAGCGACAAAGATATTAATTTGATTAAAAGGTTGGAAGGGCAAAAAATTCCTGATGAAACGTACGATGAGTACGCTCCGTACATTGAGTGGTTCACATCTGAGGTGATGAAAATGCCTCTAAGGAAGTTTCCAGAACACAAAAGATCATTCGTACCCAGCAAGAACGAAATGAGTCAAGTTTCCAAGTATGTCTACGCGTTAAAAATGGGGTGGATGAAATCGAGACGAGCAATGAGGCGAAAAAAGAGAAAAGAAGCTCAAGGGCCTAAGTTTTATATGCTGTGGAGTACAGACGATGTACCGGAAGAGATGCGAAGAATTCAAAATCACATTCCAGCGCCGAAACGTCGTCTGCCTGATCATTCAGAGTCTTATAATCCTCCCGAGGAATATCTGTTTAATGAGCGTGAAATGAAGAAATGGGAAAGAGACAGAAAATCGCTGGGCAACAAAAAACTACACTTCGTTCCTCAAAAGTTTAAATCACTGAGGGAAGTGCCTGCCTACAAGCGGTATGTCAGAGAACGTTTTCTACGCTGTCTGGACTTGTACATGTGTCCGCGAGCTGTCAAAATGAAGCTGACGATAGAGCCTGAGGACCTTGTCCCACAGCTACCTTCACCGAAAGACCTGCAACCCTTCCCCACAACGCTCTCCGTCACCTACCACGGTCACACCGACATGATCAGGTCACTGTCGCCCGACCCATCAGGCCAGTTTCTGGCTTCCGCCTCGGACGATGGAACCGTCCGAATTTGGGAGGTCAGCTCGGGTCGATGTTTGAAAACTATACAGTTCAATGGTGTAGCCAGGTCAGTCGCTTGGAATCCAAACCCTTCCTTGGCTTTGATCGTCGTCGCCGTCGACTGCGAACTGTACATCATCAATCCTAAACTGGGAGATTCTGAAATGGTAGCACGAACGGATCTATTGCTAGACAGTCGACCGATTCAAGATAAACTTATGCCCGACAGGGTGGCGGCGGTTGTCAACTGGGAGTACCTGACGGAGGGTGAATTATGGGAAAAGGGCGTGCGAATTCACGTCCATCATTTTAAAGAAATCAAACAGGTTGGTTGGCACAGGAAAGGAGACTATTTCTTCTCCGTTATGCCACAAGGAGACAATCGTTCCGTTCTCGTGCATCAAATATCTCGAGGACGCTCGCAATTACCATTCAATAAAACCAAAGGTCTCGTTCAGTGCGCTCTATTTCACCCTGACAAGCCTCTATTTTTCGTCGCGACTCAGCGTCACGTCCGAGTCTACGACTTAATGCAACAAGAAATGGTCAAAAAGCTTCTAACGGGCTCAAAATGGATTTCAAGCATGGCGGTTCACAGCGGCGGCGACAATCTCCTCGTCGGTACATACGACCGTAAAGTCCTATGGTTCGACTTGGAACTTTCGACTCGACCGTATAAAACCCTCGGCCTTCACTCACAAGCCATACGATCAGTTGCCTTTCACAGACGCTACCCTTTATTCGCTTCAACATCCGACGATCACAGTATGATCGTCTCTCACGGAATGGTGTACAACGACCTTCTTCAGAACGCCTTGATCGTCCCGTTGAAACGGTTCAGTTGTCACGAAACCGTCAATGACTTTTCACTATTGGACGTAGTTTTCCACCCACATCAACCTTGGGTATTTTCCAGCGGAGCTGACGGAAAAATTATGCTGTACACTTAATTTTTTTTATAAAATACAAATAATATTACGTTATTTACAAATTTTTGGTCGGTAATCGTACAGTACCTTACAAATGAATAGACTCCCAGAAAACGTGACTAGCAACGTAATAAGCTGAACGAATAAGAAATGGTCAGAGTTTCCAACCGGTATGTCAATCTCAAAGCCAGTTTCATGCTAGAATGAAAGAGAATTGAAGTAAATTCATTGATTACACACAAAAAAAATAGGTGGTTACCAATTCAAGCAGAGC
The DNA here is from genome assembly GCA_038030265.1 of Corythucha ciliata. Taxonomy (NCBI): domain Eukaryota; kingdom Metazoa; phylum Arthropoda; class Insecta; order Hemiptera; family Tingidae; genus Corythucha; species Corythucha ciliata. The sequence goes on from CM075943.1 coordinate 51,366,350, forward strand.
AGTCTGGTAAAGGCAATCCCCTAAGTCACCTGGACACGGCAGCGAAACCAAAGAGTTTATAGCGCCTGGATGAACGCTGCAGTTAAGATAAACGTCTGGAACTTTCAGTTTTGTACGGACGTGACCTCCCGACGGTTGAGCCGCGTGATAACGCAAATGAATCGGAAGGGTCACATTTACAAACGAGCCGGTGTCATTCAATGGCACATGTATGAGAAGATGATGGGGGGAAGCTTCCGGTTCAGGTGTTTCGACATTGACAAAAACGCTCAAGATGGTGAATAACTGGACAAAAAAGAGGAAATGTAATAATGACAAGAAGAGAGGGATAATTGGAGAGTTTCCTCACTTTTTTCAGGCGCCGTAAATTGTCCAACTGGTCTTTGTTGACGTACAAAGACGCGGGAATTGTTTCGTTAATCCACAGGGAACAACCACTGAAATTCTGGGAGGCAGGAAACTTGACACTGTACTCCAATTCCCTGAAATAAAAATCCTCGTTTGGTTTTTTCTTCAAACGATTTTTGTTCTGAAGGGCCGTATTTTGGTCAAATAGGCACGGTGGGGCCAGACTCCATCAGATCCTAAATTATAGGCGACCAATGCCAAATCCCCGTCCATGCATTAACGAACACAAATAAGGGTCGCATTCCCTCGAATTATAAAATGGATGTGATTCTGGTGACTGCCAGTAGATGGGTCGGGTGAGCCACTTCATTCAGCGTCAGCAGTATAGCCTGTTACTGAAGTTAAGGCGAATAAGGCAATTTCCTGCCCATGATTTGGCGGATTCAATCGACCCTCGCCAAGGTCGCGTCCCCTTAAGGACCTATTATCCATGTGATTCTGCTGATTGTCAGTAGCTGGCTAACTCGATGGGGTGGGCCACTCTAGGAAGCAATACACCCTGTAACGCAACGTGCAAAGTGTGGGCCTAGGTGACTACAATTTTGGTGCCTAATTTCCTGAAAACTGTTTGTTCATTTTGATATGTGGCTGCCGCTCTCAAAGATAGTAAAACTATCACGGTTTCTTGGCTGCGTTGACATCTGCCAGGCAAAATCATGTCCGAAATAATACTTTTCAGGGTCAGCAGCCTAACGAAAGAGTAAAGGTCGAAGAGCAGTGAATGTTGCAAGCCCAGTGAGCAAACCAGCAATCCCAACGTTGAACAATCCAAGACACAACTTGAGAAGTCTTCACCAGGGCCACTAGTTGCTACGAGGGGGAAGGCAACTAGGGAGAAAAACAGTGAGAAAAAAGGGACACCAACTAACGATCGAGTGACCAAGCGGTGCGTTACTAAATACTTAAGTAAGAGACTAAAATCACCTGTGGAATCCCCCAGACTTGACATTTCGGAAGATTTGAAGACGTGGTGGCTGGTTTTCTAATGAAGTTGGTTCGGTGGGTACGGCGAGCGCCAGAATGACAACGAACCATAACTCTCCCATATGGTCAGTAGGAAGAGTTTCGCGGAGGGGAAAATTACGAAAACATTCGAAAATTATCTAATTTTCGCAGTGTGATCATGCCAGTTTGATGATGAGGTTGATCGGGAGGAGTGCGTAATGTTGGTCGACCTTATCACTGGTCGACTGTAATCAGGGACAACTGTAATCTAGGTCGACTGTAATGTTGGTCGACTTGTTATCAGCTAGTTCAACTTTTTCAGATTTTCACTCTGAGGTCAGCAACGACTTTGGATGGCTAACTTCGACTTCTGTAAGCCATCCGTGGAAGGTGGTCGGGTTTGGTAAAGTTGCCATTTGAATGAGTGGACCAAACGCAAGTGCCCCAGACCCCCTCCTCACGAGACTGTCACTCTTAGAACCCACCACCACACCATACCGCTATTTTCACATTTATCAATTGAGTCATGCTGTTGTGCTAAACTCCGTTTATTCTATTGACATTTTAGGCCTGCGACGGTGTTGTAATTTTGTTATTCGTTCGTTAATAATTGAGAATCCTGTCACGCCAATCGAGAGGTAGGTAATCCATTAGGAATACTGAGAATTGGCTTGGTACATAACTTCTTTTAACTATTGTGTTTTTGTGTTCACCATTCATTTTCATCATCATGACATTTTTGCCAGTATCATCGATTTCATCGGCGAGGACAGGAGCATTGAGCAACGCGTTCAAGCAGGGCGATGCAGTGTTAAGTGTGGGTCAAATCGTGTTTTGCTTGGAAGCGTGAACAAAACGACCGAGAAAAACTATATACCTATTCGGACTTTGCCTACAGACTAGTCATTTGTCGGGTCCTCTTCATGAAGTCAACGTTTCTGTAGACAACGAGGAGAAGATCGTGGACGCAAACTGCTCTTGTACAGCTAACAACTCTGCTAGCAAAATGCTAGCACGTCGTCGCGGATGTCTTCCTGCCCAGGTACTTTCTCTCGTTCGATTCCCCCATGGTGTGTAATGTTGAACACTATGCGTCAATTAGGCTCACAATCAGGAGCTTCTCTCCTACACGCCAAGTAAACGGTGGCCCACGAAGCTCCTGCGCTTTTTCTTCGCCTCCACGACAGAAGGGACACCGTCGCAGCCTCTCTCCCGTTTGGGTTTCGTACTTTACTACCTTCCTGTCTAAAGAAGTGGTTGAATTTTTCAATGAAAAGGTGGCACTTGATTCTGAAAGCGTGCGTGACATTTTGCTGACGAACACGCTAGTCAAACAAGTAAGTCATTTTTGAGCACGTTCGCTTCCCAGTACCCTGATGTACGCTTTTTTGCAGGTTCTGGGACCTGAATGAGCGAAGGAGGTTGTCGGATCACAGCATCGAGGGCTTACGAACTTTTGACGTACTCGCAGTGTTGCTGCGACTGGGACGTTAAATTCAAGAACTTGTATCGGTCCTCTTCCGCTGGTAACAACGCAACAAGACAAACATGGCCGAGAAACTGAATCGGTGGCGCGAAGGTGGTATATGAAACCACTTCCCTGTGCAAAATGCAAATCGTGGGTTTCGTAATTTGTTCCCGGGTCCCTTGGCTCGGGTGCAGCCCCGACGGTGTTGTGAATAAGATACCTTACTCGAGATCAAGTGTCCGTTCTCTTGCCAGAAATGCACTTTGCGTGATTTCGTATAAAAACTGTGATTTTTCAACCGTGAATGAAAGTGGGGAAGTAAACCTAAGACACAGGAAAAAAGAGAGACGTTCACGTCGCGTAAAGATTACTTTATTACGGGACCGGTTTCAGCTGATGCCAGCCATCTTCAACCATTATATAACATAAAACAATAAATAATTAGCTAAAAGTCATACCCCTTCAAAAAACAAAGGTAAGGCTTCCGGAACCGTGAACCAATAACAAATCAATGTCTCTCTTTTTTTCTGTATGAAACCGTCGTCGCACCTCCGGCCTACAAACTCTTGGTCAGCATGCTAAGACACAGGAACAAATACTATGGCCAAATTGAGTTCAAACTCGGACTTCTGTGTACGCACAGGGGCCAACTATAGATCGACAAGTTTCTAATGGATCCTGAGGGCCCAAATTTCCAGATGGTTCTAGGAACGTGAGCTTAGAAAGATAACTGAATTTACCACTTCTTTCGGTCCATAAGAAACTTGTTGATCTATACTCATTTACGCCACACTGTGGGACGCAGCCGAAAACGTGGGCGTATCTCGGCATAATCTGCAATTAAAATGTATTGTAAACATCGTACCTAGAAACCATGTACAATGCACCGCCTATCACTCGATAATGCCACAAAATCAATGACAATGCCCCTATACTTAAGCACGTACTGGGTCTGTCAGACACAGTGCACGAATTGTAGGTAGGTATTTTACCCCCTCTCAACCATGCACTTCATTTTTTTCAAGAAATCTCGACGGTAATTTAGGGCTTTTATTAAATTGAATTATTTGAGTCGAATTTGGGAGCACTAGGTTGAACTAGTGAATTTTAACGCTATTTTTACACTCACCTTTCAAAATATTAGATTGGGAATCAAAGGCTACTTCAAAATGGAATCATCGTACCGAATATGATGCCTCTAGAATCAACTGGTGATTTGTAGTGTTTTTTTTTTTTACCATTTCAACCCCTATTTTCCCCACTCCACTTCGACCGATTTGGCCCAAATGCAATACCGACCGGGGACTTATGACTACTGATTTTTGGGCCAAAGCGCGTTTCGCTTTTCTTCGAGAGTTATCTTGCTAACAAGAAAACGGCCATAAACATATGTATATGTCGCATCCACTTGGTGAAATTGTCCACTTCATGAAATAGATGTCCATTTCACGAAGTGGTTCCGGTTGGTTGTCGTAATTTAAAAAAATTACGACATCTGGACACAAAAAATGTCAATTTCTTGAAAAGGGAATCGCGTTTGTCCAGTCGCTGAAATTAAGCTTCCTTACTGCAAGTTGATGCACGTCATGTTTTAGAGGGTTTTTGAGTGCTCAATAAAATAACCTTTTTTAATAGTAAAACAAAACTTGTTTCAGCATCAGAGATTCCTCACTCATCCATTTCAAGAAAAGGATAATGTTGTGCATCCACTTGCAATGAGGAAGCTTGATTTCAGCAACTGGACAAACACGATTTCCTTTTCAAGAAATGGACAATTTTTTTGTCCAGATGTCGTAATTTTTTGAAGTTACAGCAAGTGGAGCCACTTCGTGAAATGGACATCCATTTCGTGAAGTGGACAATTACTCGACATGGATGCGACATATATGTATATAAAGAAATATATATAGGGAAATATACATACACTTAGTCCCTCTTTTGCTATAAACCTTAACACTTGGCTCGTCTTCACTGAGGTGCCATGTTGAGGGGCCAAGTGTCATTTTCAATACACTCAAGCACTTCTGCCCCTTCAGCTTTAAGAGACCGCTGAGGCTCTAAAATGAATCGTCCTTCAAGACTTCATCCATCATGATTTCATCCATGCGGAAAAAACGAGTCTGGAAGTACTCGAATGATCTAAGCGCTACATCACTCACCTTACGAAATCCATCTTTTTTCCTATTTTGCAGGCTTTCTCCAAGATTCTTGCTTTTTCTCAAGCCGGTTTACTGTTTTCTTTGAGTTCATTTAAAAAGGAGGAATACGATAAATACGAAGAAAGGGAATGACAATGGCTGTTCACATTCCATTATTTTCAGAAAAATTGGTCAATTCGAGATCATTACTCATAATTTTGAAGTTCACATGTATACAGGGTGGTTCGGGATAAGTGTGACAAAAAGTTTTGGGTAAAACTACGTCAAAAGTAGAGAAGAATGCGACCTTCGCGGATGTCCTATCTCCATTTTCCTAGGAGTTATGATTTTTTTAGTGTTTTTATTTCCTAACTGAATTTGCTCTAGGAAAACGCAGATTGCTCGACTTCTGTTACGATTTCCTCATAAAGTGACCACAGTTTCGGAAACTACGGAAGATTTCCTGTGCAATGATGGTCATTACATGCATCACAAACCACCAGAGATCTGGCATTTTTACCATTAAATTCAACTGTTTTTAATTTTTCTCACCAATACTACACCTGTACTTTATGAACACGGCGGGGAAGGAGAGAACGCGAGTGAGTAGGTCTTGCTGACAAATCATAAAATTCTCAGTTTCTGACACATCTTAAGAAGAATAAGATGAAAACGAAGGAAAAAGACTGCTGGAAAACTAAAAACAGTTGACATTTTGGCACCAAAAACTCACGGTTTTTAATCTAAAAATGGATTTTTTGCGTTGAAGGAGATTGATGATTTGGACCGTGAGGGCACAATTGGAAAGCTCAGACACTGTGCAAGTTTTTGTGATACTTGGCCAGGCGTTTCAGGTAACCATCTGGAAATGGCATATGTTTTTCCAGAGCACATTTTACTCCTTCGGTTCATTTTTCATCCCCTGAATCCTACATTTAACATAATATGGTGCACTGGGATGATTGGAAATTTAACGCTCTTTCGGAAGCGGTGGGGGTTCTTTGCTGAAACGGTGTATTCAGATTTGATTTTCGGCCAGAAATAAGCGAGGTACAGTCGTTTTAGTAACGCAAGGTCTATAACACGAAAAAAATCTTAAAAGTGAAAAAAGTCGGACTTCGTGCTGGGTGAAATTTTTTTTTGCAGAGGACAACTTTTGCCGCAAATGAGTAGCAGAATCGAACCCTGGCCGGTGGTGCGACCTTAACTTCAACACCCTGTATATAGACCTTGCTCCTGAAGAACTTTGAAATTTGTTTAAAAATCACCAGGCGCACCAATCGGGCTGCAACTACTTGTAGTGTGGTAGCCACCCCACCTCTCCAAGAAATAGTAAAATCTGAACGGAGGAAGTAGGGGGGGGGATGGAGAATCAGTGACAGACCCTCGTCACCCGGGTGGATGCCGTGGTAGGGCGCTTGGTCGTGGGGATGGGTTCCTCGGAACGCGGATTCGGGCCACGCATGCGCGATACCCTCCAGTGGAGCGAATGTTCACACCAGTTGGTCTCGAACCACCAGTCATCGTCGTCGGAGATCTTCCTCAAGTGGGTAAGCTATCCCACTTCCTCAACCGTCGTCTGCCAGTCACCAACGTCGGAGATCTTCCTCAGTTGAGAAAGCTACCAACCTCAAATTGGATAGTCACACGAGGTGTACAGCTGACCTCTAGGAATCACTAAAGTCAGGAAGAAGATCGGCCCTGACCGGACTGGACCGAACCAATGCTGATGAATTATAAAGTGAGGCACCATTTTGAACTCGTACGATTTTTGTGGATTTTTTGACGTTAAAAAAATATGGAGGTCATCGGGCGTTTTACCCCCCGCACATGTCTATGATCCGCCATTTCTAAATATTCGGCATGTGATAAAATATTGGCAAAGGGCTATTCCCTGAGTCCGAATACACATAGACAGATCCGCATTGTGTAATTTTTTCGAGCCAAAATCTTCATTTTTTCGCTTCCCCACCCGATTTCACTGCTTTCAGAAAAGTCGACCAACGTTCCGGTAGCTCTGGCCTGCTCTTGATCCAGGATTAGTGCGTTGTTTTCGCAAAAGTGTAACGAAACCGGGAAAATCTGGTGACTAGTAGCCATAGCTCATGAACTTCTTAACCAAGGCGGTCATCGGTCAAACGACCGAATGGTCACAAACCACAGCCATTTTGACCGGATGTGACCGAGATGAACTGAAGTGCAAACCTCGATTTGGACAGTCACTTTAGGTGTGCAGCTGAACTCCAGGAATCACTGAAATCCGGAAGAGGAACGGCGGACCGAACCAATGCTGATGAATTATAAAGTGTTGGCACCATTTTGAACTCGTACGATTTTTGTGGATTTTTTCACGTAATAAAAAAGGGGGGTCGTAGGTCAGCTTCCCCTGCCCATGAGCTATCACCCGCCACGAGGGGCAAGCTCCCTGTAACTGACTCGTGAAAATCCATCCGGTCAAATTTTTTCATCTCAATCTGACTAATTTTTCCCCCTTTCACCCAGTTTTTTTTTACTTTCGCAAGAAGCGTATACACGTATAACCACAAGTTAGCTCTTGGTTGAAGAACAGCCTAACTTTTGAAAAAATGCAAACAAAACCTCAAGAATCGTCTCCCATAAAGTTTCGAGGCGTGGAATTCACTGCTGGAGCAACCGGTTACTGGTTTAAATGACGGGTGGAACATCGGAGTGTTGGGGCATGGGGCCTAGAAAATCTTGATTTTTGACACTTTTTTTCCGGATTTTTGCGGAAACCTTGCCACAACAAGAGCCCATTTTAGTTACGAATTCTAGGTCGACCTCCACTGAAGCTCAAGAATAAGTTCTCCTTTATTAAGGTGCAGACCTGGACTGCCCCGAACCCGAAACCTTTGGCACTTACTTTTAAGTAATTGATTGAGCTGGCTTTACTTTTTGTATTTTGTTAAGCCGGCTCCACACATGCGGTGTTTGCCGAATAACGAGCAAATTATTTATAAATTTCTAGCGTTGCCTAGAAACCGACCAATTGAAAAATATTTTGCTCGTTATTTGGCAAATACCGCATGTGTGGAGCCGGCTTTCTGATTGTTTCAAGTTCACGTTCCTCTTATTTGTGTTACCCCTGCTTTTCTAATGAAACAAAAATGATGATAAAGGCTCTGTGAGGTTGTCTGTTGGTCAAGTTTCAGACGTCTCTGGCAAACATGCATGCTTCCGATCCGACACCGATGATGCATTTTATTTAGATCGGTATGGGGACCGTAATATGCATTAATACCTAATAATTGACGACTATTAGGCTTCTCAGTCCTCTCAGCTTGTGTTTCCAAACGTGGGAGTTCCGATCGGACCGACATGCATGATCGGTGTCGGATTTCCCAATCAGCACAAAAAGTGTCAATAATGTTGCTGAAACGTCGTACATCGACAACATATTTGGTAACGTTTCAGTATCCTAACTATGTTGATGTTTCAGCAACGTCGCTTTGCGATGTTGTTGACACTAATGCGTATGAATAATGCACCTCAAAGACTCTATTATCCAACGAATATCCGCAGAAACGTTGGCATGACGGATAATTACGCGAGGATGATCGAGAAGTAACTTTCTAAGTGAGTCATTCCACCGAAGTTATTTCGTTCGATTCATTTTTATATTGCAGTTGTAGCACACTGCACTAGAGTGTGACGAAAGTGATGTTCTATTATCTAATTACGGATTGCATCGACCGAAATTTTAGCTCTGTTCGTTTGTCAGTCCCGGGCTACTCCGTTCCCCCATAAACACACTTCCATCGAATCGACGTCTAAAAATAGATCCTTGATTGATTTTAATTTTTTATACGAGAAATGGTATTGTAGAAGAACCCTCTTCAAGAAAATCCAAGTTTTGAAAAATGTGCAAGTTCCTTAATATACTATCCTGAAACTGATGTTTTTGAGATTACGTAAATTGCCAGATCGGTCATATTAGCTCAAAGTGTAAATGGTATATGTAGCACAAATCTACCAATCCGAAGTGTCTGGGTCGAATCCAGAAAATATTTTTATTTATTTTATTTAATTTGTTCTATGCAACCCCTCGATACCGTTTCATAAACGTTGCAATGTAACGTTACTTTTATGTCATTTTTATCAGTTTTCGCAACGTTTTGAAAATGTTCAATGTAACTTCGCAAGGATTCATTGTCACCATAGTGCGACGTTTTTGAAACGTAACTGTTGATTGGGTTCTCACTTATTAATTTTTAGTTTTAATATTAGATAATATTAGACTTTTGACGTGATCACTGGTCCATAGCCATCGGCTCTTTGTTAGTATCAATGCGGGAACACTCTGATTCCATTCTCTGACTGTTGGCTGATGCCCGAGGTGTCGAGAAAAAGGAATACCTACCACGCACTCCGCGTCGTAGGTACCGCCAGACGTTGCTGGCCCTTACCTGGCCTGAGCCCCATACTTGGCCCGAATTCCCCAGCATAGTTGGTCCCATCTCTCAACTCGACCCGTTAGCCGCCACAACCAGCCGCGGCCGAGAGACACCAGAGTAGGTGGGCCTTATGAGCTCGAAACCTGGAAGGAGTCCCTGTCCGGGTTGCCTGAGCAGGGAAGGTGTTCCTGAACCCAGTCCCTGCGCCCCATCGGACGCCGCCAGCCTCATCTGAACGTTGGGCCAAACCCAAACAAATCGTCTACCCATTGAACTGCTAACCCAACGCGCCTGTCAATAAGCCTCAACGACAAGGCTCAACGACGAGTTCCGTAAGGATCTGTCATTGGGCCATTGCTCTTTCTCATAATGATTAATGATCTCCCATCCTTTACAAGAGCTTTAGTCACTTTGTTTGCGGATGATACGACATTAAGAGCGAGTGGTTCCGATATTGATACGCTCTTAACGAACCTAGCCCGGGAACTTGGAGAGGTTGAGGGCTGGTTATTGAGTAATGACTTGCTTTTGAACAATGAAAAAACCAAACTTCTGGTCTTCGGTTTGAGGCAGTTGCCTGATACAGACTGTGCGCCAGTCAAGTTCTTGGGTCTCTGGCTGGACTCTAAGATTGGTTGGACTCAACATGTGGACCACCTCTGTAAAAGATTGAGCCGGGTATTATTTGTAATCAGGAGACTGAGACCTGTCATTCCCTTTGAATGTTTAATGAATGTTTATTATGGGCTGTTCCATTCACTTATATCATATGGAGTTATTTTATGGGGTAATTCTAGCTCTTCTAAACGTGCTTTTCTTTTACAAAAGAAAGCTGTGCGTATAATTAAGGGTGTTAGCAGTTCTGAACACTGTGTTGACCTGTTTCGTGATCTTCGAATATTGACTCTGCCATCACTTTACGTCCTAGAGTGTTTGTGTTATGCCCATGGGCAGGCGGAAGAATCGGGACGAGTCCGTTGCAAGACCGATTTCAATTTGCGGAACGGAAGTGATTTTGCTCTTCCATTTTACAGGTTGAGTAAGACTATTAATAGCCATTTATACTTGTCATTCAAAATGTACAACGCTCTACCTTTGAGCATTAGGGAGCTACCAATGAAGAAATTTCGCAGAGCCATAAAAGTATTGTTAATAGACAAAGTATTGTACGATGTAAATGATTTCTTCACGATTGTCTTATAAATTATTATTTGTATGACAGATTTATAAGTTGTTTTGTTGTTTGTTACTTTGCCTTGTTTGTTATGTATTGTTATTTTGACGTGCCCATGTCTACGTGACCGACGGGAAATAAAGTAATAATAATAATAATAATAATAATAATAATAAGGTCATCAAGAAGCCGGAGGCCCCAAGCAGTCCCTCACTCACTCCTCGGGCAAAAGACCGAGGCGTCCTACCCAGGCTCCACCGCCTGGAACCGGCACCGCAAGAAGTCCAGGTTGCCCAGGACGAGGCGGCTCTGGCGGACCCATGCGCGTCGAGTTCTGGAGGTGTCCCGGCATCCACACCCCTCGCCCACGACCACCTGTGGATGGACTGCGGTGAGGCGGCTTCATCATCCGCGGGGCTCACGCCCCACGCACGAAGGCCTCCGAGGTCATACTCGTCTATAAGCTCAACTACCGTCGACCTTAGGGCAGGAACCGGGAGATTAGCCTCGAACGTAGGAGCCACGCGCCTCAAATCGGGCACTGCACTTTGAATCGAACCGACCCCACGCTGAGCCGTCTCTATTACCTGTGCCACTGACACCAGGAACGATGTCGAATGACCGGCCGAGGTGTCCATTCCCTGCTTCCCTCGAACGTAGCCCGGGAAGTGGCGGGATTGGGCCCGCACTCACTCAAACCGGTTAGCAAAGAATGATTACTCCGTGCAGACGTGAGATCCCGCACCTGCGCGCCCCTCCTCGAGCCCCACGCATTATAGTATAGTCGCAATTTTTCCTCCTTCCTCTCCAAGTGATCGGGAATGGGGTAAGCCTTGCATAGGTGGGGGCCTTACATTGATGGGTCACAAAGGGTTTGAGGGATTGAAATTACAGGAACTACAGAATAGGGAGTTTTTGCATAACCGCCAAACGTGTACGGTTAGATACGTGACGTCACCATAAGCGTAACCGATTGTGCCGGTGTAAGAAGAGTTATTGCAATGGACCATTTACCGGAAAAATAAAAAAAATAAAATGCGTGGAAAATGATTTAAAACTTTTTTGCCCCACTCCCAAAAATGAAAAGATGAAAAATAGGGATGTGACGTTACAACATTGTAAAAAGAGGCTGATGTATTAAACTGGTAACAAAATAACGTTCAATATTTTTAAAAAATGCTTCATAAAAACGGAGAAAACATTCACCATCAGTTCTTTTTACAGTGTAGTGACGTCACTTTCAAGCGGAAAAGTTCCAAATCCTGCCAGTTTTAATATTTGATTTTAAGATTGGTGTTGCTAATACAAGGCAAATAACATTTGCCTTTAAACATTAATATACCACTTATAGACCGAGAGCTGGGCGACAGTCCCATTCAACCGGAAGAACATAGTCATGAAACTGGTTTCATTCAAAAGGTTTTATGGAGCTGATTACGAATATGATCGTCTGCAGCCGTCTGCATGGGGCATTTGCCCTCTGCAACTCACCAAACTCACGAAATTTGGGGAAGTTTTATTAACCGGAAGAACGAAGTTCGGGGAATGGTCTTATGCAACAAGTTTTATGGAGACGATTACAAATATGATCGTCTGCCTGGAGCATTTGCCCTCGGTGGCCAGTCCAACTCCCTAAATCCGGAATATTAATTAACTGGAAGAACGAAGTCCGGAAAATGGCCTTATGCAACAGGTTTTATGTAGCTGAATACGAAATAATCGTCTGCCAGGGACATTTGCCTACCATGACCAGTCAAACTGCGCAAAGGGAGATTAACTAGCCGGAACAACGTAGTCCTGACACCGGTCTCATTCAACAGGTTTCGTGGACCTCAATACGAATATGATCGTCTGACGGCGTCTGCTTGGGGCATTTTCCCTTGGCGAGAAGCAATTTCCCTTCGCGCTGTTTGAGTGTTGACCGAGGGCAAATGCCCCTGGCCGAAGCCGGCAGACGATCATTTTTGTATTCAGCTACATGAAACCTTTCGACTTCGTTCTTCCTGTTAAAAAATTTCCCTAATTCAGGGAATTTGATTGGCCACCGAGGGCAAATGCTCCAGGCAGGCGCCGGCAGACGATCGTTATTGTAATCATCCCCAAAAAACCTATCGAATAACATCAGTTTCAGGACTACGTTCTTCGGTCATTTTCGTATTCAGCAACATAAAACCTGTAGCATAAGACCATTTTCCGGACTTCGTTCTTCCAGTCAATTAAAATTCCCTAAATTTCGTGAGCTTGACGAGCCACAGAGGGCAAATGCCCCGGGCAGAAGATCATATATTCGTAATCAGCTCCATAAAACCTTTCGAATGAGACCAGTTTCAGGACTGTTATCTTCCGGTTAAATGCGTGGCCCAAATTCAGGAATTTAATTAGCAATACATTTCCTTAGGCCCCCGGACTCGTAAATAGGGGGATATGCTATCATTTTCGTGACTACGTTCTTCCGGTTTAATGGGACTGTCGCCAGCGCCAGCTCACGAACTATTACTAAAAAGTTTCATAGCCATAACAGCGGTTTTTTCATGTTGAAAATGGTCTATTAAGAGTGACGCTAAAATATGAACACATGATATGAACATGGATGTACTTAATTGCTTCCAATGCATTTCCCGTATCCGATTCCCGTATCGAGGATACTGAAAATACACAACTGCCAACGCGCTCCTTTATACTTGAGTTCCGATATTGGATACAAACTGAAATCTCAAGTTTAGTGCGAAACCGCCTTAAAGCCTGGTCTACACGTTCAAACTTATCGTCAGTCTTGCTATGAATTAAATGTTCAAATCTGTCTCCACAGCTTAATTTTTGTCTGAATCAGCTGTATAAACAGATTTGAACCAATTAATTAATAGCAAGACTGACGATAAGTTTGAACGTGTAGACCGAGCTTAAGAAGTCACCTGTCATATTACGGTTTGTTCAAACATTGATGCCTTCATCACCACATTTCGTGATGAGGAAAATATTAATGGATCTATGGGCACAAAACAAAGCCAAACTTCCTTGCAACGCCATCTCAAACTCCAATTATTTTTAAATATTGTCCAGAATAACTCCAATAACCACAAACCTTTGAACATGTTAACTGAAAATTAAACATAAATAGTTACGAGTTGCACACAAATATATTTAAAATATAGTTTAAACAGAAGTAGGTAATATCCAATCAAAACTGATAAGGATTTAAGAAAAGTCAAAAAATTTAGATCCCGATGTGGTTCTGTTACAAAGTTCAATAATCAAATGGTCAACTGTGGAAGAAAAATGAGTTCTCGGGGTTAGCAGGCTCATGAAGTTGTTGTCCTAAGACTCCAAATCTGAAAAAGTTGAACTAGCTGATAAAGAGTCGACCAACATTACAGTCGACCTAGATTACAGTTGTCCCAGATTACAGTCGACCAGTGATAAGTCGACCAGTGAAGACCACCCGATCGGGAGCCGGCTATCTATCAGGTCCTTTGTGCGGTAACCCTAGATAAGGGAAACCTGTTCGCCGTAATTTCCTGCTTATCAAGCGCCGTCGTGTTAATGGTTTCTTAATTTTATGACTATTTCTCTTCGATATTCAATTATGATCTTGAGAAGTGCATTAAAATTAACCCACAGGACGTTTTCTTCAGGAGTGGATTCGCTGGCAACGTGTGGGCCTAGGTGACTATCATTGTTTTTTGTGCCTAATTTCCTGACAACTGTTTGTTCATTTTGATATTATGCATTCTTGGGGGATTTGTTACCAAAAACTCTCGCCGAAATGTCGCCTGTCGTGGCGACAGGTCTACGCACCCATGTTCTCAGTTCCACAGCCCTGTGTAGACTGCCGAACTAAAAGGTGCCCGAATGTCCCTAATTGTGAGCAACAAAGGACCCCTCAGGCATAGCATACTCTAAAGGGAACTTTTGAGTACGGACTGTACGGAGTACCGGTTCTGAGTTTATGTAACTCGGAATCTGATGCTACGGATATCAATACCGGCTGAGCAGGCAGAGCAATTCAAACAAGGCTACAGAGGGCAAGATACAAAGCCATGGCCTAGCTGCTGCCCCCCCCCCCCTATCAATAAGGGCTGAATCCCCACAATCACTGTTTTTGGGCACCTGAAATCAACACTTGTAAAACTGAGATCGGCTGAAGTCATTAACGCCTGCATTTTTCATAGGCACCCACCCATAGACTTTAGCACGGCAATAAAGGGGACTTGGAGCAACGGTTCTTTCTGAGTTTACTTTCCTCAGCACCTAATTTTTCCAGGCTGAAGCCCAGTCATGTAGCAGTCGCTTGACTACGACCCCTAACCTAACAGACCAACAGAAACTAAAATCCGGACTTTTGAAACTAAAGTAATCAATTGATTGTTTTTTCAAAGGTACCCGCCCATTATCGACCTGTCACCCCAAGCCGTTAAACGGCGAGTAAGGGAAAAAAGGGTTAAGAACATCGAGGCTCTTAACACAGTCGAAGAAAAATTGTTCGCTCTCAATCTGGAGAAATACTACGGCTGGAAAAGTATCGCTCTAACCGAACAGTCCTACCCGTTTGAGTTCCTCCCGTTCGTCAAGCACATTACTCGAACATGCTACATCGACGCCAGCGTCGAACTGTTTTCAAACTGCCATAACGTTGAGACTGGAGAAATCAAAGAACTGATTGAGCGAGTGAGACCCTACTTGCAGGACGCCATTCTATACGAGATCAATAGAAACAAGTAAGGGTTTGCGTTAAAGTGCGCCCATAATTAAAATAAAGCGAGATTTTCAACTACAGGAATAGCCCCAGGAAAGACTCGGATGATGTTTCAGATGGTCAAAAAAGTGATCAGCTATCCAGATCAATCGTCGAACGGATGAATGACGTTATTTTATCGTCCATATCGACGCAGTACCCTCACTTATTAGAATTTATGGTAAACCGCATGTTTTGTTGGGTTTCTTGTCGTAATTTTTGTTTTTTTAAGGTTGACTATGACCCCAGGGTTGAAGCTTTCTGGCTAGTTGGCAACATACATCCTTATAAGTTGAAGGAAGAAGAGGTGTATTACATGAAAAGAGAGCACGAAAGGGATGATTCAAAGGAAGAGAAACCAGAAATGGTATGCAGGTGCGTGAGGTCCTATTCGCTGTTTGGCTTACCCTTGATACAATTTCAGGTCGAACACCACGTTCAATATTTTGGTAAACCATCCTTACAATTACGGGCTTCTCTGCCACTCCGTGTGTTGAACACTGACAGCTTAACTGAGTATCAAAGTGCGAACGTGTCATCTTTGGTTCCGCCCTTTAATTCAGACCCAGTGATAACGTACGGAGTTGACATAAAAAGACGTCACGGCACAAATATTCCCGGTAGATAAAATCATATAATTGTTGCGATAAAAATCGCGTGTAAAATTCTCCTGTTTCAACTTTCAGGGTTCTGGCCTGGCGACAAGTGCGAGTTTGGTTCGATATCATTTCACCATTGTGGACATTTAAAGGATAGACCCCCTCATTTTGATGACGACGACGATACGATCAAATCGCAGGCGATTCTCGCGAATTTCGCTTGGTTGCACGCTCAAGCTAATTACCAAGGTAACTAAATTTTAGTCAGCCGGCCTTTATGGCACTTGTTATTGACGTGGGTGGGGGTGAGACCTGAGAGAATGCAAAGCCCACTTGTGGAAACCACTGATCAATCCAGAAATCTAAAAAATGTTCAACCAAAATGTTCGTCTGTAAAACTGAAACCACATGAAATTGAATACGCGCTATTTTTAGGTTTCTCGACGTTTTCCGAATTGACCTACCCGTTCGTCAATCAAAGTGTTATCACTGACGGAAAACACTTTTCTTTCTATTTGTACCAACTGAACACAACGTTACTACACTCTGATCTCACAGAGACAAACCCTCGAGTCAATTTGTGTCTTGGGCTAAAACCTGCTCCGCTGTATCAAGAAATCAAAGGAAATGAATTTCTAGGTACAATTTTGCTGTTGTTTTTTTCGTATAGTTAATTAATAGAAACGGACGTGTTTTTTCGGAAAGGTTGGAACGACTCAGTGTTGTCTACACTTCTATCGCTGTACCTGAACAAACCGGAAGTCCGTGAAGGAGTCAATTTAAAGCCCTACGTGAATTCCTCGGAAAAATACCTTTGTGACATCCCGGAGGATGAGCGACGAATCTGGCTGCACAATCGTTTTAGACACATGTACTCTAACAGGTGATTTTTCACGCGGATTTTAAGAATTACACGAATTTACCGGCAATCGACGGTTTTTTTTTTCAGGCCCCGGCACCGCCTACCGTATGAGATTTACGACTGGGAACGCATTTATAAGATTAAATTCGACACGAGGCCTATAGATAAAAAAGTGAGACCTTTCGAAGTCGACGAAAACCCTCTCGAGGATAGACGATACTTCGACCATTCGATGATTTACATACCGAGGAAATTCAGGCCGGGAAATAAGAAGCACTGGACAGGGTGGAGAGCCAAGCGCTACAAGACATACTACCCTGAAGTATAGAGGGAGGTCGTGTACAACAAATTGTAGATTCTAATAAACTTACAATTAAGGAAAAATGTGACTTTTTGGCGTCAAAAATCAAGCGCTTTGGTGAAACTACTGCATGATGGTCCACTTGACTGTGGTGAAGTCGAACTATTTACTTCGGGCGGTAAAGAAAGTCTCTGCGAAAAAAAACGGTTGAAATTTTTTTCTTCTAAAAACGATAATCCTGTGAATCTAACCTCGATCAGAAGACGTTTTTTGACCAACTTGAACGCCCAATCCTTCCTATCGGTCATATATGATGAAATTGAATTCACTGGACTCATTTTTAAAACGTCTATAAGACCGCAGTACTCGCTGAATAAAGGATTGGCGGCAACGTCGATCGAGTCCAACTGAATCACAGTGTCGCTCAACTGTTCGCATCGCGCGAGGACTGATTCCTTCGGTTAAAATTGTGAAGATAATTTTATAATTAATTAGTAATAATTACGGAATTCGGAGGCGGAGTTAATGAACGATTATAATCACCTGGAAAATGGATGGGGGCAGAGTAATAAATGCGACCGTTCGTGAATTGTGAACAATGTGTCTGAGTTTGAATAGGAACGACGGTAGAACACTGGAGTCTTGGGGCCAAAGCAGGGATCCTATATTGTGCAGGCCGACTCGTAGTACGCGCTTGTTTGGGTACTTTCTTGAATCCTCGTTCAATAAGTGACCGGACGTTAGAGTCTCTTCGATGTGATTAAGAAGCGATTCAAACGACGAGTCTTCGTCTACGAAAAACAAACCAATTTATTCTGTGGCAGCAACCACAGCTATTCGGTAGAAATTCTCACTGTTGTCAGGCCACATGACCAGGGACGAGCTCTTCAACATTTCATCCGACATTTTGTGACTAAATTGGAAATTGCTGCTCGCTGAAGCGTGCTTGATGTGAAGGTCAGTTCGATCGCGCAAATTGGTCTCGTAGCGGAAAGCTATTTTCATGGGTTCGTTGAGTCGTGAGTCTGACAGTTCTGTTTGATTCACTTCACAGGGTCTAGGTAACTGAAACTGATGGTGAGGGGGAGGGTGAACATAACTGCTGGAGGGTTGATAAACCACGTCGTTGGAAATTTACGAATTGTTTCGTCGCGTCGTAACTAGCACACAATATCTGATCGGAGCAGACAATACCTTGGGCTAAGAATACTTTCAGAAACATGTCGGAATAAATGAGAGAAGAGTCATCAGTCACTGAAAATGAAAGCAATTAATCAATAAACCTCAAACGATTAGGCACTACACCATGAAGCTTACGAAGTGTAAGTAAAGTGCCCACTTGAATGCCTCCTCCTGTGAACCAAACGCACAATCACTTTATACAAAATATTTCTTAGAAGCTTGGAGAATACTCGGTCAACATCAATGCAAACAGAGCCAATATGTTGTTCTATAACATCCAACTTTAAGTAGTTAACCTCAACCATACAATGCCTCGAAGAAACGAATTATATTCTCTTCGGTGCTTTACGCCATTGGAGAACGTGTCACATCACAAGGGTGGACAACGCAACCTTCCATTGTGGCACTCTCGTATGGCACTTGACGTTAGTACAGCTATCCAAACTTGACCGTATTTATGAATATATTTATTGTTTTGGAGCATCCCTCGTTGCCATCACTATCCTCCAAGATTCGATGACTCACGGAAATTCTTCTATTTTCGGGTCTAAGAGTTCGCTGGAATTGTGGAAACGACAGGCACCAGATTGGGGTTCCTGGAGGTACTGGCCGACTCTCTGGTGTATATGCGTGTTCTTGCTCGCCACTGCCGGCAGCGGTGGACTATCCCATCCCCCCTAGCTGTTCGTGAGACAGTGAATGGAAAATTTGAACAAACTACTAAAAAATTAGTGAGTGACTGGGAGTAATCCACAAGAGCCAACCCTCCTACGGGCGTTGGAGTGCTTACGAGGGGTATGCTGTCGACGGTCCATTGACATCGGCAGACCCCAAAGCAGCAATATCTCAAGGCTGGTGTCGTGTTAAAAAGGGCTCACAGAGGTCCACCCGCGGGAACCCATTCCCATAAGACGTCATATGGACGGACATCTTCGTGCTCTCAGTGAGTGCCCGGGGAGGGGGGGGAAAGACCCGAAACCCTAATTCGTTGGGAGAGTAAAAGTAAATCCCTTTGTGGCAAAATCATCATTGCTAAGAGGATTAATGCATGATGGTCGTACCCAGAGATAGGGGTTCCATCGTACAGAGTATTTCCTAGTCAACTTACCCAGGATGGCATCCAAGGACTGGACACCACTTGGAATTAGCTCGACGGGTTTAGCCATCGCGTAATGGCTCGGATTCATCATAAAACACAACTTTTACTCTAACGAAAAGTGACAACAATTTAGAAATCCAAATATTCCCGGTTCCAAGACTAGTCAACGGAAGATGCAGCATCAGAACCTGACGGCAGAGAGCCTTCACACTCTTGATAAGATAACGGAAGCCCCACGTTGTTGACATTTGGATGACCAAAGTGTTATTTTGCCTTAATTTCGAGAAAAAAATCCCCCACAGTGGCTGAATAAATCCTCCCTGAGTTCAACATGGGAAAACTAAACGTGACAGTGTTGCGTTATCTCACGAAAGAAGACTTTCGGGTGTTGACTGCAGTAAGTACTACCGTCGTGTCTTTGGTGTCTGTTCATATTAAGACTGTTCATGTTTGAAGATCGAGATGGGATTAAAAAATCACGAACTCGTGCCAGCGTCGCTAGCCGCGACTATTGCCAATCTGCGTCACGGTGGCGTACACAAGATACTGAGGGATTTGTGCAAGAACAGGTTGCTATCGTATGAACGAGGCAAACAATGTACGCGGTGTCATACTTTTCAATTGAGTTGAAATAAAACGAGTTTTTCGATTGCTGACAGATGACGGGTATCGCTTGACGAACTCCGGTTACGACTATCTGGCCCTGAAGACGCTAACATCTCGAGGTACCGTTTCTTCGTTCGGTAATCAAATTGGAGTCGGTAAAGAGTCGAACATATACGTCGTAGCGAACGACGAGGGTCAGTCTCTGTGCCTGAAGTTACACAGGTTGGTCACGGTACAATCGTAAAAAGCGTTCAAGGTTCTAATCTTCAATCTGCCTTTCAGGTTGGGTCGAACATGTTTTCGTAACATCAAGGAAAAGCGAGACTACCACGGGAAACGATTCAAAGCTTCCTGGCTCTACCTCAGCCGAATATCCGCGATGAAAGAATTTGCCTACATGAAGGCTTTGAAATGCCGAGGTATCCCAGTTCCAGATCCTCTGGATTCTAACCGTCACTGCGTGGTGATGTCACTCGTAGATGGTTTTCCCTTGTACGACACCGCATCCTTCATATTGTGATTTTGTGCTACTAACTCTTATTGCTAGGTCCCGAATATATGATTTGCCCGGTAATATCAAGGCTGAAGACCTGTACGAAGACCTTATGAATCTTATAGTTGAAATGGGCAACCTCGGTGTTATTCATGGTGATTTCAACGAGTTCAACATCATGGTGTCTCCAGAGGGCAAGCCAATCGTCATCGACTTCCCACAAATGGTGTCAACTAATCACGTCAACGCTCAAATGTGAGGTTAAGATTAAAAAAAGTTGTTCCATTGACGAACGATTTTTACTCCCCTCCAGGTTTTTCGAAAGGGACGTAAACTGCATAAGAGATTTCTTCAGAAGACGATTTGGTTACGAGAGTGAGCTGTACCCTAAATTCAGCGACGTGCGACGAGAAGACGTTTTGGACGTCGAAATTTCAGCCAGTGGCTTTACGAAACAAATGGCGAAGGACCTCCTTCAAGGTTTGGGAGTCGACGGCGACAGTGAAACCGATGAGGAGGACGAAGAACTTCCAGAGAGCAAAGAGCATCCAACAGAATCCGTAAATCCACGCTTCCCCACTCTCTATTGGCGTGAATAGTGTGTAGCGCTTTTTTCTGGTATTACAGATTGAACAGTTGAGAGCTCTAGTTGAACTGTCCGTCGAAGACGTTGAACGGAGCCGTCGCATCGAAAATTTTGTAACCGAGCTCGAACCTGGCGTCCCAGATTTATCCGATTTAACCATCGAATCGGATCGTTCCGCTGGCGTAGCCCCAAGCGGTATCTCGGCGGCGGAAAAGATCCTGAGAGATTTTTCGTCGCGGCAAAAAGTGTCGCTGAGTGAGGACTCGCCGGCTGCTCCAGTTGACCATCCACTTCAAGAGCCTAGCTTGAAAAGTCTATCCGTCAGATCTTACTCAACGACAACTTCTACGATCCCTCCTGAGGTTAATTCTGTTTAGTTTTTCTATTTTTCGTCGTACTGATGAAGCTTTGTAATTTCTCCAGGTCATTAGGGAAAGAGTGAAGAAGGCGCTTGAAAAGAGAGATAAGTCTGGCGCGAAACAAATTTTGGTTAAAGGAGAAGCGAGTGCTGTGACGAGAAGAAGAAGGGAAAACAAACAAACTATCAAGGACTGTGACGGGATTTGGGGTTGGGACTAGCGGGTGAAGAGCGAACAGAAGTTGTTATCATTTCGTTATTCTCTAATAAAACGACTAATCCAACGATTGGAGAACGGTTTTGGATCATCCCTCATAAATAGGGTGAACCCCATCCCTCCTCCATTACAATTCATGGAAGCACATGGTCTGAGTTCGATTCGCTGCGGGACTGATTTCACAAGCCTCCCACCTGATGGTGAAGAAGGGTAAGTTATGGGTTAAAATTTTCAAGAAATTGTCACTTACCGCTTTAATTTGCCCACCAACATTACCCTGAAATCTTGATCACGACACAGCACTTAAATAAATGCACAACACAAAACATGTAAAAATTAAATAGTACGCATAGAATTACAGTACATTTTACATAGAATTTTTTATGAGACCATGAATCCACTAATTATGCATTTCCCTAGTAAGTAAAGAAGGAATAAAATACCAACCTTTGCAAAATTGATTCATAAATTATCCGATGGACGAAACGGCGATTATTTTCTTACACTCACGCACAGTTTGAACATGTTTATGCCCGCACTTACAAGGAAAAAAAAGAGAAACCACATAATTTTTTAAAAGGCGCAGACCAGAACGTACACTCGCGTTAATTTCCTAACACACTCGCGACGCGTACGCTCCCCGGGAGAAATGGGCCCTGAAAAATACAATGGGACGTTAGTTATGCATCGAATTCTTTACTTTACTGAAACATAATGTAACGAAACGAGGGCTGTGCGACGCGAAAAACAGCATTTAAGCGAAAGAAAATGGAATGACTGTGAGAGAATAATTGCAGCACAAATTCCAGGGGGCCTTCCTAATTTGCAGAAAAAAAGCGTGCTGTTTTCTGCTGTTGCCCCCCCCCGCTAGATCCGCCTATGGGGTGAATCAAATGGCCACGAAATTGCTGAGAGAGATCAACCAAACCATTCCGTCAACGTACGTTCGCTTGATATTTTCATGACTACCTCCTCGCTCCCAGAGCCTCCCAGCATCTCTCAAACGGGAGCTGGCTAGAAACTTCGACGCTAAAATATTTGAGAACCAGCGAACCGCGTAATATAAAGGGCAAGGGCCAAGTTTAAAATTGAAATATAGACCATCAGCAGTCGTGAGAGGACGTTTAAACGAAAATTTGTTTTATGAACAATTCGGTGTCCCTGGGACGCTTGGGGAACGAGAGCGGAGCGCTCGGCTCGAACGCAACGGGAAACTTTGTGTCATTAATCCACGAGTCACTGTCTAAACGGCTAAATATGAAAATACGTGTTATGAACTCACGATTTTAACGGATCAAACGTTGATATTCGTCCTTTATCGGCCTTTTTTCTCGTCTGATGAAGAAGAGAAAATCCACAGGTATATAACTGAGCTGCAGCCATTTTGCCTTGAAACTAGCCAACTGAGGACGAGGCCCCGCGTCCTGGAAGGTAAGCGTCGCTGAGCGAACTCTATACCGACATTTTTAATTTACAATTTTTAAAAAATAATTATTTTTGAGGTAGAAACCACTTACCTAATTGATTCTTTTAAAAACTGAATACATTTTCATTATTTTTGAAGACAATTTCAAAACCATAGATACTGTAAACGACGAAATCAAAATATCAAATCCGAGAACATCCCTGTACATCCATCCCCTCCACACCGCCACCGAGATTCGCTCTGAAGCTTCTGGTGAGAGTGAGATTTCGCCGGCGGCCATTATGCATTCGCTTTTCAACGCGGCGTCCTCGTCTTTTCGCAGTTCCGTCCATCCGTTTCTCTGTTCAACTAAAAGACGAAAACAAACTTTAAAAATGATTTTAATTCGGTTTATTTCGTCAGTGGCGGTCATCGCGGTTCGCGCTTTGTCCGCTTTCCCACCGCGTACCAATAAACAGGCGAGGATTCGACCAAGATACGTCGGGCATCCTAGAGATCAAGGTAAGAAATTTATTTTCTCAAGTTTTTCGAGTTTTCCGCGCATTAAAATAATTAATTTTGACTCATTTGGTGGATTTTGGAGGGTTAATGCGCTCAAATCGTCGAAACAAAAAAAATGAAAAAGCGGAGCTTTGGAGGTTAGGGTAAGACAAGTGCAAGAAGGGAAGGCTTGTGAAAAATGGAAACGGGAATGATGAGGGAACTCAGTGGTTGGTGGAGGGGAATTGTGGAGGAAGCATTGTCGAGGGGGTGGGAGGAGGATGCCAGCTTGCCAGCAAGCAGTGGCGGTGCGTGGACTTTTTGACGTGTGTACCCCTCCTTCTCACACCCTTTTTTGTTATGAGAGCAGATATGATTCACAAAATAAATATGGCCTTGCTCATAATGGTACCAATATTTGAAATTTCTCCAAAAGCATGTGGACAAAAAATGCATATCGGTTCCCAGCCGTACTCCCAAAATCCGGGGAAATATACATTATACAAAAATGCGGCCAAGCCTATGGACTGGAAAAGTGACCAGCATCAGTGGCGTGATAAGGGACGAAAATTCTTGCCTCAATCGGAATCTCTCATTTACTGCCAGTACTTCCAAGAAAGCCACGGTCAACAATTTTTTCGCCGTTCATTCAATTTATGTACTGACGGTCACAATGTCGATAAGTCTCTAACAGTTATTCACTACTATGGAACTCTAGACAAAGTCGTTAGATTGCCGCATGTGAACAGAAAGAAAAATATTCATATACCTCATGTGATGACCGCGAAGTCACAAATCCAAAAGCAAAAAAGTAATTTAATTGCTGCTCCAAAAAAAAGGTACAGGGAATTGGTTCTTGAAGAGTCTGACCCAGTTTTAGCTCCCGTGATGGCTCCGAGAGATGCTAAACAAGTAAGCAATACGTTGTCTGCTGAAAGAGAACGGAAGAGTATTTCGTCCGACGACATCCTCGGATTATATGTCCTGCAGCCGGAAATTGATTTCGTCCAAAGCCACCAGTTACTGCCCTTTTTTTCAGGCATATTCTATTCTTGTCAATCTATGGAGTTTTTTTAAAACCATAGTAGTCTTCCTTCTTGTGTTTTATTTTATTTCAATTTATTAGTTTAATTTATTAGGTGATTTTTATTTATCAGTATAAAGTTACTCTCATCCTTTATTTGTAAACAAACCAGTGATTCCTCTAGCTTACCTCATCCATCACGAAAAAAAGAAATCATCCATTCACACTTTTTCGAATTCTTAAAAAGGAACTACCCTGCTATCGGAATTGGCACACTTTAAAGGGCCGGCTCGCACACTTTTGTCGCCGGTCAGAATTTCTTGGCCGTTGGGCCTCTAAGTAAAGTACCATTAGTTTTGGTGCCAGGGCAATGAAACTTTGTGAGGTTGTTGCTATTGGTGTGAGAGTTTCTTGTGCCAAATTGGGCTCAATTGGTGCAATTCAAAGGGCCGGCCCGCAACTTTTTTTTTTTGGTGTGCAAATTAGGAAGTCCCAAGGTTGTTGTTGTTGTGTGTGTTATAGCCATTGATAATGATATGAATTCAAAAAAGTGATTAAATTTCGTGACGTACCTCTAACGTACGTGGAATGGGATAAGTGTGACAAAAAAAATTTGGTGAAAGTATAGACCTCATTTGCGGCCAAAATCACCATATACACCATGGTCCGGAAATCAAAACCCTTCGAGATATGATTTTTCCAACGATTTTTTAGCCTTACATAATTTTTTTTTAAACTAACTGCGAGAAACTCGCATTCAATTTCAATTTTTGCAACTTTTGGTGACAGATTCGGAAAGAGCAAATTATTTTCTGTCAGGGTTAGCCATTTTCGATAGACGATAACTATTTTATGTACCCTTAAATGCGGCTCAAAGTCGTGCAAGTCGGGGATTCTATGTTTTTGAAAAAAAGTCATTCCCCGTTTATACACGCTAAATCTGAGTGCACGGACAACCCGTGATTCAGAAAAACATCTTCAAAGTATCCTTTACAAAAATAGTCATAAGCGTTTTCTTATGGCGAGTTTTCGTCAGAAATGACCTTTTTTTAGTGCATTTCATTCTGAAAATGCACTATTGGTCTCGTCGTGATGGTGGCAAACATGGGTCGTGTCATGTTTTTTTCATGTTTCAGAACCTCTAGAACACGAATTCAGTGGTCTCATTCATCTCAGTGGTCGATTCATGTTTCAGTTACTCAAAAGTACTAGTACTTGTCCCCACAGGTCATGTTGCGGATTCCAATAAAAGCTTGCGGATTCCATATGTGAAATGACGATAGAGAGCTGCAAATTGGCACGTATACTGCTATACCATACCAGTAACTTTTAATGGCACTTTAAGTGATAGTTACTCAAAAGTACTAGTACTTGTCACCACAGGTCATGTTGCGGATTCCAATAAAAGCTTGCAGATTCCATATGTTAAATGACGATAGAGATCTGCAAATTGACACGTATACTGCTGTACCATACCAGTAACTTTTAATGGCACTTTACGTGATAGTTACTCAAAAGTACTAGTACTTGTCACCACAGGTCAAATTGCAAGCTCTTATTGGAATCCGCAACTTGACCTGTGGGGAATCAGTAGTCATACGACCTCGGTTGGTATTGCATTTGGGCCAAGTCGGTCGACTGGGAGGGTGGATGGGAGGGGTAATATGGTTTGAACTGGTAAAAAAATCACTACTTATCACCAGTTGATTCCATGCATCCAGATGCATTATGTTCGGTACGACGATTTCATTTTGAAGTAGCCTTTGATTCCCATTAAGTTCAGCTTAAACAAACCCGGCAGCAAACAGTACGAGGAAGGGTCAAACATTAACGAAACAAATCATGGTCTCAACATTAATACTTGTGGGACGGCTTAGGGTATCTGTATACGTAATGAAATGCACTCTTTCCGACCGCCAGTTGCCGGAGCGATTGTTTTTTTTTTTTTTTTTTTTTTTTTTTTTTTTTAAATAGAAAAAATAAGGTTTTTTATCTTCAAAATAGATTGTTTTGACCTGAAAAATTCGGTCAATCCTTGTGATTTTAACACGCTAAAAAGGTATAAAATCACATGCAAGCTATCCTTAGAGTGGAATTCAATGTGTGCGCCTACCAAAGCGACAAAAATGTCACTCCGGCAGCTGGGGTGTCGGATAGAGTACATTTCACGAAATACGAATTTCGTTAATTTAACTTCATTAGCGATTATTCAGCAAGAATGGCTATAAAAATGTAGACTAACAAAGTGAAGTGTTAAAGGTTTTGAAAATTCTTGGTTTCCCCCCTTCCATCCCCTTCCACCCTGAATATATAGTCTCCGATCCACAGTTTAGCATTGACCAGTATACCGCCAGTATCGACCACCTGCCACAAAAACCTCTAACCATAGTAAAGATCCGCAACCACAGTAGAGCTTCAACCAGGAGTGTGCCTTCTTCCCATCCTGGCTTGATGCACTGAGGGGTACATGACAAGGCCTGTCATGCGAGAAGGTAGAGCTTCAACCACCGTAAAGCGTTCCTTTTTTTTCTTGTTCTCCCTTTCTTGATTTCCAGAATCCGGGCCCCCATGGAAGGCCTGGTCCAGGGGTAACGGACCCAGTGCCTCCTCCCACCAGACAGGCGGTGTGATGAATTTCAAAGCCGTTTGTAGAGACACAGCATTTTCTTTAAAAAAATGGGCAATTTATGGATTTTCCCTAAGAGCCTAACAAAAACACCGTATTTAACGGCGTTTTTGAAGATTGCATTATCGCTTTTTTTTCGTCGATTTCAAAAATGCATTGGCTTAGCATGACAAATGCATTTCAAGATGAGATGGTGGTTGGCGGGGGGGGGGGAGGTGATTCATTCTTTGAAAAAACACTTGAAAAATCATAACTCGAAAGCAAAGAGTAATAATTTCGTACTCCATTTTTGGTTTACTTTCACCCAACAACTTTTGTACCACCCAAACCGTAACACCCAGTATTTCTTATTTATTTAGTAAGAGGCCGGTTGGGGCTCGGGGCCTCTAGGCGTAAAATCCGGGCCTGGTCAGGCCCGAAAGCCACAAGGCCCCCCCCCCCTATACTTTCTGAGATGCCGTTCACTAGTTCATTACGAAAAATCAGTTCAATTGATGGGCCCAGTGAACGTATTCGGACAGGTTACTGCGCTGCTTCTGAGCTCTTCATTTTTCGCTAAAAATATGCCCCCTTCCCTTCATGACTGATTGATTGGACAGGACTAACAGCCGGATCAAGTGTGGTCCATTGAGATTTAAGGCGATCCACGAAAGTGTGTGCTAGTACAGTTGTGCGTTTTTTCTTCTGTCATTTTTGCTGACCCCCCGCCCCCAGATATTTAGAAGTCCTCTACTAGATTTGATATTAAAATTAATGAGAATACGACACTAACGAAGGATTTTGATGTTGCACAGGCCTTTAATTCTCATTTTGTTAGTGTGGGAGAACAAGTGAGGCAAAAAATTAGGCAAGGTAGTGAATCCTATAGTGACCCTAATATGATTTGTAATTTTCGAAATGTTAAATCTATTTTTTTGATACCTGTTTGTAGTATGGAAATTATGAATTTAATTAGTAATTTGAAAACCAGATGTTCTTATCATGAGGATGGTATGACTAATGAGCTTTTAATAAGGATAAAGGATTTTATTGCAATGCCCCTGGAGCGAATATTTAACAGATGCCTGGAGTCCGGTCATTTTCCGTCTTATTTTAAGAGAGCATTAGTCATTCCACTATTTAAAGCTGGGGATTGCAGAGAGGTCAGCAACTACCGGCCTATCTCTCTGGGATTAACATTGGGTAAATTATTGGAAAAGTGCATTAAGTCCAGGATTTCAGAGTTCTTGCGAACTCATCAGATTATCTCCAAAAGGCAATTCGGTTTCCAGGCTGGCTTATCAACGGACCACGCGCTGTATGAAGTATCGAAGTTTATCAGTGAGCGCTTGGATCAAAACTTGAGCGTGTTTGGAGTATTCATTGATCTTCACAAAGCCTTCGACTGCATAAGCCATGAATTACTTTTCAAAAAATTGGAGAGCTACGGTATCAGAGGGGTTGCTCTCGACTTGATGGTCACGTATGTCACAGGAAGAACGCAAAAAGTCAAAATAAATGACACTGTCAGCCACGAGATGATTCTAAAATCCGGAGTACCACAGGGTTCCGTGTTGGGTCCGCTGCTGTTCATCTTGTACTACAACAGTATTTTCGATTTGGACATTTCGGCTACCCCATTCTGCTTCGCGGACGACACGGTCTTCATGTTCACTGGCGCCAACTCTGGAGTTGTTATTGACAACTTGTTGAGGGATTTAAAAGTGATAACGCAATGGCTTAACACAAATTGTTTTTTGTTAAGCTTTGAAAAGTCTTCGATTATTAAATTTTCCATTGTTTCGCGATTCGAGGATGAAGATGATAGTCATTTGGTAATTCACTCCGAAGGTTGTAAAGATAGGTGTAATTGTGGCTGTGATAGGATTAAATACGTTAATCAGTGTAAATACTTAGGTGTAACTTTTGACTATAGAATGCGATTTGAAGCTCATGTAAATATCCTTGTTAGCCGTCTGAGGAAATTATTTTATAAATTCAGAATTTTAAGATGCATACTTAATATGGATACGTTACGATTAGTATACTATGCGTTATGCCAGTCCATTATTTCCTATGGAATTTTAGTTTGGGGTAGTTCACATAAATATATCATAAATAGAGTAATGGTAGCGCAAAAAACCCTGATTAAAATAGCTTTAAAAAAACCCTTTCTGTATTCCTCCTCTAGATTATTTGAAGACTTCAGTGTATTTACAGTTGATCAGTTGCGTACTATGTCAATTTGCCTCCATATGTATAAAGTTTTTTCCTCTGAATACATAAATAAACACGCTCATTTTACAAGATTGTCTCAATGCACAAAAATTATTGTTCCTATTCGTAATACTGCTTTCTATGACAGACACGCTTCAATCCTAGCTTTAAAAATTGCTGTTATTAATAGGTTTAATTATTGTCAGTTTGAGTACCTTAAACAATTTAAAAGATATCTAGTCACTAAATTAAGAGAAAATAGTCTTAAGGTACCAGAATAACTTTGTTCATGTTTATATCTATTACGCTGTAGCTGTTGTCATTGTTGTTGTATTTGCTGCTGCTTTGAGTAATTTGGCGTAATTGTCATTCATTTGTGTTTGTTGAGTTATTTTTGTTGCTCATTGTACTAGGTAGTTAGGTAAATGATTATTTATTCGCCCTTTTTCACTCGCCGCTGTTATGAGTCAGCTCCAGTCCTCTACTCAAGTTTACCTTCTTGAGGGCTGGTTAAATAAATAAATAAATAAATAAATAAATTTATGGATGATATTTGACTGGGCAGGATTAAAGGCTCTCTTTAGATTCATAAATTATCCGATGGACGAAACGGCGATTATTTTCTTACACTCACGCACAGTTTGAACATGTTTATGCCCGCACTTACAAGGAAAAAAAAAGAGAAACCACATATTTTTTAAAAGGCGCAGGCCAGAAAGTACACTCGCGTTAATTTCCTAACACACTCGCGACGCGTACGCTCCCCGGGAGAAATGGGCCCTGAAAAATACAATGGGACGTTAGTTATGCATCGAATTCTTTACTTTACTGAAACATAATGTAACGAAACGAGGGCTGTGCGACGCGAAAAACAGAGCATTTAAGCGAAAGAAAATGGAATTACTGTGAGAGAATAATTGCAGCACAAATTCCAGGGGGCCTTCCTAATTTGCAGAAAAAAAGCGTGCTGTTTTCTGCTGTTGCCCCCCCCCCGCTAGATCCGCCTATGGGGTAAATCAAATGGCCACGAAATTGCTGAAAGAGATCAACCAAACCATTCCGTCAACGTACGTACGCTTGATATTTTCATGACTACCTCCTCGCATTACTCTTGTAGGTTAACCTGGTTTTCCAATGGCTCCCAGAGCCACCCAGCATCTCTCAAATTTCGGGAGCTGCCTAGAAACATCGACGCTAAAATATTTGAGAACCAGCGAACCGCGTAATATAAAGGGCAAGGGCCAAGTTTAAAATTGAAATATAGACCATCAGCAGTCGTGAGAGGACGTTCAAACGAAAATTTGTTTTATGAACAATTCGGTGTCCCTGGGACGCTTGGGGAACGAGAGCGGAGCGCTCGGCTCGAACGCAACGGGAAACTTTGTGTCATTTATCCACGAGTCACTGTCTAAACGGCTAAATATGAAAATACGTGTTATGAACTCACGATTTTTACGGATCAAACGTTGATATTCGTCCTTTATCGGCCTTTTTTCTCGTCTGATGAAGAAGAGAAAATCCACAGGTATATAACTGAGCTGCAGCCATTTTGCCTTGAAACTAGCCAACTGAGGACGAGGCCCCGCGTCCTGGAAGTTGAGCGTCGCTGAGCGAACTCTATACCGACATTTTTAATTTACAATTTTTAAAAAATAATTATTTTTGAGGTAGAAACCACTTATTCCTAATTGATTCTTTTAAAAACTGAATACATTTTCATTATTTTTGAACACAATTTCAAAACCATAGATACTGTAAACGACGAAATCAAAATATCAAATCCGAGAACATCCCTGTACATCCATCCCCTCCACACCACCACCGAGATTCGCTCTGAAGCTTCTGGTGAGAGTGAGAGTTCGCCGGCGGCCATTATGCATTCGCTTTTCAACGCGGCGTCCTCGTCTTTTCGCAGTTCCGTCCATCCGTTTCTCTGTTCAACTAAAAGACGAAAACAAACTTTAAAAATGATTTTAATTCGGTTTATTTCGTCAGTGGCGGTCATCGCGGTTCGCGCTTTGTCCGCTTTCCCACCGCGTACCAATAAACAGGCGAGGATTCGACCAAGATACGTCGGGCATCCTAGAGATCACTGAGTAGTTGTTGGCCTCTGGCACATATTGAAAACTAGTAGCAAATCGTATATCCTCATCGAACTTTGTCAGTTTCGGTCAGCCGAGTCTTCTTTGACGTATATATAGATCGGCCTGAATCCCCCGGTTCTACTGTTACAATTCATCCATTTAAGATCAATTTGCTATCATCCCCGTCCTCCTACCACGAAGTGCACTGCTTCCAAATCTTGGAGCTGGGGGTCAACCATGGGCTAAAAAAACGACTCAGTGGTAACTACGCATAAGGACGTTTTATCAGAATTAATGTTATAACGCTACAGATACCGCTATTGGTGAGATCTTTACTCCAGCTCACGGTTGGTAAGCCCCTGGCCCTACAATGAACTGTCGGGAAAATATCTCCAATAGCGTTATCTATGAACGTTTATTTCTGATAAGTTGCCATTGGTATTTGGTAACCACTAGCGCTATTTTTCACGCAAGCTCACGGTTGACCCCGTGGGCCCTAACCATGGTCTGGTGTAAAAATATCACAAATGGTGGTATCGCTAGCGTTATAAATAACATTATTGATAGAGCGTCATTAGTTACCGCTTGCATCAATTGTTAACACTACCTCATGGTTGACCCCCAGGGGACGCTCAAACACAAAAAATGTTATAAGGTTATAACACTATAGTGATACTGCCATAGATTTTCAGTAGAGCTGGTATTTTCAGCTCGTTGTTAGGGCCGTTGAAAAGTCTTATACCAGTGGCCCTCTAATTCGCCCAGAAACGGATTTCTGTAGGCCATATTCTTTACCTCTATTAGTTCAGCAGTTATCTTGAAAAAACGAAAATAAGAGAAATCAGGATTTTCAATTTTAGAAGCCCTATTACATATTTTAGCTTAAGTGGGAATTGCACGGGTGATTCCTCGACCCCCCTCCAATCAACCCTCGTCTACTACTCGGCATACATTTTCTCGCCCTATTTTTGCACCAATCCTATCCCAGAAGTTATTTTAAAGTCGCCTTGAACTTTTATCTTGTAATTTCACGTTTTTTTTACTTATTTGAAAAAAAGGAAAACTTCTGCATAATGCGGAATTTCCTGAAGATTAAAACGAGTCCTTAAAAACCAGGATTGGTGCAGAAATAAGGCGAGAAAATGTGTGCCGAGTAGTAGACGAGGGCTGATCGGAGGGGGTCGAGGAATCATCACTGCAGTTCCCCCTTAAGATGAAGCTGATTAAATTTACTACAACTTTGTTTCTCATAACTTCTTCGTATAGGATCACTTTTTTAGCCGGCATTTCTTACGCGAGGTGGTATAAACTTAAAATGCGCACTTTTGGGGAAAAATGACAAATTTTTGAAGGGGAGTACCTTGGGATCAATTAGGCTTAAAGAGCTCCGCTTGGGCTCAAAATTAAGCAAATTTTGTCTACTCTGAATAGCATGATAGTGGCCTTTTTCGAAGGACGCATTTTTGGGGAAAAGCGGAGGAGGAAGTATCAGAATACCTACGTTAAGAGGAGATGATGATTTCTTCATGAAGCAGTAAGTAGCAGTCTAAGTCGAAAAACGTATATGATTTTCCTACTAGGGACGTCTATGAACCGTGATTGTATTGGTCTGATATATGTATGCGTGATGTGTAATATTTGTGTTTGCTGATTTTATCATTATCCATTAGTGACACCTGTGAAATGGGGGGAGGGCTGCTCCCCTACCCCTTCAACTATGGCTCTGTTCAGGATGCAGTCGTGAAGGGTATTAAACCAAGCTTGAAAACGGGACTTTTTGGGGGATTTTTGGAGCACAGGAAAGACTGTTCAAACCGATCATCCGAATCGGTACACGGATTTTGGTTATTCGACGCGTTGAAAAATCTCTTTATAGGCGTGTGTGAGAGGGAGAAAGTTCCTGTTAAGAACTAGTAGATCCTTCAGTGGGTTGAGCCCTCCTCCCCCCTATTGAAATGGTCGTATTTGGAATTGTGCCCCCCTCCCCTCATCATTTTGACGGCAGCCCACTCATTGGGGCTGAGTTGGACTCAAAGTGACACTTCGTACACTTCGACCGCTTTTTTGGTGACATTTAAAATTGAAGAAATCGGGATTATAAAAAGTTTCGCGTTGCTTTCAATTTGTATTAGTTATTTATCTTTTCATTTTTTTGTTTTCTTCTTTTTTTGCTTTCGCACATACTTTATATTTTCGTTCAGTCGATTCGCCTACCGTCTATCAAATAAAAACCAAAACAAAAAAAAAATTCAAGCATTTCCTACATAATTTGGTTGTGATCAAGCTACTTTCTACTTGTGCATATCGAATCAACAAATTCGTTGCAACTTAATCACCCTTTTTTCCTCACTTAAAAAATTCCGTATTTAGTTTTCTTTGTATGTTTTTTTCTTTCTTCCTTTTTTTATTTACACATAATATTTATAATCACTCAACAGTTTTTCAATAAAAAAAATAGTTATTTAATGAAAAATAATCCAAAAAAACACTTAACAACTGAATTATATAATATTTGTTTTATTCTAAAAAGTTCGTTAGGTTAGACTTTTTACATTAAACTATTTTTTCCTATAAGATCTGATCCTTTCGTATGTTTTTCTTTCACGTAAAAATATGGCTGGAAACCTAAGAAATTGGAATCTCCCTATAATTACTCATAACATGTTTAATAAATTTATAATATGATCTTACACATTTTAAAATCACTTTTTTTAAATTCATTTTTTGTGTGTGTTTGTAAGAAAATAGCATTAGCACAATAATGAAGATGCTACTGTACAGATGAGCTTTGATCTGCACCCATTCCTTCTTTTACATTAATTTTATTTATGGTTCATTACTTAAAGAAAAGTTTGTGGTCTTGCCAAAGTAAAAAAAGACTAGAACGTCTCTGTTAAATTTACATTTTAATAATTATTTTCTTGTTTTAAAATAGTTTAAAAATGAGCAGAGCCACTAGTATAACCTAAGGCCTCAACGTGTTTACGAACAATACAACAAAAACCCCAAAGGGAGGGATCGAAAACAGTTATTTTCACTTCCGCCCTCTGTTCGTAAATATGGGTGATACTGCACTGCTCCTGATATATTTCTTTAGGTATAAATTTTTTGATTCGAGAAAAATAACTAGAAGAGACAAGATAAACTATGTAAGCGCAGCTTCGTACCACAAAATACTGTAAAAAAAGGTTCTTATGTTCTAAAATATTAAATTTATTTTATTTCACAAAATAAACAACTAGCTCAATGTGGTAACAAAATAATTCCCAACCTAACGAATATACAATAGTACACGTTTTTAGGCACTTCTTAATTCATAGCCATTGTAGTACCGAATTACTTTTTTCTATAGAAAAAAAAATCAATAAAGCAATAGATGTAGTTTTATGAAATTATTTCGTATGGGAAAATCGACTGCAATGCTTATCAAATTGAAAAAAATAAAAAAAATATGTTATGATTTCGCCCGTAATTTAAAACTTCAATCCGATTAAACTGTTTTCAGTGTCACCAAAGTCCGTCTAGTTCAAAAGTCCCTTAGTCAGTTTTACTCAGCCAATGGTATTTCTACTCTGTAGAAACTAGCAACCTGAACTTTGATGCACTGGAACAACGAATGGTACGACGAATTATTTTGGAGGCCATTTTGTCATTACAAAATGCAGGAGTACAAATTATCATTACTATTTTTCTTTTACTTGTGCCTTACGCTCGGTTCACATGCTCTATGCATGCCTTCTGTGGAGTCTATGTATTCAACCAAAATGCTTTACTTTTGGAGGAAATAAGTTGAATTGGTTATAGGTACTTACAGACTCTATTGGCTCTCACAGTATGCATGGACAGAGCTTGTGAATGGGGAGGTGCCTTCAAGCCACTGAGCACTATTTTCTACTTGCCCACCAACCCGCTACGAGAAACTTTCATTGGTCGTGGAGAATGTTGGCGTATTAAAATGAAAGATGGGGTCGGTATGTATAATTGTGTAGCCAAAAATTATGGCGTGAAAACAGTATTTAGGTAAAAATAATTATGCAAAGTGAAAACCGCCAATCCGGGTGTATTTGACGGCTTGAAAATGATACGGATGGGCACGGACTAGGAAAACAATCTTTGCCGGGGCATATTCTCCAGGAAAAGTGAAATTGCTCAAGCCTCTGTCTAATCTGGTCTTACATTGAACACGAGCGCAGTCGAGTAACAGCGTGAAAATGAGCGTAAAGAGGGTGCCAGTCCTTCAGGGCGTTTTTACATGAATAGCCGCTATCGGTTTCTGATGAATTAAATAATGTTGGCGCTAGGCATGTTTGGGGGAGGTGGGATGAGAAGAAAAATCCCTAGAGAATTTCCAGCTAACTTAAAAAAGTGTATTCCTGATTTCCTGAAAAATTCATTAGCTATTCTCCTCAGGTAATGTGAATTAATGATGCACGGAGTGCAGGGTACGGATTCCAAAGATAGACAATCATAAAAATCACATTCGACGATGAAACATACATTCCTAAATAGTACGTAATAGGCATTGCTTTTGATGTTATTCGTTTTTTTGTGATACATTTCCACGAATAGGTAGTTTTACAAAGACATTACACTGATGATTTGGTATGGGACATTAATTACTATAATGAATGCAATATGTACATCTATATTCTTATATAGGTTATAGGAAAATATGTTTAAACAGCGCAGTAATACTGATTTTTCGTAATTTCTTATCTCAATTTATAATATGGTAACCTTTTTTTTTAGCACGCTATTGGTTGGTCGTAGTATGTACCAAATGAAGTACGTTTAATGCTAGTGGTTGTGGGGTCTATGGACGCAATATTTCGTTTAAAAAAAAAAAAAAAAAAAAAAAAAAAAAAAAAAAAAAACCGTGAGCAGGAAAAACTTTTAGCTTGTTGGCAATATTCACATTTTCCTGTGATGCTTGTGGGTGGGGTGGGTGAGGTTTGTCGGTTACAGTTGGCCCATGCCTGGTCTAACGGGGCAAGGAGACAAGTCGATTTTTCGACCTGGTTATTATGTTGTCACCCCACGTCAAGTACACAATTTCTCCCATTCTTGTATAGGAGAAACTAGGGAATTTTCAAACACATTCACTCCATTCCGTTCCTTGCTCTGACCACCCTCAGCAACATCCTCTCGAATGATGACAGTTTTTGACAGTAAGAAATCTCAGACGAAAAAAAAAAAAAAAGGAGTGCCTTCATTGTAATGCAAAATGCCTAATAAAGTTGAAGCGTGGAAGCGAAAAAAAGGCACCTACCTCTCAACTTTTAAAGTTCAAACCACCCTTTTTCATGATCTACTTACGGTTTCACTTGGCCGCCACTCGCCCCTCCCAAGGGAAGGAGGTTTTTAATTACTGAGGAGTCACCCTTTTGCTCCAGAATTGTTGAAATTACGACATCTTTTTCCTCTTTTTACTTTAAAAACAAAAAAGACGATTGTGAACAGAGTAGGTACCTGCGTTCATTCTGAACGAAAGATAATGATGAAATAATTAAGATCGAGGAAATAGGACAAAAATTGCGGAGAGCAAACCCCCGGAATATGAGCCAATGGGTTTCTCAATTTTTAGCTTAATTATTTGTGTCAAACGACAGGGACAAGTTGTGTTAGATGGATATTTTTGGAATCATTTTACTAATAATTTACTGCTATCGATTTGTTACGAATGTCACTGGTCTCCCACTTTTCTCCCCAAGGCGCATCGCGGTTTAGTCCTTGACTTTCATTTTCTATATGTATATGAAAGGAGTTGCTGTTTAAGCCGAATATCTATATATGATTCTTTTGACAAACATAACAGTGCTATGAATTAAATAACAAAGAAAGGTACACGCGTTTTCTTTTTGCATAGAATAAAACAAATTGGTCCAATAACGAGTTTTCTGACGAACCCCCATCACTCATGTCAAGTTCTCCCATTTGGTTTTGATAATGGCCCCAAATAATTCGCAACTTTGGAATTTAAGCCTTTTTTCACATCATTGAGCGAGTTTTTCATTAATGAGCAGTGATAATAAACATTTTTTACGTAAGAGTGGCAGATGTGTGATTGAAACAAAAAAACAAAGAACTTAAAAGGTTTACACATTGCAACGTTGTTTTTTACCATTTTTTAGGACTGAATTACCATCTTCTGATTTTTATGGAACGGGAGAGGAAACTGTGGCGAAGGACGCTGGGGAAACTTGTTTCTTTTAGAATACAGTAATTAGAATAATGGAACTAGAGGAAATAAAACATTTAGCTATGTACCTTTTCGTTTAGAATACATAATTATGTACACTTTTAGCTTATTTCCCACTCGTTAATCTCATACATCCCATCGTTACACTGACAAAAACAATCATGGAAGAATCATCCGTGGAAATGTACATTTTTCGTTTATAAACGCGCGCTTCAGAAAGCATTTCTTCAATATGAAAACAAAAAAGTTTTTTCTTTTTTTTCTAGTCTTTCATCAATTTCTTCTCGGGACCCTCTAGTTATGTGATAGCTACCACTCAGCTATTCGGATGAAGCGGTTCTGGAACTAGATGAGGCGTTCGACTGCTTATCGGCGGTAGGATAGGACTCGCTGGCCAGTGATAGGGTGAAGTGGGCGGAACGCTTCTCGAATGCGACAGAACGGGCGATTGACACGATAGTTGGCCGCTCGCCAGAAGAGCTCCCGTCGGAATGACGGCTGCAGCCGACTCGGGGTGAAGAAAATTACGTCGATCCGAATTTCGATCGAGTTGACTGTTCTGTTGCGACTGACTCTGTTGCACCACTCGAGTCAAAATATCGGGAAGCAGTTCCATCTGCGAAATATAACCGGAAAACTACAGTTTAATAGTTAGAAGCATTAATGGATAATAGATAGAAAGTTCCAGTGTAGGCCTCATCTAATACAGTTCTGCTCCTGGTCCGAACGATAATAATTGTAGTGTTCACGAATTGGAGCCTTATTTTTACTACGTTAAAACCGCCTTCTCTGCTCTTGCAGTCTTGGCACACAAAAAAGAGAAAATCACTTAAGCCGACGACAGGATTGGTTCTGAATAATAATAAAAAATCCCTACGTGACGTCTGCTGGGCCAGGTCACATGGAACGCACGTATCTTTTCAACCTTCCCCCCCTCTCCAATCGGTCCTGTATCCGTTTGCATTAAAAAAAATCTTTACCACTGTGTGAATATGCTACAGGCCATTGACGTAAAAGCTAAAACCCTACCAACCCGCCCACCGCACCTTGTCAGCACTCATATGAGCACCTGAGATTTAATTTTGGGAGCTTATCGACCCAACGAGATTTTAATTTCATTTTTATCGTTGTTTCGCAATACTTAGCAACTCAGAATTAGAATTGATTGGTTCAAAGTATAACAAATCGAAATGTAAGTTAGCAAATGACTGTAACTTTGTTCGTTGCCCTTGAAGTCTTGGCCATAGTTTCCGGGAAGTTGGGCAAGGAGGGACTTCTAATGCAACAGTTGGTAATCCTGAAGGTTTGAATATCCGCGAAATGGAAACTAATGTATTCACTGACGAACGTTTTGAGTATTCCGGCCATTCTTCGAATAATGATATATTCATGCTAATTAAAACCATCAAATTAACATCGCTATAGTTCAAAAGTGTTCTAGCGTATTCAATGTGTGAGTCATAGATATAAGTCCCGCTTTGAGGCCTAAAACGTGTAAATATTATTCGAGCGTGAACATCACCCGTCCAATTAAGCCCTAGTTGAAGAGAAGTGGAGAACTTCCAACCCTGGCAGCCTCTCTTTCCCCCTCCAAATTGTGTGAAGACCCCCCTTCCCACCCTAGTACAGTAAACAAAATGAATTTATCGCCCATTATATTATTTTAAAGTTAGTTTTTCACAAAACATAATATCGATCGCAAGGGGCAAAATTTGTTTTGTCGATATTTATTATATTCTAAAACAAACAATTAGTGACCTTTCGTCGATCAGTATGCGGACCTTCTGAGAAGAAGATTTTCATTCGAATGGCAACGATGTAATCCCAGAATGAAAGGATTTTTATTACCTATGCATTAAATGACTTCTGGCTAATGCCGTTAAAAAAAAAAGTCTGATGAGGTCGGCACACTGATCGACGAAACGTCACTAAATGTTGGTTTTAGAATAAAATAAATAAATAACCACAAAACAAATTTTGCCCGTTGCGGTCGATAATTTTTTTTTTTTTTGTGAAAAACTAACTGGCACAAAAAGCGACTGGACAGAGAAAAACCAGTGACGGGGCAACTCATTTCTGATCGAAATGACCATTTGCACTTTTTCCGAAATTCCGCTCTGTTTCCGAGATATCCGCATTTTTTTTTTTCAGAAACCCAGCTTGTTGCACGCGCAATAATTGTTGCAATGACAAAAATGATAAGGTAATTGTTTAATTAATTGAGTATAACATTATTTATTATATTTTAAATATGCCGACTAGTTTCGGGGTAAGTGCACCCCATTTTCAAGGCATCCGCAGTTCGCAAACAAATGTCTCCGTCACCCGTCAATAAACGCTCTAAATACAACGATCGTTGTATTTAGAGCGTTTAGTGAGGAGACAAGTTTTCTTGTGGTACCTGTCCGTCAGCAGGATTATTTGGAAGTCTGTTTATTGACGGGTGACGGGGAAATTTGTTTGCGAACTGCGGATGCCTTGAAAATGGGGTGCACTTACCCCGAAACTAGTCGGCATATTTAAAATATAATAAAGAATGTTATACTCAATTAATTAAACAATTACCTAAATAAGTTAACATTCACAATATAATCAAAAATTGACAAAAATGATAAGCCCATTGGAAACATTTTCTACTTTGAGCCTATTTTGATTCCAGAACAGACGACATCTACTACGTTTTGAATCAGCTCATTAAGCGAGGAAACTTAATTTTTGACTATCATCAATACTTCCGGAATTAAGTTTCCTCGCTAATGAGTTGATTCAAAACGTAGTAGATCTCGATAAAAGCCTGTGAAGTAAAAAAAATGTACTCTTTCCAATGGGGCTTTTGTCATTGCAACAATTATTGCGTGTGCAACAAGCTATTTCTGAAAAAAAAAAACAGAAAATGTTGGAATGGCGGATATCTCGGAAACAAAGCTGAATTTCGGAAAAGTGCAAATTAGGTGCCCCGTCCCTGGTTTTTCTCTGTCCAGTCGCTTTTTATACACCCTGTATGGTAAAGGCTAGCTTGATGAAAATTAACTCAAGGAAAATTACAGGCAAAAAGCACGAACGTTCCGGTCGGTTTTTTTTTTTTGGTAGGGTGCACAAATTTATTGCTACGACTTACTTGTTCTTGAATGCTGGCCAACTTATCCTCCAATCCTAGAAGTCTTTCCTCCAGCGAGTCATACCTTGAGCTCATGTCTGACACAATTTCGTACACTGTATTTTGAGTCTGAAAAAAGAGATAGGAAAGTATTAACATACGATGGATCATAAGTGAGAATCAAGATATTGAGAAGGAAAGTTCGAACAGTTTTTCATTTAGAAGAAGACGGAGGAAAGTAATACCTTCGCCATGTCAGTTATGGTGTTCGCGTTGTCCATTAATTTTCTCTGGTCCATTTTCACCTTTCTCAAACTGTACAGGGGAATAACAGATCAGTACGGGGAAAAAACAATTAGGGGAGTGTAATTAAGCCGCCACTGACGCGTAAATGGCGAGAAGAAATTTCCTCTGGTGTGTTCTCACTCTACCAGCATTCACTCTTTTGACCAGTCTTGTGTGTTTATAAATGAGCCACGTTTCTCTAAGAACGTTTGCAGCTGCGTTTTTCAACTGAGAAGAAGGAAAAAAAAAAGTACACTTTAAGTCCCTGCGTCTTGGCGATTAATTCGGCAACGATTTGATTACCCTTTTCGTTAATTGTGTGTCCATCATAAAGTTATGAACATGTTTTTCCGCTCGCGTCAACTCCATTTTTCTAGATACAACTGCTACTAATAAAGCTGTACACCCCGCCCCCTGTCAAAAATCGAATACAATTGTAGAAACGAGGCAATGTTTATTGGAATTACTGTGTTTAAAAAAAAAAAATCATTGAGATGAAAGCAGAAAAAATGCGGTTAGTTTGTTGTACGGTTTATTTCCCGTATTTTAATGGCAATATTTCATCTTTCACATGCAGTTTAACTTGGAATTCAACGATCTTTTTTATCGTCTCTCTTGAAAAACAACAATGAGAACCTTTTCAGCCTATTCCCCTGATTTCTGAGGAAGAACGGTAGTCATTGTTTCCTATTGTGAATGCGTGAAAGTCAAACCATAAACTGATTTTGTAGTCAAGCTTGCTGTATGTTCATGTCATACTAAGGCAATAAAGCCTGTTTTTGTGAATTCTTTCGCAAAGAAAAGAAAATGGAGGAATGGTCTAGTTTGGTGAAATTCGTTTGGTTGTCGCTGAAAAATACGAGGGATGATAATTAGTTTGTATGACTGCTGAGGGAATCGGGACACTTTTTTATTATTAAACCATTTCAGTATTCCAATAAAGTTTTGATTAACCACAAATCCGAGCTATGGAGTTATGGCTCACGAAGTACAGGGGAGGATTTAATAACTGGTTTCATGTAGGGATGTTTATCAGGAAAACCCCCGAGAGAGAGAGATTGAAAGAGTGATAAAGAGAACTTGCAACCGAATAATACGCGACAAATGTGAATGAATCCCCATAACCGGATGCGGACATGGTTTTTTGTTGGGTTGACAATATTGAGGCTGCATTATTTCTATTTTGGTCAAACCTTTTTCAAATTTGGTAATTTTGAAGCAAACTGTCAAAGACCCCTGAACTTCCAAGTAGTATCTAGCAGCTGACGCGCTCCTCTGAAGTGTCAAATGTAAGTTAGGCTATTTCCCTTATAACTCATAGAGTCTTGCGGTATTATGTCTACTCCTCTTAGGATTCGTCAGAAGTAGGGCAAACATATAAACAATAAAAATGACCTTTTTTGGTATACGAATACTTATCATTTAGTTAGCAACCCTACTCGGGTGTATCACGGTTATTGTGTGCGTTAAGCCTTAGAGACTTTCGAGACACTGCTTGCGTTTGTTGGTGTCCGGAATCCCTCTCGCTTGATCAATCAAACATTTTACTCTAGCGTGTTTACTATAGAGAACGGTGTACACCCTTCCGGCAACTTGGTGGAAATTACATTAATCTCCCTCCACTGACCTTTGTCACAAAATGAAACCAAGACCCTCCCCACCCCGCCACAGGATTTTCCTTACTGTTCTCCTCTGTATAATAAGAATGAAACAGAATTATAAACCAAGCACGATTAAGCAGACGAGAGGCGTCAAAATTATAACGAACGAAGTGATTAGGATAAGGGGTTGAATATAATACGCTGGGTCTCTTGTCTCCTTCTCTCGGGCACAAAAACTTGGAAGAGCAATCTTCTCGTTTTTATTTACAACCGAGCAGTTTACCAGGGCTATCTTCATCTTTTATATTCATACAGAGAAATGGTGGTAAGAGAAACGTAGTGAGGGCGGAGAAGAAAAATAAAACAAAGGTCTAGTAATCGCGGTCGAATTCGTTTTATTGAGTTTCTGCGGCATTAAACTGTTCAAATGGGTATGAATCTTATTTAGAAATAAAATGATAATGTTCTGAAAAATTTCTGCAATGAATAATAATAAAATGCTAGCTTCCCTTCTCCACTCAATTACAAACAAACAAAGAAAGAAACAGAACTGAAATCGGATTTATCTTCCTAGTTATAGAGTTGCAATAATTTATCTGTTTATCTTCGCTTGAATATAAAAACGGGGACGTTAGACGATGCTCTATATTTTATTCCGACCGAGAAAAGAGGCTTAAAGGCGTGAGGAGAGTAAAAAACTAGATTTTATGTTTAATTCTTTGTTAGTTAAAGAAATGCGACGTGGTTTCCCCTTTGTTGACCGGAGTTAATCACGTTAAAACTCAGTGGTTCAAGGAGAGTTTCGTCATGCGGTCTTGTGGCTGTTTTGACTGGATAAAAATGCCATGAAATCCAATTTCTCTTTGATAACTTGGTAGGGAATCATTTTTAATTGAAACTTAATCCTGGGATTTAATTCTATAGTTGACAACGATTCCAGCACGGGCACGGAGTACTGGGTTAATGGGACGGGGATTCTTAATTCCATCGACTTCTACCAGTCACTACCCGCAAAAAAATATATAACAAAATAAATATTGTTCAAATATTGAAGTGTATCTCACTTGAGGATATTAGTTATTCAATTCTGCTAATAATACTGAACTAGTACTCCTGTGTGATAATTCATCAACATGGAAGGTATTAGGGAGTTATTGCATAACCGTCTGACGCTTAACGCTTACGGTTATGTGACGTCACCATAAGCGTAGCCGTTTGTGTCGGTGGAAAAAGAGTTATTGCAAATAATAGTTACGCTAAAACATGAACACATGGTAGGGCATAGATGCACTTAATTGCTTCAAATAAATTAATAAAACACCTCCTCATGCTGTTCTTTAAACGTTTGTGATAAACGCTTAAACTCAAATTTTGAATTTTACGCTTATCATGACGTCACATAACCGTCAACGTTAACCGTCGGACGGTTATGCAATAACTCCCTATTAACATGCCTTAAGAGTTAAATTGCGTAGCACAAACCCAACGAAAACCAACACCGCAAAGAAAATAATTCATAAAAATATTAAAAACTAAAATGATACATCCAATATTTTTGCTCAAGCACGATCAATTACGTTTTTTTGGTTACGTGTTTTTTTGTTTTTTTGTTTTTTTACTCTTACCATAATGCCAGTAGTGACGGCAATTCCCCTACCACAGTAAGTATTAGGCACTATATCGCCGAAGCCGACGCTCAGGAAGGTAATGGCTATAAGCCACATAGAATTAAGGAGATTTGCGTGGTCTTCGTCATGGAACCTAGGGAGTAAATAAATGAGAATATAGGCTCTTAAAATATTCCCATATAGTTTACAACCTTCCAGTCCGGCTTCCAGTAAAAAAAAAAATCATGCAGGGAATTCGCTTGTTTCGTTGAATCACGATTTTTTTTCGGTATAAAAAGTTTTCTTTTTTCTTCTTGTTTTGCGGCTTAATGAATTATTTAAAAAAATATCCAAGGTGTATCAAGAATGATGAGGAGTTCTGGGATTCAAGAATGGGGTCAAGCAAGAGGCGAGAAACTCCCGGAAAAAAACTTGCGAGAGAAGGAGTGCGAGAGAAATGATGATGTGAAGAAATGAACTGCCCTGAGTGAAATACGCAGTTTTTCCTCCAGGAATGATTGGTGTTGGGGGGGGGGGAGAAGGTTTGATAAAGTTAAAACTCGAATGTATTTTCCGGCTGAGATGACCGCCTTGAGGGGAGCTCTGATATCGCGATTCTGTATATTCTATTTCATTATTCATACCGAACGAAAAAAGTAGAACGATGTGAGTGAGGGCAACTTCTCTTACTTTCTTGTTGCCCCCTGGAAAATTGATAAAGAGGGTATTTGATGGGAAAACGTGGAAAATAGGT
The DNA here is from genome assembly GCA_038030265.1 of Corythucha ciliata. Taxonomy (NCBI): domain Eukaryota; kingdom Metazoa; phylum Arthropoda; class Insecta; order Hemiptera; family Tingidae; genus Corythucha; species Corythucha ciliata. Next base: position 51,411,309 of record CM075943.1, read on the forward strand.
CATTTCACCCTCTCGTCTTTTGCCACGTAGTGGCAATTGAGCAGATTCAGAGCTGAGTACAATCTTCAATTTCTTATATCGATAGCTATTTAATTCAATTTAGAAACGTTGCTGTTACTTTTTCTCGTTTAGTTATAAGAAGAAACCGCCAAATATTTACTCTCATCATTGAAAAACCGAAGGACAGACTACCACCGGTGTAAGTTAGCGCGTTTATTTTCATTTCCTCGAGGGGGCGATCGAGAAGAATCGAAAAAAGGGTATGTGATACGCTAAAATAACTCGACGCGACTTAATCAGAAGAGCAAAAGAAGAATTTTATCCTCGAGGGGATTCAAAGAAGAAGATAGAACCACCTGTATGAGGATGAAATTGGATTTACCCAATTTAGTTCATTACGGCGTCTTTTTCAGCTTGTGAAAAAGAATCTAAGGCTTCCCTTTTTGTAGAAAAAACTCCTCTTTAAAAGAAAGGGAATCAATCAGGAGTCCAATTCGAAAATAATGATAGTTTTCTAATTTAAAACTAGTCGGAAAATTAATTAAAATAAGTACTTCTGTCAATGTCACGTAATTAACACTATAGTAGTGAACTTGAAGGATCATCTTCCATTTAATGTGTTTTTGGCAACTGGTGAATGGGTCTGTGCTCGCTGTTATATTGAGGCTGGATTGGAGAGAGAAACCAAGACCGGACGAAAACTAGGAAATCGAGTTTGTTTGTTATCGTAGTAGAATTGTGAACGATTAAAAAATTACAGTTGAGCTTATCTATCTCCTGACAAAGTTTATTTTGGCTCGCATACTGTGTAGGACCAACCATCATCATTCGTTAGTATCCATAGTGAACGGGGAATCCTACATATCCCGCTAGGCAATCAAAACTTTCTCTAACCATATGCATCAAACCAAATTTCAAACCATCCGTCAAACCAGGCACCACCATCTCTCCAAAAGCCTACCGTGGCAACGATGCATTGAACAATAAATTACTCTCAGTCTCATTCCACGTTTTAGTCGTTTAGCGTAGTAGTTTTTATAGGCGTTTTAGTGATTAGTTCTTCTTTATATGGTTTGCTATAAACAGCTATCAACTATTAAAGATGGAAACTTTACCGACCTAAAAACGAAATAAATCAGTTTACAAAATCAAATCCTCTTACTAGCTTTTGCCAATAATTTAAGAGTTGAAAAAGTTGTTTCAAATTCTGGGTAAAAAGCGAGTAAAAACTTTTTTATGTGGTCAAATCAACCGAGAAAACTCGGCTAATAACTTGAGAAAGAAGTTTTCGTTGTGGTCTGCTGGGAGAGTGGTTAGCCTTTAATGCGACCGCTGAATAAGGGGCATTATTTTTCGTTATGAGAAGGCTATTTTAGGAGGGGAACTTGTTCTTCGAACGAAATTCATCCATTTCTGCGAGACCGTAGCACTTGTGTTGTAGAGCACGCGTCGGGCGACGAAAATAATGTTGAACGCCTCGGGTACTGTCGGGATTAATGACAATCACGGGGATGAAAAAGCTGAGAACAAAACTACCCTTTGCCTTCTCCTGCCGCCCCATAGGTGAGCCGCCACGGGTTCTTCAATGCTAGACGTCGGCCGTGTGGCACAGGACCCAAGCCTTTATAGAATTGGCACTGACCCATTCCAAAGAAAATTGAAATAATTTTAGACGGAAAACCCCTTGCACCGCCCACGGAGAACATCACAGGTTAGAGGAATTCACAAAGACCTTGGCTTAGGCCACCCTGACCAAAAAATCATTCCATTTGAATGCCTTGAAATCCATGGGTTGAAGGTGCAGACTGAATTTTTCTTTGAAACGGTGACAGCGAAATTATCAAGCTAAATTACGTGGGGTCTCTGTGCGTTCAATGTGCGAAAATCCTGAATTGTGTTTTTGACCGTAATAACATGCGACACGGTCTCTAGACTTGTTCCTGTGGTGAATCTACGCCGTTTCGATCGAAAAAGCAATTAAAAAGTAGAAGTTTTTCTTCAGTTGAAAATTAAAATTGATTATTTGTCTCTTAGTCTGAGGGCATTATCTGCCCATCAATTTTCTTCCTTAAAGAGAGCCTATTATTCTCGACGTGTAGATATGCTGAGTATTTTAGTCTGTTAGACGAGTGACAAAGTCACTTGTTCTTAAGGAAGTAGGTTAATGAAGGTGCCATTGTTGTACTCCAAGAGAGCCGCAGAAAGTGACTTATCTAGCCCACAATTTTTTATTTATTTTTTAATTATTGTTACGTTTTTGTTTTCCTGCAACTAATATTTTAGTCAAAAACAGAGATTGAGAAGAAAAATAATTATTTTATTTTCTCGTGTGGTAGCGTATTCTCGGAAAATTTTCAACTTTCATCTCAAAGTAAGTTATATGCGGGAAGAGAGGGATGAACGTTTTTTGGTTGGGCTAGTTTATAACTTACCATAATGCCACAAGTCAGAGTTATACCGCGTCCGCAGTAAGTGTTTGGTACGATATCTCCATAGCCAACACTAAGCAGTGTGATGGCGATGAGCCACATAGAGTTAAGATAGTTGGCATGGTCTTCGTCGTGGAACCTGGGGAGAATTTTAATTTCCCACCTTTATTTTCCTTTTCTTTTTCTTTAAAACGGGGTTTTATCCAACTAAATTTGTATTATGATAAGAGATATTAATGATGAAAAAAGGAGGAAAAAAAAAAAAATAAATAAAAAAAATAAAAAAACAGTACATAACAGAGAAACTCTAAACACTTCTTTTTGGTTTAGTTTTTAAATTCTCCTTTGATCAATGAAAGGAAAAATAACTGCCACGAAAAGAAATGAAAAGGATGTCTATTGCGCAAAACCATTCTATAATAATTATAATTTAACGAAGTTTCAAAGATAGACCACAATAAACTCACAACAGAGGCTAGGACCGGGGTAAAAAGTTCACACCACAAACACTATGCATAAAGAGTAATAGGCTACGACACAAATGACCAAAATAATGCAAAAAAAACAAAACAAAACAGCAAATGCTTTTTATTCCAAGATTCAAGAAGGTGGGCGAAAGAGCAGAAGTAAAAAACGGCCTGATCTAAACTCTTGTTATGGTCACTTATGAATGAGTCACTCTCTGTGGAATTTATTCTCCTTATAAAGAATCAAATTTTCACAAACCATGACATGGTAAAAGCGACTAAACCGCCTATTAGCATGCTTACACTGAAGTGAGTGTTGAAAAGGATACTGTTGAAGAGTTTTATTTTAGAAACTTCTTGTTTAGAATAATCTTTTTATGAGATTATGAAAATTATTCCGTAGTTTTACGAAAAATTCTTTCGTAAAACAGACAAACAGTAAAATAGACAAGTTACTTCCTAAAGTCATCTCTTCCGTTAGTAGTTTTATTATACTTACAACTTTTGTGCTATTGCACTGGAGTGCTGAACGCGGGACTTTCCTTCGGTAAACACACCGAAGCAAAATTCTCGGATAAGTTGATGTTTTTCTTTTCAAACAGTGTCTCCCCCCATAACAAGCAAATATTTTATTAGCTTCTAATTTGTTTTACTGTTAAGAAGTGTTTTAAATTTAGATTGCTAATGGTTAGGGTATTTTGCCTGGTCAGTCCGCAAAGCGGCCTTAAGAGGCGTTATCGTGAACGACCGAAAAAAAAAAATCACGGAATCAAGTAGGTAGATAAAAAACCAAAAATGTCAAATCGTTTTACAGGTACGCGTTCATAATAAGGGTTATTGTAAAACAAAAATATACATCCCGACCGAGTCATTTAACGCTCCCCTTCAATATACTGTAAATAGGGCGGGGGGCTATTGATATGATAAAATATACTAGGTACTACCTTTAGGGTCGTTACGTATAATTTTTTTCGACGAAGGCTCTTGTAAGAAGAGACAAGAGAGGTAGCCAATTTCTTAAAGCTTCCTCGAAAGAAATAGCCGGTTCTACGAAAAATGAGCATTATGACATGAAAAAAGGTGTCGAATAATGCAATGAATGAAGTTTTGGTCGCCTAATTGTGTAGTTTGTTGTAACTTTAAAAAAAAAAAACTGACTAAGCCACTTCGGGAGAAGTGCTCATTACAGAGACGTAGTTGAATAAGTTCAACTAACTTGGTTGAAGTTAGTAGCGAAGGGGTACAGTAATGGGGTCGTTAATCTTTAATCTAGTTAAAGTCTGTATGAAATACCATCTGCTTCTTAACTTGATGACTTTCTAATACATATCTGTGCTAATGCAATTATACAACCAAGAGAACGGATCGTCCATCTTATGGATAAAATTCTACGTGAATGGAGGTGGAAATGCTATGCAGAAGCTCGTGAAGCCAGGCGAAATAATCCTCTAGTAGTTCTGGCCTATCACTATTAATACCCCGAAATGGCGGGGCGTTCACTTGGTTTATAGGTTCTCTATAATCTCCGGCGCACCATGGCATGGTCTGGGACTCTGTTTTCAGCTGGACAGAAATCAAATTTATTTTCGAAAGGGCGTTCTAACACACTCCCACCTCTCTTTGTGTGATGAGGTTCTTTGAGGATTTTGTATAAAGTCAGTTCATTGACCTTGCACGATGAACACGATGATGTCACAAGCGCTGACCAGAATTTTGTTTCGATAAATCAAAGTGATCAAATTATTTTATTCAGACACCTCGTATGTAGCAAGGTTTTCATTTTAAAGATTAAACCAATGCCTTTTCCGTATTAAATTGTCTTTTCTGTGGAGTCGTTCCCTTATGCATTACAGCCGCCATTACTACCATTGATTTTTTTTTCTTCAAGATCAATGTAGGCATTGTTAAGTTGAACCAAACTCCGATGGGTCTCGTATTCTCCTTGGAATACGATTTTTCAGCTTCCCCTTACTCCCACTTGTGATTTGCCGCGAAGTACAAATAGGCTAAAAATTATCAGTGAAGCCGTTAAATCTTTTGGTAGGTTTTAGTGGTAACCAGTTTTCAAACAATTTATTTTAAAATAATTTTAATTATTCGCGAAGCGCGATCATATTCATGTTCCTGTGATTCTTCGAGGCGATGAAAGTGTGTGGTTCTCAGAAACTGTCCGTGCCGTTTCTCAGACACGCTCTCCTTCTATGAAGAGGAAGCTTATTATGAGTCGAATATATTTGCCGATTTGCTGCTGAGTTCCTCATCACTCTGTCAATACGTTGGTACACTATGCGAAGCTTGGACGTACCCAACGATATATAAACATGGATTGCTCACAGCGGACTGGAGGGGCGTGGAGGGGGCAGGTCGTCCCCTGATAAACAATCACCCTGTCCCTCTCCTTGTGTAGTTATGGCAACACGGTTATTATTTTAAAAACTCCACCCCTCTTATCCACTATGGCACTTTCTGAATGCCATACTTTATCAGCAGTGATGAGCAATCCAGTTCTTTTATATATCGTTGGGCGTACCTAAGAAAACTCTGTGTTTCGATTGTGGCTCGTGCATTTTCTTATCTCTCTTCGCTGACTATTTCCGGGCGTTCTCTAGAAGTTTCCTCTTCTATTCGCTTTACTTAGTATGCCCTATTTTGAGCAGTCAGTTAACTCGTCTACCGCTTCTTGTGTTTTTCCCTTTTCCTCGTTGGTGTGCGAAAAACATGATTGCCCCCATCGGTTTATGCGGCTCTTTATTTATCCTCGTCGTTTTGGTCGTAATGGATGACCTGCCCAGCAGCCTTGCCTATCACACAAAAACGCTCCGTTTGCTCTGTATTTCATTCGTTTGAATAAAAAAACAACGAAAAACTGTAAAACCGCCTTCACATGCAAGCTTTATAGGCCCGCTGCAAATTGAGCCCACGCGTGGGCCACCCAAGCTCAAAAAACAGTTGAAAATGGATAGTATTTCAACTGTTTTTTGAGCTTGGGTGACCCACGCGTGGGCTCAATTTGCGGCGGGCCTTGAAAAGCTGAGCTGTGGGCTTGGAGTGCATAAGCTTGCATGTAAAGCCGTCTTATGGCGTTTTCCATTTGCATAAAATTGAAGTCTGGAGTCGAGCATTTCCACCCGTTTTCTCCATTGTCATATGATATAATTGTGAGAAGACGGGATGGAAAACTCTATTAAATTCTTATTTTCAATAAGGGCATTCACGTCAACCATCGTACTGTTTGTAGTTTTGTATTTGCGTTGTTGCTGAGGCGTGTTGTTAGGGAAATCGAAGTTGGAATCATTTTGTCATTCATTTCGTTCGAGGCATATTTTAAGCGGCCCATACACGTAAATAATGTTGCGCAATAATAGGGGTTGTACAATAAAATTGAACGTTTGTGGGTTGTATTGATGGGTTGCACAATATAATGAACAACCTATTTTTTTATCCCTAAACATCTGGAAACGAAATATTGTACAAATTTATTGCGCAATATTTATTGTACGTCTATGGACCCCTTAAACTGATTCATTCGAAACTTGATTTCCCTGGTAACTAGCATCTGACTACGCAATTACTATAACTATCAACTACGATACAGTACGAAAGTTGACGTGAACCCATAATTTACCCCAACGATATATAAACCTGGATTGCTCACAGAGGACTGGAGGGGCGTGGAGGGGGCAGGTCGTCCCCTGGTAAACAATCACCCTTTCCCTCTCCTTGTGTAGTTATGGCAATATGGCACTTATTTTGAAACACCACCCCTCTCATCCACTATGGGAGCTTATTTGATGGCTATTATCAGCTGGTCTTTATCAGCAGTGATGAGCAATCTAGTTCTTTTATATATCGTTGATTTACCCCTAATATCTGATAATAAGCTTCAAATTTATTTTGCCACTCGTCAGAGTCGTCACTTCGCCGGTGATAGTGAAGCTTTAAAAAATGTTTCAAGGGAAGTGGCCAACGAATCGATCAATCGGGCTCAAAATTTCCATTCGAGACCCATCAGAGTTTGGTTCAACTATAGGTTGTTGGTCAAACTCTTTCCACAGTTTCAGTTCCAATTTCCAGGGAAATTGCCTCTGTCTGAGGTTGAATTACCCAATTTATATTTTTCTTCGTCTCTTTTGCTGTTACCGTGTTTAAATAAAAGCACTGAACGTTAAACGTACCAATTCCGCACGCCTTTGGAAACACTCACTTGGGGGGGGGGGGGGTCCATATCGCCCGTAGAGTATCGTAAAATACTATCGTAAAAAAAGAAGTTCATGGGAATTTAAGTTGCCATTTTTACCTCCTCCTTTGTCGTGACTTGACTATTTAGGCATAACTTTTTCAAGATCAGTTTCTGCCTTTTACGAAGGGTACCTACCACGCTCTTTTTTCAAAAATAAAAATATGGCTGTTCTGTTCAGAAGTGCATTTTTTACTTCATTTTTTTTTCAATGCTGTTTTAAGTTATGAATTTTAACAGCTTAAGCAGAGCAAATTAAATTAGACATCGCAATGGATTACTTGTCCGCTTTTAATGAATGCCATTCCCCTTCCTCCACTCCTTTTAATGAAGTTTTATGAAAAACATCCGCTTGGGAGACGAAAAACCATAACAGAAACAGAAAAGACTGTGGTATAGACTTTGAGGCATTAATTAAAATTTTCTTTTTATGATTTTGGTGCGATCGCTCCAAACAGTAATAAACAGTAAAATAAAGCCACTAAAGCTCAGTAAAAATAATACACGCTATTTGGTGTGGAGGGGGGGGGGCTTAGTTTCAGCCTTCGAAATTACTCAACTCAGCCGCAAATGTGAGGCGGGTCCAGCCTCTCCTTGACGAATCAGGTCGTTTTTCACCGGGGAAGAGTAGAGAATAATAATGGTTGTTTCTATAGAGATGTTTTCAATCGTCCAAGGCCATCAATCGATCATTGTAATGAGTTTGCGGAAAGACTTGCTTAGAGGCTCTTAGTTTTAAGAATTGAAGAACTCTTTTCGGGGTTAAAAACAACATGAGAAAAGGAAAAGGTGTTTGGTGGGCAAAACAACTGAGAGCTAGAGTTTTACTCGAGTGCTTAATGATACACCACGAAAAAGATTACTGGTGAACTGTGTTTAATCGTATTGTTCATAATATTAAGGGGAAAAATTGTACATGTGTTTCCTCGACCCCTCCAATCATACCTCACCTACTCGGCGTTACGTAAATTGTCGCCGTAGTTCTGCACCAATCCTGGATTTTAAGGTCTCATTTTAATCTCCAGGTAATTCCGCACACCCGATAAATATTCATTTTTCCTATTTCAATCTTGAAACAACTACACAGCCCACTTAAACGTTTACCTTGAAAATTCGAACTCTTCTGACGTCTATTTGGGAAAGCAAGACTTAACGTGTGTGCGGAATGATATTGAGATTAAATTGAGAATTTAAAATCCAGGATTGGTGTAGAACTACGGTGAAAATTCACGTAACGCTGAGTTCGCGAGGTATGGTTGGAGGGGGGTCGAGGAAACACATGTACAACTCCCCCTTAATCGTTCATTGTACAAAGGTCAAATCTTCACGAATTTTAGGAGTAAACTACCGATTCGTTGCTCCCCCTTGGCAATGTAGAGAATTAAGCGTTTTACCGAGGATCCCTTCCTAACGACAAGTACTTTATTCACTAATTTTATGAGGTACCAACTCAGTATGATCTCGCTTTCCGGGCCCTCTAATTGTAAGTGCTTAAATAGTAGACAAAAGCACTTTCATTTCAATCAGTTCGGTAATAATTAAATTCAAATAGCATAGCCAACTATATAGGATTTCAAGTGCGTTAATAGGTTGACCTCTGTGAAGTGGTAACGGTAAACTAGAGATTGAAGCACGGTACTATTAAGCCGGGGCTCGTTTGAGTCAGCAATATACTATATTTGACAAAGATAGAAACGTACGTGTGAATTAATGAGGTTTAGGCCCGCTTTATCAATTGTCGATTAAGTAATTTAAAGAACTGATTTAGAAAAATCATCTGTGAACCATGACGAAATATTTGATCATGAAACAGATGAAGTTTTTAGTTAGCTCTTTAATCAACGATTGATAAAGCGGGCCTTAATGCGTTATATCGATAAGGAAATATTTACTAAGCCATTAATTCATATATTTGCTCTTTCACCTAGGTTGATGCATTATCGATATAAAACAAATATTCAAGTGGGAATATTCAAACTCCAACATGAATTTAGTTGAGATTTTCTCCAACAAAAACTTTGTATAGCGGTTCATGAGCTGTAACTAGATCAACATCAGGCGAAATAAAGGAAAAAAAACTGGGTGGTAAATTAAACCAGAAATAAGCTGCCGTGCTGAGCTAAATAACGTGGAAACATCACGATTTTTCCAGTGATTCATGAGCAGCTGTGAAATGTAACGACTCAAAAATTTGGTCCATAAACCAGTACCCCATAGAAGCCTCTAGTGGTTTTAACGTAAGGAGCGTGGTCAATGCGATGAAAGGCTGCGTTTTATTGTAAGCAGCGTTCTCGTCTAGCGCTACTTAATTTACGGCGATTCTGTAGTGTGAAAATGATGATGATGATGATGAAGGAGTGCGGTGCAACATGGGATTCGGGACAAAGTTGCGAAAACAAGCGTGACGGTCTTCATTGCTTGTCATTCTGGTTAATTATAGTCTTTACGTTCTACAAAAACGAAACTGACTGGTCCATTTTTTTTATGGGATATATAAATCAAGGACGGATCTTGGGGCCTCAGACCTTCAGCCTACACCCGACTCCATCATCTTGGTAATGGTGCCGCGAGTACGTTGCATGTAGGAGGAGTATTTCTATATTCCACGAATCGTCCGAAGCCCGGTCTTTTGTCATATTAGCTAGCGTTATTAGGTACGATTCTACAATAGCTCTTGGGAGACTGTATAAACTTGTTCATTAGCCGCTGTGTCCGGAAGTAAAAACGTCAAGTCCGTTATCATTCTTTTCTGTTAGAAATATATTTTAAGAGGTCATTTATGAGGCCTGTATACAAGACGACAGGAACTAATAGAAAGCTTGGATTCGGTGATCCTTCCCCTTTCCCTGCGGCCATGCCCTCAGCATTTTAATAGGAATAGGTCTTATTTACATCACATTTTCAAACTTTTCCATCATTCTCGTTGTTTTTGATGGGCTCCCAATAATTACATCAGCACCACAGGGTGACAAAGCCCTCCACCCGCAGTTTCAAACTTCCTTTCCTGTACTTTTTTTCTCGCAAAAATAATTTCCTGGAGTAAAACAATGGGTCTAAACGAATATAGGAGTTTCATTACAATGAGTGGGAATCAATCGTGTCTACTCTGCCTTCGTTTTTCAAGATTTCAATTCGAATTTGTTTCTTTCCTCTTGAGATGATACAATTATCTTGAACGAAGGGGGAAAGGGAATTCAGGGCCCCTACTCCCTCAACACATCGATTCTGTTATTCTGTTACGTTTAATTTTTTATAATTCAGCCAGCTGGAAGGTTGTACGATAATTACGATAAATCTACTTTAGGAACACATAAAACTACGCTTTCAAGTGCTTCGTTTCTTGATTACAAAACAAAAAACAGGTAGGTAGCTTTCTTTTCAGGGGAAAAATGGTTTCTCTTCTCAAAAGTATTTATAGATATTTTTTCTGCATAACTTGGCGGTATAGTGTGGTTAAAGGCAGCAGAACTGGAACATGAAGACAAAAATAAAGCTAAACACCGAACATGCGGAATAGTACTTATTAGTAAAACTACTGTATAGGGCAGAATTAAAGTGCACCTCATTTTGACATCTACATGCAATTTTTGGTTTTGTAAACATCGACTACTGCATGCGATAAAAGAGGGGTTTCCCTCTCGTTGAATTAAACTTTATTTGTAGATAGCCTACTTCCTAATTATTATTTATTTTTATCTCCTTAAGAATTATTCTTACATTTTGAAATGGAATTTCGTGAAACTAAATCTGCTACGGAAAGAATTCTGCAGAATCAAGCTTTACGACTTATTCCGCTCCATTCATTTCCGCAGAAAAGAATTGTTTTTTCAGTATTTTGGGTTAGGGTCCTGTTTTATAAAACACTCGGGGCATTCATTAATTTTAAATTATTATGTCGTTGTGCAAATCTACATTGTTCCCCGTAGTGCACATGCCCTTTAAGCTTTTTTGTTTAAAACAAATTAAATATGTAGGAATGAGGCCCAGGGAGCTTTCTTAACTCCTATTTACTATCTAGAAAACAAGGTAGCTCCTTATTTTTAATTTATAAAACGTGAAAACCCTTACCTTTCACACTGTCTCAAAGTCCAGCTAGCTATGATCCATAAAGAGACCATGAAGACAAGAAGAACGGTTCCCGGACATATGGTCATTAAAGTCTTGAGCACGAACCGAGTGTTGAAATTAATTCGATTTAGAGCACCTAGGTAGACAAAATAAGCCTTAAAGAATAATAATTTTCTACTAGGTTTTCGCGGAATTGAAGAACCGCCGAGCCCATAGCCTGATGCCGCTAGAAAATCGTTACAATCGATTCCACTTTTTCAGATCGCGCTGCTCGCGGTTCTTTAAAGTATGGCCCTACTTTAAATATTTTAAACAAAGGGGGTATTCAACGTACCTATACTTCTGGACGAAGCGTCAGTAAAAAGTTTGCTATGAAGAAGCATCACACGACAGATGAGGTACAGCCTGAGAAACATGGGAAGAGATAGAGTGACGTCATAAGGCACCCAGACCATTCCCATGGATCCACCCTTGTTGGCCAGTTTTGTCGTCCATAGGAAGTAGTACTGGCCGGGAATAGGGTGTATGGCACATATCACAAGCTCAGTTCCGATCTGTGCCATCCTCTGCCAAGTCATTGCTATCCTCCAGTCATCCGCACAGTTATCTATCATGAACAACTGAAACAGAAAAGGAATAATTGTGGCTTTCCTAGAATACAGTGAGCATAAATTTCTCATTAGAATTCACAAATAAATCTCAGAACTCAGTGATTTTAAAATACTCGACCGAATCATTTCTCCTCTTCGAGGAATTCAATTACGGTGAGGATAGAACTAGTAAACAATTAAATTTATGAGCGACGACGGTATTTAACTGTTATTGTTTTAGCCATGACACTTGTCAGCCGGTCTACATACTTCTCCCTTTTACCACTGTCATAGAGCTGGTATGAATTTCCGCGTCGAAAAGAGTTTTCATTAACTAACTTGCTGATGAATCTACTATAGCCTTGAAAGTCGAAATATTTTACGAATTCACCCGGTGAAATTAATGAAATATTTTTCTTTAAAAATGCTATCTCAAGTTAGTCAACTGAACCCTGTCTCCTAAGCGTCTTTAACTTGACAGGAGCGCTATAAATTTTCATTGTTGGAGTCGTGGTAATCATCGCATCAAGGACTAATGTGGGCAGGAAGTAATAAGTGGCCAGAAATGAATAATTTTATAATAGTAGGGGAGCCCACGATGCTAAATGGGGATTTACTCGAGCGTCGTAGAGACCTATTGGGTTGCAAAGCTTAGATGATAAAAAGATAAAATTGCTATATGATGCACACCTTTTCATCGGTGGGGGGAGCGGCTATAGACTTTCAAAAATGTAAAAAAAAAACTGTTGTATGGATATTCTCGAGCGCGTCAGATATTAACAGCATCAATTGTCTCCGTATTTTTAATGAAGTATGCATGTTAATCTGACTGTTTGCATGGTGGGGGTGGTCGTACGTAAGGGTTGAAAATGAAAAAAAAAAAAAAAATAATCGAGCGCGTCAGATTTTCTAAGGAAATGTTAAGTGAACCTAAAATAAGCTCTCATTCAATAATCTGACGATTTGGAGGTGACGCAAACTCGTGGCCCTTATCAGAATGTGCAAAAAAAATCGTCATTTTGAAATACTCGAGCGCGTCAGATTAAGATATATATGCTTCATACTGACGTTCTAAACGTGCTCTCTAGTAATCTGACGATTATCTGGAGGGATTCGCCTAATCTGACACTTTTTAAAAAAATTCGCCCTATATTTGGTGCCTAAGTCCTAGTTTTCTGCACCATTTTCGAAAGTTGAGGTTAACTGAAATTGTGATGTAAAGGACCTTTTTCTACAATAGTTGAATAATGATAACATTATTCAACTGATATGAGAGAGAAAAGCGCAATTTTTTTAAAAACTTTATTATTCAACACATATGGCAACCTATTCAGTAAAATTTAGCGCCGGCGCTATCCACCCGTCTTCCCGAATTGGAACATATGTTTCACACAAGACGGGTGGGTGCTAAGTTTCACTGAATTGGCCCAAGAGTTGAATAATGACTAAACTTTATCGACGATTTTTTCCCATTTCGGCTTATGGAAATCGTCAGATTAGATATTTTTCGTTATCCTTGAACTATTCCCTTCAAAATAAAAAAAAAAGTAGCCACGCTCGAGAATGTCAAGATGACGTTTTTTTTTTTACAAGTTTGTAGACCTCCTCCGTTTTTGCGTCACTCTTAAATTGTCAGATTAGTTGAATATAGACTTTTTAGCATGTAATTAATTCCCACTTCCTTAATCTGACGCGCTCGAGAATGTCTGATGATCAATTTTTTTTTACTAATCTGACGCTTTATCCTTGACGGGCGGCCACATTTATAGGGCTCATATTTGGTGGAGATACTCAACTAGGTACAAGGTATCCGCAGTATGTTAATCTGACGCGCTTGAGTAAATCCCGAAATCCCCTCTTGGGCTCCCCTACTATAACGCGGGGAAAAGCGATTGAAATCAAAAAAGCTCTCAAACTCGTGGGTATAATCTCGTCCGGAGTGAGACAGAAGCGTTCCTCTATTTGTTCATGCCCGGGTGATAGCTCTTACCCTCCTGAGAGATTATTCAAATACTTTTCACCTTTTGATTTTTGAATGCCGAGCCATTTTCTTAATAATTCTGGAACCAGCCCCGAAAAGGTCCATGTATTTTGTCACAGGTTTTGAAGATCGGAACTCATGGCTCATGGTCCATTGAGTGAGAAAATAAACGTCTTCCATGCCAAAGCGGTTGCTTTCAACAATGGGGGTCATTTTGATGATACCATTGTTGCCCACCTCTGCACATACTGGTACCAAGATGGTACTTGGTTGAACAAAATGAGAGGGGTGATTGTACACCCAAAATGCAATAAAAATTTTTCTATGATCCTCGGTCCGATTTCCGTTCTTAGTCGAGATAATCGATTTTTTCACGTTTTTTAGTGCATTTCATTCAAAAAATGTACTATTGGTCTCGCCCTGATGGTCGCGCATATGGGTTGTGATACTTTTTTTCACGTTCCAGAACGTGAAAAAACCCCTAGACCCCTAGAACACGAATCCGAGGTCGGTGCGATGTGCTATAATATATATTTTATATGGCCCCTCCCTTGTTAGCACGATGACGGTCGCAATTTTTGACTTAGGGCAACCAAATTTGGTCTAAAAATCAATAGCGTGAATATCTCGGACGAGTTCGTGATCCAGATGAATCGGTCCACGGGAACGGTGTGAAAGAGGGGTTTGAATTAGTTGAAAATTCGCTACCGCACGGCTGTTGCTGCAATGGCCCCCAAAATTGACTCGAGTAATGAAAAATGAACGCGCTTTCGTATGAGACCCTAGTGAACCAAATCCGTTGATATGGCAGGGGAGTTCTCGGCGGAGGGGAGCTATTAAATTAACGCTATGCCTTACTGGACCAAGAAAATTCATTGACATTGTATTTTGAGCCGTCTCTTTTATTTGATTTGCCTACAGCCTAATAAATCTTGAGTAAAAAATCCTGAGGTGGGCCAAAAAGGGAGGAACAAAAAAAAATTTAAAAAAAAAATTGTTTCGGATTCGAACCCAGGCACTCCGCATTCCGCAATGGTGAAATAGTGACATACCATTTAACCTAATTTAACTGATCTGAAAATTAACGTAATCTGAAAAAAGTTTTGTTCCGACAGCAGCCTGTCGGGAAAAGTGCATTTCATTCATGCGACAATCGAGTCAAACCTCATAAGTTAGAACGATATCAATCAATAATGGATGAAATTTAGGCCGGGATGAAGATTTTAATTGCAAGTAACTCCTCTAACAAGAGTCCACCTTCCCATATCGTATAGGCAACCAAACCGACTCTGTTTCATTTTTCATTTTCATAATTTTGTTCCCCCTCAGTTGGTGCCAAAAAAGGGGCCTGCGGTAAAAAGAAACACGATTTTATGATTTTCTCATTCTATACCACGGCCTAAATGCCATTCAAAGTTGATTGATATCGTTCTAACTTATGAAGTTTGACTCGATTGTCGCATGAATGAAATGCACTT
Organism: Corythucha ciliata; assembly: GCA_038030265.1. Lineage (NCBI taxonomy): Eukaryota > Metazoa > Arthropoda > Insecta > Hemiptera > Tingidae > Corythucha > Corythucha ciliata. Next base: position 51,426,559 of record CM075943.1, read on the forward strand.
TTCCCGACAGGCTGCTGTCGGAACATTCAAAGCATAGCACGGGTTTTCGCAACAAAAACAGCTGTAACTTGGGAAATAAACGTCCACACCCCTGAAAAGAGCACACTTTTTTCTGTGTGGTTATGGACGTTTTGTTTAGTGATAGCGGAAGTTTTTCGGAGTAAACGATATTTTCAAAAATATCCGTTTTTGACAACCGTTCAAAGCAAACCTACAATAGCACAGTTGCACCCAGTGCCTGGCAAATTCCTCTAAAACTGGATGAAGGCACTTAGTTTAATACTTCATGCTTCGTAATTTTTTTAGAAAAATCCATTGTTATACCAAAAAATGAGGCGTTTAAGCTCATGTAGACAAGAAGGCCTATGCTTACAAGAAGATAAGTTCACATTTTATGTCTGAAGAGATGATGAAAAAAGTAGGTATTTTCAAGATAAATGAGACTGAAGCATGCAATGTTGGGAGCATGGCCATATATTGAAAGCAACAGGTTCCATTTTGGGCGAAATGTCTAATGTTTGAAACTTTAATTACAACTCCTCTCCGGTTCTTTAGCCGTAAGTCATAGCAACCCCCTCCTAATGAATGAATAATTAGAGAGAATGTAAAGACGGGGTTTTTCGTTCTCAATAGAATCCTACCCACCACCTCCGAGCACACAACCTCAACCCTTTACTTTTTGTTGAAACTCACCAGTTGCCGGGCTCGAGCGTCATTTTAACAATAAGCGAAATGAGTTCAAAACCTTGCCGTTCATGTGATTAATATAATTCTCTTTCACCCTTTGATATCGCGGGTATCATCCACAGTCTCTCTCTTACTCCAGTATGGAATAATCAAACTATGGAGTTTTTGTACTTATATTATGTATGTTTTGAGTTTATGTATAATCAGTGTATAATTCAAAATTGGTTGAAACAGAGAGAAATACCATCAGTCAATAGTTAATGATTGTTTTCAAAATACGAGTTAGGTGCTACCGGTTAAGGGGGGGGGGAGGCGCTCCAAATACGAGCGAACCACATTTTTGAGTTAAAAGTAAAGAGGGTGCGTTATGTAAAGTTCTCGGCAAAGACAATAACAAGTTTACAAAATTTCTTCTGTCTATCGTGCAATATGACTCCGTGCGGTGACTAACAAACACTCTTCTCCCGACTTTTCAAAACTTTACGATAATCTTTAACGACTATACCTATAGAGTAGTCGCACGGTGGATAGTACCCAAAAACACATTTCATAGAACTAGGACTAGGCGATTATTGATGAACGTGAAATTTTTCGCATTATAATGAGAACAAATGGACAGAATGGAGGTAGAGAGCAAGGCAAAAACTCTCACGGCACATCAATGGTGAGGACGGAAATCTAACTTATTCACCAAAGTAATAATCGAGTTTCGTAGAATGTTGACATGTTATAGCCTCTTTAAAAACGTTCTGAAGGGATTTTTTCTTTCACTCTCGTCTATGGGGGAAAAACTGGAAAATTTTCTTTAGAAAAGCCATAACATAAATGCTCTCGACTATGAAGCGTTTCTCATTTTAGCGGCAAATACCATACAAGCAACAACACGTCCGGAAATAAGAACGAATGAGGTAATATTTCGTTTTTGATTTCTAAACTTCTATAGGGAGAACCTTATAGAAATTGCCACCTCCTTACCTTTTAGGTTTGTTCTTTTTATGTCCTGTCCAACAAAAACCAAGTAGGCAACAAATTACCACATTCCAATTGCGCTTAGATTGACGAGCAAGTTAGTCATTGCCAACCTAGCCTTTGTCCCTTATTATTACCGTGGGGGTAGAAGGGGTTCACTTTTGAATGGGGAAGGGTAGCCCTCTCACGTGAAACTGTGGTAGTGCCCCCCTCGCTCGCAGTGTTAAAATCCCTTCCTAGCAATCGGTACCATAAACGAGCTATCATAAAAATCCTTCATCCGGATATCTATTGTGTGATTCCATTTGGACAGCAGTAAACTTCAACATTCATTTTAATCATGTTATCAAGCCGTGTGGATGAAGCTGCCAAATTTAATAAATCACTCTACTTTAGTGTTGATAATAGTGAAATTCACTGTATTCCTGTTTCCATTCATTTCCGGAAGATTTATTTTTGTTTTCTCAAGATCTAATAAAGCACTTTTTAAACTGAATTATTCAGGCACTGGGGAAATAAATGAGACTAGAAAAGAAATCTGGGTTATCATGAAGTATTATCCTCTCAAATCACTCTACTTTCAGCCTGCATAATCTACGCCCCCCCCCCTTACTGATGCTCACAATAGCCTTTCGCCTCCTTCCCCGCTCCCAGGAGATTACAATCTGGAAAAAAATACATTACATCTTAAACTGACTTTTATTTGTGTGTGCGAGCTTCTTCGTCTGGGCTTAATGAGCTGGGCGGTCTATCCATTTCCAATAATGCGCATTATTAAACTCCTCGGAGGAGTCCAATGAATAATCAGGCTCAGCGCGTCATTACCGTATCAAATTTTCTATAAAAAAAAGAGATAAAAAGAGAAGGATGAAGGCACATGGGTTTTTGAGAGAGGCTGCTGTCTGCATTCGTGCAGTGATTTGGATCGGCCCGGATAGTGTCCTTATTTGAAGATGGGGCGGGGTTTAAGGGGGATGAAGCGTTACTGTGTAAAACTTGGTAGAATACAATATATTCTTTAAATTGAATCAGTTCATTCCTATTTCACGGTGAGGCATCAAGAAAGGAAACCAGTCATTTAGGTATTATCTTAGGAGGGAAGAATCATTTTTCTCTTTCAAAATGACTGATGATGTTAGCTTGGTAATAACCCTTGGCTCCCGCTGCAACATAATCATTACGGAAATAGGAACAGGCGTACAATATGCGGACACCGCGTCAATCAAATGACAGGTCTATTATAGAATCCGTCAGACTTGAAAATAAAGGTGAAATTAATTGACGAAGAGTAGAACACGAGGGAATCTTAATTGGTGCTCCAGAAGTTTCAACTTTACAAACGATCGCCACACATTTTTTTTCAAAGAAACTTTGTTTTTATCCAGTCGTTTTTGGAGGGCACTTTTTGTTTTTTAGTGATATAGTGGGTACCTTGCATTTGCTGTCAGACTATCTGTAGGCTCCGCGGTTTACGATGGAAAAAAGAAACGTAAAAATGAGGATGATGGCTTATCAGCGCCACTTGGAGGGTAAATAAAAACTTACTCGTAAAAGAAAAGTTGAACTAGGGACCATACGCATTTTTCTTCTTCTTCTTATCGTCCGCCCCCTCGAAGTTTCTCGAGATCTCCACTAACAGGGGCTTTTAAGATTTAACTTGACTTAAACGTCATATTGACTTTATCGCCGGGGCTTTTGAGCGTATAACAAATCGAAGCTTCGTGAAGTCAACAAGGCGATTATCAGAAGCAACAAAGTTTTGAACGAGCCCCTGTCGGGAAGTTTCTGTTTATTTATTGTGGATTCTTGTTCGGTCAAATGCCACACAGAAAACGTTTCACTCCCGAGTTGAATCATCTCGAGTGCAACCTTTCCATCCGCGCTGATTTCCCCGCGCCACCCCACCGTCCCACGTTGGTACTACGACGATCTCTATTCAACTCTTCAGAAGGCTGATCTCCTTTGTCATCGACATTTTCAAAGCCGAAGCCGTGGGTAGTTAGGCGCGAGGAAGAGGCAGAATAAGATGTTTTTGCTGCCTGTACTCTCAAGTAATTTGAAGAAGGGATGAAATTGAGGGACTATTCTAAACTATTGATAGTGAAATAGATCACTATCACTAACGAACAAGTTCCTAAAATGATGGATATTCTCCTAGAATGGTTCTAGAGTTAAATGACCGAAAAACCTCCCTCTCCTTCAGGCTGATAACTAGACGCTGGATAAGCCGTGAACGCGCACGAATACGTATTCGGACAAAAATCATTGACTTAGTTTAAAAAAACAAAAAAGATGCCAATAATTTTGAAAATTAATGAGCGCCGATTCTAGAACTACTATAGACTTTTTTCACGGTGGTATTGTGGTCAGCCGCAGGTGGATATAATGAATTTTGAAGCCATTCGTTGATTAATGATAGCAGCCCCCCAATTGTCTGAGAGAAAATAAATTAGCGTTGAAAAAACCTTCAACTAGGCATTGAGTTCAACTCACCCGAATTAAAATTTCTAAAGTTGAAGCGTTAAAAAATATTGGCGATAATGATTATATTCGCCATTGGATTAATTAGGAAGCGCCGGATTTTGAATATTAACTTAAAAAAGAAGCGTATCTACGGTAAAATACTGGGAATTGAATGAAACGCGTCTAATAAGAACACAGGATGAGAGCCCTAAGTAAACAGATTACTAAAGATTCATCATTCTAAATCTCTCTTTAATATTCACGCTTAGGTGAAATCTTGGCAACGGTATGGGTGGCGTCGAAAAAAGAAAAGCTTTCTACGCTGCTCAATTAATTTTTAATTTAGTAAAGTTGAATAAATGTCAAGGACCTAGGCCATATTTTCTGTTCTTCTTGTTTCTTTATTTTGGCAGCAACTCCACGGGAAGAGTTGCATAGCAAAGGGTATGACATAATGGAGGGGGGGTTATTAAAACTTGGAAATTGAGTCGTTGACTCCGTCAGTTGTGACAGCGTACCCTTTATTATCCTCTAACGTAAACTACTTACGTTAATCTGAATCTGGTGGTGACATTAGACAGGTGGGCTAAAAGTGGGCTCGAGGGGCGACAAACGCTGTGTACACAGGGCGTATTTTTTGTTGTTTAGAAATCTGGAATAGCATTAGCCTTATAGACTTATTCGCACTAGTTTCATCACGAACTAACTAACCAAGGCGAATAATATTTAATCAAGCCCCATAAAATTATAAAGGAATATGTATTGTACTAGTATGTACTTCAAATAGGGAGTTTGTGAAACTTCATCGTGTTTGATAAGGACATTTTCCGAAACTTCAACCCATAAAGGACATTTCGTAAAGTCTCTTGTCTCATCGTTGACGAAGTTTGAAGATAAATTTTAGGCATTTATGATGAAGACAGGTTAATATACAATTTCTCAACCATTCACTCAACCACTATTCTCTTCGAAGCTCATGTTGAGTGGCAACCATCTATTCCGTGGTGTGTGGGAAGGTGGGGGTATAAATGATAAACAAGATCGATCTTGTATAAGGAAGACCGTATAGGAAAATAAGGGGATGACAGGGCTGTATGGGCGAAGGGATTAGTAAAAATGATTGATGCATTATCAGTGTATTCAAAAGAGCGACATATTTCATAATTAATTGTTCGCAATGAAATTAAAACGTCGTTGAAACCATTTTCTTACATAATGACGTTCATCTTCAAAACTGTTCAAAGAATCTTTTTTTCATTGTGTCCAATGTGCACCGTCACCAACCTGCGTGCTTAAAAGTATCTGAAATTTAAATTTTATTATAGCGCCCGCAGGGGTTATTTTATCAGTTATAGTGAGCATTGTTACTGCTCCCTTGCAACGCTTTCTCCACACGTTCACGCATCTTTTGTGTATAGTAATCCTATTTCTTTAACACCCCTCTCACCGTACGCGTAACTCGTTATTTTCTTCAATCCCCATGCCAGTTTTTATGCAAGGGACAGAGAGGCAAGTTTTATTTTTCGCTTTTTTTTTTCTTCTTCTTTTATTGCGAAGAATTTAACGAGCTAAAGGGAGGAACTGTAAACGCTTGTAGGGTAGTTCACTTGTAATGTACTTGTATAGCGCGTGTCAAGCGGATACAGGAAAGAGGGAGAGGTCAAAAAGAGCTGAGTGTGCGGGGAAAATCGTATAGGGGTCAGGTTGAAAGCACAGTGCCCCATATTTGAGGGTATAGAAAACAACCGAAACTGAAGGGAGGGGCATTGATTTTTTGGCGAAGTACTCGTAACTACTGGTTCCTAGAGTAGTGTTTTCTTGTTGGTAAAACCTGTTAAATTAAAAATAAGACATTAAATTCCTCTTACCAGGCAACAGTAGTAGCAGAGTAGTATAATTTCTAGAACTGATCTTTTAACCCCTTCGATTTCCATCCCACATTTAGCAACTCGGTGCCCAGCCTCCAGTGGCGGATCTACGGGGTGGGTTTTGGGGTTAAACCCCCCTAAGAAGATGGCGACCGCCAAAAATTTGTCGATAGTCATTCCAGAGATTTCTTCCAATACCTTGCACATACCAAAGGGCGAATGTTGAAGAGGGATCTGCACAGAATGATGATTTCTCGACGAATGGGCGATCTCGTGATGGTGAGAAGCCACCATTCATTGAGGGAGGGGGCACCAAAAAGCATAAATAGATGGAAAAAAAAATTATTTTTAGGTTTCAAAGCGATGATTAGCGGTAAATATTGAGAACAAGAGGTCATTTGCCACTTAAATTAGGAAAAATACACCAATTCGAGATATCTGACTTCGCGGACAAACCAGAGAAAAAACGCCAACTCCAAATTCCTATAGGCCTTTAAGGCAGAAGAAAGTGAATTGCGTTCTAATGTGCTAGTCTTTGGGCAAGTACGCGGGAGAACGTTGAAAAAAAAACACGCTAATATCAAATAGCGGCTTTTAGCGGTAGCAGAATAGCGTTGACTCATAGTAGAAAACGAAAATAAATAACTAATTCGTGGCTGAAATGAAAAAAATCACTAATATGTGGCGAAAATTGAGAAAAAGCTAAAGTCCATCGCTCACCTGGCTCAACAATTAATTTTTGAAAACGCAAAATTTGTGACAGAAAAAAGCGCAATTGAGAAAAATCGGTAATTCACGGCTAAAATTGAGAAAGCCACGTAATTCGCGGCTAAAACTGAGAAAATTTACTAATTCCGGCCTAAAATTGAAGTAAAACGCTCATTCACAACTGAAATGGAGAAATAAGCCAATTCGCGGAACAATTTGAGAAAATTGGCTAAAATTGAGGAAACGCGGTAGTTCGTGGCTAAAATTGAGAAATAATTTCCGACTAAAAAATGAGATAAAGCGCTTAGATCGCGGTAAAAATTGAAAAAAAAAAGCTAATTTACGGATTCAAGTGATAGCAAAGCCGCTTATTCACGGCTAAAACTGAGACAAACCGCTAATTCCCGACTAAAATTGATGTAAAATGCTCATTTGCAACTAAAACAAAGACAATGTAACAAAAGGCCCTCATTCGCGGAGCTGAAATGGAGATAAACGCAAATTCTCGGATTTTGTGAAAATCCTCCAGTTCGAAGCTGAAATTGAGTAAAAGCGGTGATTCAGGCGTGAAATTTAGGATTAATTAACGGTTGAAATTCGGAAATAATGCTCAGCTAAAACGAAGAAAACAAAACGCTAATTCTCTGCTAGAACTGAGGAAACGAGATAACTTGCGGCTAAAATGGTGATAAGCGCTAATTCGCATGACTAAGAAGTGAAGAAAAACGCTAAAATTAGAGGAATGAAACGTTAACTCGTGGCTAAAACTGAGACAAACCGCTAATTGCCGTCTAAAATGTAGAGGAAGAGCTCATTCGCAGTTAAAGATTCAGTGAATTCGCGGCTAAAGTGGGCAAGAAGCGCTTATTCGCCGCTGAAACGGAGAAAAACGATAAATCGCGGATCAATTTGAGAAAATCCACTAATTCACGGCTAAAATTGAGGAAATGCGGTGATTCGCGTCTGAAATGAAGAAAAAAATTATCGGCTAAAATTGAAAAAAAGCACTTAGATCGCGGCAAAAATTGGGAAAACCCGTTAATTGGTGGTTAAATTTGAGAAAAAGCCAATTATTGGTTCGTATAGAGGCATGTTTGTGGCTGAAACTCAGGAAAAAAGAGAGAGATTCGTGGTAGAACCCCTCCCATGTTAAAATCCTAGATCCGCCACTGCCAACCTCCTTAAACACTACCGAAGCGGTTCCCATCCAGAAGGTGAAAAATCTACGGAGTTATACACGAAAGGGGTCAACTCCTTCACTGATCCATGAATTAAACTCCTTTGAGTTACACGTCCGTATGCCCACTAATCCTTCAATTAGGTCCCCGAAAACATTATATTACTCCCTCTCACCCCTTCCACAACAGATTCTGCAGAATGTTATTCTGAATTGTCAGCTATTGCTTTATCGATATGCAGCATCGCCATGCTTTTAAAGCTCATGATAAAGAAAGCAATTTCCATAAACGACGCTTTAGATTGTAATACACCTTTCGAAATGTTCGCAACCCCCCCCCCCCTCAGTTGAACTCGTTTCCCTTTTTCTTCTATGTTTTTCCTCACTTTTCCCGTACTTTTTCTCCCTAGAACAAAAAATAAAGTTGGGTGAATAAATAGTTTCAGCAAAATGCCCCTTTGTTCTGGCACCCGGGATGCGCTTATGCGTACCGACTTATATGTAAAGTAAACCCCTAGGAGCGTAGTGTAGGGATAAAGGCTTAGCTAAGTTACACAAATACAGGTCCCTCCTCTCTCCATCATCGAAAGGGGAGGGGGAGACAAGTCAGTGTTAGCAGTTAATTTTACCATGCGCTCAGTATATACGGCAACGCGAGCCCAGGATGGGATCTCCGCATACAGGCACGTCGGAGAGTAGGGTACATACTTCGAATTTGAAAACAGGGTTCAGAAGGGGGCGGAGATGCACAGGGGAAGTTGATTAAGGAAAAGCTTTCACGGGCCGCCGCACCTCTTTGTTGACGTGAGCCTGGATCATTAGAATTATTGTTTTTTTTTTGGGGAACACCTCCGAAAGTTCAAGGTGTAATGATTTTAGCCCCTTTGGTACTCAATACTTTTCACGATCAAAGCATTCGTTGAAATAGGTCCAGTAAGGTTGTTTACGTGTGAATAGAAAATGTTGAAAGATCGTTCTGTCAACTGGTAGACTTTTGGTAACTTCAAGAAGTCAATTGAAAACGAAGATGCTCATTAATTTCTCACAAATTCCAGAAAAAGGAAGATACCTACTTAAAAACATGATTTTTCCGGGGTTAAAATATATCAAGCATAATGAGATGGTTCCCGTGGCACAGGGTCCACATCGACCGCATAGGCGTTGACAGTTTAAAAGCCGTAGACATACTTTCTGTAATCTATATTCGCTCATCGTTTGTGTTCGTGAAAATAGCAACAATCTGTTAAATGTAGAGTCATCGAATTCACTACTCCACTCACCTGAACTTCAAGAGCGTGATAAGCAACTATGAGGCCGAGAAGAATCACAGTCGAGACGGAAATTAAAGTTTTCAGGGCCGTTGAATAAAAAGAAGCCTGAAACAAAAGATAACAGGCAGAAGACATTAATAAAGACCCACATTTGTCAAGAAAACGCTGGATCTCTTAATTTTAAAAATGGTGTTATCCCAACACTCCCCCGCGTAATATTTTTCCTCCGTGCAAGAAGAATTACAAGACGACAAATTGATGACTCTTATTAGCATCTTTTAATATGCATTAAGGTGGACATGATATAAAAATCAATGACAATAGGCCAATCGATGGTGGTGATGAGAAGAGTTGAAGCAAGGAGACAGGGGAGGATAATTTGCATGCATATTGGCTCGACAGCAGAGTTTCAGGGGAAAAGCCTTCCCGAGCTCGTGAGGGTTTCTAGTAACAATAGAACATTTTTAATTCCTAAGCGGTCGACGCATTACTGCCTTTTCCCGTTATTCACACGGGCTAAAAAAATTATTTGAGAATGTTTTCTCGAGGCTTATGAGGTGATATTAAGAAAGTGGATAATATTACTTTACTTTTGATACTATAAATTATAATACTACAATCGATTCACACACATCAGTGAAGTGAACGTCACATGACACGTCCCTAATAGGTCCGGTAAGTATAATATTATTCTCCTATGGGAATTGAAGGCGCTCGTTCACACCTACCCGGCACGAATCAGTGACAACTGGTCTCATTGCTATCGCTATAGCGCGGGAGAATAATGTTTTACTTGCCGGGGATTAACACGTACCGTTAACTTCACTGCCGTGTGTAAACAGACCTTTAAGGCCTATATGTTTAAGGTCCCTTCAAGAAAAAAATAATGGGGGCGAAACAACCGCATCGGTGAACCTAATTGAGTGGGGGTATAAACTATACCGGTATAATATTTCATCGAAAAGCTACCTCTGTAGCTCCAACGACATAAATCACAAGTCTTCTTCACTAGAGCTTGAGGAATAGCTCGTGAAGGGGAACGCACTGTCTTTAATTTCTTCACCAATTAATATCTCATTTTTTCTTCACCGTAATGATGAGGACTCGTGCTCTTTATAACTTTGAAAACCTACGCTAGAAAAGATCAAATGATACGACGAACTGAATAAACATTTTTGGTTGGCTGGAGGTGGTAAACTATGAAACTGTTGTGGTGCTGGTTTTACGAAAGCACGAGCATCTCTTTTGGCCATTTTTAGTGGTTTTGGTATGCAGGAGGAGGACAAGGAGGGCGACTATTTATCATCAACGCTCTGGGAACCGCTCTGAATATAAAAGAACTATCGACATTCTGAGTATAAAAGAACTATCGAGAAGAAACACGTCTTCTTCAACAGGGAAAAACTATTAATACATATATGAGTCTCATCGTATTCTATATCATTATAATTTCGAGAAAGGAAATTGAGTACAATAGATAAACGTGTCAGGTTTCATAGAAATATTATCGTGAAATGCGTCATTCTCCGCCGTTTCAAAACCCAAAGTGAAAGTACAAGTTTAGTCCCCGATGGCGATAAATCAGCTAAGGTAAACTTGAAGTTGCAGAATAGATGGATAGTGTCATCCTCTTCTCACTATCCGTTATTTATCCGCGCACTCTCCCTCCTCTCATTTTCTTTCCTCTACTCTTTTTTTGAGGACTCACGACATTTGAGATTTGTTCTCGTCTGGGAAGTCATATTTATTTCGTGTTCAATCAATATTGAGAAATATTATATGAACAACTCAATATTAGTTCAACAAAATCCAAGGATATACCAGTAGCTTGAAAACTTTTCAAACTAGGTCAAAGGAAATTATTAAATTTCACCCCGCCCGTCAGTTTTTATCACTGAACATTATTTACACAAAGGGTTAAAACCAAAGATGGCTTGGAACGGGTCGGGAGGTATGGTGTTTACGATGAGAAGCAAACACTTCCCTTCCTCAATTCACTGTTCATTGAGATCGATACGTGGGTTTGTTATTCAGTTTTCTGGCAGCGATAGTTCTTGTGATTGTAACGAGAGAATTCCATGTTCATGATGTATAATTTGGAAATTGCGGAAAAAGGGAGGTTTGGCAATGTGGCGAACTTGAAGGGAAACAAGGTTACAACTTTGTAACAATAAGACTCATCGCGTTTCCTTTGGGAGGGGAGTGGGGGGTGAGCGTAATTGGAAGCGACAGTCCGGACCAATGTTTTTTTTTCCGAAATACCAGCCACTCTGGTAAGTGGGCACACTGTTTGTCGAGGACACCTTACTTATTAATAACGTAGTGTTGCTGATATGGGATTGGGGGAGGCGATGCTTCAGAGTGCACTCGTCAGTTTATTTACAACTCGGCTTGAAAAAGTCGACGGAGCGTTTTGATGTTTGCTACAGAATAATAACCACTGTATGCTGGGGGGGGGGGGCGTTGACATTTCTGCTCCATTTTGCAACAGGTGGTTTTTAAAAGTGCGCAAATCTGTAGCAACATTCCCCTTCCACTATAAATTACTCATGCAGTCAAAAAAAGTGGGGGGGGGGAGTGTTCTTAGGTGTAAGTGTCTCAGCCCCGTCTTGGAACATCCTGTTGTGTTGCCCTAGATAAATGCTATAGGGTACCGGATTCCTCCAACGATTTGAAAACACAAAACTGACAGTTATATGGGGAAACGTTTCCATATCGCATCGTTCGTCCGCCGAACCCTTAGCCTTATACTTATGTGGTCTATCACCTTATTGATTTTCAAGTCAATAAGACTAATATTTGAACAAGGAGATAATAGTATTTTTTTAAATAGTAGCGATCGAATATTGGCGTGAAAAAAAACAATTTATTGCGTTCGTATAAATTTTCATTCAGTTTGCACTATTGTCCTGAATAATTCTCCTCTCACCCCTCGGGGGCCTGCCGGGTTATAAAGTAGCGAAGAAGTGATGAACGCAGCTTTGAAAAACGCACCAACTCCGCTTTGTCACAATACACTAGGCTGTCATAACTTTCCACGTTAGACTGAGAATGAAAAGCTCTTTTTTTTGCACACTGTGACTACAGTGAACATTTCAAATTCGACCCCCTAACTTGAAGAATTCACAAAAACGAGAGATTAAAGAACACAGTTATTGTTGTGCGATGTGTTTGCTCATTCCATCTTCGTTTCGCGTTTTCTAGCTAAACAAGGCTCTCAAAGCAACGTAAAAAATAAAGAAAAAGGAGAAAAACTTTGATGATAAAGTATTGAAGCAAGTTTGATCTTGTTAATCATTATGCCAGCGGTTCGTTTACTTTTATTTTGTCAAGAAAATCAAAGCACCCATGTAGCCGCCGGTATTTTGGTTAGTTCGGGCAGGTTGCTTTATTAATATTGCTGGTTTAAAAGTATTCTTTGCATTTCTAGCAATAGCCTTTGTGTGGGTTTATGAATAATCTGTCTTGTTTACTCGCGCGTAAGCACCTATGCAGCGATTCATCTGCGCCACGTGTCTTGTTCTATAGGGTGCTTGAATCACGAATTGTGGATTATCGAGCTTAACACAGTTTTGATTCATGTTTCACAATTTCTGATAATTATTAGACATTTTTTATTTCCTCTCCGCTCCCCCAACTTCTTTTCACCAAGAAGTGTACGCCCCCCCTCCTCGCCAGTTCTGCACCTAAAAGAACGAACTTTCACACACTGCCTGCAATGGCCTCCGAAAGGGTTTGTTGGGTGGATGGGGGGTGGGGTTCGAAGGTTGAAAATTACAGAAACCCCTGCCAAAAAGCGAAAGTAGTACCTTGATTGGTAGTAATTTCCTTTGTGGAGCACTGATATGTGACGCTCAAGAGAGACCCCCCCCCCCACCAACCCCCCGGATCACCTGTCGCGATTCACTTACCCAAACCTAAATGATTGGACCACAACCCGAGAGAGTCTTGGAGCGGAATACCTTTCATTGATCTCAGAGCCTTCTCTCTACCACTCCAACACGCTCATCATTCCCCATTCTCTTTCGGGTGTGACAAATCTCTGTTAATGAAGCTGAGAATTATACATAAAAGGTGATGGTGAGAAGAGAATTTTATCTTCCTCTCCGGTGAAACAATTTTTTTGGGGTCGAGGATGTTTGTGGTAGCGAATTAGTCTCTTTCGCTGGGATAAAAACTAAAGCAAATTTGTTTTCAAGGAAAAAATTGGGTTCCTGTCCAAAGTTCAAAGAAATTAGTTGTGTAAAGTTTACGGCTCCCTCTTGTATCGGTAGACCTTTTTTATTTCCGCAGTGCAGAGGTATCGAGAGATAACGTTATAACTTACGGTTATTGCTTCGCGGAATTCGTTTTCCAACCTGAAGGGGTTGATTGTTGTTCAATTGCTTCTTTGGTTATTTTTTCGTTAAAATGATCAATGTCAGGGCTAATCTCTTTTGAGACCATAGGGGATCATTATACTGTTCCCAGAATTTTATTTGGAATTCGAAGTTGAATTTGTAACGATTGTGCTTCAAGTTTTCTTGTCAATAGGAAATAGGGCGTTTCATTTATATTCTTCATCTTTAGTTCCTGGGAGCTTCTTTCGTCATTCATTTTTCAAGATGAAGTTCATCTTTCACAACAATCAGGGTTTCTGTTAAACGAACCATGAAAAGCCCCCTAGCAATACTTAGTTTCGCCTTAATAATTAAGAGTCCCTTCATCACTTCAATACATTCCAACAAAAGGATAATAAATTGCCTCCACGAACAAGTTTTACTTATGGTTTCGTTGGCTGCGCCTGACTCTCGAAAAAATCCAATGGATTAGGACCATTAATCTTCCGTTATCTTCAACGTAGAACATTTTCTGTTTAGTTTTACTTCCCTAAAGCCTACAGTAAAATCACATACTAAAAGAACGAGGGCGGAGGAAAGTCTGGCCAGGCGTAGTCATCCCTGTTCTACAGATGGCGGCTGGTTGACAGCTTGATTGTTTTTTTTAGCCATTTCATTTTTAAATTTACGTTTTAGCTCCCCCTCCACCATCATCCAGTGAGGAGGCGAATTCTTTTGACCTCCTGGAACGCGCTAGAAGTGTGCTAAAAGTGCCAAGGAGAAGCTTGACTCTGATAAATAAGAGTGATGGTGGGGTGGGGGGGGGAGGACAATATTTATTTGACAACATTAGAGGATGAACGAGCTACTAAAAATGTAAATGGCTACTTACTTTTCTCGAATAAATTCCTTGAAATAGGGTGATGGGGAGTATAGGGGGGGGGGGCTTTCAGATTGAGCCGTCACAGTAATTTGACTTGGCATTTCTCCCCGCGAGAATCAAACTCACACTCTAATGGTTGCCTTTCACGTTTATCCCTTTAATAATAGTTTCCCGAATTAGACAAAAAAGAATTTGGTGGGGGGGGGGATATGAAGGGTCAAAATTATCACAGACCTGACATTTAAGGTTCTACCGGGATATTCCTAGTCCGTTAATCTTATTGATGAATAATGTAGTTACATTGATTTAAACAGCTTTTCGTTTGTCATAAATCTAAAATTGCAGTTATTTAACGTAAAGTGTTACTCTAATTGTAAGTGGAACTCAATTTTCGTCGTAAGGCACACGAGGTCATTCAAAGCTATGCTCAATAAACAGATTGGGGAGGGGGGGGGGCAAATAGGAACCCCATGTGAACGATTTCGAGGCGCATTAGCTTAATGTTATCACTTATCATTAGAGACATGAATAGTAGTCAAACCCTCTTTTGAATCGTTGTGTATGTCATAAGAGGACCTGAACGATATGAAATAAAATTGTAAAATTACTAACTTAATCAGGGGATGGAATTAATTTTCTTCGAAATGAATTTAAATTGCTAGCTGACCAAGATGCAGATGATTAGCCTGGTAGAAGCTCCGCTTGTGATAAGTTTCTCTTTAGGCCTCAGGGGAAACTATCTTTTAGCAACGCTTGTTAATTGCAATCAGCGACAAGCCTTACACTAATCCAGTAATCCGCAATGATAAATTGGGGCTGATTATTAAGAGCAGAACTTTCTGGAGTCAGAAAATAAGAGTTACCCTCCCCCGCCTGAACTCTACTATCTATCTGTCGATCGATCTATCTGTGGTTGTAATCATCACAGAAATTCTCTAGAAGTATATGAAATCTGCGCGAAGATCACCGCCCCTTCATTAACGAACAAGAGGAGGACGTTGAACACGATTAGGGTTGTCGGTTCACTTCATCCTGTCGGAAATAATAGTTTATAGGTCGGTTCTGAGAATGTATTGATTAGCGCTATGCCGGCAGCAATTTACTTTCTGGAAAAGCCCTTGTTGAAAGTTCTCCTTCCTGGCCTGCTGCTAGACCCTTGGCTTCTTTTTGATTAATGACAATTGAAATGATTTATTGGATTTGAAAGGAGTTCCAACTTGATTAAACACAGAGAGGTACACTGAAGAGGGACGGGGATGAGGTTCAATTATTGTACAGCTTTGCTATTGAATACAAACACGAATTTAACAAATATGAAACATGAATGTTTGTCACTGAGCTGGAGTCATCCACGACTCCATGGGAAATGAATCGGGGTTTTCATTTCCATACAATTCTGCACCGAGGAAGCTCATGTTTGCCTGTCTTCTTCATTAACATATTATTTAATTCGAAAGTACTGGTGGGGGTGAACTACCCCTCGGCTGATTTTAGTGCAAATAGAAACGCCATTAGTTTAAAAGCGCTTCTTCAACTTTTTCCTTATTATACTACTTCGTGTCCTTGCTTCTACAAAATGATCCACGCGAAAAAAATGACCTGATGAGGGACACTTGAGCCTTAAGTTCTTAAGGTGGTGGGAAATGAAATGATACCTGGTGGTGTCCACGCGACAAAAATTTCATTACTGACCAGGATCAGTGTTGAAAATATAACACTAGTTTGTACTCACCCCCCCCCCTCCCACAATGAACCAAGAGACAAAGTTTAATTGCGAATGCAGGGCGTTTCTCGCACTCTCGTAACCTACTTGATTTGCATGAAAGCAGGTCGCGGTGATGATGGTTCAGGGCAATGTACACTCACGCGCATACGTCGCATAGTCTTTGAGTCAATTGAGAAGGCATGCCGTTTTGAAAATGAAATAGGAGCGGCGCGGAAATAAATAAATTTCCATCGTGAAATGTTTCGTGCGGGTATAATATTTGAAGGCTTCGTCCCCCTCCCCCTTATTCCACAAATCTGGTAAAAGCAATTCTTCGATCAATATAACCATAATTTTTTGTTTTTAAATTCAATACTATAACGTTGAGAATTCATTCACATTATACTATAGAAGATCGACCTTGTCCTTCCTTTAATGAACCTCAAAACTTCGTTACCTCCCTCCTCTCCTTTCATTCATTCGTCTGTAATTGCATTGAGTACAGCCCACTAAAAATCGATGGCACCCGAGAAAAAAAGCGGGCCTGCTGCAGAAACGAAACGTGAAATCCAGTGTTTATCTGTTCTTTGGCATGAAAGTAGGGCAAGCCGAGCGAGTTTCAGAGTTGTCGAGAGGGGGCCGAGGGGGATATAGCATCCAAGTACCAAACTTTTTGATGATTTCTATTCTTGTTAAAGTTACTAAAGATGATGAACAAAGAGCTCCAAAAGATGCTTATTCTTGTTTGTAGAACCATAAATTAACTTTTTCCATTTATTTTTTTTTAGAAAGAAAAATCAATTATTAAGGCGAAAATGGATGCTACGTGTGCAAATGAGAGGGAAACATCGGGCACTTCTCACGCCTCCAAAAAAGGTCCGATTTTCATTTTGAAAAATGGATTGTACTTGGGTGCTTGGTATAAAATTCGCGTTGTTAACCTTTTTTCAAGATTCATCGCCCAACCCAAGACCCCGCAGCCCAAATTTGCTATTTTGTACAAATTTGAAAAAAGCAGGTACATCTCAGATGTTTTATTAATCACTGATTCCAAAACTCTTTTTAGATTTAGCTCCGATCAAAATTCGCGTCCGAAACCGAAAAATGGTAGATCCCCCCGCGCGCCGTCTACACTGGGTGAGCGGCAGGAAGGGGGGCTTTTTTGGATGAAGCATAGTAACTATTTGTTCAAAAATGCTTCATGTGGGAGTTTTGAAATTAAAAAAAAAAATCATATAAATTTCATTCATAATGACCTTGGCCTCAAGTCGTTTAGGTTTGAATTAGCAGCCTGTATTATAATGTAGTCGAAAACGTTTTGCCACCCTCGACCCGCCCTTCAGAGTTCAAGAACCACTTGCTGGCCACTGGACACCCATTTGATGCTTCGGAGGGCGGAGTGAAGCTTTTGCATGCCCAAAAGAAAGGATCGAAGCTTACATGGATGGAGTTCTTGGAGATAACTCGTCATGCGTCGGAATATGGGGATGGTTGTTTGAACCAAATTAAATCGTTCGATCTCGGCCCCTGTCAGCGTTCGGCCTTGAGCTTATGTACTGGTAGTGGAGAGAGGGGGGAGCGCTCATTGGCAATTTAATTCTAGTCGGTATCTTGTCAGTTGTTGTTTTTTCGTTGGCTCGGTAAGTTATAAATACATGTTGTTACGCTTGTTTCTTTAGTTTTAAGTTGTTGACCGTTTGTAAACTTTAAATTTTTTTGATTGTTTGTCGTGTTTTTGTTGGATTGTTTAGTTTGAAGATGGCGTTAAGCTGAAACCGCGGTCACGAAATAAAACATTGTTTAGTGGGAGTGAGCTTTCTTTTCTCATCAAATTGATGGATGCTCCCACACTTCCGGCCTAATAATTCATTAACGTTTTATGGCGTTTTCTATTTGCCCTTGAGAGACATCCCTTGAGAGACATCCCACAGGCGCTTTATCATTTCTTTATTGGTACTCGCCAGCTCACCGTTTCGTTTTAGTGCTCAGGGAACGGCACGGGTTCAGCAAAATGGTCGAAAACGTTTTTTAATCGGTATTTTCGAGTTTTCTTGCTCCAACAAATAGCCGACAGTGAAAGTTTCTGTCCGGGTTTACTTCGCACCAGCATAACCGTCTTGTCTTCTTGATTCGGTGATGCCAAAGGTACAATATCGAGGCCTCCTCGTCACCGTCGGATTATTTAGCCGTAGTTCATAATAAAAAAGTGTCACTGACCATCATTTTTGGTACATGAACTTCCTCATTGTAGAAAACCTTTGTTGTAGTTTGTTGTCAAACGACAAGAACAAATCACATGGAGTACCGGACTCAATGTTTCTCTGAAACGCCACCAGATATCGTATCCCTTAGCTACAATCGCCAATAGCTGAAATTAAAAATAAAAAAAATTGTGATGGACCTCCAAGCAGGTGTGATTGCTGCCCCTGCCTTGTGTTGTACACGGCTGGCCGTCATTGAGGAGCTGGTTGACTCAACTTAATCTCATGGACAAAAAAGTGGAGAAAAAAACTCAAGGAAGGAGTAATGTGTTCACGTAAACTTTACAAATCGAATGACCAGCCCAATTCGTGTGCAACTCAATGAGAAAATAATACCATTTGCAAATACGGCGAAGGACCAAGGCATGACGCTGGGTGCTAAACTCCGGTAAAAGACCCACGTCAAAAAGAAAAAAGAGGAGAAAGGTACTGGCTGCTCGGGAAGCATTCTGAGCTCTCGATGGACAACAAGCTCCTGCTACACCAGCAAGTTCTGAAGCCTTTTCTGGGCCTCCGGGTGTCAGCTTTGGGGCTGCACCAAGAAAAGCAATGTCAAAGTCATACAAACTTTTCAAAACAAGTTTTGAGAATGATAACAAATGCGCCTGGTCTTGACGTGCATCGTGACGAGCAGCGGAGCACGAAAAGAGGCTCCACAAACACTCTAATGTTGAGGCACTCGCCCTGCTGGATACTGCAGGAGACCTTCGACGGCTAAAAAGGACCAAATCCCTCGACTTGGTAAGCTACATTATAAGTGTAGTGGAGCCACAAACTGTGTAAAGTGAAAGTGAAGTTGCTAGATGTTATATTTCTTATTTGTATATGTTTATGTAGCAGTTGCAACATGTAATAAATGGAATATAATAATAATAATAATAATAATTTAATTCAATCTACGTGTCATTAAAAAGACAATGAAGATATTGAAGGAGAAAGGAAATAACTAGAGAAATAAGCTCCCGAGGAACTCCTGTCCAAGAAGAAGAGAAAGAAACACGAATGGGAAAAAACTGAAAATTCATCCAACCCCATTATTTGTTTAAATTTGGACTCTGTAAGGCTTATTGCCTACAAGTAACACGAGGCATAGCAGATCGACATTCGAACCCACATTTTGGAAAATGTGGTTCAACAAGAATGTATTCAAAATGAAATTCGTCACTCCTACCGAAAGTGAAGCGGATATTCTGACGAAATCTCTGTTAAAGACTGGCCAAGGATCACTTCTGAAAGTTAAGGAGTCTTGTCGAGGCAAACTGATTTTACGCAATTTTGCTATTATTCACAGGGTTTGATTATTGGAATCACGTTTGTGATTATTTTTTTAAAGTACAATAAAATTGTCTTCTTGGCGTGCTTATAAAAAGGAGTACTTTCATAAAACATTTTTTCTTGCGTTGGTATTCCCATATTTTGAACCACGCAAGTAATTGACGGCAGCTAGACAAGGAATAAGCAAAACTTTCATATCATAATAATAGTATTACCTTCCATGCTGTTCATAGCTCCCTCAAATTTCTGGGAGCAAGAAATGTTGCTCTGGCACTGCTCTGCAGCGATACTATGTGGCAAATAGAACTCACTAAAAAGTGCTCCACGGTGGCATTAATGGCAAATGGATCGCCTAAAAGCTTATCAGAGCAACTCCAGAGCAATTTTTGTGGAAAAGGAAAACGCCAGAGGATCGTGCGACTTCAAAATAGGCATTACATCGTATTGTGATTAGCGACGGCTATTTTATTCCAGATTCGGGAGGATGTTAGGACTTTACTAAAGCGGAATTTGGAAAATGTCGAAACGTTGGACAAAAATAACGCTATTCATATTGCAAAAAAATAGTAAAATAATGTACACTAATAAGAATGGGACGTTCGAATTATGTTCCAACGGGCATGAAATAAAACAGGCAGTTTGTCGTTGACGGGCTGCGACACAGTTTTCTTATTCCGTGCCCTATACGTGAGTTGGGACACGGACGGGAAGTGGGTTTCAGCGTTTGTCGCGGGTGCGCGATCGTCATCGAAATTGCATTGATAAAACACTACAGGAAACCCTTGAAAACGCTGAAAAAGCTTAAATGCCCCTTCCCCCCTGATCCCACTCTCCTAGGACGGGAGTCTGTCGGTTGGCGTTATTTCCGAAAATTACAGTGAAAATCGTGAGTGGAGCTAGCCATCTCGACGCCTGATTTAAGAAAGGGTAATTTATAAGCTTAATATTTACAATATTTATCTGATACAATACCTACCTGATCTATCTGATACAATGAGGAAGTAACACATTTTCCAAAATCATGTCATCTTGATAGCTTGGTTACCAAAACTCATGATAACACGATCCGTTCAAATAAAATCAGGCCCTACATTTTTTTATTAATTTTTAAAACTATTGGGTTGCGGGACCCATTTGAAATAGGCTAGATAGACTGATGACGCAATAACAGCCTTCGCATGACCTTCTCAATGGCTTCCCACAAATCAAACAATAGGACTTTAGAGATAGGGATGGACAAGAAGGGGCAACACATGATAACAGCCATGATGCGGAGAGTTGGGAGGGGTCACGACCCCTTAGTTATGTCACGAGTCACAGACCGGCCGTTTAAGGTAACAAAAAAAATTGGCAAGTTTTATTATTTCGCTATAAATCGAAATCAATCATTTACGCACTAATAATCAATTCCTGGTCATATTCAGTCATTTTCTTCAGAAAAAAAATGTCTCCAGCGATTTTTATTTTTTATGCTACTTCCTCATTGCCAACAAAACCTCAAATTCGCGGTATCAGCGCATGAGAAATAATGGAATACGTCTCAAACTATGAAATTGCCGTTTATTCTGGAAAATCTCGATTGCATTGAAATAAAATGACAAGGGCTCATCATAGGAGGGCGAGTTCCACGTTAACTTGACGGGCTAACGTTTTGGCCGAGTAACGTCTATGCGATCCTCCCAAGACCATCACGACCATCGTTTGACGAACAACGCGTGAAATTCAACGAGAATAATGCAATTCAACCTGCGCTGCGTAATGTAAAGAAGACATTGAATAAATCGAGACAGAAAAGAATGAAATTCTGTAAGGGACAGAAACATGGTGAAGTCGAATAACAGTGGTTAAACCTAATTATTCAACTGAATTTTGGCTCTACTCAGCTACGAGTGACACGAAACACACTGACATTCGAACTCACTTTTTATAAGATGCTTTACAAGAAATCTTTTCAAGATTAAATTCGTTTTATCCATCGATAATATCTTGTACATTCCAACGAAGTCTCTTGTCGGGAAGCATAATGAATTTTGTCGGTATATCGGGGTTAACTGATTCTACGTACTGAAGTTCACTTCGGGATGGAGTAATAAAATAGTTTGTTTTGTTCAATTATTGGGTACCTAATTGGTAAAGAAATTGTCCTCTTGGTGCTCACAATAAGTAGTAACCTCGTATAAAATTTCTTCTAGCACTTTGAACTACACACGTCACAAGTTATTTAATTATAAAAGCCGAAATGAGCAAAGTTTTGTTTTTTGTTATCATATTACCTTCCAAGGTGTTCATTGCTCCGTCAAATTTCCCGGAGCAATAAATGTTGCTCTGGAGTTGCTCCACAGCGAGACTACATGGCAAATAGAACTCACTACAAGTTGCTCCACGGCGGCTCTTTGGCAAATGGATCGCCTAAAACCCTACGAGAGCAGCGCTGGAGCAACTCCAGAGCAGTTTTTTGTGGAAATAGAAAACGCCAAGTCAAAAATCCTTTTTTTATTTTTTTTTCAAAACTCCCAGATGAAGCATTTTAAAAATAGTTATTATGCTTCATCCAACAAATCCCCCCTTCCTTCCGCTCACACAGTGTTGACGGCGCGCGGGGGGATCTACCATTTTTCTGTTTCGGACGCGAATTTTGATCGGAGCGTAAATCTAAAAAGCGTTTTGGAATCAGTGATTAATTCTACATCTGGGATGTACCTGCTTTTTTCAAATTTGTACAAAATACCAAATTTGGGCTACGGGATCTTGGGTTGAGCGATGAATCTTGAAAAAAGTTTAACAATGCGAATTTTATACCTAGCACCCAAGTTGACCCAAGTACAATCCATTTTTCGAAATGAAAATCGGACCTTTTTTGGAGGCGTGAGAAGTGCCCCCATTTTGATGTTTCCCTCTCACTTGCACACGTATCATCCCCTTTCGCCTTAAGGCTTAAGGCGTTCACAAGCTCTAGGTTTTCGTTGTGTGGTGTCTATGCAACCTATCAAAATGCTTCATTTTTCGAGGGAATAAATTTGTTTGGTTGCATAGACTCCACACAACGCAAACATAGAGCTTGTGAACGGGACTTTATAAACTTTCGTTTAATATTGTTAATTCGGTTGAAGAACACCGATAAGCATGTGATGACTGGAAAACAGTTTTTTTTTTGTTTTTTTTTTTAGCTGGGATAACTGCAATTTTTTTGCGGTACCTCCGTAAAACTTTTGTGACACTGATTTCCCTTCCCCAAGAATTTTCTTCACCCCCTCCCCATATCAATTGGATAACAACGGAACGCATGAGGGAGGCAGATTTTAGCGTGAATCTGGGAATCAATTTCAATTGTGGACCATCATGGGTTCTCTGCGCCTGAGTGATGGCACGATTTCAATTATTTTGCGTGAAGAGGATAATAGAAAAAGGGGCTTCAGCTTGTTGTCTCACCCTTGGGCAATACTGACGTTTGAGGGTGGAAGGGTTGAAGTATTTCAATCTTGTCTGAAAACCCAGCAGGCGGATGTGTGACGCTTCAATTCTTCTGATTCATTGTATTAAAAATGAAGTATACATCCAACCGTGTTCCAATCGGGCATACTTGCTTATAAAATTCATCAAAATTAAAGGAGCAAGGAAGTTGGAAAAACCTTGAAAATAGTCGACGTTAAATTTTGTTCGCTGGTCTATGACCAATGACCAGTGTAGCATAGTCTCTTAGAAACGGAGAAAGAATGAGAGAGAAAAAAAGAAGAAGGATGAAATGTTTCCAGATTAAAGGAAAAGACAGATGGTGTAAAGAGAGCAAAAGTCAAGCTCAAAATATCTTGGTGACAGCTTATGTAACCCGCTTGATAAAATGTCTGAGCTCTATAAGACTCCTAAACATTTTCCTTTTTAGTTCACTGGGTTTCGATAGAAAAGAGATACACCCCACGCTGCCAGAGTTTTTAAAACCCCCTCATCACTCTTGGGCTTCCTGTGACTTGTCACAACACAAAAAAGAGATGAAGTATTACAATTTGTTCACTAGAAGACAATATTACAAGAAAATATAAAAAAAAGTTACCTTAGTGTACACGCCGGCGCTGGAAAGCTCGTTTTCTATGACCATGATGATAATGCCAAACATACCCATGACGAGAGCGTAATCACTGATTCGCTTTCGTTTTTCGAATAGGGCTTTGCGGCGGCCGAGGCGGTAGCCGACGTTGGGTTTGTGTTTGGAACCGTTCAGATTCCCCGAGGAACCGAGGGACTGGCCCTTGCAGATGAGACCACCGCCGAGGGCCCTTTCTTCCGTGTACCTTGGGTACTCGGAGTGGACACCGACTAGGGCTATCCCAGCTTCCTCGCCACCGCCTCCACCGCCGCCCGTACCGCCTCCTGTCTTCATCGCCAGAGGGATCGACAGAGTAGATACGGGCTTCCGCAGCTGAAAAAGAGCACACACATTTGTGTTTATTATTATCGAAAAACATTGCTGAATCAAGAAATAATAAAAAAAAAAAATAGTGCATTTTTTAAATGAAACGCACTAAAACCCAACCACAGATCCCGGTAATATCCTGAGGAGACTGTTCAGATATCTACGGACAGTCGACGTTGGAAACCGCTTGTTTATAGACTTGGTTCGCTCCACCCCTCCAGCCAACACTAGAACTGCTCAAAATGTGTGTATGTTGCCCTTTGTAATACATAATTGCATAAAATCCTAGCCAGCCTGTAAACCCTAAATTTAATGTGAAAATTTGATTTGAATTAAGCCATAATTTTGCCTTAGAAATTGACTTTGCGGAAGGTTTTTGTCCAAAATGTTCGTGCTGCCCGTTAAAAATGCACTCTGTATCCGGTTTTTGGAGCATTTTAGACGAGACAATTAGTGCAAGATTAGAACTACCAGAGAGAAAGAGACCACCTCATTTTTTCTTCTCCCCCGACATCACTTATTAATTGCACGTTTTGTAAGATCGTCCTCCGGATTATGCATAGATAATGCCCTTTTCCACTGGTCTTGAATGATCGGTGCCTTGAAGAACAAAACCGGGAAGCTTAGCTTTTAATGGAACTTCGACACCCTACTCACCCCTCTCCGCCGACCTTAAATTGATCAATTATTCCGTGATCTATAGATAGACGCCCTCCGTGGGTGAAGTACAATGATTCAGGAAAACTCGTTATTATTGCTCCCGGTTTTTTTTTCTTCCGGTTTAAAAGATGAAGAACCTTTTCAAAAGGTGTGTTAACGAGGGGAAAGTTTTAATTCCCAATTACTACCAGCCCTTATTAATTCCATTTCGCCAATTCATTTAATGCCTAGTAAAATACAAAAATTAGAAGAGAATACCTAACTGAGTTTTCTCTCGAATGAGCGAATGAGTTCAGTTCGTAGAGACTGTAAGATGCTAATTTCCTAGAGAAACCAGCATCTGTTTTCAAGTTTTGCGTCACCTTTCGCGGGTTTCCGTATTTGCGACAACGGTATCATCATTGCTTTCGTGGTGGTATTGGTGGTGTGTGGTTATTGTGGTGGGGGTGATGTGAGGTTATTTTTTGGGTGGTCTATATCTGGGAAGATGCCATGGCTTAGTTGATTGCAAAACGAACACATCTAATGACCTTTCGAAACTGTAAAACCTGTTATTATTTACAAACTGATGTGGTCAAACATTCCAAGTTTTAGTTGACGATTTAGAAGTTTGGAGTACCAATGTTATGGGTCACACCCACCCTAAGGGCAATATGAGGGGGGGGGGGAGTCTAGGCGAGCGGCTTGGCTCAGGCAGATGAACCCTACCTTAATTTTAAATCATAAAATAAATAAGATATAAAGCCGGAAATGAACGAGTGCGTGAGAACCCACATTGAGACATACCACATTGAGGCATTTCGGTAGAGAAGAAGTGGGGGGAAGAAAGGGCCGAACGAAAAAGGAAGACGCATCAGACCGCAGAGAAAATGAGGGAATGAGTTTTTGACCAGCGCCCGGGGAAAGTCGTCTCGTCGGCAACGCCAGCATCGGAGAAAAAGCAGAGGAAGCAGGGACGTCTTCGTGGGGCTTTCGGGGGACAAAATGAGAGAACGATTAGCGAGGCGCGAGCACCGGTCTTTTTTTCTTTTTTGTCCCCTGTCTTTCATCCGCGCAGATCGCCGGTCCTTCGGGGCGTCCGCTGTGAAACTTTGACTCCGTTGTTGAGCTGTTGTTCGTCGACGGCGCAACCAAAAGTCGGACTTCCCCGTGGCGCCCTCGTACTCAAGAGCGTCCATGTTCGTGAGTAAACAATGTAACCCCCCCTTACCAACGACTCTCACACTAACGTAAAACCGAGCCCATATAAATCGACCTTCGCGTAAAATTAATTAATAAATAACAAAAAACAATACAAAACACGTAAAAAGAATCTTAAATTTAACACCAATGCTAATTACATTCAAGATATCAGTATCAATGAGAAAGGCATATACAGGACACGCACAGTCACACTTGAATAATCCAAGGCATTCGATTTATTGACTGTTACAAATAATGATAGAGGCATAGATAGAAGTATGACAACCCACTCGGTCCCCATTCGATAGATACACTGATTAATTTCTGGTAATAAGGGCAGTCACGGTTCAAGGGCTGCACACACTTATCTCCCCAGTGTCGATTACTCTTCGACCGTGAGAAAGAGAGCATTTACGCTTTTCTCGGCCCAACTGCCGGGTCATTCAAGGGGGTAATTTCCGGCGAATTAATTATTTGGGAGTGTCTCTGTTTTACAATAGAAACCTCTTCCCCTGGTGTTTTCAAAGTCGGGGCGTGACCGATTCCTTAACGGCTCGTCGGTACAGGTCGAACTTCACGTGTAGAAGGACAATTTCCATTTGCGTTAATCTTGTCCCTTGGGGTCACTCAGTTCCCTCGTCGTTCGTTCGGTATGCGGGACGCAAGGGGGGGGGGTGAGGTTTACTATTCCATGAGCCTCCTCTCTATCCACCCTTTTTAATCGAGTAAACGTGATAAATAATTAGTGGCAGATTAGAGCACCGCGTCAATACACACGACTAGACCGACCTTCGATAGTTATAGCAAGTATTACGTACGTTATAGGGTAGAGTGTCCTGAATTTTGACGTGACCTCTGAAAGTGTACCCCTTATACTTTTTTTTTTTTTTCTGTTCTTCCCCTATTTATCATTGCGAAAAAAATAAGTGACAGGAAGAAGTGAATTCCGTAATAATTCACGCTGTTTCTCGCGAGGGCAAAACTGTGAGTGAAAGGAATAGGCCCGTCAATCTTTATCTTCACGCGCTCGATTAGGTTCCAGAGAAAGCTGTAAACGTTGTTTGGGAAAGCAGTAAACGCATCGCACTTATTTAACAAGACCATCACACAAATTTTGAGGCATCAATAGGTTACACTCCGTACTTTTCCTTATCTTATTTGTAGTTAGAAAACCGGATTATAAAGGGATAACCACAATAAAAGCTTGTCGAACAAGGTGACTAAACTTTACTATAGGTGCCGCAGATTTCCCCCTGCCCGTCGAGCAGGAGGGGTGGAGACTGACGTCACCAGCAGTCCTTTGCTCCCCTACTCACCCTAGAGCAGCAGAGCAAGTTAATTTTGAAATTAAAGTTTATGAATTCTCAAAAATCACAACCCAATAACAATTAATAATGTACTGGGTCCAGCGCATTGGCGGGAGGGACTGCTCGTGACGTAGGTGAAGGACAGTGATCTGCGGCACCTATAGAAAATTTAGTCTCATTACTTGTCGAACAATGCACGTCGATAACACAAGTTCTTTCATTCAAGTGTTAAAATCTTTAATCGGCTCTGATCCATAAAGGCCCATTAATCCATTACGCTTGAATATTCTTCCCTATAAAGACCATTTTAGCGTATAAATATTCACATAAATAACAAAACAGACCCCTTTCCTTTCACTATGTACGTAATTATACATTTTTCAAAGGTTCTCCTGACCGTGAGCAGTTTGTTTAAAACCTTAGATTACACTAATTGCTTCCTTTTACCGCCCACTGGGAAATCGATTGTTTTTTAAGGGAGAATTTATGACCGGACTTCTGAAAGATATCTAAGTTGTGATTCCCCAAAGTACGAAAATGATCTTGAAGATTTTATTACAGGGATTTGGAGCTTGACTCAACTGACAATCCGAAGACCAGCTCGGTCCTCGCCTCAACTGCAGGGCTGAGCCAGGACCGAGTGGACCAGTGGGCTGAAGGTTTTGATTGATTTCCCGGGTAATTCTTAACAGAGCTCAAGCTATTTATACTTCCATGCGATGCGAAGTCCCAGCAATCACTAATAACCCATTTCTTTTCACATATTTCTGAATGGTCACCCCATGTATAGCCCTATATGTTGAACGAAGAAAAACCCCGGTGACGAACAGTATTTAACACTCTATTTAGCAAACCCCCCTCCGACCCTCTCATCGCACTAATACCGCGGACAGCCATCCATCCAGTTGTATGAAGGACGCTCAATCAGAGCATGTCAATTCAACGAAGTGAATGACTTATCAATTGGTTTCGATCTGAATCACTCGGGGTGTCCAACAGAATCAGAATTCAAGAGGATTCCTGATTGAGAATTTGGACAAAACAAGAGTGAGTGAAAAAAACAAAATTGAATGCGTAGAAATCAATTGTAATACCCCCACCCTGGCTTGTAACTTTGACGAACGAGCAGACAAAGAAAAAATGAAATGCACTTAAAATAGTGCTGAAAGCAATAGAACTTTATCACAGGACCTCGAAAAAGAGCAACCTGAAACAAAAAAGTATGGATCTAAACAAAAAACAAAAGAAAAGACATGAATTACACGAACTTCCCTCCAACAGATTTGAAAAGATGTGCGTGTTATCGGCTTACGCGGCTAGTGAAAGCCCCTCAATACATTCCACATTGTGTCGCCCGTCCTATTATTTCCAGATGGGAAGAAGCGTACAAGGAAAAATCCTCTTTTCTTTTACGTTGAAGATTGCGTGTAAATTTAATCTTTCTACATCACGACTTGCCTAATACCCCTCTCCTCCTCATTCACCAAAGCCTGAAATGAAAATCATATTATGACTTATTGTTTTGTGGAATCCTCATGGGTGGGAGAGGGGTTGAACGAGAAGAAATTCGCGATTAAATCGTCATATTCTTTCTCAACGACGAATTTATTTTTTGTTTGCCTTACGTAATCATCCTTGCTCTTCAAATAAAGCTGCCTTGCGGGGTAGAATCTCTGATTACAATTGTGGCTAGAATGAGTGAGAATTGTGATGTAAAGAGCGATGAGAAATGGTTGGGTGATGTGAAAGAGGAGAAGGGGATATCTACATCCCTCCGGGGAGATACGCGCTCGTATTTCACTCCTGAAATTTTCGTTCTCAACTTCGTAGGAATTCCCTGTACGCATTTTTGGTGCATTTTCATTCGTGAGAAAAATTCGCAGTTTGCTGCACATACCGTTGATGTTGAGGTTTCCCGTGTATATGTAATTACGAGATTAATCGTCACTGGTGAGCGTTCAACACACTGGAAAGGCCCTTTAGAGTCTAGAAAGACGTGTTCATTCTCTGGATAAAATTGTCGCGTCACAGAGGGTTTTAGCCTTAATATTGCTCCTGCATTCGAAAATTCAAAGGCTTATACCACACATAAATAACGGTAGCAGTCTAGTTAGATTATATCTGTACTCATGCATTCTCAAACGGCTAAAATAACCGTGACACCAAGTTTTAAAACTGGTGTAGAAAAATATACGCTGAACTCTGTACGGATCAATGCTCACAGGATCCGGATGTGTCTATCTCAACATCTTTGTCGTTGCCGCCTTTTGTTCAATGATGTGCTCGATATGGCCGGTGTAAGTGTTTTAATAATAATTTATAATAAGTATAAAGATATATGCTTGGGTACTGCCAGTATTGTCGATGAAACATAAAAACCCGTTCATCGGGAGTTCTTAAACGATCACTTCACCTCCTCAAATCCCTGTGCGCTGTCCATGAAAATAATCATAAAAAAGCGATAGACTGACGGCATGCCGAAAACCACTTTTTTAAACTTTTCTGAGGTTGTACATCAAGAATTTGAAGTCAGCTCAGACTCAATTTTTTTCACGAACACCATATACTTAAAATTGAAAAGATAATTTAATTATTGAATTTGGTTTGCTGTTGGTAAAAGATTAATGAATTGTCGAATACATATTTTGTTTGTGCGGAGCTCTCGTTTGTAATTACTTACACCTGTTTCGACTCTCTCGCGAGAGCGCTGGATACGATAATTTTTCAATGCCTACATCCTATCAACCCCTCTAACGCCTTCGTCCTTGGTGGAGGAGAGGGCAAGTACGATCGGGCGTTAAAATTAACACGATGCTATCCTATCACAATTAAATTGTTCATCGCGTGGATACCAACAGCGTTATTTCAGTTTACAATCCTTCGTACTTGAGCCTCAGGACCTGGAAGCAGGTTTCCATAAGGGGTGGTTTCAGGAAAAAACTCTGGGAGTAAGTTTCTTGACAGATTGGGCTCAGGTGACGTTACCTTAGACCCCCCCCCTCTATGGAATTTCCCGTTAGAAATTTATTATCGAAAAAAAATTGTTTAACAGTGACAGCGTCCTCGCGTGTGATTTTCATGATGAAATTCGTTCTAAAAATACGTTTGAAGCCTAGTACACACTGGAACTCTTTGAGTCGATTATTTGCGTCTAGAAATGAATGTCGCGTGAGTCTCGGTAGAGTTGACTCTTTGTGTCTAGAATATCATGTGTTGCGGGTTTGTATTTTTGCATCCCAACGGAAATGGGATTCTCTGATTCATGTTGCGCAACATTGAGTCAGTGTGGAAGTGAATTGAAGAATTTAATTTTTTTTTATAGTTTTCTCGTCTCTTGATTTGTTGTCAGTTCAGCTGATTGAACGCAGCACGTGTATTTGTTTGTAGTTGTCTTATCAATTGAGTGAATATAGGTGTTTGTTCTGGCAAGGTGTTTGGAACTTGTTCGAAGCAGAGTTCCCTTGAGACCAGCAAATAAAATGTAACAATCTTTTTTATTGGCCGGTCTCATGGCAACACTGATCCAAACATATTCTAAACACCTCGCTGGAACAATTACCGCAAGCCCCGTGATTTTGATACGTGCCCTTGTAATTCAAACCAATCCTAAACAGCCATGCGTATATTATTTTCCACTAACCTTTTCATACTGATCAACGCTAAAAAGATGGAATGTCTTCTCCTCAACAAGCAGCGTCCCTGCTATCAAACAAAATTTCAGTACGTTGATTCACCGCGTTTGCCCAAGGATGGGCAAGCAGGATAAAAAAAACTCGAATCCTGGATCTCTCCAGTTCAATTCCTTCCTTCCTTACCTCTATGGCCATCCGGGAAGGGAAGAGATAAACATTTCTAAAAATATTCTAATTTCACCAAGTTACCGTATTAAAATGGTTATTGAATAGGATGGTTTAGGAATCTGCATAAAATATAAATAAAATGCACTCTTCCACTTGCACACTTCCAAACGCCAGCAGCCAGAGCGAAATTTCAAGTTCCCATAGAAACTCGGACATGAAGAGATTTGAAACATGTGTGGACCAACGATATACATAATAAACCTGGATTGCTCATAGCTGGCTGGAGGGGTGTGGAGGGGGTGCGCCGTCCCCTGATAAAATAGTGACCAATTTCACACCTTTCTTCCTCGTTCTCTTTTCGTGTAGCTATGGCAACTAGGCCCTTATTTTGTAACCCCATCCCAAGGTCTATATATAAGAAGGTCTGCTCATGTCAGATGAAGTGCGGGGGGACACTGTGGGCAGATGATTTCAATTTATATTTAACACCTCTGCTCCATTATACTTCATAAATCTAAATAAATATTGCTTGATGGTCGTGTAGCTAGAGAACCTTTAAGGCCCATTCACAAGCTCTATTTTTGTGTTGTGTGGTGTCTATGCAACCTATCAAAATGCTTCATTTTTCGAGGGAATACATTTGTTTGGCTGCATAGACTCCACACAACGCAAACATAGAGCTTGTGAACGGGCCTTTAAAACACAGGTACTGCAACACGGATTTCAGCGCCATATTTGGTCCCTCAGTTGTTAGGGTAAACAAAATATCATGAATGAAAAAATTGTCATCGTAACAGCAAACAAACGCGGAACGCGATCGAAATAAATCAAAAAATATTACTTGTCAATGAGATCAGGTGATAATTATAATCATGTGAGGGACCAAGCATGGCGCCGATTTCCGTGTTGCAGTACTCGTGTTTTATAGTGCCTTAGTGTAGCTTGCTATCTTGGCATAAATCAATATAATTCATAAAAATCATTTCCAACGGAAATTAGAACGATACGAGTGCGGAACGCACCGCATATTTTCTTACATACTATTCTCTTCTACAACGTACTAGAATGAGCGGTACGTAGCAGAACGACATAGTGACGTCGCTTTTGATAGAGCTATGAAAACAGGAGTACGGGTTACGCTTGTCTAGAAAGGGAGAATGATGGTCATACTGCTCACTGTTCTTTCACTCATCGCTAACACCTGACATTCATTTTCGCCTGTCGCCCAAAGGGTTAATCTGTAGAGCACGTTGTGAAATGATTAGGTGGGCATCCTCGAATCTAGTCGCAGCTAAAACCACGCGTTTTATCATAATGACGGCGCGAAAAATGTTCAAGTCATCCGTATCTCAGCCGCTACCGGTCGATATAATTAGGAAAAACCAAAACAAGTGACCTTCACAGTGGTCTCCAGCAGCCCTCTCACATTAGACGTCTGGGGACTTTTACTCCCAACTACCTCAAACACAGCGGAAAAAATTAAAAATCACTAAACCGATTTTGTCATCTACGCTCGTTTTCAAGAACTCATTGACTGTACAACATTGTAATTTTTTACTGAAGGGAAGGCACGCGCCCCCCCCCCCTCCGATGGCGATTAGACAGTTGCAGTGCTATCTTTTCACTTAATGACACTCTCAAAAATTAAAAAGTATGGGTCGTAGGTGAATCCAGCACAGTGAAGATATTGAAAAAATCGCTGTACTGCATGAATCGCTGTATTCATGAATGCAGCCAAATCTGGCTTGAAATTACATGAAAATCGACACCCCACACCCCTATGATCTCAAAACTTTCGAAAACCCCCATTTTAGACCCGCTTTTGGCCCATAAAAACCCAGGGAGTTGGTTGATCAAGCTGATCAGCTGTTAGGACCAACTAGTAGATCCCAATTGGAGGTTATGTGCGAAAGAACGAGTTTTTTCGAGCAATTCTAGGGGAAGACATAACCCGGACAGCGGACGGAAATGCCAGAAATGGAATCTAGACATGTTAAAACGTACATAGAAAAAAATTGAGGGTGGGTAGTAAAATTCTTTTCCTGACTGGAAACATAGGTGTATTATATTCAGAATGAATAATAAACCAAAAATATCTCTTCCTAGTGCTCTTGCAAAGTTGCAAGTGGGAGAGATCTTTCGATACCTTCAATGCGAGTAGCTACTCACACTCTTGCCCAACAGCGGAATGCGGGTCTCGGATGAGCCAATCCCGTGAAATGTCGTCCTTGAAGGAGCCTCGACCAGCCAAATTCACCTTTCGAATGGACCAACCCGCCAAATAGGTTTTTTTTCG
This sequence comes from Corythucha ciliata, assembly GCA_038030265.1. Classification (NCBI taxonomy): domain Eukaryota; kingdom Metazoa; phylum Arthropoda; class Insecta; order Hemiptera; family Tingidae; genus Corythucha; species Corythucha ciliata. The sequence continues at coordinate 51,459,798 of CM075943.1, forward strand.
TGAGCCAACCCTGCGAAATTGGGTTTTAATGGGCTAACTGCAGTTTTTGATTTTTAAAAGAGTCAGGCCCGCGAAATTGCTCTTTAGAAAAGCCTCTACCCTGAAAACGGAGATTTTAAAGGTTGGAAACCAGTGAAGTTAGCTTGTTTAGGAAGCCCGCGTTTTTAAAAAAGCCAAACCGGGGGAATTATTTCCGTTTCTTTTAGGAGCCAGAAATGCAAAATTGTCCCTTGAATTTAGGGAGTCAATACCACAAAATTGTATTCATTATTTCTGTTCATTAAGTGCCATATCCGCACTTTGGACTTCAATAGAGTCCGACCAGCGGAATTCCTTACTTTTTTGATTGAGTCAACCGTCAATCCTGTGAAATTGGATTTTTCATTGGTCAATCCCGCGGAATTCTATTTTTTTATGTTTTTTGAGGGAGCAAAAGCCGCAAAATTAGGTTCTGTGGGTGTCAAATCTGCAAAATGTTGGGTTTAAAAGGGGTAAACCAGCGATATTCGTGTTTAAAGTAGCGAAATCAGCAAATTTTAGCCGTCGAGGTAACTATGACCGGTTAAGGTGGACTCAGGAACTGGCCGTTTCCATTACCGCGGTAACGAAGAATCACGTCTTGCTCCGTAATTATGTTTGTGTGGTGGTGCCGAGGGATTTTGCTCCTTTTTCGAAAATATCTCGAAGCATAAACAGCGCAGCGGGTGGGGCTGCCTGGCGTAAATCATTCTCGCCATAAAGTTCAAAACCAATGTGTGATGTGTATCTAGTGTCATGGGGCATAGTGGGAGGCCTGGTTAAGCACTTAAGCAGTTAAAACTTTAGTCATGACCCAGGACCGAAAAAGATGGCCGGCCCTATTTGTTGGGGTCGGAAATTCGATATTTGGATTTAGGCATACCTGCAAAAGTGGGAAATCAATGTGAACTATGTATGAAAGGTTTTGCATATTTGTCGACTTATGCTATAGCGTCTCTCGTAGGGGTCCGGCGAGTTGGAAATCAGATTCAGTGCACCTGAAAATGTGAGGAATGTGGAGGAATCATACTTTTGAAAAGTATTACGCGCGGAATTACAAAAAAATGAAAATAAATTTAAAAGAATAATCAAACGTCATTCATCGTTCTTTTTCGACTTGACGGTTCCAAGTTAGTCTTAAGTACTCAAGACTGGACTGTCGTACCGGTTATTGCCTAATCGCATTTCATTGAAACATTCAATATAATGGCTTTCTCGATGTTAGCTCGAGAATAGGAACCAATTCCCGAGTAAATAATAATATTTATGATTTTGTGAAAGATTGCCCCATTGTGGTTATTTTTCGTCGAAAATAAGAGTTGGAGGATTCCTAATGTCAACAGATTCAGTTTACTTTTTCCTGAAGTCAATAGTTTTTCCAGCTAATCGTTCCTTGATCCCTTCTCCACTCTTCTTCCACTCATAAAAAATAAAAGATTAATTTGGTTCCTAAATTGACGATTGAACCAATTCAGCGAAGGGAAAAAGAAAGAAAAAAGGAGGCCAAGAAGAAAATTCCCTTCAGAGGGACAAGGGACCTTAGGTTTTATTACCGAGGATTTCTTTATCCCTTTGGCTCTTCGCCATAGGATAGCTTGGGCTTGCATGAATTCATCCCTTAGGGAAAGAGAGAAAAAAGAGTTACCATGTATAGACTTTTTATACACATACGCACAAACATCCTTATTTTTTCTTTCCCAAATACCAAAAGACTTGTGAGAGCTTCAAAAGTACACGCATACATTGTGCAATCACCGTTCACCGTTTCCCTTCTGTTACGTAATAAATGAATGTATTTTTGACTGTAATATAGGCATAAATTACGACTCATTTTACGGATAAACGAGGTTGATATCGCTTGAAAATAATGGACGAACGCGTGTCGTTTAGAAACACCTCACTTCACTGAATAAGGGGTAATATGTTCGTGCTTCCTTAACACTATATTTATGTACAGGAAATTAAACCTAACAAGGGAACGTCTCCGCCCCGCCTCTCACCACTCATATTTATTCACACACTTTAAAGTGTGAAGATGAAGAAGCACGTTCGAGCCATAAATTAATAATCCCTTCACATGGCAAACAATACGTGACTTCGATCTGTTTCATTCATGAAGAAGAAGGGGTCCCCGTCCAATCACTAGCGAGGTTAATTGGCGCTTTGTTAATTAAAGTAACGTAAATAAAATATGTCTGCGCAACGTCTGCGACGAGTCATGGGCGGGAGGGGGGCATCTGCTCAATTCATAAGCGGCGTGGGGGGGGGGGCATTTTTATTTTCTTACTGTCGTACACCTTGTTCCCAGGAGGTTTTAATTTATTTTTATCGTCACGAAATAACAAAAATGTGAGTCTGTTCATGTAGCGAAAGCGTTTCCTCTCGAAATTAATTCCATCTTAGAAGACAAGCATTGATGGGTGGGTAGGTGAGGGGGAATGCTTTTCTGAAATTATACACATCTCACACCCATTACATTCCTGAAGTTAATAGCAGCTCCAAGAACGCTGAATTGAATAATATTATAAACGCTTAAGTCAACGTCATTAAAGAAATGAGCACTATATTGCGATTCACCAGCCGTTTCCCCCCTTTTTTATTATCCCTCACATATCTATCGACCAGCGTTTTCTCGGTACGCTGAACCTCAGCGTTATAGACATAGCGTGAAATCATGAACCTTCCACTTACAATATTTTCTTGTTACGGGCCCCAGATAAAATTACAAGGATAGTTATGTGTGACGGAATATCCCTCCCTCCTTTAGACGAGAGTTACTGTATACTTGATTGAATATTGATATTATATACTTATTATTTTACGATTCAATAATTGATGATTCAATTTCGCGGTCGCGGTTGTTATTGAAGAGAAATTACTGCACAAAATGAAAATTCTATTAACACAAGTTACTTCCCCTAATTCTGATTATGCCAAATGGTACGGCAGAGCCAAGCATCATTACGAGGAAAGGACTTTCATTCTTGAAATTTTACTGGAAAAATCAAAGAGCGAATAACATTTGTCTTGTGGGGCCATGTTTACGTTTTTATGCCCGCTGGAGAAGGTTATTGTGACTGTGACCCACCAGTTCGTTGAAAACTACTGGACTGAATTCATAAGCTGATGAAAAAATAGATAAATTTTTAAAAAGTGCCCCAGAAGTTTAATTACTACAAATTGTTCAGTATTTTGGTGGTCTTCCTTTTTTATTCAATAGTTATCGGGTCGTTTTTAATAGTGGGACAGCTGCATGCAACTCATTCAACCAATCGCAGTTGTGTGGGTAGTGAAGGAGGGGGACGATATAGTTCTAAAGGAACGTGTACATTTGGTGTTTACTGGAAAACGCCTGGGTCACGGCATGAATATTTCATAGCCTTTCTTCATCGAGAGGGGAAAATGTGGGATAAAACAATACGAAAAAAAAAGTATATCTATTTATTAATAGTAAAGTAAAATTCCTACCTTAGCAGGAATGAAGCTAGTGTCTACAAAAAAGACTAGCATGGACTGTTACACGGGTTCATATTGGGCTTGATCTTGAGAATTATGTATCGGGAGGACGATGGCAGGGTTTCGTCGCTTTTTCGACACCTGCCGTTGACGGGGCTATCTGGAGCGACATCCCAGCTCATTTCTTTTTTTTCCCCCTTCTGTATATCACGTCCGCTCCGTCGCCAGGCTTTTCTCTCCCTCTCACGCTCTCTCCTTGGTCCTTTTTAATTTTTTAAAATTTTTATTTTATTCAAAAATTTTAATAACACCAGTAAACACTCTCCCGTTCTCGGCCGTTCTGCCCGACCCGCATCACAAACCTTGACTACCTCGGGGATTTCACAACCCCCGCGCACCGACAACCCCCTTTTTCACGGCTTGATCATTGCGCAGGACACCCCCTGTGTAATATTGGCCTCTATCAGTGGAGCAACCCCCAAAGAAACTCTTTCGTATTTTTGTTCGAGTCCTTATTTTCTTCCTTCGTCATCTTGAAATGCATTATCAATTTTTTGTGTGCCTCTTATCCTTAGAAGCTAAAGAAATCGAATAAATTTCATTGGCTGAAAAAAGAGTCCTCTCCGCGAACGTTCCGCCTATAAGAAACTTAACAACACTAAATTAAGTGGTGGGGGCAATGCTATTTATTTATTTATTTTTCTGCCAAGAGCGTTCTTTCACAAGTCGAAATATTTTCTCTTTTACATAATAATCGTTTGAACTTATCGTAGAAAGTTAAGACCTAGAACGCATAATTTGACCTACATGCGTAGTTATGTAAAAACATGACCTAAGTCAAATCAGTAGTGTTTTTCTTAGAAAATCTTATTTTTCTTATAGATACGAACTTAATTAATTGGATACAAGACAAAGCTCAGTTATTACCGGGCTTCAACTCAATTCAACTTCACATCGACCAATCAGGTTGATGGGAAAAGTAATGCTTTCATTTCACACTCCGGGCTGATTCGATTACGTCAGTAATTACGTCTTCAAAATGTTTTTTTTCATTTCGGGCTCTGAAGAATAAATTCGCGATTTGCGTCACCCGGGGCTCTTGACAGCCTTTCCTCTGGTATAATCCATCATCATCCCCACAGAGTTAACGAACCTTCAGGGAGGTACACCTTTCTACTCTTTACATTCGTCTTTAGTTACTTTTTTTTTTTGGTTCCTCTCTGAGCGTTATCTGGCAGGGAACATTGATCACTGACCAGCTCAACAATTCACCGTGTGTGACAAGGTAAATGATTTTCCCACGATGTCACCCCTCTTCTACGCTCCCCTCAAGGACGCACAACTAAATCATGTGAGGAGGGAGGGGGAGTCTGTCGCATGTGACGGCTCCATAAACCTTTTTTGTAACAACATAATGATTTCTTTTTATAACCATCGTTTTCTTGCATTCAACAAAAAAAGGCTATAGAACCCACTGTCGTAATGACGCGTGACTCAATTAATCATCTTCCGAATAGGAAGCGAGTGGGGAGGAACTCTTATAATTCACTTGCAAGATTCAATTTGTAGGAATTGTAGATTATTACTGATGGACATAGAGGAATGGCTTAAATCGTCCCAATTGTCTTGCTCGTCTTTTAGATATTGATGCCCTTTCACACAAGGCTTTTATTTTCAGCAATGTATAGCTGAATTGGGTGCGGGTGGGGTTTAAACGGAAGAGTTTTGTTTTAAGACAAAACATAATTCACACCGGCTTATCCTGTAACCACTTCGGTGTTCACCTCAAACCCTTTTCCAGTCCTATAGACTGGTGGTGACGAAGTTGGACACAATAAGCAATAAAGTGGTTGGAGAGGCGAGAGGGTGGTAAAAACTGTTACACTTCAACGCGTTGCACAACAGTCAAAACCTGTATCATTCGTGATTTAAGAAAAAGTCTCCGGATTTTCAAACGACGACACTGAATGTGTCAGGATAATGAGAGATGAAGGGAGATAGGTTCATAAAATTGCCGGATAGAACGTTTTTTTGGAAAATGTTGGTTTCCTCGGCGAATTCCAAGTTTACGAAGGAAAAAATGGTCTTTGTAATGGGTCAGTTCTCAATGTTGAGGAGGGGCACTCGCTTTATAGTTTTTTGTCAAAATAGTAATTGTAATTGGCCAGACCTGGTTGTCTAAATTCGAAAGTAAGCAACCCTTCTTAGACACCTCGAGGCAATCCGTGCCTCAACGGTCAGGTGAGCCCTTTTAATAGCACGTCCCTGCAGGCGGCATGGCACTCCGTCCGAAGGGCATTCGCCCTTTCTCCCTGTCATTCATAATTTTTTTGATTTTTGTTTCAAATTTGATCTAATAGTTCAAAAGCGGTATACCAAGCATTTACTAATAATAATGTTAAAATCATACTTAAACAAATGGGGAACTTGCACATTTGTCAAAAGTTGGTGTTTCTTACAGAGGGCTCTTCCACAAGTCTATTGCTCACATCCAACATTGAAATCAATCAAGGATGCTTTTTTAGCGAATTTTTAAAAATTTTGAGTTTGGGTTCGATTACGTCAAAACTTATTTATTGAAATGGATGATGCCGGGAAGAGGGGGTTATACGCGTTTACTGTTATTTGTAAACAAACAATTTTAGAGTTCCCTGAAATGCTTCACACGTAAGAATTGACGAAATTTCCCCTCGCACCATCCATCCCCTCCTGAAGAATTTTGAACCTTTTTTTAAAAATCTTAAAACGCACCAATCGGGTTGCAACTTCGGTTCACGGGTCAAATCACCAGTATGCTTTTCTCCCCAATCTGAGATTCATGCAAGTTCCCCATTGAAAACCTAAGTGCAAATAAAAGGTACGAAGTGCCAAACACTACTTTTTTTGAGCTTTTTTTTCTCAAATGCCTGTACCGTTTTAACAATGGTGACCGTTTCATTGGTAGCGTCAGTGAATGCTCGACGCAGTTTTGCCCTTCTCTGCTGTGCCAAGGTGTTAGGGTTGAGAAGAATTCCCTAAACAACACAATTCCAATTTACCCACTAAATTTTATTATCGCTATAAATTGCTCCAGTTCTCTTCTTCTTCTTCTTTTTTATCCGTTGTCGTGTCATAATCCCCGGGTACCTTCATTCTTTGTAAGCCATAATCACTCATACCACACGTACACTTCTTGAGAAGGGCAGCCTTTTCTTGTCCTAATTTCGCCTCCCCCCCTTATGCTTAAGACTCTCCGAAGTGACTCGTGTTGCCGCTATGTGCAGCACGTAAATAGCTCATTTCGAGTGGAAATGTAGTGCTAACATTTGCAGAGATTCTGCAATGCATCAGTTTCTTGTCTTTTTTATTTATTTCTCTGGCTGAGTCACTGAGTCAGCGCATCCTGATTTCGCTTGGTGCGGCAAGGCTTTTTTTTTTTTTTTTTTTTTTTTTTTAAATCAACGGCGTGGGAGCGGGGGAGGGGGTTATTCCTCGATCTCCATTTCTTGTGAAAATAAAGCCAAGGGTAAGTCACGTACTGAAATCCGTGTGATTACTCTGCACAATTCAAATTGCTCTCTTACAGTAACGGGGAGGCCATGTAAAAGTACACTTATTTACACACACATACAAAAGATTACGTCAAAAACTACCGGTAACGCTAGGCAGCACCGTAGGTAGTAGATATTATTCAATTGATCCAAGGCAATGTATTTTACAGAATGGAAGTAATGGGACATGAAAGCAACACAAATAAATGTACAAAAAGTGCTGACTGCCTGTTAGTTCTTCATGCTCGTTGTCCAACGTCATTCCGACGCTGTCATGACTTTTATTTGAACAATAGAATGGGACTGTGACTGAGGGGCAAAATTCAAACTTTAGATAGGTAATCTAAAAATAAACGATCGGGACTTTTTCGATTTTATTTTTTTAGTATTTTCAGAACGCTATTACAGGGTTGAGGTGATATTTTAAGTGACAAAAACAAAAGTATATATCCGAGTTTGCCAATAGGAGCCATACCTACAACATTCAAGAAGGAGCCGGAAAAGAGTAAGACACACAGTAAGGCACAGGTCTTGAACAGCCGTGCAAGAATGCATATAAAACAAAGAGAACCAAATAAAAAGAAAGAAAGAATGAAGGTACCTTGGGTCACACTCATATCATCCGCTCTATAGTTTTTTGTTTCATCAGTTGCATGAAACTTTGAAGTACAACACGACAAACATCAAATCCTATGATGTTAATCATAGGTTTTTGTAGAAGAAAGAAACAACATTTAAGACACCATGACATTTCAAGAGAAGAAGGAGCAGTTTGAAACATAAATTATTTTTTCTTAAAAAAGTATAGAATTGTAGGAAAAGACTTTAAAAAAGCTTCGAAAAATTGGTGTTGCTCTCATTCTCAGTAATAACAATTAATGGATGCAATTATTGATGCACAGCGGGCATCAAATATTCATCAGCTTGCTGTTGAGCATGCAATAGAAGTAAGAAAGTTTATTGCCAAAAGTCTTGAAGTAGTGCGCATGCAAATAATATGAGATGTTCATTTTATATGTACGGTGAATGACACGTCCACAAAAAGGTCACCTTTTACGTAACTACACTCGATAAAAAATCCCCCTCCCCATCCTTATTCCCTCGCATGAAGAAAATATTTTTTGATGGCACGTTCCCGTACAAGATCTGACGACAGTCCACTTCTACTGTATATTACGCTTCAAGAGAACTTTTAGTTCAACGCAACCCTTGTTATTCTGTAAAGCGCTAGTAGGTACATACATTTTTGTTTATTATTAAAAATGTATTTAAGTGACATGCTTTTTGTTCAGCAACGTGAAACTGCTGGGCTGTATAAACCAAAATAATAACATTATCGACATTGTTATAAGTGTCCCCTCCACGGGTATACGTGAAGTGGAATGAGGGTGAGAATCTTTTCCTATCACCGAAAAAAAACGACGACGATCACCCAACTCTGGAGCCGCTCTGGCCTAGATCTCGATCATTTGTTACATTTCGAATCCTCTTGACATTTCTTTTAAGGAGGGCTTCGCCTTTAGGAGAAGAAAACTTGACTTCGGCTTTTACACACGCTCATTTTTTTCGTTTAACGAGTTGAATCCTTAAAGATTAGCATCAAAGTCGTTTTTTTTTGTCCAATACGGTGGACATTAGGGAAGTCATTTACGATTCTCTGTCATCACCATTTGGAATTTAAAACAGGCAATCACTAAACCACATTTGCTAATTGAATAATCACAGGGATGAGAAGGGTAGTTCTGCGGTATCAAAATCAAGGGGAATGAATACTACCGTGTGTTGGTGGGGGGGGGGATTCTCAGTCAAATTTGGAATTAAAACGACCATAATATGAACCGTGGCCCAATTGTTAACGGTTTAGGAGATAATCGGTTTTCTATCAATATCAATAATACATCCGTGGTTTTTCGTGGGTATAATTGGAGTATCTCATGAAAAACATTGAAGTAAGAAAATGGTGTCATTGTGAAAAACGCCATAGAATAGAGCAATAAATTCTCTTTGGGAACAGGTATTCTTTATCTCTGCAGCACATCAGTATTGAAGTGCTTTAAAGGCCTCGTCACACTGAACGCGAACTCACCTCGTGGACTGGTCCGGAGTTCACGATCGCGTTCGGTGTGGGGAAGCCTTAATTGTGGTAGATAATCAACCTGCTAAGAATAGCCTAAATTTCGAAGTTTTGTGTCTTGTGTTCGAAATATCGCGAAGTCAAGTGGGTTGCCATTTTATTCACAACCCTCCTAGGAAGTGTGAGAAATTCGAAAAATTAGTGACATGATAGGTCACTAGAGCCCTCACCTCAACCCAGGGACCACTTGGCCCGCCGGCTACAGTGGAAAATTTATTCGTTGACGAAAAATGTTTATTGAAAGCTGCGGCAGCGGAACCAGACGGGTTTGAGGAAATCCCCCCCCCCCATCATATCGATGAAACTGCGATTCAACTTCATCCATTTCTTGGAGAAAAAAAATTCTAGAAAACTCGGTGACTTGAAAAAACAGAATCTCTCGGTTGGTAGATCGTACGATTTGTGTCTCCCAAGTACCAAAAATATCCCTTCTCCCCTCAGGCTGTCGTTCCGTCCGAATGTAAATTTCTATTAGTAATTCCGATCAGTTCTTTGTCTCTCCACTTTATTTTTTTTAAAAAAGGCAGAACCGGTTTTCAAAAAACTTTAAGTTTAATCATCAGTGCCCTGGGGCTGATGACTGTGGACTGGGGCACTGATGATGAAAACTTAAAGTTTTCGAAAACCGGTTCTGCGGAGAAGTGGAGAGACAAAGAATTGACCGGAATTACTGATTTAAAACTCCACAACGTCGTCATCAACGCGATACTAAATGTCTATTAACGAATTCTTCCGAAGTTATCGCCTCGTCCTGGCGTCCCACGGGCCAGCGCGCTTTCTCGCGGAATGCTATGAAGCGCCGTTATTCCGCTCCTACTTTTGAACTTGAAAGGACCTCGCATCTAGAGGTGTGACGTAACAGCTTTTGTCGGTCACAGTGACAACTAGCATTGGTGACTGTGCAGTCACTGTGACGAAAAACCAGTGATTTTGTCACTTAAGTGACTACTGTAGCAGTTCGTTTGAGCAAACGCCTAATGTCACCGGACTCGCCGGTATCTGTGTGAATTTCATTCCCAAACCCAACAAAGCCTATTAATAGAGCAAATGAGAGACACGATTTCGCAAATCAATTTTGTTTGCATCGGTTTTAAAAATAAAAATAAATCTTTGTCTAAGAAGTTATCCGTGGAAAACTCCTATGAACGTCAAACCCACAGCCTCAAATGCAAACATGAAGGTGAGTCATGGCTCAAAAACTGCAATGCACGAATTTACCTAGGAAGGTCGCTTAAAAAAGTGAAATTATACAAGATCACCGTAGCACAGATCTTGGAAAACGAAGTGTATACAAATACACTAAAGGTTAAATACTAACGATAAGTCCAAGAAAAGTCAACAGAAAAGTCAACAGCTACTGAGTTCATTGGGGCGATAGAGGAACTGGTAAAGTGCTATGTGGTGACCTGCGAGGATGGCTAGGTGACGGCTCCAATATTTTAATTCAAGAGACTCTAGCGCAGTGAAGCGATAGGAGTGACGAATGAAGAGGCGATATAAGTGAAGAGGAATGTCACCGTTAGAGGGTCGGAACGGTGATTTCAATGTGGTCGTCACCGGAGCTAACAGTGACGGAGTAGTCACAGTGACAAAATCACCGACATTGAAATCACACCTCACCTCTACTCGCATCTCCGGTTAAAAAGGCTCCACCCTACACCACACCCTTCATTTCATTTATTCGGGTGATAATTTCTTGTGTCAAATGATTTTGTTTCCGATTTTAAAGGTTTTTTGCACGCCCGTTTGACTGCAGGCAAGGACGAAAGTCGGTGCTAAGCATAGAGACGATGAAAAATACAGCCTTTTCCCACTTAACGACCCAACATGAATTGATGCAGCAAGTTGACGCTGTAGCTATAGCATTTTGCGCTAAAACTGACGCCATTTCATACATTTATTCAAATCGGGTGATCTCCCTCCCACAAAAAACCTTGAACCTGGAAATCACTTACACACTGTCGCCCAAGTCCCAAAAGTATCCTTCTCTTCAGACTTGGACCGTATTTCTTCTTTTATTTAGAATCATTTTAAACGTTTTTCAAGGAGTTTCTCACGTGCAATGTGGCTGTGGCGGCGCGGCGCGCTCTCACAGGACAACGTGTGGCGCGCCTCCTGCGTGTGAAACGGCAAATTGAGTATGAAATACGAAAGACACGCCACATTGAGGGCAAAAACGTGACACCAGGACAATATTGAAGCGAAACGCCACATTCAGGGTGACATTCTGGAAAAAAATTACGTGTAATGACACATTTAAGAGTAAACAGGGAGGAAGATGAGCAGGAAGGAAGGGGAAGAGCAAAATCCATGTGAAACATCATCTCTAGGCAAAATTTACGCGAAATGACGAAGCTCTGAAGTTACAAAACAATTTAATTGATACATTCTGGGAAAAATGAAAGTGAAACACCATGTTTAAGAGACATTTAGGACGAAATGCCTCATCAAGGGCAAAATCCAAATTAAATTCTTTATTCTAGGCAAAATTTAAATCTGAATTTACGTGAAGCGCCATATTCAAGGAAAAACCACATTTTTTGAAACTCCAGCATATTTTTCTTTAGCTTCGCGACCCATTTCCACCGCCGCCACTTATTGAGTTTTCCATGGCAGTGGAGAACAAAATCAAAAAACAGGAAAACTTAGATTCTCGTCCTCAAGACCGTTCTGTTGTAAGGGTGATTGCCTACCCTTCCACCATAAACTCCCCTATTATGGTCCTGCTACAATGCGGAATACTTTTATATTCCGAATATTGCTACAAACTCATGCCAAAAGAAGTTCTATCACCCCGCCCCCCAACACTGGAGCGAGTAATCATCAAACTGAATCCAGATTTCGTTCTTATTCGATCAGCTCACTTTCTAGGCAATGTTTTGTTGTTGTTTTTTGTCCATTTCATTTAAAAAATCCACTAATTGGTCTCGCCCTGATAGGCAAATATTTTTCTTGTAAATCAAACCCTCATTACGCTATTCCACTTATAGCATGCTGAATGGTAATAATTACCGTAATGATGCTTCCGGTGAAGCCTAGCGATGGTGCGCCGTAGGCTACAAGTTCTTTAGCCCTCCACAGGGGGGTAGGTGATATCGCTGCTCTCGGTAATACAGGCAAAGAACGGCACGTGCTGCCACCCCGATGCTACGCCATTGAACTACGATACGTATTGGCGTGACGCGACGTATGTGACCAAGATAAATTGAATTATTATAATTACGGTTTTATAGAAAATTATAGGTTTTGAAACGCGATAAAAATTATCATTATTCTCGCCTAATGGTAATTGCGTGAATTATGAACTCCCTGTTTCTCGGTTGAAACAATAACAAACAGCACCGTTGTAGAATCTGAAGGGCTAGACAGTTTTGAGTGATTTATCATTGTTTAAAAAATACGTATTGACGTTTTCCTTTTCACAAGGTGAAGCTCTGTTTCATCGGAACTCAATTGATTTCCACGCTTCAAGTAACAATTTAGATGTTTCTATTTAAAACAAAATAATAATGTAAGTTTGAATTGAAGAAAATACGTATTTTACTCGCAAGTTTCGCATTAGTGGGCCCCTTATATCGGTAGAACAATCGTGTGCAATACAATTTCACTTCAGTTTAGGGTCATAGAGAAAATTAACGCACAGCGTTCGAGAAACCTTCTACTCCAGACTTCGATTGAACTTGAATTACTTTTCATTGAACGAGCGAGATTGAGGAGTGATTCCGATTTTAATTCACAATTAAAGGGTTGAAGTCATTAAGTTGCCAATTTAAGCCCTCTGTTTCGCATTCTTTTATTTTGTTCGTTATAAAACTGTGAGCCCCCTTCCCCAATCATCTCTCTTAGTCGTTATTCCGGCATGCGTTCATTTTATATGGTAATGGGTACGGGGGCGTATTAGAGCAATGTAATAACGGTGAACGTTCTATTTCTCTTTTCAGAAAGTGTGAAAGTATTACCCGAAATAGAACGCGGGAGATAGCTATGGAAACTGATTGAAAATATCACCTCGCTTCACCTACGCGTCAATTGATGCGTAATTGATATATATTTTACCCTTTTTCTCCCTCTTCACCACCAAAGTTGTACGCCCCATTTATAAACCCACGCGTATATGGGCGAGATTTACGATTCGCGCGCCTCAACAATCAAGTTTGTCGCGATGACCGATAGGTAAACATCTATAACTCGTCTGGATTGAACCAATTATCGAGAAAACTGAGCTTCAAATACGGACGGTCATCAATTTTAGTAGGGTTCTCATTTAATTACGCCGTAAACCGGTATAAAACATTATTTCTCTGTGACCGAGTGAAATTCCCCACCCAAACCAGAGGAACGCTGGTTTTAAGGCCTCGTTCCCAAGCTTTATATGCTACGCTTCCGTGGAGTCTATGTAGCCCAACTAATATTAATTACCTCAAAAAATAAAGCTATTTGATAGGTTGCGTAGACTCCACTGACGAATAGCATATGGGGCGGTTTACTTCTTCACCGAATTACTGAGTCTTAAATCCTAAGACTCAGTAATTATTCGATAAATGATTGTTGATACTATTCGGGACAAATGCCTGTAGAATATTATGATTCATGATTTTAAAAAGATGAGCAAAACAATTTACCTACCCTTCAATTTTGGGAACGGTCGATTGCAAGATATAGATAAGTAGCATGAATGGTAAAATTCCGTGGTTCGAATATTATCTTGCATCTATTTTGTTTCAATCATGCATAGAGCGTACTGTGCGATAAGCGAAATATCAAAGTTACACTACTGATATCCAACCAATGAGTAGCAAAAAACCAGAAAATAGATCCGAGTGTGTCGAGAATTAATTAAATGAAAATTTATATGGAAAAAACGAAAGAAACGCTCACCTGTTTGAACTGACGAATGGCGCCATTGATTCTCAACGAGTCTGCGGCAATCATGGCGATACCATCGCCTGGTTCGCGCAATTGACGCAGTGACGCCGACGGAGCTGGACTGTGATGCGGACAGCAGTGACAGGCCGCCGACTCGGGTTGTGAACTTTGACGTATGATACGTGAACTCGGCACCGCCGTCAGAAGGACTTGCGGTGGATTGTGCTGCTGGTGCGAGCGAACGCTTTCTCGCGACACGGATCGAGCCATACCGTGTGATTTCCTTCGCTCGCAGTAGCATCTGAAAAAAAAAGAAAGGTGAACATGATTAGAGGCGGAGGGAGGTTATGAGATCCTTAGGTCCAAATTTTTCGGCGTGTATTGAGACCTAAGAACCGTGCCCACTGGTTCTTGCGCTAATCTTCAGTGATCGTTTTTGTGCCTATTCAGGTGCCTCTATTATTGTAAAACTTTTCTTCTTCACAATGCTCACCCACCCACACTCTTCAGCAAAACGAAATTGAAATAACCACAATCCAAGCTGATATTAGAATGAACGTCTCTATATAGGGACGTTGTTGCCTAAATCCTGTAAGCCGCTCACGTCCAGCGAAAGGGCTCTTGGGTGAAATAAGTGTTGGAAGTTGACGAAACGCATAATATTAACTTCAAGCTTTGCCTGCCTACCAACCGAAAAGGAGAGAAGATAGACAACCGCTGCGCCTTCTTGGTGATAAAATTCAAAACATCGAATACTTTAGTGGTAAAATAAACTATTTGTCTCTTCAGAATCTTCAAAATGATTTTGAAGAAGAAAAAAAAAAAAAAAAAAAAAATAGCAAGTAAGCGAATAGCAGGTTTTGGACTTTGAATAACCGGATTTATACGCTCGTCAGAGCGTACATATCTCTCTGTTCTCATTGCATCTTTTTCGAATAACGCACGATATGAACATGATTCCTCCTTTTCAGTTTTTCATCATTGAATCATTGAAAGTGTATGAATTTTTATCACTCTTTCCCGTCTCATTCCACCCCAGAAAGCTGTAGGAAAAACGCATATAAATAATTAATTCTGCGAGCTCGCCTGTGCTCTGCATACGTGAGTTACATAATTTTTCGTTTATAACATTACATACACAGCTAGTATCGTCCTTCGTATAAGTAGCAAGAAAAACGATAAACGGCATTCTTGTTCCATGAATAACGTGGAATGAAAGAATTCCTGTAAACTACTCGGAAACGTTAAATTGTACTATTCGGACATCAAAAGGACATTTCCTCGGAAAATATTTCATCGTGATACTACCTTTTCACGGTGTCATTACATTCCACAATAATTTTTTAAATGAAAAAGCTCAGGCTACGTTCCCTGAAAGGGTTACTTGGTGAGTGAAGATAAAGCGTAAGATTGTGAAAGATAATGCTCCATTACTCTGCTCGTTACGAGAATTAATTTGAGTTCTTTGATTATTAAATGAAGGTAATTTTCTGGGCTGAGTTTTCACTTGGGGAATGTAAATATTACTTTTCTTAGAGGAAATTAGTGAGTTATACTTGAATTAAAACGTTTGGAAATGTGGGGGAAAAGAAGGATGAGGAGAGTTTGTTAGAAAAATTGCAGCGATATTCAGCATCATTCTGAGAATTGTTCAAAGTGTCTGAAATCGTTCCAGTGAGTGATGTCAACTAATTCTGATTTTAAGTCAGAATTTATTATTAATTAAATGTAAAACTTTGTACAGAGTAGAAAGGGCTAACAAGACTCCTCCTCCTGCTCTCACTGGTAAAGGTGTACCATGAAGCTCGCGGGAAGTCAGAAATGACGGGGCATTACTCTTGCAAAACGGGCCCTTGAACACTTTTTAGTTTTACAGTTCCGTCCTGGAGCTGAATTTGATTAATCCACTGCGCCGTCCCCTTCTATTCCTCTTTGAATCCTCAGAGTTGTAATTAGGGTTTCCTCCAGTACTTTAACCGCCCCCCCCCCTTAGTCTTCTGTCGATAAACTAATTCTCGGTAATTATTTTCCTCGAAGTCGACTAACGTTTTGGGGGTTTAAATGAATAGACTCGGAGTGAAACGTGCAGCTTCGTAAAACCGGTTAGACCTCTCAGCAGTTCAGTTTTAGTTTTTGAGACGCGCTTGACAGTGAAAAAGACAAGTTTTTTAAATTCAAACTTTGACAGAAAGGGTTGAGTTGAGAGAGGGATATAAAGAAGCCTGAGGGATGATTGTTGACCTTTAAAAATCGTTTATTAAATCCAGTATGGTTGTGGGGGCGATGCACAAAGACACACGATGCGGTTGCGGTTCAAACAGAAATTATTACCAGGAGAGATATAATACTGTTTTGACTCGGGTAAATTGTGTTCCCTTCGAATGAAACAATAAAATCGTAGTCAAACCAGACTCTGATGGGTCTCGCATTCCCCTTGGAATACGATTTTTCAGCTTCCCCTTACTCCCGTGACTTGCCGCGAAATACAAATAGGGTAAAATTCATCAGTGAAGCCGTAAAATCGTCCGGAAGGTTTTAGTGTTATCCCAGTTTTCAAGCAATATATTTTAAACTAATTTTAATTATTCGCAAAGCGCTATCGTATTCGTGTTCCTTTTCCTGTGACTCTGCGAAAATGCACGGAGTCTTGAGCGAATTGATGAGTCTTCCCAGATTTTCAGAAGCATGTGTCCGTTGCAGCATGTGATGACGTTTTATCCGTGTTTTATATCCGTTTTGTCTTTCATTAATTTGGATAAAAAACAAAACAAAATAACTTCAAAATTCTTAAATTTTCATTTTCAATCTGATAATAACCTTCAAAGTCACTCGTCACTTCGCTAAAGCTAGCTCCACACATGCGGTATTTGCCAAATAACGAGCAAAATATTTTTCAATTTTCAGTTGGTCGGTTTATAGGCAATGCTAGAAATTGATAAATATTTTGCTCGTTATTTGGCAAACACCGCATGTGTGGAGCCGGCTTAAGGCCCGTTCACAAGCTCTATGTTTGTGTTGTGTGGTGTCTATGCAACCTATCAAAATGCTTCATTTTTTGAGGGAATAAATTTGTTTGGTTGCATAGACTCCACACAACGCAAACATAGAGCTTGTGAACAGGCCTTTAAGGCTCTATAAGTTCCTACGAGTATTGACAGTCCGCCATGTTTGGTCCCCCCTCCACATAGGGATCAAATAGATTTCATATCTCTCATTCGCTGCTCCGCGGTCATGCAGGTTACGCTCACGAGCCAATCACAAGCCCTCTCCTCTCTAAAGGATCACATATGGCGGATATTGTCAGTACCTGTGTGTAACTATAGGTTCTCTAACTTCGCCAGTAGGTCCTTCGGGCGACCTACAGAAGCTAAAAAAGTTACAAATAGGTTTTTTACATAGCAGCATGTGTTTAATTGGTTTAAAAGCTACACAACTTGCAAAATTTGTAACTTTTGGAGGTTTGGAGGGTCGCCCGAAAAGACCTAATGAAGGTTCAAAAAATGTTTCATGGGAAGGGGCCAGTGGATCGAACAATCGGGCTCAAAATTTCCATTCGAGTCCCATCAGAGTTTGGTTAAACTATAATCAAACAAGCGTAAAAGGGGGAGGGCCGAATGCTAAATATTTATTACTCGTGGAAAGTTATTTTTTAATTAGAGATCAGGATTTTAGTGTAATTTTCCGTCGCTTTGTGCACCGTAAAAGCGGGGCTCAACTTCTAATAGTTTGGGGCTACGCTGTGGGATGAGAATTGGGTGATGAGAGGTTCCCCTGGGTGTACTTTGTCAAAGCTTTTGTTGTTTCCTCGCACAATCGCGCCGTAACAGAAATAACTTTTTAGTGTACGCTTGGGAGGGAGGAGGGTTTATTTAGTTTCGTATTTTCATGAGGAAAAGCGTTGCGAGGGGTGAAAACAGAGTGCTTCGTGGTGTGAACGACCGGAGTTCCTACAGAAGCACTTAAGTCACATATAATTGGCTTACGCGTGATTATTTTTCCCAGCGTATGTCACACTATATTCCGCTTCTCGTGAGCCTAGTGCTGTAATGAATTTGTACGGAAATTCCAAATTGAGAAGAGCTTCTCCCGTGGGCACATTGATCGACATTTTCAAATTAAATTCGTCATTTCCTCGTCAGAACAGTCCAATATGTTGAAAATGTTATTGACCTATTAAGTTTTTGAATGACGAACCTCTATTTTGAACTGACAGCGGTGTGAAAAACCAATTAATTTCATCAACGGGAAGACGTCGAAACAGTCAGGCCCGTCATGAGGGGCCGGAAAGGTGATTTACGATTCCCTTTACTAGCTCAATTCAACACTAAAAGTAAAAAAAAAAAAAAAAAAGCACTGAAAACCACAAATTTGCAGCTAAAATGGAAATCACTAATTCTCCGATAAAAATGTGAAAAAGCCCTAAGATGTGAAAAACTTTGCAATTTTGCCTAAATTCGCAGGTAAATTAATGGAGAGAAATAGTCACAAATCTACATCATTGGAAGCTAAATATCTGTAAAATTATAAATTTTGAGTCTAAATATCCTGCTAATTGCGAGTTTTTTGGTCTCACCCTTCTCGAAATTGCAAGTTTCAGGGCCTTTTTTCCTCTAGAGGCCGTGGACCCAGGGCTATCCAGCCGTGGCCATCTGTCTTAAGTCCAAAAACCCCCCTCTCTACATGGGATGAGTGGGCGTACTTCATTAATCATAGAGTGTTGAGGATCCCACTAATTCAATAAAAAAAATCCACAGTAGTCGCCACCCCTCAATTTAGGCCCAGAATTGGAGTGACTTAATATCACCACACAGATTTTTTTTTTTTTCGTGCGTGAAGCAAAAACGAAATGACTACATTTGATCTGTAACGCAGGTAGCAAGAAAAAAATAGTTTCCTCTTTCTTACTATTGAATCGAATAAGAGTTTATTCCATTGCAATACTGGAGGACACTCCGAATGAGCTCGTGAATTCTACAAGAAAGGTTGGTGGGTGGAGGATAAAAAGAGTTAGAAAAAAGGGGGAAAAACCTCCCTTCCAGTCTAAAATTGCTGCTTCGAAGAAGCAATGGGAATCGCTTTCCATTCAAGCTGTGAAAAAAGGTCGATGCACCCCCCCCCCCCACCACACAGCCGCTATCACTGCCAGTCGAACTCCCTACGGATTAAGGATTGAAGGTGGGATCACTTAAAGTTGCCCCTGTCAGATTTAACAACACACCGGCACACATCGATCTCCTTTTTCTTCTTTTTTTTCCTAATCTGAAGAATTCTGGGAAATCTTTCACAATTTCGTTTGAAGGATGTCCGATTTTAATCATCTTCGTTGTTTGGTATTTTTATATGCATTAGGTACCGTATACTATTGTGGCTTGCGTCGTCATTCATAACGTATGCCGGCAATTTCGGTTATCATAAATTGTAGTACTAAGAACCTTATATTTTATGAGGGGGAGGGTACACAAAGATAACAATTATAACGAAAAAAAAAATGTAACTCCTCACCTTTGGGGTGTGAGATGATTTGGTCCTCGGGCTCGACAATGCATTTCAATGTCGGGCACCGAGCGTGCCCCCTCGTCCGGTGGTGGGACGCCTCCTGTACTCTCGTCGCTTCCACCCATAAATCCGCCGGAGGCTGACAAATGGGGTGTTGGCGAGACGACAAGCGTTGTCGTACAGTCTTGACGTATGAGCACCGGTTTGGTGCTTTTTGAGAGAAGCGTACAAGTCTCATCTCCAGATCCATAGCCGGAATTGGCGCCTAAAAACTCGCCTGCCGTTGTATTCATTACACGACTTTCACCTCTTACAGCACCCTGTGAAAAACAAAACCAAA
Organism: Corythucha ciliata; assembly: GCA_038030265.1. Lineage (NCBI taxonomy): Eukaryota > Metazoa > Arthropoda > Insecta > Hemiptera > Tingidae > Corythucha > Corythucha ciliata. The sequence goes on from CM075943.1 coordinate 51,479,638, forward strand.
ACAAAAGAGAGCGTATTGCACGAAAAACTGATAAAAAGGGCGCTGTTTTCTAATTTCTACGCTCTATAAATGCATAATCTACTTTAACATTCTAATTTCTTTATACACCATAGTCATTTATTTCTGGGTTTAATGTGGGCGTACTAAAGTTTGACAAAGACCGGTCTTTTTTAATTTTGTCGAGTGGTTCACCGGTCAACAAACATTGTTTGAACTTATTGCAATTTTATTCATGGTTAGTGCGAGCCCCAAGATTATGACTTTTTTATTCAATAAAAAACAATATCGAAAATTGTTCGGATTTCTCCACGGATATACAGTCAGGCCAAAATGAAACTACCTAATGATCTGAATAGTTATAGAGTAAATTTAAAATTAAATTTAAACTAACACATTATTGTCATTACGGGAAATTAGTTTCCGTTGTAGGTTCCGTGCGCGATTTGTCTCTATAAGTAAGCAGCAAAGCAATGAACTACAGCGGAACCGATCCTTCTTCTCAATAATATGATATATCGTCGGTTTCCAAACTTTACATCCAGGGGGTCAACCATCAGCTAGCGTTAAAAAATTAACGCAAGCGGTAACTAAGGACGCTCTATCACAAATAATGTTATAACGCCATAGATACCGCGTTTTGACGGTATTTTTACGCTAGCTCATGGTTGACCCCCAGGCCTTTAATATGTTTACGCGTAGGTGTTATTTTACTTCCGCGCGCGTTCACTTCTTGCTTCCAGTGAGATCACGCTATGCTATGTGACCTTCTTGGATTGAACTCATATTGACTGCGTAAAGTCCGGGTATAATAGTCCAGTCAATGAGGAAGTTTCACATTTTCCAGAGATATATTTTTTGGATGAGGCGTATCAATCCTTCAATGTAAATGAATAAATAAATAAAAATTTAAAACCCCTCAGAAGTATTTTTATTTGTTAACAAAAGTTGGCATATTTGAAATCCCGCCAAAACGATCATTTTCCGTAACGTAATATCCCTTGTATTCTCTGTCCTTTTCCTCCCTCTAAATAGCGCATCTGTTTATCCTCCATTATTTTATTATAAACGATGTGTCGCCATGCGCATTCAGGGTTTTAATGACGGTTTCCTATGAGGAAGTCTAAGTAAGTCGTTCTCATTATTTTTTTCCCTCGCCTAATAATAATTAGTATTTTAAAGTAAGTAAGCTCATTACGGGTCACTATTTATCAAAAACTGATTGTTTATTTATTGCTGCTCGGGTGTAGCTCTCTAGAACGGTCAAGTTTTCACGAAAACTCTATTTAAAAAGTAAATGCTACACCAGGCTACAGAGCTATGAACCCACAGCTTCACAAATAATGATTTTATTAACACAAATTCGTGCAAGGCACTAATTACCTATTTTTATCTTGCAGCTCATGAGAGCGACGCGAACATTTAAGAAAGTTAAATTTAACCCGGAAGATGTACCGGGTGCAGTCTTGTCAGGGAGTCCTGATGCCGCTACGATGGAGGATCTCGTCAGGTTTTTGAAGTGCAGAGGGCTGAAATTACAGTCCAAATCGAAGGAGTACTTGGTTAGCACGACGAAAAATGTTCTCGAGTCAAATTTACCGGTGGATATGACGGTCGACGGTGGCTCCAAGAAAAGGTATCGCGCTTAAGAAAGGGGATGTCAACGCAGCTGCTTCATCCTCCACTGATTTCGATGTTTTTCCTACCACGGCTTGGAGAAAATTTCACTCCATCCCGATTCCGGCTAAATTTTTGGACCGCATTGTGGCTGACCACATGAAATGCGAGGTTCTCATCAAAAAATCAGGGGATGATACGAGTTCAGGTTAAGTGAACTCGTGAGGAGCCGTATTAGGGCCGGCGCACACTAGGAGAAAAAAGACGCCAACGCGCGAGTCGGCGTCTTTTTTCTCGGGGAAGAGATGACTCTCGCGTACGCGTCCAATGCGAAAGGCCCCATAGAGTTCTATGTGTTTTTATTGCACGAGTCGGACGCTGACGCGCGCGTCGGCGTCTTTTTTCTCCTAGTGTGCGCGGGGCCTTAGGCTCTCCCGAGTCCGGGCCCCAAGTGGGTATGGTGTATGGGCCGAAACGCTTTTGGCACCTTCGGAGTCGGGAGACCGTCCGAGCCCTCAAAAAAAAAAGTGAACAAATTGTCAATTCTCAAGTACTACCAATCTAAACTTGACCATCTAGACTTGAATGGTGAATGGTGGAAAATAAAAAATTGATTGCTTTTTTTTGTCAGCGGCTATTTATTTTTTGCCTCTTCTTGCATTATTGATATGATTAATAAAGTCTAATACATTTTATTTTAAAATACTAGTGAACTGTTGTTTAATTTTATTTCACTGCACTTGAATAAAATACCCAAAAAGAACGGCTTTTAAAGTTCTGTTCACAAACCATGTGTTATGCGTCCGTGCAGTATATGCAACCAATTAAAATGCTTCATTTTTCGAGGGAATAAATTTGTTTGGTTGTATAGACTCCACCGGATTGTAACTCATTGGGCGATGAACCGCATAGTCCAGAGCATCAAGGTTCTCCTCGAAATGCTTGGAGCATATGACGGCCGCCCATGATGTTCCTCAGGGACTGGAATCTCTCGTCCTTCCTCTTACAGAGTTTCATCCACTCGCGACACAGTCGGCAATCCTTACATCCGGTAATGTGGCGATTTTCCGCGATTGGGGTCCACTCGTCAACGTCCCACTTATAAACTTGGCACGGTTGAGGAAACTTAAAAAATCTGACGGAAGGGTCATAACCGGGGCGGCCGGGACGCCCGTCACTGCTACAAATCCCGAAACAACAGTGCCTCCCCATTTTCGGGCTACAAATCGCACTAAATATAAAAAATTATACCATTTATTAGGGGTAGAGAAACAGGATTCAGATTGTTATGGAGAACGACCCGTGTAACCTTAAGCCAATATAACCAGAAACTCGGGCCTGCGCTCTCTGCCAGGCACATTGTCTATTGGAGAGCTATGGGATGGGAAAGTTTCGAGCAACGATATATAAACCTGGGGGCCTATTCTCTAACAACAAGCAATATTTTTTTCGCCAGCCATGTGTCTATTTCATTCATTTGTTTGAAGAAACTTAATGAAATAAACATATGACTGTGAAAAAGTTATAGCTTCGGAGTTAGAGAATAGGCCCCCTGGATTGCTCACAGTGGTCTGGAGGGGCGTGGAGGGGGCAGGTCGTCCCCTGATAAACAATTACCCTGTCCCTCTCCTTGTGTAGTTATGGCAACGCAACTCTCTTCCCGTATTTACTTTGAAACTCCACCCCTCTCATCCACTTTAAGCTCCACTTGGAGCTTATTTGATGGCTATTCTTTATCAGCAGTGATGAGCAATCCAGTTCTTTTATACATCGATGGTTTCGACTCATATAATAAACCTTACCACCTTATCATCAACTCCTAGGAAAGTTTGACATTATTGATACAAATCCTAAGTTTTAGGGCAGTTCAGTGTTTTTCACATATTTTTAAAGTATCTCTACGTAATAATTAGTGTCGGGAAGACCTGATTCGCAATCGAAAGGGGCTACTTGATTTTTTGAATCCGTCCGGCTTCAGATGAACATTATTTTCCTCACCTCTCTCTAGAATTCTAGATAACCAAAATGTCTTTTCACTCCGGCGCAGCTCACGGTAAAAACACTTCGTGTAGTCAAATTAAATCGTTTGTTTATGAGTTGATTATAATAAATAATGCCTTTGAAGTTATAAGAGACGAGTTCGACACATTTACACCCTCCAGAGACCACCGTCAAAAGCACTCGAATGTCGGGTTTGCTTTCTTCCGGGATTAGTCGAAATTGATGACTTGCGGGTGACAAGCAAACTCGAGACACAGGATACGGTTAACAGCACTTGCGAAACTGTGAGTATCACTATCATATCACCCATGAAAACTTATTTTCTGGCTGTTGAGACTGTGTGTGTTTTTTAAAAGTTTTTGATGGGGTTCAGTGTTCGGTGTACCAGAAACGACTGCCCTTTCTTCTTTTACATATTTGTTTTCAATTCAGCCGCTACAGTTTTTCTGCGATGACTGCAATCTACAACGATCATCGTAGAACAATATCAACATGGTTTTCTTCGAAGCTGGATTCTCCTTCTTTGTGAGCCTTTACTTCGCCGGGCACCAAGTTCACGAACCATTTTTCTAATCTCCGAAAAAATAAATAAAAAGGCGAGGGACTATTCACTTTAACCAACACAAAAAATATCTGAACGAAACGGCAGAAGTTGGAGACTAGTCTTTACCTCACTTCTTCTAATCATTGAAAGGGGGTGAGGTGGGTTCTAACCTTCTTATTTGTTATGAGTCGAATAACCTTTGAAAAATCGAACCTCGCTTCCCCATCCCTTAGTTGACAATAAGGCAAAGAAACACAACAAACCGCTCCCCAACACCAACGTTAAGCTCTGTACACACGGAGACTTTTCAGTCCTGTCTTATGCTTTAGCTGGTGTTAAAAGTAGTTAAAAACATTAAAAGTAAAGTTTTAGGTTTGTTTGGTTGAATGCTAGTTCAAGAAATTGAATTATTTCTTTTCTATTGTCCCTATAGGTCGCGGTCAGGGGTGTCAGGTTGGTTGGAAGGCAAACAAAGTTCACTAGTTTAATTGGTTCTATCATCACTGTTCAGTTGTTGTCGTCTGGTGACATGGTGAAGGGGGTTCGTTTGCCCGCCAACCAGTGTAACCTCCTCAGCAACCTGACCGCGACCGATTTTGAAGCCCATGGAGGGGCTTAGTATGAAATTATTCGCACATATTTGAAGCATTTCATTACCCCCTCTCTTAAACCCTCTGCTGAAGTGAAACAAAAAATCAAAATGCTTCGTTTGAACATGGTTTGAACCAAGTTTGACCACTGAAATATAATCACATGGGCAGAAAGTACTTGAGCAAGAGATGTCCGACTTTTTCCCAGATTTGTTTCGAGACCTTTTTTTCAGGCAACATTCTACCTTCTAGGGGTTTGGGGAACTGAACAGATGATACCTCGACCCCCGTCCTATCATCCCTCGTCTTCTTTTCTCTTCTTAATTATGCATTTATTAAATTACCTCCTTAATTAAAATGTGACCATTAATGTGCGTGGGGGACAGGATATTTTTTAAAGGAGTCAAACAGTAAGTAAGGAGAATTGTTCGCTATGCTACATGATCGCCAATGTTCGAAACCGATCAGGCAAATAAAGAAGAAGAGAAAAAGTAAAAAAGTGCGTCGTGTGCCTTCCGCACAATATTGGGCAAAGAATGGGGGCCCAGATTGGCAAGGACGACTCTTGAGTCTTTAGCTACAATGCAGGGTACAGGGGCACCTTCCCAGCCCGGTTTCGGTCCATGGCGCAAGCCATCATCCTCAGCTGTGAAAGACCCACCTCCTCGTGGTGCCTCTCGGGCGCGACTGGCTGGCCACCAATCGCGGCTAATGGGTCGAGCAGATGATGGGACCGATTCTGCTGGGGAGTCCGGACCAAAGATGGGGTACAGGCCAGGTAAGGGCCGGCAACGGCCTAGGTACTGGCCACATCTTAAGGGATCCGCAGCAGGGTACATAGGGCTGTGTTTGCTGTTGTGATAGGCAAAGCCTGCGCCATCTGATGGTCACAAGGTTGAGGGTCTGGACTTCTAAACCCTCAACTTGATCGTCGTTAAAAGAGTCTTCATTGTTCAGTAATTAAGTATATTGAACTTGACTCAATAAACTCCACATGCAAAGAAACTGAGGTTCCAGTTCGTCAAGTCGAATTTTATCATGTTCTGCGGAATGAGCACGAGCAGCTCGAACTCGTGACTCGAGGACTGAATCTCTCCATGCCCTCCAAGATTCATTTGATAAATGGTAGGAATGCTGTGATTCAAAGAAATCTTCAACATTCTCAGTCTAAGGATCCGGTCGGTTCTTCATCCGCTGAGTAATGCGAGGCAGCGAGGCTCCTTGGTTTCAATAGGATGTGAGTTCAACAATACCTTGTTTCTTCAAACATTGGCCCCGTTGTAAAACTCAAAAAAATGGTCAGAACTCAGGCCCGTATTCATAGTCGCTACTTAAGTTAGAATTCTCCTAAGTAAAAACCAAATCAGTTTTTGTTGGGAAAAATCATCTGTTTTGACGCTCACTTAGGGAAATTTAAGTTTAAGAAATGTCTATGAATACGAGCCTAAGTAAGGTTTGATTTTAGTAAGAATATAAAATTATTAACGCATGTAAAATAAGAGGGACAGGGAAGGATTCATCGTAATGAATAGTGTTATAGTTTTACAACGGGCCCAATGTTTTAAACTCTCGATCTGAGTTTCTTTTGACGAATTCATGAAAAATAATGCTTCCCCGGCTCTTTTTCCTGTTTGTCACATTTAATTCAAGGCTTTGGAATGTACGCTCGTTGTAGCGCCGCTCGAAAATGCTTCCAGTGGACGACTGGTCTAAGGGAAATTGCTACAAATAAAGAACGCTTGTTGCGACGATGACACTCTATACTCCTCCATGATCAGGATTTGTGCTCCGACGTAAAAGTGCTAAAGGATCCCCCCCCCCCAGCAAAAAATCTTTAAATCCGTCCCTGTTACCGCGTGTACATTATTCCGACAGAAATTGATTATTTTCAAGCCCCAAAAGTTACTCCCATTTTTTATGTCCTGCCCTCCTTTGTTCACAGGGCTAATGTATACGCGGTATTTCTAAACTGGGTGTCCGTGGTAGGGAAAAAGGAGAGATTTTTCCAAAATTTCTCCATTTTTTCTTGGGGTTTTCATAGAAACATATGGTTTTTATACTTTTTGACATCACGACAAACGAACATTCCTAAAAATCTTAAAAATTTCATGGCAGGACAGAAACGTCTCCGTGCGTACACGGCTTTACAGGTGATTTTTTTTTTGAAGGCACTGATGAAACAAATATGCAAATATGCCCGTTTGAAATGACCTAAAACTTCAAAAATCGTGTATTTATTACGTCTTTTCGGGCCACAGTTTTTTACTCCAAAAGTTACAAATTTTGTAGGTTTATCTGCAAAAACTTATTCGGGCGACCTCAACAAAACTGCACTGCATCATTCGGGCGATGTTGTGTAGGGTATGAAAGCTACACTCAAGCTGATAAAAGTTACTGCTCCTTTTAGTTGCAGTAGCTTTGCAGGCAGGACTCGGCGCTTCAAAGTTGAATTGTGTTCATGGTAACTTACTAAACAACGTTAAGCACAATATCAATTTTTCGGTTTAATTATTCAATACGTTACAAAAGGTAGGTTCGCTTTTTTGAGTGGTTATCCCGACTCATAACAAACCCCTCTACCCCCAATCGTAGTAAGAATAAATGTATTTTTTAATGTTGCTAATCAATACTGTTTGTTGTGAGTCGAAACATGGTCGAAACCAACGATGTACAAAAGAACTGGATTGCTCATCACTGCTGATAAAGAATAGCCATCAAGGCGGAGTTTCAAAGTAAATACGGAAGAGAGTTGTGTTGCCATAACTAGACAAGGAGAGGGACAGGGTAATTGTTTATCAGGGGACGACCTGCCCCCTCCACGCCCCTCCAGTCCGCTGTGACAATCCAGGTTTATATATCGTTGGGTACGTCCAAGCTTCAGAAATGAGTCGTTTTCGGACAGTATTATTCACGATTTCGTCATCTTCTAGCGACCAGGTAGTTTTCACGCTCATTGTAAACAAAAAAAGTTCAGCGTCACCGTCAAAAACCGTTGATGAACAGTTCATCACCGTCATGAATGGCCGTCTCATTCGAAGCGGTGCCGCTGTCATGTTGACCGAACTTTACTCTCTAGACAACTACTGACAATTATGGCGTGTTATTCTTAGGTTTTCTAATGTGAAATTTTGCGCCATTTTCAGAAATGTATTTTATTTCGTTCTATCTTGAGCGGTTTGTCCGCTAAAACCACTTTTTGTGGGAAAGATGTGGTTTTGCTTAAAAAACACGGAATTATCTGTAACTCTGATACGAAGCGTTTGCGGCCTTATGTCCATACAGTAATTTTGGTTTGCCCTGCTCAGTAGTACAAAATGTGCAAGTATTGCCGAATCCTCCTGAAACACCCTGTATATCTTAACTATGGACTTTTCAATGATGACGCTCCTTATCATTGTTGAAGTAGATTACATTTTTGTGACAATTTTAGCCCAATTACAGCTCCGTACGATCAATAATTCCTGAGATATGATCCATCATAAGTTGATATCATAAGTCATTTTAAGACTCCCTGTCGCTTTTGAGATATCTAGTGGGATAGATAATACCCAATTTATTCATTATTTTTTGGATACAGTCTCAAATTTTTCAGTACAACTGAAAAATCTCTCCTTCCAGCTGTTCTTGGAGTAATTTTGGTGACAAACCCTGAAAGAGCACACTTGTTTTATTATGAAACGCTCAAGTCAAACGGAAGAAATTTTCATAAGCCTTCTCAAAGGAGGTTGGAAGTTGCGTGAAATTGTGTTCTTTATGTTTTCGCCAAACTGTCAAGATAAAATTTCGTGCGATAAGTTCATAACGCAAGGTGCCCAGTATGGCTTAACGTTCTTCAGACGAGTGCGTTTATAATCCTCCTCCACCATTTTTAAAATGTACCGGTTCGTCATAGAAAAAGTTAGGCATGCCTATTAAATTTTGCATAGTTGTTCACGTCTCTTCCGCTATACATGCGATCGAAGAAAACCGCACATGGGAACTTGTGGCTTTTTTTTGTGGTCTTTAAACTAGGCCTAAAAGAACGATTAGTCTACACCGATGGTTTCGGAGGTATTTCAACAAATCGAACAACAAAAGGGCCCTCAAATCCAAATTCCAGCTCATGCAGTGCCAAGATCCGACGTGGAATCTTTAGGATTTTTTCAGAAAATGGAATGAGATGGGTCTGAAGAAGATTGCTCCAAACATTCATCAGTTTTTCCAGTTTCGGGCTCAAGCCAATTCTCCGTCAGCGGCAGAAAATGATCAATTTTCGACGGGACATATCTCAGGAACTATTAGTCGTACGGAGCTACAATTAGGCTTAAATTTAGTGATGAGCAAGACCAGGCCGGTCTCGCAAGAACAAGACAAAGACCGACTCACTAATCGCAAGGCCAAGACAACGGTCTTGCATGCAAAGACCAAGGCCAGTCTTGCGAGACCACCAACATCTGTTTTACCCGATTGAGACCCACGAAAAATCGTTCCTTTGACCCTGAATCATGAAATAATTTCGTTATTCTCGCATTTTATCACCAACACTTGCTTGTTTCTTCCCGACATTACCTTTTTTTGTAGAAAAGTTTGTGAACAGCATCAGCATTACACCCCCTCCCCTCTACCAACCAAGTCATTTATCGAGATTTTTCATTTTATATGAGAAAAGTAGAGAGGCAATATGGCTACTTTTAACGTGTGAATGGTTGCGTTGCAAAACCCGGGGCTCGTGTTTAAGCGCTGAAGTGTAGAATTAAGCGCTTAATGGAGTTTTGCAACGGTGATTTGTATCGCGATGGGACGTGTTTTGTTGGATTTCAAACACTTACTCAGCGCTGAGCTAGATTGAGAGTTTTGCAACGGCAAAAGACTAAGTGCTTATTAAGCGCTGAACAAGTCTGAAGTTTTGCAACGCGGCCAATATCGACATGCATTTTTCTCACTTTAAAACACATGGGCTCCAGTAGGACCCCCCCCCCCCCCCACCAATAACTAAAACTTAAACCCCTCAATAAATCCGAAAGTTAATTATTCTCTACTCTAATTATTGATATACGTGCATTTACATAACTATAACATTCGATTTTAATCGCGATGCATACATTGCGTACATTTTTGCAAGACCAAAACCAAGACCATCGCTGCAAGACCAAGACCAAGACCAACACCGCCCTTTTATATGAACGACCAAGACCATGACCGCCTTAGCCTTGGTCTTGGTCTCGCAAGGCCACATCACTTAAATCGTCACAAATTTAGTCCATTTCAAAAATGCAAAGGAGCTCCATTATCGAAAAGTACATAGTTCCAGAGAGATAATCAATTGAGTAGAAAAAGTAAGAACATTTCCAGTTTTTCGACATGGAGCCGACCGATTTTTTGTTGGCAAAGCCAACCCCAAGAAACATATAGATCCGTTGACAAAACTACTTCCACACGTTTGTCCCAACCAAATCCGTAATTGACTGGATTATAATAATATTTTCCTATTTGGCCTCTATTTTCTCATTTAGCGAGAAAGATTAAAAAAAAAAACCCTCTTCTTGAGAAGTTCGAACTAAACAAGAGATTCCAAATTAAACAAGAGGATTCATTGTCAATTTATTTTTAGATCACCTTAATTACTGAGAAAGAGAAGAATTCCAATTAGAGGCGTGTTTTCTTTCAAAAAGTGAGTGGTGTTTTGGAGGGGGGTTCATCTCGTTAACCATGAATGTATTACTGTTCTGAGCCTAAAGTGTTTTCCTTTCATTTATTGTACGACGTTACTGGGAGCCTGTAGTTGAATACGAGCCACTATACAGCACTTTAAAGCAATAATAAGGGGTCGCTCATCTCGTTGGGATACAAAATATAGGCGCTCTTGAGAAAGACTGCTTATGTGCGCTTGATTGCCGAGGGATCAAGAATTCTATTTTCTGTGTTTTAATACATTATTAGCATGATTTCTCTTTTAGGCAAGATTCTGCAGTTGATTTCATGAATAATTCAGCCTAAACAAGTAAACTTACAACCCCTTACATACCAGTGCGGGTGGGGGGGGGGCTAGACTGTCTTTCCAAGAGTTACCCGTAGCATTTGCACATCCGTAGCACAAGACGATGGTAGAGCGGAGGGAAGGGATAAACTTCTCTAAAACCCCATCGCTCTCAAAGTGAGCACTCTCCCCGTCACCCGTCCGAAAAAAAAGTTTGTAATTGAGGGGTTTCTGAAGGAACCGGAGGCCAATGTGCTTTCAAAATATCAACCCTGGATTCTTGTGTCGAAAGGGTCGCGGGGAGTCAAAAGCGCTGGTTTTAAGGAAACCACGGACGAACCTGAGGACAGCCCGGGCCAGTCAGCGTACAGCTGACAACCCCCTCCCACTTCATCCACACATAATTCTTCAAAGCGACAGTCAAGGATATTATCATAGGCCTTTTTCGTGGCGACGAGTTCATGCTAAGCGTTCTTTCGCGTGGTAGATCTCATCAGTATTAATGGCTGACAATAGAGCGGAACGATATATCGTTACCTTTTTGCCTTTCCAAAGTAAGTTAAAACGGCCCAAAGATCAATCTTAACTGCGAACGCATTTTTAAAGAGCTTTATAAATTAATTCATTTCGTAAGTAGACAGGGGACTTCACCGTGGTGCCCCTTCAACAGCAATAGATGGCTCTTGGTCACGATGGGCCTTGCATAAATTAACTTCGTTTAAAACGCGCCTTCTGTTTTCAGAGGCACTGAAAATGTTGCTTATACTACAGAATTCAAATTACGTATGCAAGTCGGAACAGGGGGGAAAATGTGACGGTTGATACGGTGAACTGCCAAGCTGTATCTTAGGACTTATTATACTCTAAACCAAGCTTTTATCAGCAGTTGAAGCGGAGGCATTCTCGGGTGACATACCTTCATAGAAGTGGCGCGTTCGTAGTTCCATTACGTTGATTTATCTGAAAAAAAAAAAAAAAAAAAATTAACGACAGTTCAGTTAAACAATAGTTTTCTCATCATATTCAAATTGATTTCCTCAATTCTGGAGTACGACAGTGCAGCCAAGTAGTGCTATGCTATGAGTGAATGCCCCTTGAAGGGGTGAAACCCCTCTCAGACCACTCTTCTAACCAAGCATTGATGAATGCCAGATTTTCTCCCGTTCGTTGTCTCACTTTCGTACTAATCTATTCATAGCGAAAATAATTCTGGCAAGCGTGCATAAATTATTTTCATAAAATAAAAAAATACTCGCGTTTCAATAAGTATAAATATATTTTGTCCGGTTGTTACAATGCTTGGCCACGTCTTGAGCTCCCCTTCCTCCACCGCTGATCCGATCTCTTTTGAATAAACGTTTTATAACACAAAGTCGAAAAGCTCCATTAATTCAACTCTCTTTCTTTAATCTTTTTAAACAGCTTTTAACAGGCTTGAAAATGTGCTTAAAACGGCGGAAATGACGATTTCTCGAGGTTGAATTAAAACGATATAATTTTCAAAATTATCCGCTGTAAAGCCCGCGGAGGATTTCCACGGTTTTACCTGATCTTAATATCCTTTATTTTATGCATGAGTTCCATTCAAATAGTATGATGAGGGGCGAGGAGGGTATTTTCGTTGTGGCACCACTTCTGGAGGTGAATTAGAGCCAATTGGCTCTAGGTTTAGAGGAGTTTCGTGTTGTAATCGTTAGGAAATGAAAGGAAAGCTGAGGGAAAAGCTAAGGGAAATGCGGGCCTCTTGGCAGTGGAAGAGTACAGAGCGTGAGAAATCCTAAAAAAAAGGGGGTTTAAAGTTTAAACATTTGTCTGGTAGACTTTGTTCGTCTCGTGGCCGCAATTTTAGAAACCATACTCTTGGAGTTTTTTTCAAGACTTGAAAATCGGGCTTTCTAAAATATAAAAAAAAAATATTTTGGAGGCGAATTCGTACTTTGAACAGTCAAATACGCGAAATTGACTGAAAAGAAATTGTGTTTTTAAATAAGTACCTATGGAAAACAACACAAAATTGACTCTGACTACCAAAACCAGCTAAACTGAATGGCTGAAGTAACCCTACCAATAGCGTGGAGTGGCCTCTTGAGAAAGAACTTTTGAAATGAAATGAGACACCACTTAGCATTTATCAACTTTTTTTTTATGGAAAGAGTGCATTCCTAATGGTGGGTTGTCTGCCTGTTGTCAGACAAGAGAGTGGATTCAGAAACGGAACTGACGATGAGAGTTGGCTGTCACCACGCAGAAGTAACCTACGGAGAGTTTTAGGGATGGCCTCCCGTGTCGCTGACACGCCAGCAGGCATCTCTGATGCTATAGGAATTGTAGCCAGACCCAATATGTTGTGGTTGGAGGACTGCAAGGAGTTACGATAGTTTTGTGGCTACGCGTTTCCACATTTTGCGGATCTGCACATTTGTCGAACTTCACGTTCTTAAGAACAGGAATTAACTTGTTCTGCGACCATCAAAGTTTACCTTCAAAGGTTCAAAGTTTATCTTTGATGATATTTGGAATAAAGTATAGAATGGTACCAGTTTGATATGTTGCACCTCCCGCAGATGGCGTGTACGATTAGGACTTGACCAAAATTGCCATTTGCCAAAACACAAAATGGCTTTTGAATTAGCCAAAACACAAAATTTGGGCTTGAAAGAGTCAAAACACAAAATTGGCCTTCGAAGGAGGCAGAACACATAAGTAGCATTTCACGAGCCAAAACATGAAATAGGCTTTCGAAAGAGCCAAGACACGAAATTGGCTTTTGAAGGAGCCAAAACACAAAATTGGGATTTGAAAGAGCCAAGACACGAAATTGGCATTTGGAGGAGCGAAAACAAAAAACGCTGCAAATTTTACACAAAGGTTTATTATTCATAAATGTAGCCAAATCCGGCTTGGAATTACATGAAAATCGACACCCCACACCCCGTGATCTCAAAACCTTTGAAAATTCCCATTTTGGACTCTCTTTTGGCCCGTAAAATCCCAGGGAGTTATTTGATCAAACTGATCAGATGTTAGGACCAACTAGATACCAAACGGAGTCTACGTGCGAAAGAACGAGTTTTTTGGAGCAATCCTAGGGCAAGATATGGCCCAAACGGCGTACGGCGGACGGACATTGCAGAAATCGGATCTAGACATGTAAAGGTCTCCCCACACATTGGTGTGTTCTCGGCCGTGTGTCGGTGCGGACTCGGCGCGGTGAGGAGAGTCCACACATGTCCGATTCGCAACCGATCCGTCTCCGTGCTTCGAGGGGTAAAATATAAACTGGAGTGGATGCTTCGATCTAATTTTTGCCAAGGTACTTACTCTACTCTTAAATGAACTTTTGTTCATTTAAAATACGGGATCCCATCAGGTGCGATTGTGTGCGCCCTGTGGGGTGGGGCCTAGAATTCACCCACCGTACTCCCTGCGTGTCGTACGAGGCGACTAAAAGGGGCGCGAGAGGTCACCCTGTGTCCGGGGTGGAAGGGCCTGGCGCCCCCTGCGTTCCTCCAGCTCCTCGAGTGTTCCAAACTCCTAATCACTCGTCGCACCTTCCCATATCCCCTCCCTTGAGGGTGGGTCACCGGGGTGTGTTTCTCCGTGGCGCGGCGGTGGACGTCCTTGGTCTTTGGTCCGTCGGGCTAGTAGGTGAGGGTACAGCTCTCCCCCTCGGGGGCCGGGGGTTGGTGTGCTCCCCCCGGTGCCGCTACAATGTCTCGCCCACGCGTTCGCCGGGTGGTCTGGGGGTGCCTGGGCGGGGCTAGGTTAGTACCGGGGCCCGAACCTCTGCGAACCACAGAGGAGGCTGCCCCGTAGCAGCCAGCGAATGAACCTTGCCCAGGCTAGTAGTGCCAGTTGGTGACTGGATGGAAACCCTGCTGGTCTGGGCGGGTGCATTGCCAGGGCCACTAGCCGAACGTCTGGCGGATAGGAGATCTCGGGTAAACGCCGCCGTCGTTGCCGTGGGGGGCGCGCCCTCGGTGAACCTTCCCCCTTCCCATGCCTTACGTAGTCCAGGAGGAGTAATGAAAGATGAGCAAGCCGAATAATAATAAATCAGCACCAGGGGCAGGAGTGGTGAGGGTTTTTTCCAACCCAGGCAGTGGGGGAAATTCGCCCGCTGCAAGAAGCAGCTTGGGGAGTAGGGGGTCGACGTCCTCGCTTCCGGGGACGCCGGCCGAAGGGGTAGGCCGCAGGGTCTCTGCGGGTGCGGTACTTCACCCGTTCACCCCCAGAGACGTCTTTGGAGGGGGGGAAGTTTCGCCTGAGGCTGGAGAGGAAGCGCTTTTCGCCACCAGGGACCGCCTCATGAAGTTTGTGTTCTCCGAGGCGAGTAAAATCCATAAGGCCCCGGGCCTGAAGGTCGTCGGGATGATCGATGAGGTCATCTCGGTGGCCCAGAGCTTGGGGCGGGAGCTCGCCTGTGAGAGAGTGAGGCAGGTGGGTACCCCTGTGGGACCAACGCACAGTGTGGAGGGCTTCCAGTCCTCCATAGAGGCAGCCCTGGCACCCTTGATGTCAAGGCTGGAGAGCCTCGAACGGCGGCTGGAAGCGGCGGGGGGGCCAACGTCGGGGGGAGTGGCGTCACTGAGCCCGAGATCAGCAAAGGTGGCGTCCGACGCCATCAGGATGGGAGTGAGCCCGGTCGTGGAGGAGTTCGCCGGGCTCAGTCGGAGAGTGGAGATGATGGGAGAAAGCCGAGTCGAGGGCCTGGCGGAGCAGCTCGGGCCGTGCCTCTCTCAGGCTGTGGAGAAGGCAGTGAGTGCGAGTGTGGGAGGGCTCCTTGGCTCTATCCAGGTAGGGCTGGGGAGACTTGAGCAGTCAGTGTCAGCCCTCTCAGGAAGGCTGGCCCTTGTCGAAGGGCGAGTACAGGGGGAAGGCAGCCAAACTCCACCGGCGGGTGAGACGGTAGGGGAGAAAAGGAAACGCCCGAGAAAAGAGACTCCCCCGGAGGCGCCAGGCGAGGGATCCCAAGCGGGTACATCACAGAATGCCGTGCTCCCGCACCAAGTGGATCGGCTGAAGAAGGCAGCCGCCCGTCGATCGGGAGGGGAAACCTCGGACGCGGCTTCGGACGCGGACGAGGAGGGGCGTTGGTCGACGGTCGTGGGCAGAAAAGATAGGAGACGGCAGGGCTTGCCCACTGGGAGGGGTAAGGCGGAGACCCCGTCCAAGGCCCAGGGAAAACCAAGGGCTGAGAAGAAGGAGAAGATCGAAGGGGAGGGCCGCGATAAAAATGTCAAGAGTTTGGCCCAGCTAAGGGCGGATCTCCGGCTGGGACTGAGGACCAGGGGTGGACCGGTTGCCAAGGGGCCATCTGCCCCGAGGACGCTCGTCCTCAGAGGGGGTGAGGGAGGGGCGCCAGTGGTCAGCCGGCTCGCCTCACTCCCGTGCCCGGGGGATGTTAGTCGGGGAGTAAAGGCGGTTCGGGTGACTCGCACGGGCGCGGTTCTTCTTGAGCTCGAGAAGGACTGCGCCAATGTGGACAAGATGGTGGAGGCCCTGCAGGGATCAGGCATCAGCGTGTCAAAGCCAGTCGTGCTGGCTCCGCGTCTGGTGCTTCCCAACGTGCCGGCCGACTGGGAGGCGGAAACGCTCTCCCAGCGACTCCGGGGACATCTGGGGATAGCGGCCGGGGAGGAACTTGGGGTGACCCCAGTCCATAAAGTTGGCCGAAGGGACGGCCAGCTGACCTCCTGGGTGGTGGAAACCACACCAGCGAGGCGGCTGGAGCTCCTGAGGAAGCCACCCATGAGGGCGGGGTGGTTCACCATCGTCCCAAAAGATCAGGTGGGGGTCACTCGGTGCTTCCGGTGCCAACGATTCGGGCACCCGGCCAAGACCGGTCGCCGGGAAACTAATTGCAGGGCCACGCCGGTGTGCGGATGGTGCGCCAAAGAAGGCCATGAGTTCCGGGACTGCCCGAGGAGGTCCGAGCCGGCCCGATGCATAAACTGCGAAAGAGCGGGTCGCCGGGCTACCCATGACGCAGGCTCTCCGGGGTGCCCCGCACTCCTGGCAGCCATCAAGGCGGTGATGGGGCACACCGATTACGGTGCCTCATGTCCGTTAGGGGGCCCCCCTTACCACCATCGGTGTGAGCGGGAGGTGACGCTGGTGCGGTGGGGGCCGAGGAGGCCACCCAGGAGGGCGCTGTGCCCGTGGTCACCACTGCAGGGGACGGAGGGGGTGGTCGACCTGGCACAGGACCAATGGAGGTGGAGGAGACGGAGAGGGCGCCCCTGCCGACCGATGACCCTTAGGGTCGGTCAGCAAAATGTGGGGCACAGTCGCCTCGCGCACGATGAGCTCAGGGTGGTGGCGGGGGAGAGAGGCCTGGCCATTCTCCTCCTTCAGGAGCCTTGCTGGGCGCGGGGGCGGCTGTCGTCCTTCGGAGCGGGCACCCGAACCGTTTCGGGGGGGTTTCGAGAGGGGCTCGGGCCGTTAGCCTCGGTGGTCGTCCTAGATGGGCGACTTACCGTGTGCGCGGTCGTCTCCCGGCCGACCCGCTGGGTGGCAGCGGTGATTGTTACGGTGGGGGGTCAGCAGCTTGGACTAATATCCTGCTACTGGCCCCCCTCCCTGGTGGATGGGGCGGAGTTTTTCGCTGCCCTGGAGAACGCCCTGGAATGCCTGAGGGGCATCCCAGTGGTCATAGGGGGGGATTTTAATGCGTGGGACCTCGCGTGGGGCTCGAGGAGGGGAAGCCGGAGGGGCGCGCAGGTGCGCGATCTCATGTCTGGGTGGGGACTTGTGCTCGCGAACCGGTCCGAGTGCGGACCCACCTTCCGCGGGCCGTCGGGGGAGTCGTACATTGACTTAACCCTTCTGGGTGGTCAACCACTCCCTCGGTTGTGTTCGTGGGAGTTGGGCATGGACACCTCGGCCGACCACTACCTCGTGTCATTTGGCATCGTCACAGGTGTCAGTGGCCGTGGCGTGGGAGGTTCGGGATCGGGCCGGTTTGACTTCAGGCGTGCCCGATGGGACGCGTACAGGTGCCAGGCGGATCGCCTCCTCTTCGAGGCCGACCTCGCGGGCCCTCCTCCGGGGGCGTCGGGATTGGAGCTCGTGGACGAGGCCGTGGAGGCGATGGAGGCCATCGTCATGGGCTCCGCTGACGATACAGTCCCGCGTGTTCACCAATCACGTGGCGGGATAGTTCCGTGGTGGAATGCCGAGGTTGCGGGTCTTTCCTCGCGGGCTCGTAGGCTGCGCCAGGCCTATCAAAGGACTCGAGGCCCGGGTCGCGAGGCTGCAGGCGGGCGTTATGCGCTCGCGAGGGGGGACCTAAAAAAGGCTCTTCGGCGGTCCAGGCGGGCCGCGTGGAGGACGTTCGTTGAGGATGGTCTCTCGGCGAACCCTTGGGGCATTCCCTACAGAGTCGCCGTGGGGAAGATCAGGTCTCCGAGCGTCCTCCCGTTTCTGGAAGCGTCGCGTGGTGGGGGGACTGTGGAGGATACGCTGAGGAACTTCATCCGACGTATCTTCCCGCGGGACGAACCCGGGGAGGACTCTGCTGCGGATCGCGAATCAAGAGCGGAAGCGGCGGTGGTCCCACAAACGGCAGGCAGTGAGCTCTTCACGGAGGAGGAGCTTCGGGACGCCCTTGGTGGGTTGGCGTCGGGCAGGGCTCCGGGGTTCACCGGGGTGTGCCCTGAGATTTGATTTGATTTGATTTGATTTGCTTTATTCTGGTCAGAAACATTTATACATATATACAAAAGCAAACATTAAACACAGAACTTGACCTACCCCTTTAAAAGCTAAAAGCTTGTGCCAAGGGGTAGAGTGCCTTCAAACCTTCGAGGTGTAAATAATTTGAATACTAAAACAAAATAAAAATTATACCTATTTAAGAAAACGAAAAACACAATGATAATCAAAAAATCATAGTACAAAAATCAAAATAAAGCCAGAAGATAATTTCTTAAAGCCCTCCTGGAGCCGAACCTATTAAGATCAATTTTGTTATCGTAACAGAATTTAATTCCTACATACCACGCTGAGCGCCTTCGAGACTCAGTATTGATAATTGGTAAACTAATGTTGCAGTTAGTAAAATTACGAGTATAAACACTCGTACTTTTACTTTTAAACTTATCTGTTCCAAAACTATACAATTTTAACACCGAATTAACAATAAATAACTGCTTGAAACTTAGCACACTAAACTCCTTAAAAATTGATGCCGTAGGATAACGCCTATTTTTACGTAGAATAATCTTAATTACAGTGTTTTGCGCAGTCTTGAGCATTTTTAAGTACAAATTTACCGTGGATCCCCAAGTCACAACCCCATAACTTAGAATTGATTCAGCCAAAGCAAAGTAAACTGTCTTGAGGAAACTACACGGCATAAAAGAACGAAGAATTTTGAACACATAAAACAATTTCCTAAGCCTACTCACAACATTAATAATATGATTAGGCATCTCCCGGACTCGGCGGTGGAGTCCTTTTTGGGGCTCTACAATCGATGTCTTGTGGCGGGGTACTTCCCGGTGAGATGGCGGGTCGCTGTGGTGATACTTCTTCTGAAGTCGCCCGACCGCGACCCGGCGTCTCCCGGTAGCTATAGGCCGATTAGCCTCCTGCCCTGCGAGAGCAAGGTCCTGGAGCGGCTCCTCCTTGGCCGGTTGGAGCCCTTCATCAAGGAGGCGCTCCATCCGCGCCAGTTTGGGGGGGTAAGAGGGGGCTCGACGGACGCGGCACTGGACGCGGTGCAGACCCTCGTCGATGCCCCCTACGGGAAGTACAAGGTGGCGGTCCTGCTGGATGTGCAGGGGGCCTTCGACTCAGTGTCGTGGCCCGGGGTCTTGATGGCGCTGCGAGATGCTGGTGTCCCAAACGACATCTTTAGGGTGATCGCCTCGTACTTCGAGTCAAGGGAGGTGCGGCTCCGCTACGGTAGTGAGGAGGTGCGGGAACCTCTCACCAGAGGTTGCCCGCAGGGGTCGGTTCTCTCGGCTGCTTTGTGGAACCTTCTCTTTGCCGCCCTTTTGTGGCTTTTGCAGGGGGAGGGTTTCGAGGGAGTGGCGTACGTGGACGACCTTGCAGTTGTTGTCGCGGCGCGCTCCCGGGACGAGGCCGGTCGGGAGATCGATCGGCTGTTGCGAGGCGTGGACGAATGGTGCGGGGCGGTCAAACTGGCTCTCGCGGTGCCGAAGACCCAAATGGTCCTAATGCGGGGTCGTCTCTCGCAGGGTAGCCCCCTGGTGGTGCGCTATCGGGGATCACGCCTTGTGGGGGAACGGCAGGGCCGCTACCTAGGGGTCGAGATTAACCCGGGGAGGACAGCGACCCCGCAGCTAGAGGCGGTTGCGGGGAAGCTGGAGAGGACCTTTGCCCTCTTTAGGTCGGGGGGGGGGGGCAACGTATGGGGCACGAACTTCCACTGCCGAGCTCGTTACTTCAGGGCGGTATTCATACCTACCCTGCTGTACGGTGCAACGTGGTGGTGGCACCGGCCCACGAAAGCTCAGAGGGCGAAGGTCCTCAGCTTGCAGCGGCAGGCCTTGGTAAGGGTGACCATGGCGTACCGGACTGTCAGTTCCGACGCGCTTCAGGTGCTGGCGGGGATACCTCCTGCGGACCTCCTGCTCGACGCATGGGTTCACGGGCGCCGCCTGGTTCAGGGAAACTTGGACCGGGTACGGTGCCGTGAAGATTGGGCAGAGCGCCTCGGTCTCTTGGCCGAGGAGTGGGGGGCCGCATGGGGCCTCCGCCTCCTTGACGACCTAGTCGTTGAGGCTTGGCAGGCGCGTTGGACTTACAGTTCAACGGGTAGGCGTACATTCGGGTTCGTGCCCGACGTTCGGACGAGACTGGCAGCGGCCAAGTGGTTCACCCTTGAGCACGCTGCCATGCAAATCCTGACTGGACACGGCTCGTTTAACGCCAAGTTGTGGTTCTTCCGGCGGCGGGACTCTCCAACATGCCCTTGTGGTGTCGAGGAGGAGACCGCCGACCATGTGCTTCGTCGCTGCAGCCTCCACGGGGATCTGCGGCGGGCGACATGGGGGAGTGGAGGCCCGCCGGGAGACGCGGCTCTTGTCCGAGACCGGCGGGCGTATGGCCGCCTCCTGGCCTTCTCCCGCTCCTGGCTGGAGCGAAGAGGGCTGGGACCGGCCATGCTTGAGTAGGGTTCCCTACTCGGGCAACCCGGGCAGGGTTCTCTTCCCTGTCCGGTTTCGGTCCATGGCGGAAGCCAGCATCCTCAGCTCAAAAGACCCACCTCCGCGTGGTCTCTCTCGGGCACGGCTGGCTGGCCAGCAGCCGTGGCTAACGGGTTGAGCTGAGCGATGGGACCGACTCTGTTGCGGTATCCGGGCCAAAGATGGGGTACAGGCCAGGTAAAGGCCTGCAAAAAGGTCTAGGTACTGGCCACATCTTAAGGAGTTCCGCAGAGAGAGAGAGAGGTGCGATTGTGTTACCTGTGAGAGGTACTTCTATTTTACTGTTTACCGGTAGATTTTAGCTCCGTAGACATGAAAGTGCACGTCTTCGATTCGTACTACTTTCGTTGAACACGGCGTAATAATTAATTAAATTAATATAAAAACCCACCCGTGGGACACATGGCTGGAAATAGGACATCAATTCGCGGTTTCATGTCACGAATAAGGAAAAATCGTCTGTGACTAATACATAAGTAATCTATTAATTTCATTATTTATTACTACGCTTGAAAATTGTACTTCTTCAAATTACATCACTGAAAAACTCTGTAACACATTTGAACTCAATTTGTGTTTTGTGGTTAACTCAGGATTGAAATTTGAACAAGCAAGCTTCCTCTACATTATGCGATTTCCTGAAAACTATACTGAGACTTTCAAATCGAAGATTGGCGAAGAAATAGAGCCAGAATTTAGGGTGAAGTTTAGGCGAGGGGGACTGGGAAAGGTGCCGGGGAAACTTGTCTGAAATCACCTTCCAGATTTTGACAGCTGCTTTTTATTCGGCGACGATCTGTACATTAAGGTAAAGTTATTTTGTTACGAAATGAAATTATATGCATTATATGCCTTTTATTTCTTGTTACTGGAACAGAGCCCTGAGGGTTGCGTATACTTGTAGAAAACCGATTCGGAGAAATTAAAGAAACAATGAGTGAGATGACATGATATTGTTTTTCTTTCCTTTGGAAGACTGAACTGACCGCTCACAACGACGCAAATACTCTTTGCAGTTGAAATTGTTTTTATTCTGTCATTTATAATGAAAGATAGGCATCAAAATCAAACATAAGGGAGGTAAATCTTGTATTATTTAATGACGTATAGTTGAGTGACATCATTGGGATGTTAAGCAGACTGTAGGGAGGTGGAATTTAGTATGCGGGGGTGACGTAACATTGGATCTTTTCAGCATGGAGACATGAGAATGGAGGCACTCCGTTCAATGGTTTGAGGCATGAAAATGCTTCAAATTCCACCACTCCTTATTATCAAACCGTATCACGCAGTAAACTTCAATGGAGTGAAGGATACATTCAACGATATAATATAAAGGCCCGTTCACAAGCTCTATGTTTTCTTTGTGTGGTGTCCATGCAACCTATCAAAATGCTTCATTTTTTGAGGGAATGAATTTGTTTGGTTGCATAGATCCCACACAACGCAAACATAGAGCTTGTGAACGGGCCTTAAAAGAACTGGATTGCTCATCACTGCTGATAAAGAATAGCCAGCAAATAAGCTTCCAAGTGGATGAGAGGGGTGGAGTTTCAAAGTAAATACCGGAAGAGAGTTGTGTAGCCATAACTACACAAGGAGAGGGACAGGGTGATTGTTTGTCAGAGGACGACTTGCCCCCTCCACGCCCCTCCAGACCACTGTGAGCAATCCAGGTTTATATATCGTTGGTCGAAACTTTCCCATCCCATAGCTCTCCAATAGACAATGTGCCTGGCAGAGAGCGCAGGCCCGAGTTTCTGGTTATATTGGCTTATGGTTACACGGGTCGTTCTCCATAACAATCTGAATCCTGTTTCTCTACCCCTAATAAATGGTATAATTTTTTATATTTAGCGCGATTTGTAGCCCGAAAATGGGGAGGCACTGTTGTTTCGGGATCTGTAACAGTGACGGGCGTCCCGGCCGCCCCGGTTATGACTCTTCCGTCAAATTTTTTAAGTTTCCTTTCAGCGTATCGTCAACCCGCGTCTTTCCATGATGCGGCGTTAATGATACGCAATGTTTCAATGATACGGGGGGTTTATTCAGCCCGTATCGTACTACCGTATACGCTGACACGATAAGCCATTATGATATAAGTGGAAACCGGCCTTCACAAATGATGTGATGTACATCGTTTCTGTTGAGGACGTTCTCACCGGTCCGTGACTTTTTCGCAACATACAACTCAAGTTCCAAGTTTCTTAAGGCGTTCACACTGAACGTATTATTGAAACCTTCAGGATCCCCTTCCTTTGATCGGCACCCCCGAGTTGGGTCTCGTGCTCGGTAAAATTTTTTCTCGATCCGGAAGAACGATTGCAGCAGATCGGAATAGTGTGGACGCGGCTACGATACAAGGGCAGTATGCATTCGATGGAGGTTGGAATAGTGCCAGAGGTTTATTTTTCTTCCCTATACAGCTCTGTTCGTTTGCCGTCTGGAGCTGCACCACCAGCACTGAATTTACTAGCCTTTCTTTACTATTGTCGCGTTGTTTCACATGATAGCCCACGAGGTTAAAAAAAATCTTGAGCTGTTCGAAACAGACAAACGAACAGAGCGTCACAAAAGTTTGACGTCATGGTCATCAGTTTCTACCGTTTCGACTCACAACATTTTTATCCCCTTAGTTCAAACCCTTCGAAAATTTACTGCTTGAGTCAGAATAACCAAAAAAAAAGCGAACCTATAGGTACATTTTGTGCCGAAATTTGTATTTTATACCATTTTCCTCAGTAGAATTATTGTAAATTTGTAATAGGTAAGAATGACTCATGGTTCAATGCTCTGAGATGAAAATCACATTCCAGTGATCGATGAATTGGTGGAATATGGTCCAGACCATAATAGCTGCAATTTTAAATTCAAAAGAAGGGAGAAAAACAAAACAAAGGACCCCAAAAATAGCGAATCTTGCCAAGGTTCCTGGAATTACTCCCTATACCACACTCAAGGACCGACTCACCAAAGCGTTCAGTGAGAGCCATGAGAGAAGAGTAATTCGCTTACTGGAAGAAACACAACTCGGCGCCGCCAAACCACCGCAACTACTCCTGAAAATGCAGAGTGTTTCGAACGGAGCACTCTCGGACGATGACATGAAGACGGTATGGTTGAAAGCACTACACGCTCGAGTCAAAAATGCACTCGCGGTGCTCGAGCAACCGTTCGACAAGCTCGCACAAGCAGCCGACCGAATCATGGAAATGGACAGTACGTATTCAACAGGGAATTCTTCAGTCGCCGCTGTCGCCAAGCGCACAACTCAGCCCACTGGAACTGGTCATCGCCGAGCTACAAAAACTCCGCACCTCCTTCGAAAGACGCGGCCGATCCAATTCACGAAACAGGCATAATAAACGCCCTAGGCAACGTAGTAAATCCCGAACGTCAATCCTCTGTTTCTACCATCGAAAATTCGCGATGAATGCTCGGAAATGTGCCCAGCCCTGCAGTTGGTCCCAAGGCAAAACAATGCCAAGTCATCGGGAAACTAGCCCCGGTGGTGGCAAAAACGGACGGAAATACTTGTGTTTCTAAATGTACTTAAAATAATTGTGTATTTTAAAATACAAACTTCGTACTTATTTCTATTGTAAATACTTTCAACAAGTGTTTTGTACTTCTATTGTAAATAATTTTCGACAAGCATTTCGTATTTAAAGTAATTATTGAAAGAATTTTGCATTTTAAAACCAAATGAAAATACAATTATACTTATTGGCGCTATTTTGAGGGACGAGTTTTTCTCTTTCTATTTTTTTCTCTATCTCTCTCCCTCTTTTGAGTTAATAAAAAGATGGCGTGGAAAGGGTGGGAGAGGGAATATCTTTGATGAGTTCATCGAAGTATGTACATGATATTTGCCAAGCCCTGCAGAATGTATGGGATCAGACATAATCCATTCGTCCAACGTGCCCACATTTTTACACCCTTTCACCCACATCAACTCCTCCAAATATTGTCTCCCCCTGGTGTCAAATGTCAACAGCAACAGTCACAAAGCCATGATTTTCAAACTATCTACCTCTAAACTAACTATGTGATTACAACTTTGCTAATGATTCGAAAATGTATTATTTTAAAATTGTATTTGAGAAAAATGTATTTTGAATACGTATTTTGTGTTTGTATTTCAAATACTTTTATAAAGGTATTTTGTATTGTGTATTTTGAATACGTTTTTAGAAGTATTTTGTATTTTAAATACGTTCTCGAAGTAGTTTGCCACCTTTGTCTGCCGCACTCTGTATATTGAACAGTCAAACGTCTCAAGTTCTCACAGAACATTAAAATTGAATATGAAAAAATAGTTTCGTTAACAACATCATTATTGGTGTTGGAGGGGAAGTTCAAAACAACAGTGGCCTGTGATTTCCTTCGATGACGAATGCACTTTTCTCTACGGTACTGGGAAAAGAAAGAATAAAAAAATAAAAAAATAAAAAATAAAATAAAATAAAATAAATGGGCGTAAAATGAAGAAAGGGTGTGACTGGACGGTACGGACACGGCGCGGAAACGACCCGGAGAATGAGCTCGGACATGTGTAGGCTATAACATGTTAATTCAGCTGTTTTCATTTCACCGACACACGGCCGAGTGTCGGTGCGGACTCGGCGCGGTGAGAACACGGAAATGTGTGGGGAGACCTTAAAACGTACACAGAAAAAGTTTGAGGGTGGGTTTGTAAAAAAAACAAAATCTGACCGAAAACATAGGTGTATTACTCATAATGAATAATAAACCAAAATTGGGAATCGATGGCTTACGTGCCCGGAAGCGACTAAACTTCTCCAAGTGAAATAGCTAGAGCCCCGGGAAAAAGTTCTCCACCCGAGAAACTCGTCATTTCTGACCAGTCTTACACCTACATTCCTTGTACATTTCAACTACCTTCCTCCTCACCTCCCCACCCATTAGGCTTCGATAATATCAAATGTGACCGCCCGCATTTAACACTTCGCGCTAAAACACCTTTATTCCTCACCTGTTTCATATTGGATTTGACAATTCTTTGATTCTGGGGAATTTTCAGCGAGGCAAAATTGGCTAAAATTTTCTTGAGGTGTATATTTATGCGGGATCCCAAATAAACCTCCGGAGTTGCGTTACGTACTTTAAAAGGGTATAGTTGGTTGGTGAGGGGGGAAGCGAGAGAGATAGAGAGAGAGTTGGGATTGCTTATGAATTTTAATGAAGCTCGTGAGCCCTTGTGAAGGCGAGTACTGAGAGCAACTTAACGACGAACCCTCTCCACACCCATAAACCCACCCGAAGGCTATAAAAAAATGATAGAGAGAGATGTATTAGCCACTCAACGGTTGGATCCTGACCCAACTCGAAGAAATTTAGGTTATATTGACACGAAGACAACGATCATCACACACGTTGCACTTATTTTGGTTTTTTAGTATGCACGGATCGATTGAAAATGACCCCCCCTCCGCTCTTTATTTGCTTTTGACAATTGTCTCGTCATCAATTGACCCATATTTTCCTAGAATCGCGTGACTTAATTTTTTATTAATGTCCCGGTACGTTCACCTTAATGACAAGTAGGGCAACAGTCCAAGGTCGATTCGATTCGAACATTTCACTTTGTTGAAACGGACCAAATATGGTGAAGGATTGTGTGGACTCGTGTGACGCGCGCGTCAGCGTCCGACTCTTACGGGGCGCGTCGTCGGCGTCTTTTTTCTCCTAGTGTGAAAAGGCCGTAACGCGATTTCCCTCCGGTTATGACACGGAATGATGCATAACACAGCAGATATTTAAGTACTAACAATTTAATGATTTTTTGAACACCATCTCTCGAAGTTGGTGAACAGGAAAGTTCGTTTCCTTTTTTAAAAGCAGAACTTCGTAAACATCAAAAATCCCATAAAAAGGAAAACAAAGAAAGTTTGAGGATCACTCGTCTATAGTCCGGCCATTAACTTGAAGCACAAAGCTAATTGATCCGATAGAGTTCAACTCAATAAAAGGAAACGAGGCTCGTTCCCAGTGGAAGTCCGCTTTTCCCCCATTCGTGCCTGTTTGATCTATCAATCTAGAATGGAGGCAATAACGAGTTTCACATAAAATAAAAGTTCGATAGTTCAAGGGCAGTCATTCAGAAAAAAACGCATTCACGTTCTATAACATTCAAATACCTTTTTCAAGATGGATCTATAACAGTTAGGAAATCGATAGAGTTTGTCTAAAAATTGTCCACTCAAACAATACGCCCTCCCACCGCTCTTCTTCAAGTAACGTCACAATATACTGAAACTGTTTTAACAAACTGACAACCATGATAGAGGGGAAACAAGGAGTCATGAGTGGCTTGTGAGCGGGGGGGAATTCCTTCTCTACCCTTTTGAAATGCCGCTATAGACATTAAATTTTCATAGGAAAGACAATCAGAGCTGTCTAATGGGGTGGTCTTTTATTCAGATCCCCTCTTCACGAATCGTAATCTTGGGATGCTATCGCGCCTAACAGCACTAAACTGTTATTCGTTTATTCAAAGCCTGCAAATTCTTGACTTCCCTTTTTTTGTGTGCGCTTTCTTGGCAATTAAAAATCGCGACATACAGTTTTTTTAAAGGCCTCATTAGAGGAAAAGTCGAAACAACTGCCCCACTTTCTTTTAATTGTCGTTGTTTTAAAGGGCAAGAGCCTTGAAAAACAGAAAAGAAAAAGCCTTAGGACACTCCCTCGTCACATCAGCAACCACTCAATGACGGTTCAAAGTTATCTAACTCAAACAGGCTCCTTTGTGTCGAGCTTACACATTAACAAAGGGAACTGAAAGCAACTGGGAATGAAATGGTAAAAACTTTGAGAAATTAAGAGGCGGAGGGGAAGGATGAAAGAAATGTGATACTTCTTTTATTCAAACACTCTGGTTTGAACGTGTGGGTGGGGGTTTCCACTGTTGGCCACACGCACGATTGGAGTTATTTTGTCCCCTTATTATAGCCATTTTGAGACGTGTCTTGAATGTTAAAATGGTTATCTAGACGGATAACTTGTCTTCGACGAGGAAAGGGGGGAGAAAATGCACATTTCGCTTAATTCCAAGATCGATGGTGTTTTAAAGCTTATACTGTAGCGAGGGTGAGCTTTTCCGAGAACTGTGGGATTCACTTCACGGTATACGTCAGGATTACTTCTGTGAACCGAAGAGCTTAGTTATTGTAGGAATGACGACTCTCTCTCATTCCAGTCACCCATTTTCGATAAAGGACAGCGAGTTAATATTCCGCTAGTTGCAGGTGAGGGAAAATACGAGTCGCTATAGATTTAAGGCTCTGTGTAAGGAAGTAACGATCCGAGCGACCGTGTGACGGCTGCTTCACAGCATTTTGAAACACATTGTGGCGGGAATCGCGCAGTGAGCCCGCGAATCGCCGAACGAACACACGCTCGAAGCACGCCCGCCAAGGACGTGGAGAGGGATGTAGCCCTGGGAGTTATTGACGATTGTTTCGAGCAAACGCGTTCTTTCAAAATGACATAATGAGCTTCGAATAAACAAATAAAGGATGCCCGGTTTTCAGTTGAAGTTGATTTAAACCAATAAAGAGCTTTTCAAGCACTTTTTTCAGAACTTTTTCCCTCCCGTTTTAGAGTAAAGCTTCTTGTTAGCAAAGGAGCTTTGGTTTTTTGTTTATGCTATCCTTTTTATTTATTTAGCCCTTCAATGTGAAAAACAATTCCGAACTTCAGGCAAAACTTTGTAGTGGTTTGAAAGGATTATTAAATAATCTACCAAGCACAGGTACCAGGAATTTAATACATACCTCGTCATTTGATCCCGCGAACCGTTTCCTATGGTGGCAATTGTACCCTGGTTGTCCAATTTTGTTCAGAATGATATTGCTTTTAGCATGATACTGAAACAGTAAGAGAGGAAGAGGAGACAATTAGACCACAAAAGATTGTGCAGATCACATTAGTATAGGATGAGGAAATTATTGGGTAAATGTTCGTTAATGTATTTGTTGAATCTGTCAGAAATTCCACCCGGGCCATTCTATCGTACCGACCTGGCAATTGCCACACCACACGGACCATGGGATTTCCAGTCCAACGCGTCCAAGGCAGCGCACTTTGACCCCGGGCTACACTCATAGTCTCTTTGAAGATGAACCTTTCTCCGCCTGTAGTCGATTCGACTCTTTCCTCCTCTAAGTGATTCGACTTTTTTTCTCACAATAGGTCTGTTCCATTGTTTCGCTAGTGCTAGGCTAGTGCAGAAAACTATTAGTCCAGTCAATCTAAGCTTTGGAGCAGAAATAAATTAGCGATAATGCTTGGGCCCGAAATTCATTCATTAAAAACACCACGGCTATTGTTCAATAAAGTTTATGGTCTATAAGTTGAAACATCAGCCAGAAATTTGGAAAAATTCTGAAATTTGAGACCTTGCATACTTGGTTGGGAAAAAATCTTCCACAAAGGAAATGTGAGTGAAAGAAAGTAGAAGGGGGATAAATGGCTCCTGACTACCACGCCCCCACCCTGCAGCAGATCACTTGCTGAACTCCGTATTCTGCCGCCGCAGGCTGCACAGGGGCGAGTGCGAATCGAGATGTAGTTGCAGGAAGGCCGGGGTATTCTGCTCCTTAAGGTCAGCAGTAACTCCCAGGGGGACTGCACCAATGCAGGGGTGTGGGAGGTGCCTCCACATCCCTCGGGGGCGCCGAGCTCAGGGTATTTTTCCTCATCTACTTATTTATTTATCTAATATAACTAAGAACTATCGTTCGTATTAAAAAAAAAAAAAATTAACGAAGTTCTCAGCTAAATATTGGGAGTGTAACGCAGTGCTGCTATTCTCTCAGTCCTCTGTCGTCAGACTAGTCGACAAAATTGCAAAAAAATGAATGTTTCAACTCAACTCAAAAATAATTTAATTACCTAAAGTTGATTTTGATATTTACTAAATAATGAAAGTTTCTGATGAGAACTTCCTGCTATAATCGTCAGACTCTTCTCCTCATTCAGTCCTAAGATTGAACTGACTGAGAGATGAAGGGGTGCCAAGGCTAGTTTCACAGGGGAGGGAAGGATTTCCAACAAGCCACGCAACTGCACCAATACCTTCTCGTTTGACGACGAGGAAGATGATGAGGACGACTCTACGGCCGAGGATCCCTAACTTTTTTAAATACTCAATTATTATTGATTTTAATTATTTTTTTTAAATCACCTATTCGCTTTTTTAACTACACGCTAATGCGCAGCACTCGCGAAACAATGGTGCAGACCTAATGTGACGCTGGGCAGCTATTTTAACTCATCGGGACGGACCACCTGACTTTCCAGCCGAGATTTGCATACTGATTCCTTTTGTTTCGTGCCTCTATAAAAAGCTTTCGTTTTTGAGCGTGTTCCACGCTTTCCTATTCGAGAAACAAACGAGCTCCTAATGACCCCAAAATCATCTGGTTCGCCTTGCCCTAGGACCGTTGTTGCCCTAGTACGCAATATAATAGTGGTGGTGGTGGTGGGGGGGGGGGAGTGACTGCAGCATCCTACTTTTACCCGTAATTTTATAATGTATTTCGGCACGAAATACGGGTGATGGCACCGTCACGCAATGAATTGTGCTGTTAAATTTATCGTGAGATAGGAGGAATGGGCGAAACTTTAACTTTAATAAAGAGTTCCGTCGTTGTCGAGTCGTGCACGCTTCTTCTTCCTTCCCGGTTAATTTTCTCGACGCATAACCGATTTGAACTTTTGATATTGTGAACGGAATAAATTAAGTTGTGAGGAAGAGTTCCGTCTTAATTAATCAGCGCGTGGTATAGAACTATGGCAGTATAACATCCCTACCAGAAGCTTTGAAAAACACACTAGCGGTCATAATAATATTGACTATCGACATAAGCGACTGTTTTGAAGGCTTCTGAGCTATAAAATCAATTCAATTACCTTCCAGGTATACCCTTTTAATTCATTGATAAGCGCGGTTTCAGAGGGGCTTCTAAACTGAAGTCCTGATGAATGCATCGAGAGCGTCAAGTCAGCCGCTCAAGAGAATAATTGTATTGATCTGCAGCTATAATCGTTCCTAATTAAAATTATTCAAGACCTGTTTAATAATACAAAAACTATTCCAGTGGATGCCGAGGTTCCCTTTCCCCTGGGGTGGGTGGGGGACTAAAAGGGAAAATCGCTTCAACTACTCCGTTTAATTAGTTTTTAATGATTAACACAATTTCTTAAAGAGATTCATCGATTAAAAAAACGCGGGGGGGGGGGATTAGTTTTTTACGTCGGGATAGGGCTTGGTACATAGAAGCTTTTTAAAGCTATCACCCCCCTTGTTGGCTTTTATCCTCAGGGGGAATAAATCGTTTGAGGTTGTTGTGATTGCTCGCTATGTGTAATGTGACACGGCCAGTTCGATCCCATTGCTTTGATTTATCTAAAACCTCCAGTTTCTGATTTAGTATACATATATGTTCATTTTATCGTATTCGGGTTGACCCGTCAAGCTTGAGTTAGAACCGAGGGGAGGCAGTGGCTAGCTCGGGTGGCAACAAAGTGGGCGGGTTTCACTCATTTATTTTTGTGTGTATTGTAAACATCGTTTCGAAAACGATCACTCTTTCTCTCTCTCAAAATCATCGGGTTCGCAGCCGGGACTTATATGCCGGTTGCACGTGGATCCCGTCCAGTGGTGACTGAGTCACACGTGGAGACACCCAGGTGGCCCCTTCAGCCTACCAGCAGATTGCGCCCCTTGTTGTGACGGTGGGTGACTCAAGGTTACTATAAGAAGGTTGGCCATTACCATGTAAACAAGACGAAAAAGTTGCCTCAGTGTTTTGATTGGTCGAGACCGATTGTGACGTAGAAATATGCTCCTCTTCCTTCCATTCTGTTTATAGTCCGTAGTATTAACCTAGAATTCGTGTTTGTTGAATGGCGGAACTATTTTATTATTCAATTTTTGCTCTTGTACCAGTTGTACATTCAATAGGGTGTCTTCAGGTAACGATATTTTTCATTAAGAAGGACATTTCGGCTCTAGAAAAGCACCCATTTCCTTTAACCCTTTAAGGTACCGGGGGTCCAAATGAGTCTTGGGTCTGGACGTTTTGTGCGCCTTGTATTGAACACCTACTTGGAGACTGCGCTATACAAGAAATGACGTGGCTTTTGAGATGGAATGGGTTAGAGCATGGTTATGAGTTTAATAAACTCTCACTGATAGTGGTGGGACACGTTTTTCCTGGCTTTATGCACGAAGAGTCCAACATAGGGGACACTTTCGGCGTTTTCGACGCCATCTTGTTGTAATTTTTAGTGTTGGCTGGGTTGAGGAAAGTGATATCATGAAGTTCAGCGGAACTGGCCATCACCTTCTTCCTTTAGCTGATGGTAAGTGGTAATTTATACTTCATATTCTTATTCTGAGTGCCCCATTAAGTGGACTTATTGATTGTTCACTCACAGTTTCCTGCTGAAAAAAATAAACAGTTCCATCAACTACCACCATTTTCGTACTTTTCCACTTTCCGATTTAATATGAACAAGTTAATTGATCTTGACTGCGTGGATATCTCACGCTGAAGGGGGATTTAATGCATTGATGTGCTGGTAGGGAGGCAATTAAGTTCGGCCAAGATAAAATTTCGTGGTAAATCAAGTTGCTTTAGACACCGTTAGATTTTTCAAGTACAAAACGCTTGGTGTTCAGCCCAAAAACAACACTTCTCGAGTACGCGCACTCCGCCAGAAATCTCGGCAGTCGCTCCCCCGGCCACGTGAGGACACGCGACACGTAGTTCAAGTGAGACTTCAGCGTGCTGACAAACATCGCGTCTAGATCAGCTTCCAGCATTATCACGTAATTAGGGGCGTTCCTCTGCAGCCAGAAGACCCTTTTCACGAACCACCGGAGCAGCTGCTGTACAACCTCGAACTGCTCGTACCCCCAAATTTCAGCCGCGTAACACGCCACCGCTCTAGCCGTTGCACTAAATACTTCCTTCTTGCTCATGGACGGAATCGATACGTTGTCCACAACCTTGCTCCACACGGACCCCAACCCAATCTTAACAGAGCTCTTTTCAAAGAAAGTTTAACGCTCTTCAACTTTTTCCCTGAGAACTATCCCATGAAACGGAAGGCATAAAAAATAGAAGAAGAAAACTCCCAATATCAACTGCAAAGAACGTTTTACCCCTCCCCACCATTTTGACGTCCGGTCAATTGACAATTTTGCTCTGAACTAAAGTTATTTGTTTGTTGCGTCTTCGTTTATAGATCGACAATTAATTTAACTGAGTAATCATAAACTTAGTTTATTATTTAAAATTTCGACTAGTTTCGGGGTAGCTACCGATTTTCAAGAAACCAGCTTCCTAAAGGAAACTTTTAGGAAGCTGGTTTCTTGAAAATGGGGAGTTTCCCCAAAACTAATCGAAATTTTAAAATAATAAACTAACTTATGGTTACTCAAATAAATTAATTTCTTATAGACAATTTTGACGCAGCCAATTGATTAGAGCCCAACACTAGCAAACTACGTTTATTAATGAAAGATACATCTTTCTAAAGCCCTGTGGCGTCATTTTTATTTGTGGCTTCATCCCTCACTCAGGGAGTCACATAAGATTTTAAAACTTTAGTATTTTCGGGAAACTTGAAATAAATAATTTCTCTCGTGAAAGCGATTTAATAAACCCGATAGCCCTATTGGCCCCGCAAAGATTACGGGACCGCTCCTGGTGGCGTCTGGAAGAACATTCGTAGAGTAGACACACATGATAGTTACTGGTTGCTATTGCTACATCATTGTTTATACGGTTGTCTTCTGGTGGATGTGTTGGAAGCGGCTTGAAGTTACGCAGAAATTTGCTCTTAATTTTGTCTCAAATTTTGTCATGATGTTCCCGGTAATTAACGCAATGAGAATTAGTGAGAGCATAGTGAGACCTCATAGGTCTCATAGGAGATGATGCCAGGAGCGGATAAGATCTGAACCCTTAATGGGTGGAGGGGGTAATGCTGATGGGTTTTCTCATCGCTAACTCGAAAACAGCGCGTTCTACATCAGAAGCATCTTTTCTGCAAATTGTTCAATAATTATTGGCATTGTGGCACGAAGCAATATTTGGAAATCCTCTTGTTTTTTTATTTGAAGTTGAGTGTCCTTGATCACGATTGACATTGAATGTCCTTCATTATCATGGTGACCGATGGTGACCAAGGTGACTAAACTCTTCTATAGGTGCCGCAGATTTCCCCCTGTCCATCAGGCGAGAGGGCTCGGGACTGACGTCACCAGCAGTCCTTTACTCCCGATTGCTCAACTTAGAGCAGCTGAGCAGGTTAATGTTGAAATTGAAGTTTATAAATTCTCAAAAATCACAACCCAATAGCAATTAATAATGTACTGGGTCCAGTGCAAAGGCGGTTGGGACTGCTCGTGACGTAGGTGAAGGACAGTAATGGCCGAAGATCTGCGGCACCTATAGAAAGTTTAGTCACCTTGGATGGTGACTATAAAAATTAATATAACGCACGTGCTTCACTACACTCCAACTATCGAATCACGTACTCATGTAGTAACCATGCAAAGATTCAAGTTTTGTTATGAAGCACCCCGCACGTCCCGCACCGTCCACTGTCTACTCTACGTTAGGTCGCTAGAAATCCGCCAGTTGTGAATCTTTGCGGGGCCAATAGCACAGCCCAATTTCTCCAGCAGCTCCAACGTAATCTTTTCTTTCGAATAAAAGATGAAACAATTTGCCTCTTATATTCTCACCTCAGGGGCCAAATAATGTCTGTAATAATATTAAAACGTTCAATAGTAGGTTTTGATTCATCGAAATAATTCAGTTCCAAAGGTGTTGGATTGCTAAAAGAATCGATATACGTACAGTATAGAAAAACGTAAGCAAACGGCGAAATGGCCAACCTTATTATGCTAACCTTGTGAATGACTAAGCTTTCCTGCGGCCTTAGTACGGAAGGAAACTATCGGCTGGTAACCCTCCCCCCCCCATGAGAAAGTCTTCCTCTGGTTAACGCAGTGCTCCTCACCGTTCCAAAGTGCCAATTTGTCCCTTTCTTCGCGACGACTAGGAGAAGAAAAAGCAGTCGGAGATCTACGTCCACTCCAAGCCGTCACAGTACACGTGAAAAAATGGGCAAAGTGGTCGTTTATTTGATTTTTGGCCAAAAATGGCAAGAAGAACATCTGTGGGGGAAGGAGACAGAACTTAGACGAACTCAGAAAGACAGTTGGCGAGGGGAAGACCATCAGAAGAGAGTGCCGTTACCCAAGTCATCGCTCGTAGCACAACACGAGAAAAAAAAGGGGCAGATGGGTTATTATCGTTGACGTCTCGTCATATCTCGGGATAGCCCCCTCTTCCCCCAGCCGATGCTTGCCATTTTCCGCGCGAAATAGGACCTTCCTTCCCTTACCACCACTGTTTCAATCTTGGAGAAGAATTTTGGTCAACGTCCTGTAAACGTGAGTTTATTTACAGCCTGATGGGTTGGAAATAGCCGTAGATTTATTCTCGCCCTTCACCCTCTTGCGGGGGATGAAGTTCGTATCCGCCTCCACCACCATCCCCCAACCCGTTAAATCAAATCTCGTAAAATTCAACGGAGTTTTGTTTACAATCCTAATGAAAAATCGGGCCGAAAAACCTGATCTTTTCAGATTGATGACGCCTAATTAGGCAATAATTAACCCACGCGAGGCTTTCATATAACGATGCATCACTTTGTCACTTCTATATTTATACGCCTTCCATCAGCCACCATTCATTCCATTTTCAATTCATTTTTCCACGCCGTCGCAGCGTTTTTGTTATCTCTCCTCTTTTCAAGCGATTGCGTGAATGGCATATGGAAGTCGCCTGCCGTCGTTACAACAAGCGAGCTTCCTATTATGCAGAACGTTCTTGTCAAATGAAAATGAAATAATGTTGCTTTTTAACTA
This sequence comes from Corythucha ciliata, assembly GCA_038030265.1. Lineage (NCBI taxonomy): Eukaryota > Metazoa > Arthropoda > Insecta > Hemiptera > Tingidae > Corythucha > Corythucha ciliata. The sequence goes on from CM075943.1 coordinate 51,515,498, forward strand.
ATGAATTGGAAAAAAAGCTATTGTATTAGCGTATAATATTGACGAGGGCTTCTATTATTGGACAGGTAAAGTTAGGCTCGCTGTATAAATTATAGTGTAAAAGTGGTATAAATTATAATATAGGAAATCTTATGGACATTTATAGATATTAAAGGGGTAAAAATAAAAAAATGGAAAAAAATTAAGTGTAAAAGGGGTATAAATTATATATTGTATTATAACAAATTGTAATCTATGTATCGCAAATGCAACTTCCAGCTCTCACCTCAAGCTCGTCTTATGGAGGGCTGGCTAAAAAATACACAAATTCTAAAATTCTAAATTCTTATCGTGTTGGTGAGGGTGGGGAGATTGATTTGAAAGACAGCGCATAAATTAAACAAGGCGCGTTAAACATAAAATTAATACGAAACTTACTTGGTGGACTAGTGCATATCTGATTATTTATTTTTCATTAACGCTAAACAGCGGCTGGCTCTTTTGACCGTTCGCCATTACATACGTGATGCCATCAATTCATCCCATTTTCTTTTCGCCGGTATTCTTTCACCATTCCCGATTACAACATGTCTTGTTTCAGAAAATTCAGAGTAGTTGACGAACCATTCCTTCCGGTACGTCATGTGGTCACTCGCTCCTGAATCCATCAGATACCATCCTTGAGTCGGTTTTTCTTCTTTTAAATCGAGATTGTGCAGCAAATTTATCATAGCGCTACCTTTCGTATTATTCATTCTTTCAATTTTTCTTTTCCAAACATAGCAGTTTCTTTTGAAGTGCCCTGGCTTCTTACAGTGAAAACACTCCACACTCTTTTATTTGAATCGAATGAATTGAACGATGTCGAAGGTATCTCATCATGATATCGCCCTTTCGCGAGCAATGCACTTGGCTCGTGTCGTTGGGGAAAATTCATTCTAACTTCTGCAGTCAATAATCTTGCTGTTAGTTTCTGAATAGTTCTTTTGGCATTGATTCCCAAGCGCTAAAAAAAAATGGTTGTACGACGAAGGCAAAGTTATTAGAATTTTTGTTTGAAGAACACTTTCCGATAGAGGCTCTCCCATTATCTCCAGCTGCCCTAGCTCTTCAATTTTTGATATATGGGTCGCAATATCGTCATTAGGATCTTTTACATACGAGAAAAATTTCGACTGGATCATAGGGACGATTCACATTTTTTTCTGTAGATTGATTGTACTACAGGTCATCAGGTGTGATATAATTTTTTCATCCACAGTCGAAACTATTATTTATTGCGCTTTAAAATCTGCCGTTTCCCACTCTTTAAGCTCATCCTCGTATCTTTTCTTTGCTTGTTCTTGTGACTCCACCTCCCGAATTATTAGTTCCGGCCTCTTCTTGTCACCGCTCAAAAGTCCCCACAGCTTGATAGCCCTCATCGCAATTCGGTCTCGAAATTTCCAAGCACCCCAGCCTTCGGAATTCTTCAGTCGACCAATTTTGATCACATCTTCGAACATTTTTCCTGTCATTTCGTTTTCAAAGTTTCTTTCCAGTCTTTTCTTTTTCTTTCCTTCCTTCCAGGTATTTCTTCATGTCTATTAGTACACTGGGCCCATAACCAGTCGAAAAAGCGTTTTATGAAACGAGTTTAACAACGTTTATTGTTTTGGTTATTTAGTACCAACCGGGAATAACAAAAAATGTTTTAACATAAAGCGAAGGGCTAATAAATCGAGTGGGAGAAAATTGATTATTCAACACCTAGGGGTCGCAAATCATGAAATAAAGGAAATGTGCGAGTCAACGAGCTCATTAAAATAAAAAAAAACACACACACTTTTTACATCGTCCGTTTTGAATAGAAAATGTTTTCCAACGAGCGAAAAGAGTAGCGAAATAAACAGGTAGAGCTTTTTTTTTCTATTTGAAAAGTTGCGAGTGATTAAACACTCTTGTATAATTACTCCACTGGGGGATTTCCTCTTTTCATACCGGGAGACCGTGAATTCATTGCGGACTTTGAAATAGTGAAAATAATTTAGCTAACTCCGCAGAAAAGTAGATATCTACTTCATTGTAAGGCAAGGGGGGGGGTTTCTATTACTGTTAAACTTTGCTGTAGTGATAAAAGTTAAATGTACTTTTAAATGTACTTTTGTTGTGGTTTGAACCGGAAAATTGTTCCGTCATTCGATGGAAAGAAGGAAAATGCTCTTAACTTCTTCATTACCTGTCACAGCTACTTTTTCACTAGGAATGAGTCTTATTTCTATGAAAAATTTGTTAGGGAAGTTGAGACGAGCTTGCTATCGAACCCTTCCTCCGGAGCGAGAACATAGAAAACAAATTGTAGCGATTACCCCGGCCGGAGGTATAGAAAGGGCAAGGAAGACTTTTTTTTTGTATTGGTGCATTATTACACAACAACGTCGTTAAGATAGCTTCGGGGCTTTCGTATAACGTACAACGTTATTTGTTTTAAATGGGAGACATTCATATCGAGGAAGACTTTGACTCCTGTAATGGTCTAACACACCGCAAAATAAATTCTACGTATCGATATCGTTAAATTACCTTAGTGTGAGGATTTCAATCCCGGGGGGCTCGAGTATCCTTATAAATTCCCATATAAGGCCGGGCATCAACGGTAGAGTGGGCGGGGCATGGTGGACGTCAATTGCCCTCCGCTCTCAAAAGACTCCAAAATATCGCGTGTATCGCATATAAAGACATTAATGTGCTGATCGAAGTTTGCTTGGTTAGGCGACTTTGAAATGGTATAGCCGCTGCTCGCAGTCGTTAACTCTAGAGACTCCCAAATAGGCAGATTCTTTAGCAGCTCTGGGCACACAGCCCAACGAGCTATCTATACGGATTAAAGCATTAGCAACGTTTAGATCCTCTTCCTATTTGGCCACCTCGTTCTGACGGTAGCCGAAGCCTTCGCTTCGGTCGGAAAAGAGGGAACAGTGTTTTCATGTCAAATTATTGGTTGATTCTGATGATAATTTGGGTTCGTTTTGCTGAAGTTAAGTCACTTAACATTAAAAATTAAAAACTTGACCGACGTGATACTAAAAATTCAGCATTAATTAATCGCCCGTATTCGTTTCACGTAACACGAATCATTGAGGAGGGAAACAGAATTCGGGTACCTAATTCAGTTTTATTTTCAACATCCATTCCCTTACCTAAAAAAACCCAAAGAATACAAAAAGACTAGAAAACTCTTGACATTTGGTTTTTCCCAGCAGCTCACTCACTCTCTCTCTTTTTTTTTTTTTTTTTTTTCTTCAAAAGGTCGCTCTCCTCTTGACACGCACTCAAAATAAAAAAATCCCCGTGAAGTGAGACGGGAGTGGGTCGGCATGAGTGCCGGTGGTGAGACTGTGGAAAGACGTAGACCGTGGTTTCATTAGTGGAAAAGTCATTACGTAGAGCGGCGCAACCCGATCCAATTTGTAGAAAAAAAAGCGTCGCTTTGAATGAGAAAACTCGCTCTTTTGCTTTACCTATCTGTTTACATGGAGGAAAAACATTATATAGGAATTAACGAGCTGTTTTTCTCTCTTTAAAAGTGAGCTTTGCCTAAAAACGAAAGGCACCTCGATTTTTTGTGTGTGACAAAGCGACGAGCTTTCTTTGTGTGTATGCAAGCATATAAAGTGACTTGCGTTTTCGCTGGTTTTGAATTAGGTGAGAGAGTCACAAATATGATGTGTGATTTGCTGGTCGCCTACTATACGGCTATAGTGATGGGGGCCGGTCCTGCTGGGGTGGAATCCGGGCCGAAGATGCAGGTCAGGCGAATAAGTCCCCGGCACTATGTGGCCAAACTTAAGGAACCACGGCAGGAACTGAGTGAAGACCTTTTCCTCAGGCCATATTTTTTCATTTTCGGTACTGCGAAGTTGGAACCCCCACTCACCCAATCAATTAGCGCTTCGGATTTAGTTCGAAAGGCTGAAGCGTAAGGCATTGTACGCCCTAAAAGTAAAATGTCTAATCCATAGTTTTTCAGCTACTTCTGATTTATGAAACGCACCCAAATTTGCCCAAAATAATATATTATGCATGCAACCCTTTTTTTTTGTCTTCATTTATCGATTCCCTCTCGGAAAAGTCATAAATTAAGCAATACCTTGATTTGAATATGAAGTGCATGCCATTGAAGACCCCTCGTGCTCGTCTGTTTGCCACTATCCGTCGTTGAATTTGAAAGTAAAATCAGCGAACTTTTGTTGTTCACTCTCTCCCCTTGCTCCTTGATTGGAAGGTGGCGGGGACATTTATTTTTTAGTTCTGTCAGTGCAGGTGAGATCAGTTTTAAGACTTCGGCTTTTACACGGCCCTTTTACAAAAAGAAAAAAAGTAGAGCTGGAAAAAGTCCAAATTAAACACTTTTAATAAACAGTTTGGTGTTAGTGTTTCGCGATCCGAATTCACGTATATAATATAGTCACGCTAAAACCTTTTGATAAGCCAACGATCATTTATTTACTTTTAGCCATTTATTGACCTCCGGAATTTAATTATCACTTTTTTTAATTTGTTTACTAGCCCGCTATATTCGAGGCGATAGAAAATAAACAGCGTCCGCTGATTGCCTTGAGGTGCATTTTTGGATGTCAACAACACGTGGAGTGAACAAACGCGTTACATTCCAGACATTTGGTGTATTTATTTTCGTTATTAATGGTGGAACTGTGGTGAAGGGTTGAAATGACCCCCAACCCTGTGGTTTGGGTTAATTCCCATGCCATTAATGAAATTAATTATTGTACATACACTGTATGCATTAAAGGGAATTCGTGTAGTCGACTGCGTCATGAAAGTATAATTAATTAGTTAATTTCGCCAATTTTGATTGGCGGGTTTAATTAATCTTCATACAGAAAAATACAAAAAACGTCAAGACTTGCATGAAAGAGGCATAATGTAATACAAAAAAAAAAAAAAAAAAAATTTGCCAGAGGTTAGTCGGTCTCGCTTTCACCCACTGTTTTCCTCGCGCGTCCCCTATAGCAATTAGAGTTATTACGTTGTGTTGCTCTCGCTTGAGAATCCAGTAGCTCTCCACTTAATGAACTTTATTAATGTGAGTGGCGAGTATATTGAACCGGTTTCGACAGGATAGATATTCAAAAGGCCAGTTAAACCATTTCGGAGATCGAGTGACCACATTTTGAGGGTGTTTTACAAGCTAATTGGTGAAGAAGGGAGGAACAAAATATTCTTCCTATAGGGTTGAGAATGTTGATAAATAAGGAACAATGGTGTTGCGGGAGCTTTAAATAAACTTGTTACAACGTTCTTACCTAGAATTTAATTAAATTTACTAGTTTTCTCTTTCCCTCATCATCCTATATTTCCTTGAGTCTCCCTCGGGAATGACACTTGATACTTGTAAGGAACAGCTGGGAGCTTTAATTAAGGTTCTAAGACGTTCGAAAGCATTATGAAGGGAAAAATGACCCCTTGGAGGATAACGCATCGCCGTCGCAATGTCGTGCTGACCCAGCTTGTCTCCCTCTACATGGAAGAGCCTGGGAAACTAGGGGAGACCATAAAAGATCTTTTCTTTATGCCCTTCGTACACGAATCCTGTAGGATATAAGCCATTAGGGAATTCAACAACCTTCCTTCGGGACACGGAAAGGTGAGGTATTGTATGCATCGTTCCATAAAGAAGTATAGAATGGAACTTTTCAGCAGTTTTACCCACTAACCACAGATTTTGTTGCTATCACCTCATGCTATTTTATTGATTAAAAAAAAACTTTGTGTCGTCATAAAGGCAAAAGTTTTTGAATCACGTCACTCTCAGTTAATTCCAGTCTCTCACGCTCGAATTACTTTGTTTTTCTTTCTCGTAAGGAACTTGTTGTTGGTAGTTCACGAACTTTTGACGGTCCGGGGGGGGGGGAACTGTGGACAACCCCATCTCAAGTTTCGTGATGGATGGGACAACTAACAATTTTATACGCACATAAAAAAAAAAAATCTAGGGATTCCGGTTTTCGTATGAACATAGAAGAGCGGAGGAGGGGTATTTCTAGGACGAACAAATACCTGGGACGGGTTAGGAATTCAATGGGAGTTTGAAAGGCTATAAGAAAAACAGAATTAATTGCTTTCTCCCAAGTGTTTCGTAAGACGTCCAATCGACGAGGAAATAGAATTACACAGGGGAACCAGTTAGGTAATTTGCCGTCTTTTTTTCTTTTCTTTTTTCAATGAAAGCAATTTTAAGGTTTAAGTGTCAATTGATTCAAGCAGTAGAAACTAATTGTTGTTAAAAAAATTATATTTTCCTTTTTCCCAACATTTCCGACTACGTGTTTTAACAAGAAAGTTAATTTTAGCTCGCGGGTCTAATTTATATACGATTTAATTTTATTTTAACCCTTACACGAGTGGAATAACTTTAATCACTCTTGAAACGAGGGTAGAGCCCTTTTCGTGGTCGAACGTGCTTTATACATCTTTGAAAGTGTCTGATATAATTGAAAATGTATTTCGTGGGATATTTCCTCCCATCACCAGTCCACAATGTTTTGGCAACGCTGCTTATTAAGGTCTAAAGCCCGGAAAACCGAAACTCTCCACTATGGATGCTATATGTAGCGTGTTATCCAAAGTTTTCATGGCCCTGAATAAGGGTTCAACTAAGGTCGCTGTTTTCTACGACTTCAGCAAAGCTTTCGACTGCGTTCAGCAGCGTGATTTGCTGCTCGAGAAGCTATAGAAGCATTTGGAATAGACAGAGAATAGATTGTGCAGCGCACAGTGAGTTTTTGAGGCACAATTAGTAATAATCCGGGAGCGCGCCCCGATGGTGTAATGGATACAATGCTCGCTTCGCAACCCAGCGGGCCTGGGTTCGAATCCAGCCATTGCTCATTTACACTATAGGCTGCAGTGAGCTGTGACACAGCACACTCGGCTTCGTGTGGGCGTTCCCGGCGATGTGCGTTCAACAAACCGCGCACCGACCGAAACGCCCGCGTAGTACGGGTGTGAAGCGCACAGTTAGATCTGGGTATGGCGTAGGAGCCCAAGGGAGGCTTAGGCGCCTGCCGGGTGCAAAGACCGGCGCCAAAAAAAAGTCCGGGAGCCCACAGTAAAAAAAATTCTAGTCATTTGATCGTGTCTGGCATCTGCGCAGGACGTGTTTTGTGGTCTAGGAGATGACGCTTCTGAGATCGCCAGAAATTTTCCGTGGGGCAGGGGCTCACAGAAGAGCTAGCTGTTGACACACACACCTTTGGGTGCTTTGAAAACGACTGGCGAGAGTAAGAAGTCATTCCCCACGACCGATACGTAACGAAACCAACAACGCCATCCAATTATATTGTAGATAGCGCCACTGTTAGCCACTATTGGCTAATTGAAATTGAACAGTGGTATGGTGTTTTCTAGTTTATTGCTGGCGAAGAACCAATTTTTACACTTGCCAGCCGTTTTCAAGCAACCCAAAGGTGTTTTTGCCAACAGCTAGCTCTGCTGTGACCCCCTGTCCCACAGAAAATTTCTGGCGATCTCAGAAGTGACATCTCGTAGACCATAAAAAACGTCCTGCGCAGGTGCCAGACACGATCAAATGACCCGGATTTTTCATACGGTGGGCTCCCGGACTATAAATATATCGTTCACTGGGAAGAATGGTGGTATACAACTCAAAAAAGTTTTTCTGAACAATACAGTATGGATTAATTTACTTTAATTTAATCGAAACTGGATAGGTCAGAAAAACTTTTTTGAGTGATGATTCTCCCAGTGAGCTTTTTTGATATGTCTCAAAAAAGGGCATTTTGTAAGGCTGGCCAACTGCGAGACTTTTTTTCTTCTTCTTTTTTTAGAAAAACGTGGCACTCCAAATCGCGTAGAAGTCCAAATCAAAAGATTATCAACAATTCTTGATTGCCCGAGAGAGAGAGAGAGAAAACTCAAGAATTTACAGTTTTCCACATGGTGTGAGATACTGAAGATTTCGCTAGGGAAAAGTACTTGAAGCGACTAATAATAAATGACATCATTTTCCAACCCACGACCCTTTCCATTTTCTCGTATTTCTCTTCTTTTGACCTAATTGTGATTCATAAGATAAAAAAAAAAAAAAAAAAATTACAATTTCCCTAGACCTTTACCCGGCCATTTTTAAAAATTTGCGAGTCGTGGTAATGAATGAATGTAGCGGAAATATGGAAAAATGTAGGCCTACTCTTCTTCCATAAGCATAATGCGAGGAAATGTTTCAACAACTTCCGCCTGCATATAAAAACGGAAGCTTCACCGTTGCAAAAGTTCAAGTAACGCGTACAATTGTTTTGGGTTGGGTGGGTGGGCGAGGTAGTTTCATTTCTACCATTCATTTTACGACGGATAAGGGAATTGATCTGTAGATCTCAACAGCTATAAATAAGTGAACGCTTCTTGCAAGCGTTAAGACTTTTTTTCTCGCCTTTTTTTTTATGCTTCAACAGGATTTCCCTTGACAACTTTGGTGGTGGATTGGGGAGGGGTGGTGTTGCAATAAATCGCGTTAGTTTTTGCATTTTGAACGACTTCGTAGGACTCTTTTTGAGGGTTCAATATCGTTCCACCTTAGAGGTTAGATTTTGCTATAAATGTCAGCCACGTGACTGTTTCATTGAACGAGCAGTATGAGTGAGGGCAGTTCGGGTAGTTCAAGTCTCAATCATCACCTTCATATTATGTATTACAAACGAAACGAGGCATTTATTTGAAGGTGAGTCGAATTTTGGTATGTGGGGGGGGGGGGGGTCCTTGTATCCTTCCAGTGTTTTTCAGGCGAGATAAAAAGCGGTGTTTTATTAAGTTTGAGCGAACTTAATCGAGAATTCGGTTATTTTGGGGTTTTCACCTTGCCACGTTCGCCCCGCACCGGAATACATAAACAGTTTTCTTTTGTGGGAGAGCCAAAAAGGAATACTTTGTTTTTATTGGCGCGTAATGGAAGGCGTACAATAATTGTGATGTCTGTCCTACCTTTTTTTTATAGCTGCAATAAACTGTTTCTCAGTTTCAGCACATCTTTCTGCCTGTCTTTCTCATTTTATTTTCTTTAGGGTTTATTTCTTTTACAGTAGGTATATGTATAAGCGCTGGCTATCCGCCAGTTAAATACAAGGAGAATGGCAAATAAAACGATGGCTTTTATCGAGCTAAGCTAACCTTTAGGTAGGTACGCCGCTATTTCCAGTTGAATTCCCCAATCAACAATAACAACCTTCTAGTAAAATTTATCACACTCGACATGTCGATGAAGCCATCTGTCTCGTACATTTAATAAATATAATGGGGTGGGTACGGGTAGATTGTGGAGGGTAAATTGTTGGAAGGTTCAAACTAGGCGGTGTGGAACGACCAAGATTGCTTGTGGCAGTGCCTTCACCGTCTCAATTTTCAGTTTTCATTAATGAATTAAGATAAACATCTCCGTCAGTTTTCATTTTGACGGCACGGGGTGTAGCTTCGGGGGAAGGTGTGATGTTGCGGTAGAAGGGGCGGAAAATTTCCAAAGAGAATGACGTATTTACACAGCACCACCCTCATTCCACACCTCCGCATCCTCAAAATTGTTTCTTGGACAAGGGTTCTATACCGTCGGACGGGTAAAAAGGTGGGCAACTAGAAACGACACAGGAAAAGAGATTTGTGAAGCAAAAGTCCAAAAGGGCACCTGGAGAAATAAGATACCCGACCCTTCACCCCCCCCACTCCACTCTCCACCACCTGAATGGTCCTTTTTGATAGGATGTCTGAAAAAGGATTGCATTACATTATTATTTTTTACCTTCAACCAACTATTTTATGCTGAAAACTTACCTCGTTTTCCGCCTACGTATAGAGGAGGCTCTTTTCACAAAGAGTTTTTTTTTTAGAGAGTTTGCGTTAGGTTCTTGGGTAATTCAAACAAGGGTCCCCGTTAGGATGCCCTGGGGCCCACGCAGAGTTTTTTTTCGCTGCAGTCTTAACATGATAATTACCTTAAAATTCATAGTAGGGAGAAAAACGGAATTTGCCTCTCCCTTTTTCGGAGCGCTTTATCAAGGGCTGTCCGTTAGGGAAGTGGGTGATGTTTGTCATGTAATAACCTGGTCGCAGCTCAGGGAGCCCGCAAACACCCAGAGTGAAAAAAAACGTGAAGGATGAAACACTTTTTTAAATCAAGTTGTTCGTAAGATTCCATTATATTTAAACGTGACTGGAGTAATTTTAAAAGTTGGACAGCAACCTCCGGACTCATAGTTCTCATCTCTAGGACCCCTCCCCTTCACAACTCCAACAACCCTTTTTACGTCTCATCACCTTCTACAGTAGCTTGAAAGAACGATTTGACACCCCATTTGTCATGAATCGCTGCCGCGATACACGGAACGCATAAAATCCCGGCGAGCCGTAGAATTTCTAGGAATGCTCTGAGTTCGCCGCAAAACTCTACTTCCACTCACAACTGACGGAAATTATTTTGACTTTGGTTGATGGGGGGGGGGGGAGCGACGGACGCACGTGAATTTCTTCAAAGTATTCTTGTAACGTTTAAATCGATAAAACGTGGATTCTAAAGAAATTCTTGAAAAGTCGGTGATCATCTAGGGGACGAGGGGAGGATTATCCAATTTTAATGAAAATTCTCGGAAAGTGATTCGCCTCACGAATGAGATTCTGCATGGCTTCTTGAAAAAGTTTTCTTCTTATTCCGTTGTTGAAGAGTTTTTATGGGTTTCTGGAGGGGTAGGGTTTAGGGGGAGAACTGGTGCACTGCCGGACAGTTTATCGGAAACTCTTTTAGAGATTCAATGTCTAATTGAGAGTTTCGAAAAGTAATGGAAGAGAAAGAGAGAGAGAGTAAATACAACGTAGCTCGCTACTTATTGTTAGAGCTTGTTTCGTACTCTCTGCTACCAGGGGAAGAGTGCGCAATTTTTCTACCTCTGTTAAGCTTTTAAAAACTTTTTTACGAAGTTTTGTAGCGAATTGGTTAGAGTTGTAATCCATCGGTTGCCCTGTGCAGCCGAATGGGAGGGATACAGCTCATCACCTTCGCATATTATGATGATAGTGCCCTACTAAAAACAACTGAAAGATATTTTAGTTTTAACGGTCTAACGGTCTCCTGTGGATGCTGGCCTTTAAAAAAGGGTCGCTCAATTGGTATTACTACCGTAAAGGACTCTCCCCTCGCCCGACCACAAGTTTCGTGGTCCAGGAAACGAGCAAGGATATGATATAATAAAAAAAGGTATATTGTTAATAATCAATGTGGGAGTTAAAGTTATTAACTCATAACAAAAACAACAATTAACAATTTATATTGTTAGTGGCGGCTCTTTGGGTTATTACGGTTCTGAAGGGATTAAAAAATTGGAGGCCTTAATGTATCCCAAGAGGAGCAGTTTTCAATTTCAGAACAGTGTCACACCTTCCTCCAGGTAATCACTGGAAGCCTCCCCCTTTTAGGTCACGATCATCCCACACCCTGTCGTTTTTGTGTATGTGTGTTTTAAAATTCCGTTTTTTCGCAGGTCTTTATAAAATGTATTCCCAAAAAGGCAGTTCTATTACAAGGAGAAAATCCTGTGTGAATTATGTCCATCGAAGCCTTCCTCTTGTTTGCTGCTGGGTTTCTCACTAAGTCCCCTATAACTTCGTTTAAATATCTTGATTACAATTTAACGACCTTTTCTAATTAATAACAGTGGGTGGGGCTCAAATTTTACCGGTAATTAATTGTTTTATGGACTGTCCACACTCTGATGGACTCTTGAACGGATTGCATCATGGCGATAAATCAATTTGTTCACTTCCACTAAAAAGATGTAAATAAATCAACGAAAAAACTCAAAAAAAATGTAGGAATACGAGCAAACATGTAGGGTACAAAACAAATAAATATTCGACTAAAAAAAAGTATGTGGTTACATTATGCACACTATAAACAGAGATGTGTAATATGTCTGTTCCTCTACTACACTAGGGTTACAATGGTGTAGAAAATCGATAAATTTCGACGTAATGAATGATATCACCGATATCAGAAGACTTTCTACACAGCAAAGGAGAAGAAGTAATGGGTTTAAAATTATTCATAACTAATTAATAAAATTATGCAGAACTAGTTGGTGACCCACGCGTCTACGTTCTGGTTAGTGATCACATGCTTGGGCCTCGTTTGGCTCGCATAGGTTTGCCACAAGGCGATATCTTAAGCACAGTGCTCTACTCAATATACGTTTACTCCGTGGAGCACTCATTGCCCAAGGACGTTAGAATTCTGCAATATGCCGACGATATCTGCGCCTCTATACGCTATAAATATGTACATCACCCTTCACTGACTGAAGGAATCGTCGCTTTGCTAGCCTTTCTTTTCAGTATCGGACTTGAAATATCCTCCTTGAAATAGGTAACCCCCCCCCCCAGTAACCCCTTTTCCCAGTCGAGGGCTTTCCCTCTACCAAACGTTGTAGATATTTCAGGGTCCCTCTTTCCGATCTGTGAGGAGGTTACATTTCTTGGAATGGCGCTGGATCGAAAATTGAATTGGTCTAAAGCATATCTATAAATTGATTACTAAGTTAGAAAAATACTTTTTCGCTTGACCTACGGAGAAAGTGGCTATTTTCACGCACAGCAACCTCAAGACGAAAGAAATACTTTAATCTCAGCGTGTTATTTGCTTACTTTACCTCACGGAGTGAACAAAAGTACTTCACGTCACTGCTAGGAGTGACATGTTTGGAGTGAGTCGGTGAGGTGAAGTGTCTCACACTTGGTCGGTCAAGCGAAAAATAGCGTTCGCAACTCGTGAGGAGCGTCTTTACGCGCTCGTTGTTAGTAATTAGCGAACTCGGCTTCGCCTCGATCGCCAAACTTGAGTGTAAAGTGACGCTTTCCTCACTCGTTGTGAAATATACTAATGCGAATAGTCAGTCACTGCAGAAGGGGCTGATCTTAAACTCATGATGACCTTCTATAGAGCTACTATCCGTCATATGTTCGATTCCAGCGTGGTATTTTATGGTCAAGCTGCTTACACACTTGCGCAAACTGGATGTAATACAACACAAATGTATTAGACAATGCATAGGATTTTTGAAATCAACCCCAATTGATGTTGTATTACGAGAAGCGGGTGAAATTCCCTTCAAAATTAGGAGAGGGATCTTATCGGATAAAATGCTCTAAAAATGAAAGCGTCAAACACCTGCCTATTTAGAAAAATATCAATACTCAATCAAAGAGATCCAACTTCTAATTATTGTAGGAAAAAGAAATCTCCGTTATTAACAATAAGTTTTTGAAACATCAGCGGTCTTTGTGAACAGATACTCATAAGCGATAGATCACCTATGTTTAAGTTGCCGGGCCCTATTTACTCTTCCTTCCTCTCGGGAGTGAATTTTAAATTCAGATTTCTCGAAACTTCCCCACCCGCACTTGTTCCCATATCAAAGATCTGGGAGTATACTTATTACTGAAAATTTCGGCAACTGTCATCAAATATGTACAGACGGAAATATAGACGGGTGGGTTTCTCAATCTGATGCAAGTTGTGCTATTTACGATCCAGCTCTACAGGTAGGACTAGGTAGCTCTACAGCATACCGAGCTTTTTGCTATTTTCGAAGCTCTAAAATATTCAATTGATTTGAAATTCAATAAAATATTGATTTTGTGTGACAATATAGGGGTTATCACAAGTCTAAGCAACGTCAAAATTAGTACGAACACACGTGATATTATTGTCTAAGGCCCATTTTCACCAACAAATCTCGTTTAAAGTTGATCGTGATTAGTTGCCAATAGCGACCCACATGAATTCTGATATAAGTGTTTTCATTATAATCGTGATTAGTTGTTGATCTTGGTTTAAGAAGTTGGTGAAATCGGGCCTAAATTATTTATTTCATGGCGTGTCTAGAAGAAAATTGTAAATCAGTCACATTTATATGGGTCCCTGCACACAAAGGAGTGGATGAAAAGGAAAAAGTAGACCAGTTAGCTAGAAAAAAAAAAAAAAAAAAAAAAATTCGCTCCGGCAGCTGGCGGTCGGAAAGAGTGCATTTCATTATGTACACGGATACCCTAAGCCGTCCCAGAAGTAATAATTTTGATACCATTATTTGTTTCATTAAGCCGAACGTCTTCCTCTATTTTCACCACCCTCTCTTCAAAAATGTCGAAAAGTTTCGGTAGTTTTCCAAGGGCTTTGTTATATTAAAACAACACAAATGTATTAGACAATGCATAGGATTTTTGAAATCAACCCCAATTGATGTTGTATTACGAGAAGCGGGTGAAATTCCCTTCAAAATTAGGAGAGGGATCTTATCGGATAAAATGCTCTAAAAATGAAAGCGTCAAACACCTGCCTATTTAGAAAAATATCAATACTCAATCAAAGAGATCCAACTTCTAATTATTGTAGGAAAAAGAAATCTCCGTTATTAACAATAATAAGTTTTTGAAACATCAGCGGTCTTTGTGAACAGATATTCATAAGCGATAGATCACCTATGTTTGAGTTGCCGGGCCCTATTTACTCTTCCTTCCTCTCGGGAGTGAATTTTAAATTCAGATTTCTCGAAACTTCCCCGCCCGTACTTGTTCATATATCAAAGATCTGGGAGTATACTTATTACTGAAAATTTCGGCAACTGTCATCAGAGAAGTTAAAGATGGCGGACCTTGGAATCTCCTCTCATTGTGCTCTGTGCCGAAATTTGGTTAAAAATAGCGATGAGATCTTGATCTGTCAAGGTTTTTGTGCTAAAACGTTTCACGCGTCATGTATGAACATAGAAAGGGACGTTTTAGGTCAAATTAAGAGCGTGGAAGACAATGTTTTATGGTTTTGTGAGCAGTGCCGCGAGTGTCACAAAAAACGATTGTGGTCGGCCTCTCTTCACTCTGACGCGTCTGTATTGAGTGTGATGGCAACGGAACTTGAGGCAGTGAGTAAAAACATTTACTCCTACAAGAAAGATTGGATGTGTTGTCTGATGAGAACTGTGAGATAAGGGGCTTTCTAACCTCTCTGGCTAACAAGATATCAGTGGTATTTGAAAAAAGCCAGGAGTGTAAAGAAAACGTTTATCCTTCCGAAGAATCTGCAGGGCGGCCGGATGAAGTGGTTTCTCCGTGCATGGTGTCAAAACCTGAAAAGAAACCATCTGACCATCTGCTCCATATTAATCAACGCTCCTCTAAGTTAAGAGGAATAGTACCTCACGCGATATCTGACGAGAGCGGTGGAAAACAACAGGATTCTCCCAAATCAGACGATTTAAAATTTGTTACAAAGCGAAGGGGTAAGAAGAGAAAGGAGGAGAGTGTACCTTCACCCCCTGGAGATAATGACAGGAAAGAATTGACTAAGGGTCAAGTCGACGGGAAAAACACCGTATCTCACTCATCAACCAATGACAAGCCGGAAGTTCAAAGGGCTCGAGACAGACAGCCCCCTCAACCATCGTCGGTGATTCATGGAACAGTGGAACTCGAGAGGGTGTGTTCCCTTTTTCTGGTGGAGAGCAGAGGACTTGGCTCTACGTGGGGCACATTATGAAAGGGACTGACGCAAATGTTATTAAAAACTACATCTGCGCTAAATTAGACTGTACAGAAATTACGTGCGAGAAGCTGAATTCGGGGGGAGCATATGACAGTTTTAAAGTCTCCACGAGGCGCTCTTTTGAAATAAGGCTGAAGGATCCGGACTTTTGGCCGAAGAATGTTACCGTTCGGCGTTTCAGACTTGGAAGAACAAATCAGAGAAGCGAACCTGCCGCGCATTTTTTAGGCAAAGAGAGACAAGAACCAACCACGGGTCTCTGATGGAGAAATTGGGATGCAATACCTGGGACAGCGATAGCAGGCTAGACAAACTACAATTGAGTAGGGATGAGGACTTACACTTTTATATTTTTAGTACTAACGTATATCGTCCCCCGAACTCTGATGTCAAACTATTCTTCCGTATAATGGAAAACGTTTTCAATGTTGTTAGTAGTTACAAGAAGAAGTGTGTAATAATGGGGGACCTAAACATAAATATTTTGAAGGGTTGTCCGAATGCCCGGGCTTTTTTAGGTTTATTGACCTCATACGGGTTTAGCAATATGAGCGAGAGTCCAACAAGATTAGACAGTTGTTTAGATTACTTTCTTTGTAATTTTGACTTGGAGGGGACAAAGGTAGGAGTTGTGGATTTTGCTATATCCGATCATTCGTCGCTCTGGCTTGCGGTTCCACAAACAAACAAGCTAAGGATCATGGAAGAGTCTATCGTTCTGAATTGTTTCAGACCTTTCACGAGACGAGGAGTAGAATATTTCAATTGGTTGTGCTCCAGTGTTTGTTGGGGAAACTTGATGGAAGGGAAAAATGTGAATGAAGTGACCGAGGTGTTTTTGGATTGTATAAATCAATTCATAAGTGAAGCATTTAAAGCGAAAAGCGTCAAGAGCATCAGGAGCAGTAGGCCCTATAAGAAAGAGTGGTATACCTCAGAACTGAAAGTGATGAGGGATAAATTGTTACTGTTTTATAACTTATCCAAACAATCAGGTAGCGATCATGACAGAAATATTTACAAATCTTATAAGGGGGAATACGAAAATAAATTGTGCGAAGCTAAATTGAATGCAAATAAGGACTTTATAATGGGTTCAGGAAATAAACTCAAGGCTGCTTGGAGTTTGATAAATTCGGTAACAGGTAAAAATAATGCTAGCAGTGAGATACCTATAGATGCTGAGGATTTCAATAGGTATTGCACTGAGGCACCAGGGCGAATTGTTCACCAGCTGAAAACTGTCAGTACACCTAGTGTGGATATGAGAAGTGATGAAACTGGTTCACGTAGAGTATTTGACTTTGTTTGTGTTGGTGAAGAAACAATTTGTAGAGTTGTTAACCGTTTCAGTTGCTCGAGGAGCAGGGATGTTTATGGCTTATCAAACAGCTTGATTAAGCAATGCCTTCCCAACATTTTGGACCCTTTGGTTAGAATAGTGAATGGTTGTATAAATGAATCGGTTTTTGCGGATGCGCTTAGGCTGTCTCGGGTAGTGCCAATTTATAAAAAAGGGGATAAAACGCAACAATGTAATTACCGCCCAATTTCAAACTTGCCCATTTTTTCGAAGGTCATAGAGGGTGTGCTGAAAGACCAGCTATTAGATTTCTTAGAAGACAAGAAGCTTCTGTCGTCGGCGCAGTATGCGTATCGTAGGGGGCGATCTGCTGTTCAGTCTGCTTTTTCTCTTTACAGCATTGTGCTGGAAGGGTTTGATGCGAAGGAGGCAGCGGCGGTCACCTTCTGTGATCTGAGTAAGGCGTTTGAGTGTGTCTCTAAGGACTTGCTGCTGGAAAAGCTAGCTCGGTCGAACTTGTCAGGACATGCCCTGAATCTGGTAGAATCCTATCTCTCTAACCGTAGACAAATCGTGGACTGCAATGGCATGCAGTCTTCGCCACGTGATATCTCTTTAGGTGTGCCACAAGGATCAAAGTTTGGGCCTTTATTATTTTCGGCCATGATAAATGATATAGACCGTTCCTTACCCTGCAAAGTGCTGCTGTACGCTGATGACACTGCTCTAGTCAATGTTTCTTGCTCTCCTGACACTGCCCGAGAACTTGCAAATCAGTCTCTTTCATCCGCGAAAGACTGGTTCACGTCAAATAAATTGGCGCTTAATGAGGATAAGACAAAACAATTGTTGTTTAGTTTAAGTGCATCTGTGCCTAGTGAAAGCTTCAAATGTATGGGCTTGTTATTCGATTCGAAGCTGAGCTGGAAAGATCATATAGATTATGTATCCAATAAACTAGTGAAAGTTCTGTATGTAATGATTCGGCTACGTAGGGAACTACCTAGAGAATACTTGAGGATTTTGTATTACTCGCTCTTTCATTCAGTAATGACGTACGGCATTGTTATCTGGGGTAATGCGCCTGGAGTGGACAGAATATTACGGCTCCAAAAGAGGGCTCTGCGGATTGTCGCCGGAGTTCCGCATCGTCACAAATGTCGGCAGCTTTTCAAGCTGCATAAAGTGCTCACTATTTTTGGGTGTTTTGCCTTGGAAAGCATGATGTACGTTAGGGAGCACTTAGATGAATTTTCAAATTCATCTGACCTTCAACGGTATCCAACGAGGTCGGCCGCGAATCTCATCGTGCCAAGAACTAGACTGGAGTTGAGGGCGAGACATGCAAGCGTGGTCGGAGTTCGGCTCTTCAACCAACTACCTTCAGGTATTCAGCAGCTTAGCCCGAGAAAATTCAAGCGTCGGGTGAAATTAACTCTCGTAGACAATCCAATCTACTCCCTTGACGATTGTGATTCCATAGAATGGAGTTAGGGCGTTGTAATTGTTCCTGCAATGTGTATTGTTTTTTGTATTAGTGTATGTATTTTGTTAATTGATATTATTTATTGTAGAAATGACGCATCCTATCCAGTTACCCACTGTTAATGGAAAAAGTTGAGTAAAATAAAAATAAAATAAAAATATGTACAGACGGAAATATAGACGGGTGGGTTTCTCAATCTGATGCAAGTTGTGCTATTTACGATCCAGCTCTACAGGTAGGACTAGGTAGCTCTACAGCATACCACTCGCAACACCTACATTCACATCCGAGCTTTTTGCTATTTTCGAAGCTCTAAAATATCCAATTGATTTGAAATTCAATAAAATATTGATTTTGTGTGACAATATGGGGGTTATCACAAGTCTAAGCAACGTCAAAATTAGCACGAACACACGTGATATTATTGTCTAAGGCCCATTTTCACCAACAAAATGATCTCGTTTAAAGTTGATCGTGATTAGTTGCCAATAGCGACCCATATGAATTCTGATATAAGTGTTATCCTTTGCTCTACTAATACTGGCTTGACTCGTATCCTTCAAATCTAGATGTTCCGACAAAAATAAAAAAATAAATAAAAAAAAAAAAAGGGTTAGCTGACTATAGTCGCAAAAAAATTGCAAAAACTGACGATTTTGCGCCTTAAAAATACTAAACTTACTATTTACGGCCTAAAAATAGCAAAACTGGCGATTGCGTTCTAAAAATAGCCAATTACTTCTCGTGCCTTATAGATTGCTAGGCGTTTGATTAAGAGTCCATGAAAATGCCTTAAAAGTTCATGATTCCCGCCCTAAAAATGGCTAAGTCGACCATTCGCGCACCAAATGTGGCCTTGGCTTCCTAAAAACAGCTAAATTGGCTCCACGCACTCTAACAATAGCTGACGATTCGCGCCCTGAAAATGGCAAAAACTCACCAAGAATGGCCAAAAGCAGAGCATTGACGCCTTGGCTTCGTGCCCTATAAATTGCAAAACTGACTGAAAATAGCCAAACTGACGATTCACGAATTGAAAATGGCTGAACCCGCAGTTCGTTCCCTGCAAATGGCTAAAATAGCGGATTCGTGCCCTGAAAGTATAAACACCGGTTGTTTTTTATTCGTTGAATCGTTTGGGAACAATGGCGTTGCCGAAACCGCGGTCATAATAGTTCAAATAAAACAAGTGAGAGAAGACCTTTCTTTTCTTTACCTTCATGATGAAAAAGTTGCAACGCCCAAGACAGCCACAACCTGCAAAAATATCCGAAAAGCCCCCAAAACAGACTATATTTCTTTGTAAAATGGATAATATAAAAAAAATAGACGATTCAGTCATGAAACTGCGGGCTTTTTTTTTGCAATTACTATCGGATTAAACCTAACGGTATTTTGCACTTTTATGGACCGGTATTTTGCTATAGTCCGGCCAATGGAATTACCTGTCTGCTCGGCCCTGAAGCCGTCAAAAGTGCCCCAAATAAGCGGCTGAAACGTGGAATGTTCACAAACTTGGCCGGGACACGATCAATTTAATCTAAAGCCTAAAGTAGAAAATTGTCGAACTGCGGAGGCAGACGGCAAGCTCAGTAAGAGTGGCCTCCATTGTCCATTGAGACACGTCGATCCTGGGGCCAAATAATCGCTGTCTGGGGCCGAAATTCACGCTCGAGTATTAATGCCTGATTGTCTTCAAAAGACAATTTCGCGAGGTTGTTTTCATTCAAAAATGCAATTTCGTGGGATCTTTAAATATCGAATTTCCAGGATTTGGCCCTTTCAAACCTTAATTTGGAAGATTTATTTTATTTTAACATGCACAGTTTGGTCCACTTTAGCAACCAAATTTCGTGGATTTGGCTACTTCAAATGGACATTTCGGGTGTTTGGCTCAAATACGCCAATTTCACTTTCACATGTCTTGATCTTCTAAGACCATTTTTTGTGGATCTGGTGCCTTCAAAGCCAATTTCGCGGGTATCATGGTTCGAAAATCCAATGTTGTGGGGCTAAATTCTTCAAAAACCAAATTATTCGGATTTTAACTCTGTAAAACCCCAATTTCTGAGATTATTTTGTAATTATTTTTATTCCCATCCTGGGGCCATTAGGCGGTCGCCAACACCTTAAAAAAGTAACTATCAAACCTATCAGACGGTCAGATAAACAGACTTCAACGAATTAGGTACTCTGGAACATTCCATAATTGAATGTCAAGGTTATGCTGTACTAAGGAACGCTCTCTTTCGGGAGTTGAGTTCCCATATTACTGTACCCCGTCAAGAAGAACATGAACCTCCCACTGTTTACCAAAGGTAAGTGTTATTATCAAGCCGAAGTTCCATCGAGAGGGTAAGGAAAAATAGCTGGAGGGGCTGATCACAGGAGGGCGAGGTCCACGTTTAACTTAGCTTGGATGAGCTATAGTCCATTCAACTATCATCAATTTTCATCCTCTTAACTCAATTTTATCCTCTAATTCAATTCCTGCTTACAGATCTCTGTACTCTTTCATTAAAACTAGTAATATTACAATTTGAAAATTAATAGGTATTTGTATTTGTATTATTTGTTCACTTTAAATCAATCCTCTAATCAATAACCCAAGCACGTATTCATAACCGCTAAATAATATATTTCAAGTCAAGTAGCCTCTGGCGACTTGGCTGAATGGTTACAACACCAATCCCCCCCCCCCCAAATATTTATTGAAAGGGAAAGGGGAAGCTCATTTCGATTATTCTCAAGGTTGAGCGAGAGTCCATTAGAGTGGGGATTGTTTATAATTAGATTTGAGTGACTTTGTTTCCAAAGTAATCGTTGAAGAGGGGGGATAACTATACTTTCAATTAGCGGTTAATTGTTGAAAATTTGAAATAAAGAAACGTCACAATAAACTAGGGGAATCGTGATTTGTAGACGTCAATTCGTTTCTTTTCCCTGGTTTGTTTCGGTTTTCTATTCTTGCCTCCTAATAGTTTATTTTTTAAATCACTTTCGAGATTCACCGTGCCCCCTCGTCATTTATTAGAAACACGGAATATTCGCGTGTAATGTATATTTATAGCGTTGCGAATTATTCACGGTTGAAGCCTTCGTGGCGCTTCTTTTTTACGTCTTTTTTACGAGTGATTGAGTGTGAGAAAGAGCGTTCGCGGAAAACGTTTCTAGGGGAATTCCACCAAAACCGTCGTCGTGTCAGACGTGAGCGAGTTTTCCCAGAAAATAATGGAAACAAAGCAAGGAAATATTCACGCTCTTTTCTTGCTTTCTTCGATGACATTGTGATGTGGTTGAGGGGTGACGGGGGAGGATTCAAATTGAAATCCCTCGCCTTCTTTGCGCATCAAATAAATATCGAGTGGGTTATTGACAACTATGCAAATCACGCTCGCAGTGTGGCCGTGCTGTTTAACTTTCAGATTCAACAGAGGTGTGGTTAAGTCAGTTTCAAATAATTAAGTATGTATTTGGAGTATTTTGGTCTTTCTGTATTTTAGCTGATAGCCGATACATGTAGAGGTTCGTCAGTTTCCTCTCAAACTGAACCCAATGAACCGGACAGTCCGGCCGGCAGTCCAGTATCGTATTTCGGCCTCGGCCTGGCGGCATCACATGATCTTGAAGTCTGCGGGTGGATGGTAGCGTGCGCGAGAGGACTTTTAGTGATGGCTAGGCCTGCGCAAGTGGGAAAGGAGGACCTTCTTTAAGTGTAGAGAACTTGGCGTCTGTCCATTTGATGTTTTGACGATTTGTCAACATCGAATGACCTTGTTGATGAGTGATCGAACCGACAAGTAGGGCCGGTGACCTCCTCCTACGGAGACAGAATAAGTCATAGTAAGGCCCATAGCTTGTGATGGTGAGTATGACATCTTTAATTCTGGAAGAAAACCTCATAAGGATGGGGAAGAGGCCAGTTATAGAATCTTAAAAGGGATCACTGGGGAGTGGAAATCTGCTAACGGGAGGTCAAGACTGGAAATGTTTTATGATTTGATGATTTTTATGATATGATGATGTCCTATCGAACCTTCAAGAAAAGGTTCGATAGGAAGAGGTTGAAGAATCGAGATGAAGGTGTATCTTCAGGCACTTGGCGGCGTTAAACCCCTCCGAATGTGAAGGACCTGAAATATAATATTTTGCAATGGCCTGCAATGACTAGAACAATTGCGAGAATTGCCACTCACGTCACGACTACATTCATTCAATCTAGGGCTTAAATCTTTCAAGCAGATTGCAATTTATAAAAAACAAATAACTGAAATGAAAATATTTGTTCCGGGTATATTTTTGTTTTGTATTTCTTTTTTGTCTCGATGTTTTTTTTTTCTCTCTCTCTCTCTCTCTCTCTCTCTATCTGGAATCTCATCATTGTTTGTCTGTGCTCCAAAAAATACGACAACATTGTTTGCAATCCATCAAAACAAACTCTCCACGTTGATGACACCAGCGAGCCCCCATAGTCAGGAGTGCGTGTGAGAGAAAGAAACACGAGCGCGAACTACGTTGTTGAAATCCGTAAATTTCTATTTGACCGCCATTACACTTGTTTAGTGGAATGGATCCGTAAATTAAAGGCTTTAAAAGAGATATGTCTTGAAATAAGACGAATGGGGCAATTTTTTATTGTACCATTTCTCTTCGTTTTCTTTCCTATGGCTCACTCTCCTTCAAGAGCCGCACAACAATGCGAATGCCTAAAAAAAAAAAAAAATTAAACTAAGTATTTAGGATTTTTTTTTTTTTTTTCACGAGGCCCCTTCTCAGTTTCAAATCATAAAAAAATTTCTATTTTTATTGAAAGCGCCAGGGGTAACACCTGGAGTTCCATCACCGGGGGTTTGAGCGTGTGAGTGCGTTTTACACCATAAATTATTTTGCTTCCGAAAATGAAGCTCTCCGGGGTCGTCAGCTTAAGTAATTAAGCTCCCCACCCTTTCCTAATTAATCACGATAGAGCTCAAAAGCTATACCTCTAAATGTCGAACTTTTAAAACAAATGGGTGTGGGTTAGGCCCCACCACTCACTCCCCAGCTAAACCATTCGAAAGGGATCCTATTCACTGTTGCCGCGGGGAGAGGCCACCAAAGTTCAAGTTATTCACTAGGGTGGTTTTGAGGGTGCTCTTTTGTTTTGTAAGGTCGAACGATAATTTTTATTTAACAAGAATCATCTCCTCTCGTTCTCTTAATTATTCCTTTGTTTCATTCTGGTATTGGTGAATTTATTGCCAGATTTTTTTTTTGTTTTTTGGTTAGGTGGGGCCTCCCACGCGACCGAAGTGCGGAGAAAAATTCAAAGTTGTCAAGAGGGAGGAATCCTTTCCCACTGCGTAACAAACTAATCGTGACTGGCCAGTATATCGACTCAGATCCTTAGCCCGCCGAGATGTATCGAAGGAATTGAATTCCTATCTCCAGCAGCAGCAGCAATAGGGACGAGGGATGTGATTGCCCCAGGGGGAAAGGTCTGTTCATCGCGACAAGTTGAGCTGACATTGAGCCTGATTTACTTGACAGAAATTGATTCCGTCGTGCGGGGGCATTGGTGTGAAATTCAATAAATGAAATGATTAAATAAAACAAGTGAAAGAAGACAATGGAAACTTCACTTTTCTGTTGAGGTTTTTCTTGTGTTTCTAACCATTTTCAGAATTGAACTAAAGGACGTACAGTACTATCAAGTCTTTACGTACAATCTTTGTATCAAAGACACTGGGAAATTCAAATTTACCCAGTGTGATTAATTTTGCCCTTCATTTTCAACTTCTTAAGACGTTTCCATTAACAAGCACCAGGAAATGAGCTCCACGTATAACTTTTGCGATATAAACTTAGATGGGTAAACTTCCGCAAGGATGAAGGCGTACTCGAGTTCTGTTTCAAAGCTTTTTGCTGGGAAAAAAGTGTGTTAAAATTGAATGTGATTGATCCGTATGATGAGGGCCGCCTTATTATTATTATTATTATTATTATTATTATTTTAAGTGATTTTATCATAACGGGAAGGGTTGGATACTGTCTTATTTGAACAGCATTGTCGTTCACCTATTCAATCTTCTGAATGGATAGGGTGGTCAGAGTCTACCAGCCTTATGTCTTTCACCATCTCATTGAGAGGCTAGCTTACAACATTTTAGATTCAGCTCGGTCTACTTTCTCCGTTTCTGCTGGAGCTTTCATTTCAAATTCACAAATTACGTAAAACAAAGTTTATTTTTAGGTTTTATGCCTTAATTGCTAAAAATAAACTCATAACGATTTACTAATATTAGTATTGTAAAACCCCCTCACTCTCACCCCTCTAACTCTCCCACTCAACTCTAACTATCCCCTTCAACTCTCTCACCCCTTATTGGTGATAGGAAGGGGTATTTATCCGTTCCAACTTTCCTAGTCACACACACAAGTGCGCCTCACGCAACAGCTATACCGAGGATGGCTGGCCTGGTGTGACTTTCGTGTCCGTGGGTCGGTGAAGGAGTATTATTAGGTTGAGTTGCCAGAGGAAGGGTTGTGGCAGGGCTAGTAGGATTAACTGGTGTCTTTGATGATGCTAGATATTGTTGCCGCTGTTTGGACATTTCTGGTTAAACAGGTGGCAGCTCTGTCTAGATCTTGGGGCGTTTTCAGTGGAATTTTGAATTCTGTTAGTGCATGCGTTTAGGTTTCAAGTATAGAGTTTCCATTCGAGTGGGTGCTTTCTGTGCTTAGCCGTCAGTTGTGGCCCTTAATTCCGTCAACGATGAGCGATTGGCATTGTTGTTGGTTTCGGCTGTTTTCCAGACATCGAGGCCCTTATTCACGGTGTTCAAGGATAAGTTATTGTTGGACAAGTCTCGGACGTTCACGTCTTCGATTCTGGAAGAAAAATTGGTGTTCAACGACTTCGATTGTGCGGAACCTACTTGTTGATTACTTTGATGATGGTGGTAGTGGGGAGGGGGATCGGTATCGTATCGAAAATTGTTGTCTCACCTCGGTATATCTTCCATTTGAGCGCAGAGAGCTAATAATGCGTGTTGTACATGTTGAATAAATTTCGAATGGCAGCTTGGAAAACCAATCAAACTCTAATAACATTGAAGGTGGGAAAGGCGATAACGCCCCTCAGTATGGCAAAATGTTACCAGGAGAACTTGAGCGCTAAATCGATAGGTTTTTCTTCTTTTTTGTGTGTGTCAACTTAACATTCTTTACAAATGTTGTCGAACATTCTTTACACATGTTGTCGGCACTATTCAAGCCTTTTCATACTAGGAAAAAATACAAATACTGTTACAATTCCCATCGCCTCAAACTATGGCGTCCTTATAAGTTATAGCGAGTCATATTTCTGTGTAAAGCTCGAATACTACAATGAAACTGTAGCGGAGGACGTAGCAAAGAAACCTTTTATAACTCGCATTATGCCCATAAACTTTGGTTGGAATACAAGTGGCGGAGTGTTGCGAGGGGGTGGGGGTAGTATATTTGAAAGCTGTCGCTTTCAGGGTATGGCTTTGTGCTACGACTGTTGCTGCCGTGTTTTGTTTTCCACTCTCAGAGGGAACTGGAATTAATATTATAAGAACCAAAAAAAAAAACAATTATTAATCATCGCCTTCATTTTGCGACCCTTGGGTCTCTGTCAACTGAGGTGTGTTTGACGCGTCAGCAATATTGTGTGATTACTCTAAAAAAAAAAAAATTCTATGCGTGCGACAAAAAAAAAAAAAAAAAGAAAAAAGGCCAGTCGACGATGACTTGTAATTCCGAGGAAGAAAACAACCGGAAAGGGTTTTTCCTCCAAAAGCTTTTAACGGATCGTTGCACTCACTCTCCCACACACTCAATTTCCCCTCATCCATCAACGAAACGGAGGTAATGCTTTCGAATTTAACGGACAAGTGGGGCGGGGTGAAAAGGGGAAGTATCAAATAGCTGATGAAGCTGAACCGGGAGATATGATCCCCCCATCGTTCATTCATCCATCGTTTAAAATGCGTGTTATTTTCATAAGCCCCCGAGCATTTTTAACATTATTTTTAGACGTTATATAGCCCCCCCGGTCTAACTGGTCGTTTCGCAAGAAAATTCCATTGCGGTTCGGTGAGCCCCTCGGTATCCTCGCCCCCCTTCCCTTAAATAATAATTACGCTCGATTCTATTTCCTATCTTGTTTTCATATTCTTTTTCGACTTCCATTTGTTTTAATCAGTTTTTAGCTCGAATGACGTGATTAATCGTCCAAACAGTCGTAAAAATTGCCGAGTTGAAAGTAGCGAAGGCCTGTTGAATTTATCCCCCCTCCACAGTCCACAACCATTATCTCACTCTGTTGTCTATTTTTTCACCTATTTGCCAGGTCAGGGTCGCCAATTTGCACGCTCGGATTAAAAGAAAAATAAAATGAAAAAATGTAGGGCGAGTTGAGTTTCAGTGTCAATTCGAATCAATCGATGGTGAATTGACGATTATGAATTTATGAGTAAGGCAAAAGTGAAATTGGTAAAACAAAGTTACAAACGGTGACTTTCATTTGATTTTTATGCGAACTTATAACTTATTTTCATCATTCAATGTTCACCAAGTTATTAATTTACCCCTGGGTGGTGGTGCTCCAAGATAATAAAACGGACCCTCCCTCTTCCTTCATATTAACAATATTAGTGAAACCGCGCGGTTAATTGGCTCAAGCCCTTCTAGTTTTTCCCGTTTAGAACAAAAAAAAAAAAAAAAAAACAAATCGTCCTGAATTGATTTTTCCCCTCCTGTGAACCTGTGATTTTAATAATTTTAAACGAATCACGAGCTCTACCCCCTCAGTCTTTCTCCTAAGACAATAACAAATCGCGTCAGCCGGTTAAGACCCTCTAGCGAAACTTTTTCAAGAATTTCTAACTTCTAACGCGAAGAAAATGGAATTGAGGAGCTTCTATAACGGTCGTCCGGGACAACGAGATCACTCCCCCCCCCGCCCACATCATTCTTCACCCCCCTCACCAACCCATTTATATTGTGCTGTTTGGTTGGGAAAGTAAACGAGCCCATGCGGCGTATGAAATTTGGTATCCCTTCGGGTTTTATCGAATAAAACGTCCCGCCGAGTCTTTGATATTCAAAAGCGCAAAGCACGAACTCCCATCACCTTGTTGCGGCGACATAACGTGGCAATTTCGAGCGGTGCCATAAAACAAAAAATTGACACCTCTTAACTGTAAAGCGAATTGTGAGGCTTACCGGTCTGGTTTTTTTCCTTTCTCGTTGGTCGAGTCGGTTTGACAACCGACAAATATTTAGAAGTTCGATAAAATCACATTTACAGTTCACCCACTTTAAAAATCGCACTATTTTTTAATTAAATGATATCGTTAGAATGTTTTATAAATTCGTGTTTATTTTTGTTTTGGTCCACGCAAGTTTCGCGACTGTTGAATGCCGACTGAAAAAAGCGTTAGCGTCGGCGGTGTTCATGAAAAGCGGGCGGTGGTTGAATTGAAACCACCTTTTCCCATGTGGCCCCCATAGGGTGGAGGGGTGGGGTTCAGCAGGTTGACGGCAGCCGTCGCTCAACCACAGCTCTTCTTCAGTTTGCTTAGAGAGGGGTAAAAAATGGTGTCTTTTTTTTTTTTTTTTGCAGCGTTATAGCTTTTAAAAAGCCGCCTCACCCCTCCCAAGCCACGCCAACACCGCATTCCCATCAGTCCCCTATCGTTAAAAAAACACTTGGGACACAGAGGCTCGCACAATGCTTCACAATATTGTAAGCCACCTGTAATGGCCTTGTGCTTGGTTTTGGTATTAATTTATCGGACAAATCTGTGGACGACAAGCCTATGTATTGTGCTACTCGAAAACGTCCTATATGATGGAAAGTACCACGTAGTTCCACTTAGTCAATTTCTCTCGGTCATTCGCTCTAATTTAACCGGAGTTAAGTTGGAAGTAATCAAATCTCCCTGAATCGTGTAGTGTTCGACTTCGAGTGGAAAACCATTTTCCAGATTATTGCACATGGACTCAACCCATGCGTGCGAGTTAGCTCCATTGTTAGAAAGCTGACAGGGCTTTTGTTCTCTACCCTGACCAGTCTTCAATTTCTGGTCGTTGGAAAAGGGTGGACAGCAACACTACTCTGCCCCACCCTTCCTCGATGGGGGCCCATGACTCCCTGACCTGTCGAGCTGGAGCTGCCTTGAGATCCATTAAACAGTTCTAAGCTATTCGGAGTTTTCCAAGCCTCGGTTTCCACAGTTCCCTTCCAAGTTCCCCTCAATGCCTCATACTGAGCTTTTCAAAAGCAACTTCGCTGGCATTAGTGGCATTGTGGGCGCCCTTAATAATCGAATTCCTCTTTAATGCCTCCTTGTCAGAAAATGTCTCCATTTTGAGAAAGTTGTCTCAGTAACATGTTTCAACACTTCCATATTTCATTAAAATATTCTCCTGCATCCTTATAACGAGAAGTAACGCTCAAACTTATTCTGAAGTGTAAGAGAACCCATCCTTCCGCTTAGATTTCACCTCGCCTAAAATGTTCATCTCTCAGCCCTATTATCACTTCTCTCTTTGCTAGTTCTGTTCTCTTATTCCATGAAAGTAAATTTTGTACTTAATTCATTTTTAATTAAATATCCCTTTTAAAATCTATAAATTTTAATAAAAGCACCAGTTAAACTTAATTGGGCTTGTGTGAAATTGAGCGATATATCTTTCTAGACGAAGAATGTTCCATCCAGCCTTTATCGTTTCTTTTCCTATCCACCTCCACATTTTATTTATTTACTTGTATTAATCTCAGACAGGCTGCAAATACGAAGGAAAAATTCATTTTACTGTGTCTCTATGCTAATTTTAAATATCGCGATTTCATTTTTACGCCTATACGTTGAAATAATTTCCCACGGGAGAAAAATTAAAACGAGCGTGCACTTTTTCATCACACTTGCCAGCGAGCACAAGAAGACGCTATCAGTTTTATACGTTCGCAACACCTTTGATATTGAATGAACACCTTTCTTACTGGTTGAAACACTTATGTTGCGTAGATTGGGGGGGGGGGACGTAAATTTCAGGAAAAGTTTCCATTTTGCAAATTGAAAACGGGGAAACAAGTTTTACATAAGTTCATCTTTTGAGTGCTCATTTCGTCCTATACGTTTATATCGCCCACTTCGGTCCCTCTCCCGCAAATAAAGTTCTCTTCTTTTCTCGGTCCCACTTTACATCAACTTTGATGTGAAGCGGATGGTCGAAAAAGAGGCGGAAATTTATTACACGAGTTAGTACTCGACCTTTTCAGTCACGGGGGGTTGTCCCCCCATTATGGAATAATTTGGCTTTATGTTCTCGTGGTAACTCACCTTCACCCCCCCTTTCATAGACGTTCACGTGTGAATTTAGATAAATGACGCCCTCTCCCTATTATTCGCGTTATTTTTTTCTTCTCGTAACGTCGCTGAAGCGACGTGAAAACCCCTTAAATTTAATATAATTTTTGTATATCCCGTCTTTCTTCGTTTCGAACTTTTCGCGCTTTTCTCCATTTTTTCTCCATAAAAAGGTTTGTCCCACCCTTCGAGTTTTATAATGCGTTCTCCCCTTCATCCTTGAAAATTTAATAAGAAAACGCGCTGACGCTGTCACAAATACGATTTTCCGTGTTTTTCTTTTCTTCCGAGAAAAAAACCCCCCGTTTTCTATCCCCGCGGCAAACATCCAAGTGATGAACTACTTTCGCGCTGTTAGAAAGCATTTGTAAAAAAAAAAAAAAAAAAATTGTCAGGGTGCCTTATAAAACGAGCCTGAAACAGTTTTTCGATGCTCACTAAGTTAGGTACACTCTGTGTGTTTCGTCCCAATTTATCTTTTTTTAATATTTCCAATTATTTTTCCATTCAATTGGACAATTATTGTTTATTCAGTTTATTATTGTTCCACGCTATATGTTTAGCTACTGTTCGGTTATTTGTCGTCGTCGAATAGAGGTGAGGTGTGATTTCATAGCGTTTTCCATTAGCACAAAAAGTAGAGTTGGGGCTGCTCCAGGTCTCTCTCTCTCTGCGGAACTCCTTAAGATGTAGCCAGTACCTAGACCTTTTTGCAGGCCTTTACCTGGCCTGTACCCCATCTTTGGCCCGGATACCGCAACAGAGTCGGTCCCATCGCTCAGCTCAACCCGTTAGCCACGGCTGCTGGCCAGCAAGCCGCGCCCGAGAGAGACCACGCGGAGGTGGGTCTTTTGAGCTGAGGATGTTGGCTTCCGCCATGGACCGAAACCGCGTCATGGGTGGCACGGCGACCCGCTCTTTCGCAGTTTATGCATCGGGCCGGCTCGGACCTCCTCGGGCAGTCCCGGAACTCATGGCCTTCTTTGGCGCACCATCCGCACACCGGCGTGGCCCTGCAATTTGTCTCCCGGCGACCGGTCTTGGCCGGGTGCCCAAATCGTTGGCACCGGAAGCACCGAGTGACCCCCACCTGATCTTTTGGGACGATGGTGAACCACCCCGCTCTCATGGGTGGCTTCCCCAGGAGCTCCAGCCGCCTCGCTGGTGTGGTTTCCACCACCCAGGAGGTCAGCTGGCCGTCCCTTCAGCCAACTTTATGGACTGGGGTCACCCCAAGTTCCTCCCTGGCCGCGATCCCCAGATGTCCCCGGAGTCGCTGGGAGAGCGTTTCTGCCTCCCAGTCGGCCGGCACGTTGGGGAGCACCAGACGCGGAGCCAGCACAACTGGCTTTGACACGCTGATGCCCGATCCCTGCAGGGCCTCCACCATCTTGTCCACATTGGCGCAGTCCTTCTCGAGCTCAAGAAGTCCCGCGCCCGTGCGAGTCACCCGAACCGCCTTTACTCCCCGACTAACATCCCCCGGGCACGGGAGTGAGGCGAGCCGGCTGACCACTGGCGCCCCTTCCTCACCCCCTCTGAGGACGAGCGTCCTCGGGGCAGATGGCCCCTTGGCAACCGGTCCACCCCTGGTCCTCAGTCCCAGCCGGAGATCCGCCCTTAGCTGGGCCAAACTCTTGACTTTTTTATCGCGGCCCTCCCCTTCCATCTTCTCCTTCTTCTCAGCCCTTGGTTTTCCCTGGGCCTTGGACGGTGTCTCCGCCTTACCCCTCCCAGTGGGCAAGCCCTGCCGTCTCCTATCTTTTATGCCCACGACCGTCGACCATCGCCCCGGCTCGTCCGCGTCCGAGGTTTCCCCTCCCGATCGACGGGCGGCTGCCTTCTTCAGCCGATCCACTTGGTGCGGGAGCACGGAATTCTGTGATGTACCCGCTTGGGATCCCTCGCCTGGCGCCTCCGAGGGAGTCTCTTTTCTCGGGCGTTTCCTTTTCTCCCCTACCGTCTCTCCCGCCGGTGGAGTTTGGCTGCCTTCCCCCTGTACTCGCCCTTCGACAAGGGTCAGCCTTCCTGAGAGGGCTGACACTGATTGCTCAAGTCTCCCAAGCCCTACCTGGATAGAGCCAAGGAGCCCTCCCACACTCGCACTCACTGCCTTCTCCACAGCCTGAGAGAGACCTGGCCCGAGCTGCTCCGCCAGGCCCTCGACTCGGCTTTCTCCCATCATCTCCACTCTCCGACTGAGCCCGGCGAACTCCTCCACAACCGGGCTCACTCCCATCCTGATGGCGTCGGATGCCACCTTTGCTGACTTCGGGCTCAGCGACGCCACTCCCCCCGACGTTGACCCCCCCGCCGCTTCCAGCCGCCGTTCGAGGCTCTCCAGCCTTGACACCAAGGGTGCCAGGGCTGCCTCTATGGAGGACTGGAAGCCCTCCACACTGTGCGTTGGTCCCACAGGGGTACCCACCTGCCTCACTCTCTCACAGGCGAGCTCCCGCCCCAAGCTCTGGGCCACCGAGATGACCTCATCGATCATCCCGACGACCTTCAGGCCCGAGGCCTTCTGGATTTTACTCGCCTCGGAGAACACATACTTCATGAGGCGGTCCCTGGTGGCGAAAAGCGCTTCCTCTCCAGCCTCAGGCGAAACTTCCCCCCCTCCAAAGACGTCTCTGGGGATGAACGGGTGAAGCACCGCACCCGCAGAGACCCTGCGGCCTACCCCTTCGGCCGGCGTCCCCGGAAGCGAGGACGTCGACCCCCTACTCACCATGCTGCTTCTTGCAGCGGGCGAATTTCCCCCACTGCCTGGGTTGGAAAAAACCCTCTCCACTCCTGCTCCTGGTGCTGATTTATTATTATTCGGCTTACTCATCTTTCATTACTCCTCCTGGACTACGTAAGGGAAGGGAAGGAGGAAGGTCCACCGAGGGCGCGCCCCCCACGGCAACGACGGCGGCGTGTACCCGAGATCTCCTATCCGCCAGACATTCGGCTAGTGGCCTTG
Organism: Corythucha ciliata; assembly: GCA_038030265.1. Lineage (NCBI taxonomy): Eukaryota > Metazoa > Arthropoda > Insecta > Hemiptera > Tingidae > Corythucha > Corythucha ciliata. The sequence continues at coordinate 51,548,207 of CM075943.1, forward strand.
GCAATGCACCCGCCCAGACCAGCAGGGTTTCCATCCAGTCACCAACTGGCACTACTAGCCTGGGCAAGGTTTATTCGCCGGCTGCTACGGGGCAGCCTCCTCTGTGGTTCGCAGAGGTTCGGGCCCCGGTACTAACCTAGCCCCACCCCAGGCACCCCCAGACCACCCGGCGAGCGCGTGGGCGAGACATTGTAGCGGCACCGGGGGGAGCACCACCAACCCCCGGCCCCCGAGGGAGAGAGCTGTACCCTCACCTACTAGCCCGACGGACCAAAGACCAAGGACGCCCACCGCCGTGCCACGGAGAAACACACCCCGGTCTGAGCTGATAAGAGTATGAAGGTTCCATTTGCCAATTGATCCTCAGCAGAGCGACTTTTTATTCGTTCCATTTATCCCTACCACCTCCAAGGATAAGAGCTAGAGCAACTTCAACTGCTCCGTCAAAATCGACGGAGCGGTAAACCTCTCGTGGAAGGTTCATTGTGATAAGCATCGTTTTGAGTTCGTATTTTGTTTTTCGTCGCGGATGAAGCCAACGATTTGTTGAAAGAAAGTGGTTTAACAATCATTCAAGTTCTGTTATTCGTAGGTAGCATTATCGTCGATTACTCAACAGATCCAGAGAAGTGGTCAGATGAAGGCACTAGGCTCATTTTGAAATGTTTGGATAACTCTAGTCTAGAGTCAAGCTCGTCCGACGAAAAATATGAAAATAAGAAGACTACGTGGGCTATTATTGCAGCATCAATCAATAAGGAGAAGACAGAATAACAAAAACGTATTACCAGTGTTCCAATCGTTACAAAACGGTTCATCCGGATTCTCTACAATAATAAAGTTATTCCCTTTATGTATTACATATTTCCCCCAAAGCCCATTCCTCCATTTTTCCTGCCGCCACAAAGCGTGTTTGCTGGCCGAGAATTTCTAAATTCGCAACTTGTTGTTATTAGATATCAATTATGTTCCTGGAAGGACATTATTAATGGAATTGGGCATTGAACTCATGAAGGGATGCACCCGATTGTTCACAGTCATGCTAATAAGTAAATTCTAGCTAAAAAATACAAGCACTCCACACAAAAATATACAAGTGCTCAGCTCATGCACGTAAATACATATGTACTTCCATTCAATACAAACACAAACTACAAAACAGTCATGAGGAGGAAGGTTGTTATTAAAGAGAGCTCTCTTCCACATGTTAATAGTCGTTCCATTTCAACTTCACATTCCAGAGAGTCAATTTCAAGGTGGCGGGGAGTGCCTCCTCTTCTGATGCTGCGGGTCATTCAGGTGAACCTGCAGCACAGACCTGCAGCCGGCTGCTTGCAGCAGGCAGCTACGACGTCGCCCTCATTCAGGAACCTTGGATCTCAAGGGGACGAGTGGCGGGATTGAGCGACATTGGAGGTGAATTAATTTATTCTAGATTTGTCGATACTCCACGTGCATGCATCTACGTTAGAAGCGGATTGAGAGCATTGACGGTTAACGAGTTCTGTTTCAGGGACATGGTAGCTCTCAGGCTGACCTACCAGGAGTAAGGCACTATAAAACCCGAGTACTGCAACACGAAAATCGGAACCATACTTGGTCCCTCGTATGATTATAATTATCACCTGATCTCATTGACAAGTAGGATATTTTTATTTATTTATTTCGACCGCGTTCCGCGTTTGTTTGCTGTTACGATGACAATTTTTTCATTCATGATATTTTGTTTACCCTAACGACTGAGGGACCAAATATGGCGCTGAAATCCGTGTTGCAGTACCTGTGTTTTAAAGGTTCTCTACCAGGAGGGGGCCACGAGGGAGCAGCTTGTTGCAACCTCGGCGTACTTCCCTGGAGACAGCGATCAGGGCCCGCCACCGAGGGAGGTGGTCAACCTGGTCGACGCCTGCAGGCGCAATGGTGAACAACTGCTATCGGTGTGGATGCCAATGCCCATCACTTGGCATGGGGCAGCACCAATACAAACTCCAGAGGTGAGTCCTTATTTGAGTACCTGGCAACTAGCGATTTATCCGTGTTGAACAGGGGCAATAAGTCCACCTTTGTAACATCAAGAAGGAGGGAGGTCCTCGACCTCACCCTCTCTACTTCCTTACTGGCCGGTAGGGTCAGGAACTGGAGTGTGTCCGAGGCTCCATCGTTCTCGGACCACAGGTATGTCATCATGGAGATCCGGGGGGTGGAGAGGATACAAGAGACATACTACAACCCTCGTAAGACGGGTTGGGGCGGTTTTGCAGAGGAAGTAAATGGTAGGCTTAGTTTCGGGGGCGAGCTGGACCTACGAGATGGTGATGATATTGAGGGGGCAGCACAGGAGTTACAGGAGGTGCTGCGGTAACCTCGTATCAAGCAAATACTCCCTTGAGCTCGCGCTCATCGACCAGGAAGGTTCCCTGGTGGAATGAGGAGCTCGAGGGGTTGAGAAAAGCATCGCGGAGGCTATTTGATCGGGCAGTCCGCGACGGGCAGTGGGAGGCTTATAGGGCCAAGCTGGTGGAGTTTCGGCGGGGGCTGAGGAGTTCGAAGAGGGCGTCCTGGAGGGGATTCTGTGAGAAGGCTGAGAATACCTCCTCGGTGGCTCCGCCTTCAGCACCTTCTCTCCAAGTGCTGAATCCCGTTGGCACACTGATGAAAATGGACGGTAGTTATACTACGACGGCGTCGTAAACGTTGGCGACCCTGATGGGGGTGCACTTTCCGGGGGCCGTGGGGGTTGTATCGTCCATTCAACCCGCGGAGCCCTCGCGAAGGAGGGTGACAAGGGTGGACTGGCATGTAGCTAGGGAGCTCCATCACAATGGGAAGGGTACAATGGGCCATTGGCTCGTTTTCTCCCGTCAAAGCTCCTGGACCGGACGGCATAATCCCCAAACACCTGCAGGAGGGGGGGCCAGAGGTTGCCAGACGACTGTGCTGCATCTTCAGGGCTTGCCTGGCAATGGGCAGAGTCGCCCGTCATATGCACTGGCTAAGGCGTACCGACCCATATGTCTAACATCTTTCATTTTGAAGACGTTGGAAAAACTGGTGGATAGGCTTATCTGGGAAAGCTGCCTCCCTTCGAGGCCACTACACCCAGGTCAATTTGCCTACCAGCAGGGAAAGTCCTGCGAAATGGCACTACACCAGCTGGTTACTAGGCTGGAGGATACTCTAGAGCACAAGGAACTAGCGGTGGGAATCTTCCTGGACATAGAGGGTGCCTTTGACAATACCTCTGTATCCTCGTTTATTGAAGCTGCAGGACGGCATGGCATCTGCGACACCATTAGTAGGTGGTTGAAGGTGCTGCTTGAAAGCAAAACAGTTACCGCCACGCTCCTTGGGGAATCACTGGAGGTGGCTGTAAAGAAGGGATGCCCACAGGGGGGGGTTTGTCACCCCGAATGTGGGGCATGGTGGCCAATTCCTTATTGGTGTGGTTGGCTGATAACGGGTTCTATGTCCAAGGATACGCGGACGACATTGGCGTCGTCATTAGAGGGCGACATGTCGGGGTGGTGTCGGACTTGACTCAGTCAGCATTGAATATAGTGAAGGACTGGTGTGGGAAGGAAGGGCTGAATGTAAACCCTGACAAGACCAACCTAGTGGCCTTCACTAGAAAGAGTAATTTGGGGGACTTTAAAGAACCCCTGTTCTACGATACCAGGCTATCTCTTTGGAGGGTAGTGAAGTATCTGGGGGTAACCCTGGACTCCACGCTCACCTGGAACAAGCACCTGGGCAGGGTTGCCGACAGGGGTAAAATGCTGCTTATGAGGACGAAAAATGCCTGCGGCAAAACGTGGGGACTGAGGCCGCAAATGGTCAGACCCGCACTGACATATTGCTCAGTAGTCTGGTGGCACAAAGCGGAACAAGAGGGTGCAGAATTACCCTCACTAGTGTTCAGAGACTGGCGTGCCTGATGGTCACTGGGGCTATGCACTACACTGCTACTGCAACGATGGAGATACTGACGGGACTCCCTACCGTTGACATCTTCATCAAGCGGGCGGCGGCAATGTCAGCCCTAAGGCATAAATGGGGTGGTTTATGGAGGGGTGGGAGCCTTAATTCCAGGAGGACCCACACTGGGATCCTGGACACGGTTTGGGACCCAGTGCTGGGCATGATGCCGGACATCATGCCCAAAACCCTCGGTGAACGCTGTCCCTTCTCCGTCCGCCTTGGGTACGGTGAGGGGCAGGCGGTGAAAAGAAATCACAAGGAGCAATTGTGGTTTACAGACGGCTCTAAAACGAGGAAAAGTATCCGTGTGTACACGGCTTTACGATAAAGTCGAAAGAAAAAACGATTTACTTATTACCGGTCGGGGTCGGGGTGAACTTTCCCAAAAAAGAAGCGACACCACTTTACCACGTGTTTGATGTTTGATACCAAAAAACCGTAACAGTCCAAGTCCCGATTCGAAAGTAAAGTCTTTTTTCTGGTTATATAGGTGGGGGTAAAGGTGGCGGGACAGGAAGCGCAAGGGGAAATTCACAATTGATACTAACAAAAAAAATATTGGAATAAAAGAAGGGAAATATTAAAACAAAACAAAAAGATACCATAATTATCTTCCTTCTCGAACAGTCCACTTCGAATAAAAGAAATCACTGTGAAACTAATTTTCCTCTAAAGAAACAGAACAAATAAAATGGTTTTCCGGGAAAGCGATTCTCCTTCTTGATGCATAAATCACGATGTGGATGGGCTCTAGGTCAATAACAAGCCTGTAAAGATTGAATACCCTTCAAGCTTCTCAAATAACCCAAAAAAGGGTTTGATTAAAACAAACAGCGCCAGTGTTGAAGGACCAACAAAGCTCCCTGTGATTTCCACTGTTTTCTCTCCGTGAAAAGCTCAATTCTACCGTTCTTTGTTGACTCCTAATTATGACTGGGGTGCTAAAAGAAAGTCATTTTTGACACTTATGTTTATGTACTTCAATGTGCGACAGAGACCAAAGCCCCTGTTATAAAACGTTTTCGTATATGTATACGTATACTATACGTTTTATCTCGGCAGTCAACATAATAGAAGTTGACCGCCATTTTTCCCCTCTCCTCACCCAAACCTTTTTTCCATTTCGCACGACCTCTCGTTCGAGAAGTACGTTTGATGGTTGGACGCACGTTTATTGAAGCGAACAGTAAGGACACAATCAAGATAGAGTCGCGTGATATCTTTTTTTCCCCTCTCACTCACTCTCTCTCACTCTCTCTCTCTCTCTCTCTCTCACTCTTATTTGTTTGTGAGACCAGATCGTGAGAGCGGACGCTTTTTTGCCAGCCATGCACCTAAACGTAAACATAACGTTACGAAAAAAAATAACGTCACGACCCCCCGTCATCCCTAAAATAGTTTTTTTCGAGATCTAAAGATGACAAAAAAAAAGTATTGTTGGTGACCTGAGTATGACGAGGTCAGCCCCTTTTGAAGGCCTCAAACCTGTAGGGTGGTTTCAATAAAATGCAATAAAAATATATGGAATTCCTTTCAAAATGTGAAATTCGCGTAAAAGCTTTTCCATATAGGTAAGAAGAAATCATTTTTTTGTAATATTGCTAACATTTATAGAGAAATGAGAGGGAAATAGGTGGGTGGGGGTCCTTTTTGGGGGACCACTCTAACAAAATATGTTACAAATACAGGCGCATTCTTCCATTCCATGGAAGATCCTGAGAGTTTTTCAAAGAAATACCGTGCTGTAATTAGATACCTTTGCCCGTCTATTCATTGCAAAAAAAGTAAATTGTTTGCTAATGAGAAAGCGGTGAGGCTGCCTACGCTTAAAATAACGTTGAAAGGGAGGGGGGCTGAAAGGGTCGAGAGAAATTGATTGGATTTTGGAAGAATAACAATGGAATGCGAGTTAGGGGGAAAAACTGAATATTGGTGGGGTTTGCTTGATTACATGATTAGATATGATGCTCCCGGAGTTCTAATTGCCCGTTGCTATACCGTTCATTATATTCCTCCTGCCTATAATTTCCCACGCCACTGGCGTAAAATAGTATATTGTACACCTAGGCATGAAAGGCATACTTTTCCGGGCCGAGAAAAAACGTGGCCTATAACTTCAATCTTCCACGATGACATTGCTCACATTAAAATTTAAAATCAATGAATGATTTTTTTGTAAGCGATTTTTTTTAAAACTTTGAAAGTTGGTATGATTACGTCAAAACTTTATAAGTTATATGATGGAATGGATGGTGCGGGAAAGAGGTGGGGGGGGGGGTAATTCGCGTTTTAAGGGGTTAATACACGCACAATAATTATTGCGCGTATTATCTAGAAATCGCTAGAAATCACGCGGCATGCGGCGTGGTACGGTCGAGGATGCGTTAATCGTATCACCTCGTTTGATTTGCGACTATGCCAGAGTGCATGTTTGAGGGTGTCTTCCGCTGAGTGGGGAGGGGAAGGAGTGCCCGGTCCGGTCAACCCTGTTTATTCTAGTCAAAGGGACTAGTCAGTTTAGATTTATACATCGATCGGGTGAGTTGTTGGTTGTACCTATTTTGTAATAGTTTTAAGTTATCTATTGTGTTTCGTTATCTCGTTTTGTTAGTGTTAATGTTGGTCATTGCTGGTGTTGACCCTCCTGCTTATTTATCTTGCTTATGTGTTATATTCAAATTCTGACGGGGGGATTTTTGATTTCTGTTGAAACTAGGTGTGTTGAAAATGGCCGATTGGCCGAAACCGGTCCAATAAATAAATGTAGCAACAGCGGGAGAGGACTTATTTTCCTTGTTTATCTGGATTATCGCTTCCGCACCCACGGCCTATTATTCATTAATTAAAATGGGAATCAAAGGCTACTCTAACATGGAGTATACGTACCGAATATGATGCTTCTAGAACCAACTGGTGATTTATAGTGATTTTTTGACCATTTCAACCTCTAATTTCCCCCCCTCCATCTCGTCCGATTTGGCCCAAATGCAATACCGACCGGGGTCTTATGACTACTGATTTTTGTGCCAAAGCGCGTTCCGCTAAATTAACTTCTACGAGAGTTATCGTGCTAACAAGAAAACGGCCATAAAGATATATATGTATAGGGTGTTTGAGGTTAGTGTGGCAATACTGAACCACGTGATGAATTACGTCATTTAGCATCGATTTCACGAAATACACTATTATCGATAGTCAATTTGTTTTCGAGATATCGAATAAAAACTGATGTTTTCATGATTAGCTCTTTTTTTTCAAATTTGACTTGATGTGTCACCGCACGAGGTTAATTTGGACAAAGTGAATAGTGCGTTGGAAACAGGACAAAATTGCCTACAAAATGAGCCCAAAAGAATTGGTGATTGTCCAATTTTGATCGGCATATCAGTCGATCAAAATCTCCCAAAAGGCGTTTTGCGTTTTTCTCCTGCCTACTCTTCCGCTTCTAATTCTTCTAACCTCAGTGGCATCAAACGTTCAGATGAATGGAAAAACATCTGCAATTTGTCAGCTTTCCAACGATGTCCTACAATTGCCATCTACTGCTTTTACTTCCACATAAATCAGCAAACAACGTGAAAAAAATCGGGACGCGAGGCTAGAGTGCCATAATGGTTTCCGACATTTATGTACTTCTGGGGCCGTTCTTTGTTTTAATTATGATCACTGTTGTTCTTGACAGTACTATGCCTTAACATGAACCACCAAACACCTTAAATCATAGCAAATTCAAATCAGAAATAACATTATTGGGAGAAAATCCGTTCATGCTTCGAGTCGGTGTCACAAGCTTCGTACGCGGCTTCGAATCCGCATTTCATTCACCAGAGACCATCCATTAATTACTACACCTGCCAAGTCAAAAACATATGAAAAAAGTCGCCGGTTAACGATACAGTTATTGCGTTGTTCATAGTTGTTTTGCTATTGACCGTGAGTCCTTTGATCAGTGGCATAATTCTGATATTGGTTATTGTTACATTTATCGTCGAAAATGGTTGAATTCACCAACGAGGAATACGCTGATATAATTTATTTCTACGGCAGAGCGGATGGAAACTCGCTCCAGGCTCGACGCTTGTACCACGAACGCTTCCCCCATCGTCGAACCCCTCATCGAAACGTGTTTTCCCAGGCATACAACCGATTTAAAGAAACAGGATCGTGTAAACGTAGGCGTCGGGAAGCTAGGGGCTACCACGTAGAAGTAGAAACTGAGGAAAACGTTTTAGGATTCTTCGAGGAGCATCCCGGTGGGAGTATTAGAGAAGCGGCCCACGAATTTAATTTAACAGTGTGGAGAGTTTGGAAAATTCTTTAAAAAAATAATAAATACCCTTTCCACTACACTCCAGTCCAGGGGCTTGAACCTGGTGACGAAGGCCGACGGCTTATGTTTGCTCAAACGATTTTGCGCCTAGACGCCCAAGATGGAAACTTCCTGAAGACTATTCTATGGACTGACGAGTCCACATTTACCAAGGAAGGGATCGCGAACTTCCACAATATGCATTACTGGAACGACAGAAATGAAAACCCACACGCGAAAAGGCAAATGAGTTTTCAAACCAGATTTAGCGTGAATCTGTGGGCTGGGGCGATTGGGGATCATTAGGTCGGTCCTTTCATCTTTCCTGATAAGTTAAATGGAGAAATGTATTTGGAGTTTCTCCGAAATGAACTTCCAGGCCTCCTGGAGGATATTCCTTTGGACATTCGATCCCGCATGACCTTTCAGCACGATGGGTGCCCCGCTCACTTCCGTCGATCCGTCAGGGAATTTCTTGACGAAAGGTTCCCCAACAAGTGGATAGGCAGGGGAGGGCCAATCCCGTGGCCGCCTAGGTCCCCTGACCTAACACCATTAGACTTTCATGTGTGGGGACGGCTGAAGGAACTAGTTTATACTGAAGAGATAGAAACGCGCGAAATGTTATTGGGAAGAATCGACATCGCTACCCAAACACTGCGACGAGAGTGGAAGCTGCGTATAACCACAACTGAAGTTAGGAAGAGGGCGAGGATGTGCTTAAGGTGTAATGGTGGCCATTTTGAACATTTGAAGTGAGAGATACAAATTATAAATAAATGCTCATTTTTGTTGAGTTTTCTTAAAATTTCTTCCATGAAGCAGACATGACCTTGGCCGACAATAATATCCAATTTATACGACGTAGCACTATCAACAATAATGATGATTAAAGATTAAAAAAAAAAATTAAATAAAAAAAGTACCTACACACAAGAGTTTGATACTATTATCGTTTTTTAACCTAGCGTCCCGATTTTTTTCACGTTGTTTGCTGATTTATGTGGAAGTAAAAGCAGTAGATGGCAATTGTAGGACATCGTTGGAAAGCTGACAAATTGCAGATGTTTTTCCATTCATCTGAACGTTTGATGCCACTGAGGTTAGAAGAATTAGAAGCGGAAGAGGAGGCAGGAGAAAAACGCAAAACGCCTTTTGGGAGATTTTGATTGACTGATATGCCGATCAAAATTGGACAATCACCAATTCTTTTGGGCTCATTTTGTAGGCAATTTTGTCCTGTTTCCAACGCACTATTCACTTTGTCCAAATTAACCTCGTGCGGTGACACATCAAGTCAAATTTGAAAAAAAGAGCTAATCATGAAAACATCAGTTTTTATTCGATATCTCGAAAACAAATTGACTATCGATAATAGTGTATTTCGTGAAATCGATGCTAAATGACCTAATTCATCACGTGGTTCAGTATTGCCACACTAACCTCAAACACCCTGTATACAGGGTGTTTGGTAAGTCAACGGCAATAATGCAGGGGATTTTTCTAGGTCCAAAATGGACCCAAAAAGTCCATATAAACATAGGTCCGATTTCCAACCATTTTCGAGATAGTCGATATTTTAGTATTTTTAGCCATAACGTTAATTTTATTGGATTCAGCGCTTATAAGTCGAGAACAGTTACACGTACATTAAATCTGAGGGCACTACCGAAAAGAGCAGACATTTTTCAGTGGGAATTGGCCCAGTTATCCCCAAAAGTAGTCGCACTTTTCCAGTAACCAGTCAGATTGTGGAGATTTGTACCGATTTTAGGCAGTTTAGCCGTAACTTGATTGCATGATAGCGAATCTTGAAATGCCATCCAGGTTTGGCAAATTTCACAAAAACTTGCCTCATTAGTGAGGATCAAAGTACCAAACTCAGATTATCACACCTCTTTGTAGATGTTTGAAGAAATGAACACGTTTCCAGCGAAAAGTGCTTGTTTGGGTGTTCTATGCAATAGGCCTTTTCGAAGAAATGAAGGGGAAAAAATTGAATTAAACACACTACTTCTTATTTAAAATGAAAATAAAACTTTTTTTAGGCCTTAATCAAGGTCAGTGATGCAAAATGAAAACTTCCCGTAGTGTATTTGAACTTTATTCAGAACGATTTGCCTCATTCAATGCAAAATCTGGGGAAGATGTTCGTCGAAGCCTTATTCTTAACATGATCGTGCCCCCTCCCCCCTAATTGATCGAATTTCGGGAGTATTTGGATAGAAGTTATGATATGTGGATATGACGAGGGGGTTCAATTCCACTACCACTTCGATCGCCGGACATGGCGCCCATGGATTTCCACGTCTGGGGTTTGGTAAAAGACCGTGTTTACTGCATCAAGAGGAGCTTCGAAGAAAGATTACAGGAGCTTTTGAGGCCCTTCGAGCCGACATTTCTCCTCGCGTGACAGTGGATGCCACGAGAAAAAGGGCAAGAGCATGCCTTCGGAACAGAGGAGGACATTTTGAAAATGTATTGTAAAAAAAGAAGTTTTAGGTCATTTATTTGTTATTTTATTTACTAATTGTTATGAATTGGTGCAATAAACGCTACGAAATGTTTTTATTTTGCATAGCTGACCACGATTAGACCTACAAGAAGCTTTATTATCATTTTAGGAGAAAAAATGGTGTGCTTGATTCCATTTTTCACTTTCATTTATTTACAAAGGCCTATTGCAAAGAACACCCAAAAAAGCACTTTTAGCTCGAAATGTGTTCATTTTTCCAAACTTTTACGAAGGGGTGCGATGATATGGGTTTGGTATTTTTATCCTCACTAATCAGGCAAGTTTATGTGAAATTTGCCAAACCTGGAGAGCATTTCAAGATTCGCTATCATGCATTCAAGTTACGGCTAAACATGCCTAAAATCGGTACAGATCTCCACAATCTGACTGGTTACTGGAAAAGTGCGACTACTTTCGGGGATAACTGGACCAATTCCCACTGAAAAATGTCTGCTCTTTTCGGTAGTGCCCTCAGATTTAATGTACGTGTAACTGTTCTCGACTTATAAGCGATGAATCCAATAAAATTAACGTTATGGCTAAAAATACTAAAATATCGATTATCTCGAAAACGGTTGGAAATCGGACCTATGTTTATATGGACTTTTTTGGTCCATTTTGGACTAGAAGAACCCCTGTATTATTGCCGTCGACTTACCAAACACCCTGTATAAACCTATATATATACATATACATGTATATATATATATGAATCGAGTTATTGAAGCGAACAGTAAGGACACAATCAAGATAGAGTCGCGTGATATCTTTTTTTCCCCTCTCACTCACTCACTCTCTACTCTCTCTCTCTCTCTCTCGCTCTCTCTCTCTCTCTTTCTCTCTCACTCTTGAGAACGGACGCTTTTTTGCCAGCCATGCACCTAAACGTAAACATAACGTTACGAAAAAAAATAACGTCACGACCCCCCGTCATCCCTAAAATAGTTTTTTTCGTGATCTAAAGATGACAAAAAAAAAGTATTGTTGGTGACCTGAGTATGACGAGGTCAGCCCCTTTTGAAGGCCTCAAACCTGTAGGGTGGTTTCAATAAAATGCAATAAAAATATATGGAATTCCTTTCAAAATGTGAAATTCGCGTAAAAGCTTTTCCATATAGGTAAGAAGAAATCATTTTTTTGTAATATTGCTAACATTTATAGAGAAATGAGATGGAAATAGGTGGGTGGGGGTCCTTTTTGGGGGACCACTCTAACAAAATATGTTACAAATACAGGCGCATTCTTTCATTCCATGGAAGATCCTGAGAGTTTTTCAAAGAAATACCGTGCTGTAATTAGATACCTTTGCCCGTCTATTCATTGCAAAAAAATTAAATTGTTTGCTAATGAGAAAGCGGTGAGGCTGCCTACGCTTAAAATAACGTTGAAAGGGAGGGGGGCTGAAAGGGTCGAGAGAAATTGATTGGATTTTGGAAGAATAACAATGGAATGCGAGTTAGGGGGAAAAACTGAATATTGGTGGGATTTGCTTGATTACATGATTAGATATGATGCTCCCGGAGTTCTAATTACCCGTTGCTATACCGTTCATTATATCCCTCCTGCCTATAATTTCCCACGCCACTGGCGTAAAATAGTATATTGTACACCTAGGCATGAAAGGCATACTTTTCCGGGCCGAGAAAAAAAGTGGCCTATAACTTCAATCTTCCACGATAACATTGCTCACATTAAAATTTAAAATCAATGAATGATTTTTTGGTATGATTACGTCAAAACTTTATAAGTTATATAATGGAATGGATGGTGCGGGAAAGATGTGGGGGGGGGGGGGTAAGTCGCGTTTTAAGGGGTCCAATACACGCACAATAATTATTGCTCAGTAAATATGTGCAACATTTTGACGCTTACCCCACACGTTCAATATTTGGGCTTTTACTTTAGTTCTCCGATGTATTCAAATAAAAAATGGTATGCACCCTATTCACGACTTTCATAAAGGCACTAGAGCACTCATCGGTCAAGTTGCGGGGTAGGTTTGTTGGCGACTCTTCATTCTGAGTAAAAAAACTGTAGATCGACAAGTTTCTTATGCATTCATTCATTCATTCATTTTTATTAAATACCAACACAAAATTAAATTGTAAGGCCATGTCATAACAAATTGAAAAAAAAAAAAATGCTTACAAAGTAACAACAAAATCACAGGTGGAGAAGAATTCTTCGACACTGTATATGCATCGACGAAGCAAGAGCTCCCGAACACCTCTCTTGAAATTCCCGCCATTGAGATTTCTTAGGCGGCCCGGCAATGCCTGACCCCCATCGACGAGATGCATGTTCGCTGGGTCACCGCGAGGCGACACCTGCGAGCCCCAAGACGCTCTCTGTTTCGCGTTGAATAGGCGTGCTTGGGCGCTAAAAATTGATCTGCATGAAGCTTCACGTACGATTCCTGGTCGAATTACCCCACAGGAGAATGCCGTATGACAGATGACTCGCAAAAAAGGCGTAGTACACGATCCGTAGAACAGGAGTCGAGACGAGGCCCACAAGGCGTCGCATCGCGAAGAGACTGCGCGATAGGACCTTACACAGGTGAGTGATATGGCTATGGTCAGCAAACAAGATAGTGTTAACGTTGCCTTTAGTTAAAGCGTGAGGCAAATCATTAATGAATAACAAAAACAACACGGGACCCAACCTGGATCTCTGTGTGACTCCGAGATTTCTACACTCCAGCAGATCAGATACCTCACTACCAAAGTCACAATACTGACTCCAGCCGTTAAGGTAAGACTCAAGATCAAGAAACCCGACAAAGAGAGGACAAAACCCATATAATGCTGTAGTTTAGCCAAGAGAATTTCCACATTCACCGAATCCGGACACTCGTTGCCTGGATTCGAGATGCTCGAGACAGTCATCAACAAGCTTTCTGGTTCCAGCAGTACCACCTGTAGGTGGTATCAACCAACGATATATAAAAGAACTTGATTGCTCATCACTGCTGATAAAGAATAGCCATCAGTTAAGTTCCCAAGTAGATGAGAAAAGTGGAGTTTCAAAATAAGTACCGTGTTGACATAACTACACAAGGAAAGGGACCGGGTGATTGTTTACCATTACCAGGGGACGACGACGACCTGCCCCCTCCAAGCTTCTCCAGTCCGCTGTGAGCAATCCAGGTTTATATATCGTTGGTACCAACTGGCGGCCGTCTTACCACTTTTTTATTTATCAGATAAGCACTGAGTGCTCTGTTTATGTTAATAGTTTTTAGTTTATTTAATTTTTTAAAAGTTCCTGCCTAATTTCGGGTCCGTACGCTAACTGGGTTCGGTACGCGGACTTTTGTCATTCAGAAGTGTTAGTCCAATAAGTACGAACAGGGCAAACGTGGGTGACTATTCTGACTTCCTTCTATGTCCGAAAACTAAAATACTGAGCGTGAAACGCCGAGCTTCGTGACTTTCTCGGAGTAATCGAAAATACGGGAAAACATTGCAGTGTGCAAAAAACACTTATTAAAATCTAAGTCCTTGAATGTTTTCTCCAATGGTGCCATCAAGCTTCTCTGAGTAGAAATAAATGTCGAATTATGAGGAAACGTGATACGCTGTGCAGTTAACGATGATACAAAGCAGTGAAAGCCACTAAGCTCGACGTTTTTACATTCAGTTCTTCAGTTTTTGTTGTTTTTTGTTTTTTTTTCATTTTTTGCTTTGGTCGCGTTCCTAATTGTATTGTCAGTTCTCATAGCTATGTTTAGTGATGCACGTCGAGACCGAGACCGAGACGAAACCATCATTTCTGGAGCGATACCGAGACCGATACCAAGTTTTCTGGTCTCGAGCCGAGACCGAGACGAGACCGAGACTTGTCTCGGTCTCGGAATTAAGGGAATGCAAAGATGATGGCTCATTTAAGAATACAGGACATTTTAACAATGAAATGACCTTGTTTCATGCCTCCCTCCGGGCTGTGGTGGATCCAAGGGGTGGACATACCTCCCCCTCACCTAACGCTCAAAATGACATAAAATAACGGGAAAAAATTTACTTTTTCAAAAATTATCATAGGAAACACGCACATTTCTTCTTCTTTCACGAATTATACATGATGGTTTTCGCACGATCAGGGAGGGAAGTGCTACTTCCCCTTCGCCAGGTACCTCAACAGGGAAGAAGATTTTTAGTTAAAAAGATGAGCTAGGTGAAAAAAGTATTTTTTTTTTTTTCACTCACTAGTGAAGGAAAGAAAGGCAGGATGCCAATAATTTCATATTTTCCCTCGCAAGCGAAGGAAACAGGAAGGTTTTCACTCACTAGTGAAAGCAAGTGGAAAAAAGTTCTGTATTCAATTAGCGTACCCTTGCCTCCGAACACTTGCAGAAAAGATAATTAAACCTGTTGGTCGTGCAAAAAATAATATTCACAACTCGTGAGGAAGAAGCTTGGCCCCGCCTCGTGAGCCAAACACAACTCGCAGGTAAAACTCCAATTCCCTCACTTGCAGTGAAATATACTATTATTTCACTTGTCGCGCGAAAAATATCGTGCATAACGCTCGTATTCATTAAGCCGACTTGGCTTTGCCTCGCCAGCCAAACAAAGTATTCGCAAGTAAAATGGCACTTACGTGTCTCGTTACATGTAAGATACTTTTTTTTTTTTAAACAGCTGATTATTTTATAGCCTAGGGGATACTGTACACACACACCGCGTCAAAAAAATGATTTTGGGGTCTCGAGAAAAGGCCGGGCGAGGCGTCCTCGGCCTCCAAAAAATCGCTTTCTTGCCTAGGCGTATAATCTACTATTCCTAAGATCATTATTAAAGAAGTGTTTAAGCAGATGTTCATAGTGCGTAAAGACCTACTTTACACACACCGTGAGGTAAAGAGTTCACTTTTTACCGCACGGCGTATGTAAAGTAGGTCTTTAAGCACCATGAACGATGGCTGAAGGGTGAGTGGAGCCGTGGAAATTATATCCCAAAAAGGTCAAAGTCAGTTGATTATGTTGGTGAGTTGGTAGAAGAATTGAGGCAGGGAAGCCCGCTTTCATCTTACGCGCTTCTTTTGTTTCTTCTTTTTTATTTCTCTGAAATGAAGTTGTGTGGCAAATGGGAGACTTTACGGAACCGTTAAATTAAATAATTATGAACCTAATTGGCTTTAAAAGGCTTTGTACGATCGAAGGTAAAAAAAAAGCGTACGATTCTGAGGCGTATATATAATCGCACTACAAACTCAACCGATGATGCTGGCACTCGACTTCGTCTCGTGTCACAAACATCGTGCCTCGTTCGTTAAAAGCTCCTTTATGCCTACGTATCGTAATAAAAAAAAGGGTTAGGGTTCCCGGGGGGGCCGGTGAAATACATTGCAACCTATGAGTGCCCGCGCACTAGGCACCAAAGATTTCCAGGCTGGGGCAGCCACTAGAACAAGCCCAACTGCACAGCAGCCAACTGGCTACCGCGGCCAGGCTGCTTAGTGCAAGGGAACCCTAATTTTGCGTTTGAAACTTCCCTGGGCCGCTATCATCAAACTCGACACCGCTTTCATTTTTTTTTAAACTAACATTGCCAGTTGAAGCATGACAAGGAGGGTCTGGTGTATGAGGGGGAGATTGTGCACCTCTGCCTCGTCGTGTCTGGGAAGGGAAGTCTCTTGCTCGAACTAAATGAGTTGGCATGTGCGAGATTTTGAGTTGATCTCGTTGAATTCCCAACTGTTCCCCTTTCACGTTCTCAGTGTGACGTGTGTGTGAGGTGTCGTGTGTTTTAAAGGCACGATTCTATTTTGGGGCAATTACAAAGCTCTTTGGTCATTAATCATTAGTGTATCACTTATCTCCCTTCGTGCCACGAGCCACCAAGGAAGTAAAGCAAAGTATAAATTCATCTATCGTCGTCATTTGTAATCATTGAAGCGAGAATAGGATCACTCTTCACTAATGTCACACATACTTTGAATTCGCGCCTTTAACTTTTCGAGACGAGCCCGAGACCGACTTTTCATGATCGAAACCGAGACCACTCTAGCCTCGTCTCGGTCTTGGTCTCGTGCATCACTTATGTTCAGTCCTTTCTTAACAAATAAGTTAGTTAGTCGGTAGGTCTCGCTTCCGGTAAAGGCGAACGTTGTCCAATTCTTAATTTCTGTGTCGTCAGGTATTTTGTTTCTCTGTTTTTTTTTGTACAAGTAATTAGTCTATTGTTGTCGTGTTGTAGCCATTATTTATCGCTATTTAGTAAATTATGTGTAGTTCGTTATTATAGTCTTGTTGTGTCATGGGGATGTTCTTAAGTCGGTGTACAAACTTCTGAAGGCCAACAGTTTGTGTTGGATTGGGTGGAAGGAGGAGTTGTGAATTACCACATCTGACGCAGTAGTCTTTCGGAGAATTTTAAATGACAAGTTCCTGAAGGGCTATTACGGGTGATGGTGATATCTAGGAAGTTAATTGATTGGTGAATCTCTTTTTCTACCGTAAAGGTAATGTTTTTATGCATACCGTTCAATAAGTCCAACGCCTGGGTGACACCATTTTCTGGAATTATACACAAAATGTCGTCCACATAAGATGTCACACAATTCAACGAAGATACAGTCGATTTAGCCACGGCTGGGGATTTTGGACACTGTTATTGTCTGCCTCCTTGGCCTGGGCTGCGGTAATGGACTAAAAAACAGATCAAAGTAATTGACCGAAAGTAACGGAAGTTAATTCATCATTTATTTGTTGTCGAGGTAGCGGTATCGTTAATCCGTTATCGACAATTTTAACACCGTTAGTAATGGGGAAATGACTAACTGTCCAGCTCTGTCTATTTTTATGTCCCGTTTGGGGGCATAGTACTCGCCTAGGGGCCCCGCGAAGGCTAGAAACACACACGACAAGGAAGTCGTGGCTTCAACCACTACACCACTAGATAGGATATGTACATCTTGGGCCTAAGAATATCTATCGGAAATTTCAAAATTCCCCAATAAATGACCTCTATGTGCTCTTCATCTCCAATCACTTACCACCGCTTCATCACAGAATGTCTCGGACTTTATCACCAAAAACTTGGGGTAAAAATTGGCATTGACCATGTTGGGTCCTCTCCTTCAAGAAAGATCCTCGCTATACCCCATGTGGACCTCGATAGGTAACTCTCGTGATTTGGTGCTGAAGCGGTGGGAGGGAGGGACAGCTTCATTTCCACGCGAGCGACTTTTAAACCGAGGCCGGCTAAAATCTGAAACTATTTCAGGTTTGAGAGATAAGTGACCGTGGATGTTTGCGCGAGGGTAGAAAGACAAATCACTCTCTCTCTTTCTATCGCTTTCAATCTTCCAAAAACGAGCTCACTACGCTAATAATGCTAATTAAATGGGAGACACCACTAATTATGCCGAAATTTAGTCAGGAGGCTTCCACGAGGGAATCAAGCCAAGGAGGATGAGACTGTGATAAATGCTCACTATCACACGTCGCCTTTTTAGGCCAGGGTAGGACATGCAAAAACCCGCACGACCTAACGTTGTTGAGAGTAAGGAACATACCCAGGGTCTGAAGCACTGAGCATTTAAGTCACGTAGAATTTTTGCTTGTATAGGGTCTCGCTCCCTTCTGATTTACTATTCAATTTTTTTAGGTTTTTCTTCGTGCTTCTTCTTTTATTCAATTACGAATGTAATAAGCAATTTCTCTTCATGCTTTTGCTATTTATTTCGACCCAATACCCCCTTCACCGGCCCTTATTACCCGCCCTATAGTTTCACAAGCAATCTTATGACAGTATAGACGTATAACTATGTCCTATTCTGCTACCTTTCCCAGAATGAATTTGAAAGGTTATTTGGACTTCTTCAAAAGGATAGTGGCAAAACTCTCTCGCAAAAATAAATACCAATTTCCTTCGAAAATCTAATTCAAACTCTCTTGTTTGCGAAAACTAAACAAGCTTTGCTATTTCAATCGCCGCGTCGACGGGCGAAGAAAATTAATAGCGGAGTCGTTCAATCGTGAAAAAAAGTACTAAAGGAAAATAATGATTATTTAGTTTTACGTCTCAACTGGAAAATTCCCCTCTTCCCAACCACCGCCCACTGGGTTGATTATGTTTGCAAAAGTAAAATAATAACTAACCTTGACCCCCCCCCCCTGTAGCGTGCGGATGCTTCATAGAACGTTCTATATTACGTTCTATATTTACGTTGTTAAGAAAGATTAAGCATTCCGAGTTCGATCCGCGGGGATCGGTAGGGGATGAAGGACAGGGGAATAATTCCAGGTGAAATGTTCAATTCAATCAAATCATATTCTTCAAATAAAGCAAAAGTATGGATCGTTTAAACCGGGCTGTTAACGTACACAATTGAATTTCTGTCGCTGTAGGGGTCTCCCCGAGCCCCCGTAATTGAATTCTGCTTGACGAATCTGAGGCTCAAGAATGATTGAAGTAAAAAAAAAAAAAAAATCGTTTCACAGAGAATTCGATTTTCCTCGCTATTTTAGAACGGAGAACGGGATAGATGATGGCATAACAATCTATTTCTACCGCACACAAATGTTATTTTCTCTGACTTTTCAAATGGAGCCCCCTCGTGTGAAACCTTTTGTTTCTTTTTTTTTTCTTCTTTTTAATAACGTTGGGCATTATTTTTAGTGGTGAAGGTGTTGTGGAGGGGTAGGGGGGTAAGAATAAAGATTAAGTAGAACTAGGTCAAGAGGATATAAATGTTTCACATAGGTATAGGGGAACAAAGTGATCGATCGATTTCAGTCTAGTTCGGGGTTGCCTCGAGCACGTCTCTTTAAATATTGATTAGCGTACAAAATCATCGGAAAAGGGACACTCTAAAAAAATAATAATAATATTTTCAGGGTCTACTTCAGCCCTAGTCGTAAAATATTTAAAGATGAATTAACCAAGTCAAATGAGGGGTGTTGGTTGGGGAAGGTGAGAACCCCTCTTAACAAAACGAGAAAAACTTGATTGGCTGCCTTGTCATTAGGTTAAGCGAAGCGCCTTCGAAAAAGGGGTTTTCGCGAGATAGGGTGAAATATTCTGAAAAACGAAACACAGAAATTCCATTAGGAAGAACTTCCAAAGAGTTTTCGTTTGTCCTTATACAACTTCTCTGTTCATTACTTCAAGCGAATGACCTCGAGAAAGTGTCGTCCCCCTCGGGTACCCTCGTTTACATACAATTCGCCGACTTTCGTTTATTTCAATTATACTGTCGTTCTGTCCTCTTTTTCAATTGATTTTTAGATACGCCCCTCACCCCACCCTACACCCAACGCGCGTCCTGTCCTATACACAATTATGATCGGGAATGGTATAGACGTTTATGCCATAATCCATAAACGTGTCTTTTTTATACGCGCGAAGATTAAATCGGCAATCTTACCGCGTCGCTGTTTTGTTGTCTCTCTCTCTGTCTCCGGATACGAGCGTTAAAACTGAACAACTTCCATATACAGTCTGTTTTTCCAGTGAAATAAAACGGAAAGATTTTTATACAATTCATCATTCGGCTATCCAATCAATCAATCGGTAGGAACAATCGACTCCCAACAGCAGGGAAACTTCATTCATCAATCTCTACTGTATTGACTTGATTTTTGAAAGAGCCACCCGTGATAAAACACTAAGGAAAAGGAAAGGAAAAAGGAAATCTCGAATTTTCTTTCTTTAGGCCTAGTCCTTCATTCCCGGCTTTTTCTTTTCTTCCATGAATCGTTTATTTATTAATTTTTCAATTTCCATAATAGCCAGGCTCCCCTCCACCCACAGTAGATGTCTATACTGTCGAGTTTTCAAATGCGACAGTAGGGAACCACTATATTGGTCCCGTGCATTAATTACAACCTTGCAATTATTATAAACACCGTGATGATGACTACAATGTGAAGTAAATTGACTGCGGGGAGACCCTTTCGCGGCAGCGACGCGACGCCGTGTTACAGAAGTTAAAGTAAGCGTCTCCCCTTTTTATATCGTCACGAAAAGAAAGTTTCCACCTCGTCAAAACAAGCCTTGTTCAAAGCGTGTTTTGACTCTTCTCATAAACGTTCCTTGTTGACTGTTGACAAACATGAGTGGAGGGTTGACGGGGGGGTGCACGTTAAACGAAACTCATGCAAAGACTAACCTATTTTTGTTTAAATCTTTAACTCAACTACAGACAACTAGACCAGTCAATATAGACACAAAAATCGGGGTAAATCGCAAACATGCATGTAATTGCTTTTTTTGTTGCGTGTTGTTAGGACCAATGAGAGCAGTTATTACTCAAGTTTGCAACCCTCAAAACCTTGTGCTTAACTGATTGCACTCGAAAAACTAAGAAATTTCATCACTTTTTCTGGTTTTTTAAACAAAAATACCAGAAGAAAGAGTTTTTCGAGCACATGACCACAGTATACATTGTTAAAGCCAACTAAATTTGCTACAATTTAAGCCATCCCGAGCATCATGGGTCTGTTAGTTCAGGAAATACAGGCAATCAACAAAATACCTAATCTCACCAAAAAGCGAGATTTTATTGGTAGGGTAATTTTTCAAGACCCATAGCACTCAAATACACGGTGATTGGTGCTCGAAAAACGCTTTCTTCTGGTATTTTTGTTTAACAACCTAACAAATTGATGGAATTTCGTGGTTTTTCGAGTGCCATGAGTTGAGCACAAGGTTTTGAAGGTTGCAAGCTTGAGTATAAACTACTCTCATTGGCCCTAACAATGTGCAAAAGAAAAAACAATTACATGCATATTTGCGATGTTTGATGTTTATATTGACTGGCCTAAACATTTTCATCCCATTAACAACTGTTGTGACGGGGATGGGGTGGTTTTTTAGCGTGTTTTTTTTCTTCAAAATTTGGTGTGGAAACTTACTAGGGCCCCTAATTAACTAATTTCTGGGACGTGTTATGCTGTCTGAAGAGATTCTTCCGGGCTTAAGGGGCGGGGTGGGGTCTGAGTGGGGACTTGGGGGACTTTGCGTCTTCAAAAATCCTTTCGCGGAATTGAATCTTCTAGAAACCAAAGTTTGCAGACTTTGCTCAAACAAAAATCACATTTGGCTCTGCGAAAAACCAATTGTATGGGCTTAGCTACATTAAAAAGCCAAATTTTGGAGTTTGGCTTCTCCTAAGCCCAACTCTCCTGGATTTGGGCCATTTAAACTCCAATTTTGAGGATTAATCATTTCACGGTTAAAAACCGGTGGCGGTGAAAGTGTGGTTCAGGGTCAGCGAATGCTCCCTTGAATTCCAGGCAAGACCATAAAGAAGAGGAATGTGGCTCTGAAATCAAATGCTTCGTCCTTCTGGTTGGTCCTTTTGGGTGATTAAAACCTGAGAAATTTGGTTCTTTGGAATCCAAATCAAAATCCACGACATTTGGGCTTTGAAAGGCTAACCCTCTCGAAAATTATATTTTAATGTGCTCAATGGGCATTTTGGGTCTGAGGGGAAAGTACATTTCACAGCCACTGGCGGATCTACACCTATCGGGGCCCGGGGCGGATAACTCTATGAAGTCCTTAGTATCTCCTCTGTATAGTGCTTTTTCTCACTTTTAGCCACAAATCAGTTGCATTCAGAAGCCGAGATTCATTTTCAATTTTGACCATTTATTGGGATTTCTGTCCATTTTATCCGCGGATTAGCGCTTTTGCTCAATTTTCAGCAGGGAATTACCATTTTTCTGAATTTGAGGGTAAAATTATCATTTTTAGGCCCGCTTTATCAATTGTCGATTAAGAAATTTTCATGAACTATCATTTAGACAAATCATCTGCGAACCATGAGAAAATATTTTTGATCATGAAACAAATGAAGTTTTTAGTCAGCTCCTTAAATCAACGATTGATAAAGCGGGCCTTATCAATTTTTAGCCGTGAATCAGCCCGGTTTTTCTCAATTTGAGCTGAAATTTAGTTTTCCTTATTTTTAGCCGCGCTAATTAGTGATTTTTTCAATATTACCCATGAGGAAGGCGTTTGTTTTACATTTAGCCCCACATTGACCATTTCATTTCAATGTAGTTATGGATTAGCGCTTTTTCTTAGTTTTAGCCTCCAAGTATCCTTCAGATGATATGGATTGGCATTTTCTCTACTTTATCCGCGAGTAATTGATTTTTTTCATTTTTATCCGCAAATTAACGTTTCTTCTACAGGTTATTCGCTAATTAGCGCTTTTACTCGATTTCATCGACGGATTAGGCGATTTTTCTCAATTTTAGGGTCGCGGGCTTGGCCCAAAAACAGCACATTAGCGGTTTTTTGGTACATTTTAGCCGTAAAATTGCCACTATACACCATGAGTCAGCGATTTTTTCTAAATTATGGTCTGAAAGTTGCATCAAGAAACCAGGAATGAGCGCTTTTTTGCAGTTTTAGCACTTTTCCAATTTTTTTGCCGCCTACTCGCCCCAACATCGGCACATTCGAGCGCCTTCTCAATTTTATCTGCTTAAGGACCTAAAGAAAATTGGGAATTAGCGTATTTTCTCTATTTTAGCCGCGAATTTTCTTCCAGAAGTCACGAATTTTCTCAATTTTAGCCGTCAGAATTGCGCTTTTCGTGGATTTGATCGAATATTTGCTGATCACCAGTAAAGTTCTATTCTCCAAGTCGGATGGGCTGAAAATTGTCGAAAGGAGCCAATCGTATACCACAACATCTCTTCACGTACCTAAATCTACGAACATGAACATAAAAATCATCATTTTTCTGTATTTAAGCTTTTCGGGGGCCTTCTCTGATAGGTGGCCCTGGGCGGTCCGCCCCCCCCCCTCGTTCTTACCTCGGTACGCTATACTGTTCACGGCATTCTCTTGCTCTTTCACACTAAGTTTCTGCTCTGAATAGTGTGAATACGCAATTTTATGGCCGATGTAGCTTATAACACGTCATTTATCTAGTAAAATTTGTGTCTTTAGGACTCAAATTACCCAGGAAAATTAACCCGGAAACAAGAGAATTTCATGGAGAGGCGGTCAATTTGGTGAAGGATTTGGAATTTGTGCCTCAAGAATTGTATTTTTGCACACGTAGGCATAATTGATTCGCAAAATGGTATTTTCAAGAGGGGGTAAATCTGAACTGGTCAGATTCTTGCACCCCCCAATGCTGGCTGACTTCCGCCGCCACTGCACGGTTTGCCCCTTTCAGGATACAAATTTCCTAGCTCTTTAAACCCAATCTCGCGCGTTCCGCTCGTTATAAAAACAACGAGTTCTCGTGTTCTGCTCGTTACTAAAAGACTGAAATCGTCAAAAGGATTCAAATCACCGTCTAACCGGATATCAAGACTCCTTTTCACGTATAAGCTTCATTCATGAAAAAAAGCTAAAATCCTCATTTTTCCGTCTTCAAGATTCTTGGTGGAGGGGGGGGCCCTATCATACGGGATCCGGGGCATTCCGCTCCCTCGACCCTATCACGGTACGCTACTGCTTCATCCTCCGAGGATTCTTCTATAATAACGTCTGGGGCGTTCATGAAGGTTGAGCCGTTGCAGAGATCGTAGAATTATTTGAGCCCCGCTCACATGCAAGAGCACGCTCCTCCTATACAGCCTTTCCGGCACCGACAGGACAGGAATTGAAGAAACGATGTGGACTCAGGAGGCTTCGTGAAAGCCACAGGAAGATGCACTTATTGCTGCAGTGGCGCCGAAACGGTTTCAATAAGCGGTGTAGCAGAACTCTTAAAAATGACCGACCCAAGCCTATGGGAGCTCCCCCCCCCCCAATCTCACCCCAGCTAGGCTATTCGAGAATGGCGAGAGCTAAATGTATGTAGAAAATGCCAATTCACGGCTGAAATTGAGAAAAATCTCTATTTAGTGGCTTCAGATTCGGAAAAAACGCTAATTCCTGGTTGAAATTTAGAAAAATCTATAATTCACGGCTATAAAATTGAGAAAAAGCAACGAATAGTCGCTCAACCACTAAATAATATACAGCAGGCAGGACCTAAATAATATACATAAGTTACGCTTTAAAAAAAAGTTGATTCGCGGCTGTAATTGAGGGAAAATGCTCCGCTCGTTGAAAAAAAAAAACAAAACAAACGATGTCGCAGGCTTGACTCTTTCAAAAAGCTGAATTTTGAAGCTTTTATCACTGCCTATAAAGTCATATTTCACGGATTGACAGTCCTGACACCTGGCACAGACTCCAAAGACGCATAGAATACGATTTAAGGCCTCGTTTACAAGCCTTATAGGTACGAAGCGTCTATGGCAGTACGTGGTGTACGAAACCAGGCCCAGATCTACGTTATTTTCGAGGGGGGCCGCCCTAATTTTTTGCGCCTCTTTTAACCTGAATACGTTTTACGGGAGTGTAGGGACCAATTCGGCAGAAGTGGCAAAATGGGTCTCACAGCGCGTGCGCCGCCTATTGTGGATGGTGCTTGGTGGAGGGAATTGGGCTGGTAGAGGGGTATCCCACCCATAGCATAGGCGGATACAGCAGGACTGAACGTAGGGGGCGAATACCAAATGTTAATGCCACTTTTGCGTTGGTTGGGGGTGGGGGGCTGTTCAAGTTTGTTAAGGTCAACATCGCAATTGCGGTGCCATTAGTTAAATTTGTTGTGTATAATTTCAGCTTATAATATCAACAAATCTGGTTACTGTGGCAAAATTACGTGCTTTTAAACAGCGCAATTTTGGGCCTATAAATGAGACAAGTTTGACATCTTAACTAGTCCTGCGCTTAACTCTCAAGAGCTCATCCAAGGGTGTGCACCCCCCCAACACCACCTCCGATGACTCATGCCCAAAAAAGGGCCAAACTGCCTGTTCCACGCCCTGAAAACGGCAAATATTACTAAATGCTCCCTAAAACAGCCTAAACGGGTAATTCTCGCCCAATTGGCAAGTTGACTTTCCTAGCCTTGGAAATGGCTAAAAACTGACAATATGTGCCCTTAAAATAACCAAACTGGGACTGTTTGGCTTTACGGACTATATTCGCACCTTGTACATTGGAAAACTGACGATTCGCGCCATAAAATTGATGATATTGATTGACCTAAAATTGATACACAGACGATTTGCAACTGACCTTTCAAGCAATGCTTACAAAGTAACGATTCATACCCAAAAAATAATAAACCGACCTCTCGCGCCCTGAAACTGGTTAAATCAATCATTCGCGCCTTGAAAATGACTATATGAGGCCCAAAAAGTTGCCAAAACTGGTTATTTTGTGCCCTTCCAACGATAGATAAAATGGTCATTCGCCCCCTCCCGCCGCCAGCACATTGGTATAAAATGGTGCTTGACTGGCTAATTACTCCGTAAAATTGGGCAAACTTGACTGTTCGCGACTTAAAAATGTCTACACGGACAATTTGTGCCCTTAAAATAGCAAAACTGGTGTTTGATAATTGGCTGTGGTTTGGAGGTTCGTTGAGGTTCGTAGTTTTGATTTGGTTTTGGGCCTTACTGTGGTTTGTAGCTTTACGACGGTTGGAGCTTTACTGTGGTTGGAGCTTTATTGTGGTTAGAGCTTGTCTCTGAAGTTTTGCTGTGGTTTCATGTCTTGCTGTGGTTTTGAGCTCTGCTTTGGTTTGGAGCTTTGCTGTGGTTGGAGCTTTATTGTGCTTGGAGCTTTAATTTTGAGGGGGTTGCCTTAGTAAAAAGAATCAAATTGCTGATTTGACTCATTAGAAAAAACAATTTTGCTAAGTATTTAATTCTATCAAACCCCAAATTTCGCGGATCTGGTCTTTATTGAAATCAATTTCGTGCGTTTGGCTCCTTTAAAAGCTTTGTTTGGCGCGGGGGGGGGGGGCTTTTGGCGCATTTGAGACCAGCTGCTATCCGACAACGTCGTTTGATCAACGTTTTTTGAAAGGACCCATTCTATGACCCTTAGAGACTGACGGCTCTGCGGCGGCATTGCAGAGACACACACGACCACCGAACTCATTATTGACAACCCTAGAAACTCGAGTCTCGAAAACCGTCAATTCACCCCTTCGAACTGACTACTTCACCCCAAAAACCATTTTTTAAAGGGTATCAGTACATTGTATAGAATGGGAGGGGCGATCACCCCATTTGCCCCCCAAGGCACCAACTCAACTGTCAACTAAAACCGCTTTGAATCTTTTTCTACTTGTTGACGGCTAGGAAAGCGAGAATGGCCCAAAATAGGCAATGCTGATGAGTTCTTTTTAAGGAATTAAGTATTTTGGCTTTTCAAAGGCAAAACTACTGTCATCTCTTCCTGTTTCAAGTAAATATAACAGGACGAGTAAGCTCAGTAAAAGGCGAGATTGACGGGAGGTTGAAATAGCGGCTGTCGGGGATTTTTTTTCATGAAAAACACGGGATACAAATGTTTTTTTAATGAAACGTACTAAAACGTACGTAACCCACGTTAAACTCCGGGTGAATGGCCAGGTTGGCCATTTTTTATGCCCTGTTCTTGGCGCCCCTTATTTTTATATCTTCCCCTCCCCCACCCATACCACATTATAATGGAGGAGTTATAATGTGTAAAGTAACTAAGTCACGGATCTGTTGGATCTGCTTTCAGCTGGAAATCGATGTTTTTATCGATCACCAAACGTTTTTTGGTGGAAACTGGAAGTAAAAACGAAAACCAGAGTTAGCGGGCTAGATTCCGGTGCATAAAATGTTTATAATAATAATCAATACTATATTACACAGAATTTAAACTTTTTTTATTCAACACTTAGGGTAAGTTTACACTGCCCGCTTTTGCCTTCAGTTGCGTTGCGGTTAACGGACATTGACCAACACCATAATTCTAATATAAGCCTGTTGGGATGGCCGGTTTTGTTCCGTTGCGTTTTCACTCCGGTTTTGCGAAGAGTGGTAAATATGAGTCAATTTTCTTATTTTTGAGAAATCTCGATATACAATACGGCCCCTGGTCTTTTTTCACGTTTAGCAATGAATTCCACTTTTACCCATGAATTATGATTTTGTCTAAATTTCAGCCGCAATCCGCGAACAGGTGTTTCCTAAATTTAGCTGTGAATGAGCGTTTTTTTTTTGTGAACCGAATTGATCTTGCGAAATTTTGTTCATGATGCAACTTACAAGGAATCGCGTTTATATAGTGGGGGGGGGCATTAATTTAAAATAAACCCCCGTTAGAAGTAATTAAAACTCGTATTTTAGCCCCGTAAACCGCGTGTACAACTTCAATCTCATCGTTATTATTGTTTTTTATTCACTGGTTGTCACCAATAATTTCAGCTCTAGACTATAGAGACTTTCTACGCTAGTAAACGCCATTAAAACAATAAAAATACAACGTTCAATTAATTTGAACATTGTTGGCCGTGAAGTTTCGAGTATCCGCCACCGGCTTCTGACGGCGGCACCTTCTATATGAGAAACAAAAGGCCTCCCATAGGTGTTGGGTTGGGAAGTAATTGTCGCCGGTTAATTGTTTCAATTTATGGTCGTCAGTGGCTTAGGTACGAATTTGTCCTAGGAGGGGATCAGATTGAAATCTCGGTGGGGTGAGGGGAGGGGGTAATTTAACATTTTAGCCATCATTCCACCCAGCCTGCACACTCTTGAATCTATCGGACATCTTTCTGGCCCCATCATAGCCTTGCCCGAGAATAAAATTACTATTCATCCAGACATTCCAGAATTTTCTTTTCGATAAATTGTTCCGTTATGGAATGAGTAGAGTAGAGGCTAGTCTTCTAGTCTCATGAAGTTTTCCCGGATGTAGATCGACGAAGTCGATGATACGAGTGCAAATTCAAACGCACACTTTTACCCAATTTAAGGGACAGTGGTGGCCACTCAATGATGTTGGGAAGGAAACCGCGTACATTGGTCAACTGAGCATATCTCCACGGGACTCATACGTTCGTCTCAAATCGAAATGCTCAGAAAAAATGACCCTAAAAATCTCTCAGTTGGCGATTTTCAGAGGAAACGGCTAAAATTTAGAAATGGATGAAACCGCGTATCGTGGGGTCACTGGCGGACCTACACCTATCGGGGCCCAATCGCGGAAATCTCCAAGAGGGCCCTCATAAGTATCTGTATGAACAAGACATTGGCTTCAAAAACAGGTGATGCATTTTTAAATAAACCGAATGATCTTCAAAACAACTTAAGTTAAGTCTCCGATAAGGAAGATTTCTGAATACGGCCAATATAATTTTAACTTAGCCTTTTCCTTATTTTACCCACGAATTACCGCTATTTCACCTTTTCTATCCGCCAATTAGCGCTTTATGACCAGTTTAAGCCGAGAATTTATCAATTTTAGCCATGAATGAGTGCTTTTTGTCAACTTTACCCGCAAATCAGAGCTTATTTTCTCAATTTTGGCCGCGTTTATCGTTCTTCTCAATTTCAGCCGCGGATTAGCAGTTGTGTCCCCCCCTCCCATAACCATGAATTTTCGCATTTTCTCAACTTTAGCAGCAAAGTAGCGTTTTTATCCCGTGAGCGAGTTTCTTAATTTTCCACGAGTTTTGGAGCTTTCCTCAATTTAAGCAGCAAATTAGCGATTTTTTCACTTTTCTTGGCAGGGGATTAGCATTTTTCTCAGTTTTAGCTGAAAATTAGAGTTTTTCTTAAGTGTTTTCCTCAATGTTAGCCGCGAAATAGAGGGCTTTTCACAAATTAGGAATTTTTTGGTTTACCGTATGCTATACATGAGCGATTTTTCTCAGTTTTACCCGCGCATTAGCAGTTTTTTCACCCATTGCCATGAATTCGTCCTTTTTCTCAATTTCTGCCTCAAAAGTTGCATTCAGAAGCCGCGAATGGCGTATTTATTCAGTTTTGACGCAAATTAGAATGTTTCTCAATTTTAGCCGCGAATTAGCATTTTTTTATCAATTCAGGCTTGAAATTATCTTTTAAAATCTCTTAATTTTGGCCAGACTAATTATTTATTATCTAAATATTACCCGCAAATTAGAGAAAAACGCCAATTTTCAGTTCTATTTGCTAATTTGCTAATTTGCAGTTTTAAATTTAGGAAAACGCCAATTCTTGGCAAATTTTGAGAGAGTAGGTAATGCACGGGTTGGAAACGCTACGGCTGCTAAAATTTATAAAAAGCACCAATTCACTTCTAAAATTCAGGAACATCACTAATTTTCGTATAAAGTGTGGTGAAATTTTTAAATACGCGCCCTATTTGCGCTTTAATCTGAAGGCAACTTTGTGACAAAAATTCAGGAAAACCGCACATTCATGCACGGATATAAGTGAAAACAACCTTGATTCACGGACTAGAACTGAGAAGAAGCAATAAGCTATACCGTATTAAGCTATAAGCTATAGCCGTATAATAAGCTATAGCGTATTTTTTTGTCAATAGTATAGCGTGTTTTCACGATTTTAACCGCAGAGTTGGCCCAAAAACAACACTTTTGCGTTGATTTCCACAATCTATTCGTGGAATGGCCTCCATGCACCGCGAATCAGCGATTTTTTTTCCTCAATTTTAGCCTGGAAGTTGCATCGCGAGACCACGAATAAGCGCTTTTTCGCAGGTATAGACACAAATATAAGAGATTTTTTCAATATTTGCCGCGTCAGCAAGTTACAAATTGCCGATTAGCACTTTACTGGGTTTTAAGGACCTAATGAAACTGGGGACACGATGTATTTTCTCTTTTTAGCCGCGAATTTTCCTCAAGATGTCGTGAATTTTCTCAATTTGATCCACCAGAATAGCGCTTTCGGGGGCTCAATTGAATATTCGGCCCACAGTCTTTGCTGATATCACTTGCAACGATATACTCTCCAGGAATTTGTAGAAAGTAGCCAAATCGCTGTCCTACCGTCCGACCTCTTCACATACCTACATCCATGGATAACATAAAAACCCTCATTTTCCCGTATTTAAGCTTCTCGGGCGTTCCCCCTGGCCCCTACCTCGGTACGCTACGTCGTGGGGTCCTAAGTCCAAGGAAGCATGGACGCACGCGGACATTTTCGTGCTGCTTGAAGTCGAGAAAATCTGCTAAACGTAACTTCAACGAGAAACGCTTATTTTTGGATGAGGCTCTTTATTTTGTTGGTACTAGTGCCCCTTCGTTCGCATACTTGTGGCTCTGGGGTGGGGGGATCTATCCCCCCCCCGTATCTATGCCCCTGATGGTCGTCTTCACAACAAATTGTTTACATTATATGGGGGCGGAGGAGGCAGCTTTTTAATCCTTTTTTTTCGAGATCCTGCTCTTTTTTTCTCGATTTTCCGTAAATTTCAAACGTTTAATTAAGTTTTGGTCGTAAAATACGTTGACTTCACGTCGACTGAACATAACGCTTCTTCAGAAAAGTGTCTTTTGACTCATGTGACTCCATGAGCGCACTCACTCCCTTAGTTACAGGTCCACAACATTCAATTTTCATAGCGCACTCATTTAGCTCGTGGCGTTCGTTTTTGTTTTTTAAAAAAACAACAGCGCTTTATCTGTAATGAGATTTCCCATTTCAGGGTTTGTCACCGGTACGATCTTGGTCATCACAGCGACCTCGCTCTACAGTTTCTGGGAACTGTTCAGAGAGCCTCGTTGCGATGTGGACGACTCGTCGTCGCCGTGTCTGCCCTATTTTCTCAAGTCGCGGCCCACCATTCAACTGGCGGTATTCTCGTCCAGCTTGGGTAATCCGTGGGGCTTCGACACGAAGCGATTAGTGTTGAATTTGAATCCTTTCGACTACGAGAATGATTTAATTCGACGGGTGAACGTATCGGTGTTGAAACCGTCC
This sequence comes from Corythucha ciliata, assembly GCA_038030265.1. NCBI lineage: Eukaryota > Metazoa > Arthropoda > Insecta > Hemiptera > Tingidae > Corythucha > Corythucha ciliata. Next base: position 51,579,737 of record CM075943.1, read on the forward strand.
GTTGAAACGAAAAATTGGTTTTTACACTTTTTACTTCTGTCGCCCGAGGTGACCGTGAAACAATGGAAGGACGTTTCAAAATCGAAATTTCACTCGCTGACAAGTGTTCCTCTCCTAACGTTTCAAACACCGTCAGCAACCACGTTTGAACTTTTAAAAGGGGAAAGCGGTTCTCACGGTGTTTCCTCACCCGTGTGGCACATCAAAAAGACCGTCGTATTCACCGTAATCGTTGGGATGAGCGAGATTCCCCTCAATAACGCTCCGCAAGAACTTCGTTACTTCGTTCGAAACTACAATGGCCTACAGCTTCCAATCATTCATTACAATGTGCTTCACGAGCGACTCTCTGACTTAACGCCCGCGGTGAATGAAACATCGACGATAGATATTCGGTATCATCCGTCCACCGCCGGACAATTTCGCCTGATGATTCACTTCGAGGATGCTTTCAACGGTTTGTCCGAGTATGGTTTCTCGAACAAGGACGTTGATCAAATGAAGGGCCTTCTTGGTGGAACTCACTTTTACTTGTTAATGGCCACAATTATCGTGTCAACGCTTCACTTAATTTTCGACTTTTTAGCCCTAAAAAGTGACGTTGTCTTTTTTAAAGACAGGAGCAGTCTCGCTGGTATTTCACCGCGAACGGTTTTATGGCGAGCCATAAGCCAGACGATCGTTCTAATTTACCTGTTGGATGAAACAACTTCGTACCTTGTTCTCATACCGGCGTCAGCCTCTACTGTTGTGGAATGGTGGAAAGCTCACAAAATGTACGCTTCATACCTATGGCGAAGCAACGCGGTAGAGGAGTCTCGCGAACAGAAAATCACCGAAGAATTGGACGCCGAAGGCATGAAATATCTGTACTACTTGTGTCTTCCCCTCTGTCTCAGCGGCGCCTGGTACTCACTCATGTATGTACCACACAAAGGCTGGTACTCGTGGATTGTACAGAGTCTCGCCAACGGTGTCTACGCCTTCGGGTTTCTCTTCATGCTCCCGCAACTTTTCATCAACTACAAGCTAAAATCCGTCGATCACATGCCGTGGAAGAAATTCATGTACAAAGCGCTCAACACCTTCATAGACGATCTGTTCGCCTTTTTAATTGAAATGCCTACTACTCACCGACTGGCCTGCCTGAGGGACGACGTCGTCTTTTTCGTTTATCTCTACCAGCGATGGTTGTACCCGGTCGACAAAAAAAGGACGGACAGTGAGTTGACTAGCGGTGAAGTCCGTGAAAAAGATGAAGAAGGAGAGGAGAGGACCACCGTGGCGAAGAGTGAAACGGTCGAAAGCATCGAAACCGTGAATTCCTGTTAGCTTTTTTACTTCTTTTATTTTATTGTCCAACACTGCTAGATTTATACGGCAGAAAATAAAACTGCAGTACTGCACAAAAAAAGTGAAAATTCCGGGAAATTAAGAACCAGGGGAAGCACTGTCTGTTGGAGAGGGGGGGGGGGCAGCTACTAACTTCTGAGTCTTACCGAATGGAACGTAATAAGCCCAATCAGGAAAATTGCACCGAGGGTGCAGCGGGCCATTTTCCGTTTTGGATCTTATCAGCCAGGCAATTGTGCTGACGGACCGCTTCTCTCCGGGAAAGAGAGGTGCAGCCTTTACTTGGACCTCCCCCCCCCCCCGGGTGCACGACCTGACTTGGCAAAACCGGGACGAGAACACTAACGAAGTTTATGCCGGTTGCCTGTCGTTCTTGGATTAACGGAGGGAAATTTGCCGAGGGTGAGACGGGGCGTATGAAATACACTAATTCGGTATTTTAGATTATAAATTATAAGTAATGGCCTTCTTCTATTTCGTAAGTACAAAGGTAACTTAAATGAACATTTCGTCGTTATTTGCGCACAATGTACAATATTGTTAAATAAGTACTTCATTTGTTTGGGTCCGAAACTTTCGGGCGGGGAATTAAGGACGGCCTTAAAACAGGCCGTTTACATGTACATTTATGTATGTATCACAGCGTACGTACAGGCACAATACGGTCAAACTGGAGCTTAAAGACTAGGTTTTATTTGTCATTTTGTGGCAATCATTTCGTTTGAATTAGGCCCGCTTTATCAAATGGTTGATTAAAGAGCTGACTAAAAAAGGTCATCTGTTTCATGATCAAATATTTAGTCATGGTTCACAGATGATGATTTTTCTAAATCGGTTCTTTAAATTTCTTAAGGTCGATTAAGACTATTCAGACGTGACGTGGGAACACGCTGTCCCACGTGTGATACAAAAGTCCAGAAAAGGATTTTGTTTGTTTACGTTCACATTGTCCGGACGTGACGTGGGAACTCGTGGGATGATGCTTGTCAGAGCAATGTGAAGGTGAACGAATAAAAGCCTTTTCTGGAATTTTGTATCACACGTGGGAATGCGTGTTCCCACGTCACGCCCGAGTAGTCTGTATTGACGTCAATTGATAAAGCAGGCATTAGTCTGATTAGTAAGTATACCTATAAGAAGTAAAAAAAAAAATGTGATGTCAAATGATGGACCAATGGTTCATCGCGAGTTGACTTCGTTGAGTTTGTGACTTTCTTCTTGCGATCCTTTTTCCGGTTGTTTCCTGAAAAAAAAGAAAATCGTGAAAAAGGAGGTGAATGTGAGAGCGTGGAAGGGGTTGGGTGTCTCACTTTCCGAACATTTCACCATCTTCGATAGTTTCTGGTAAATTTTTGTTGAGCGTTTCAGGTAATATTAGGGACGACGCTCCACTCAGTAACGCCAAAGCACCAAATGTGAGCAATGGGAGTGGACTCCAAATCTCTGCCTGTGTGCGATATCAAAATTTGTGTGATGGTTGTCGGTAGAAGTTAGCGAGGCCAGCGGGGAGGGATCTCACCATGTAGTTGACGTACGGAGCCAGTATGCCGCCCACTCGTGCAAAAGTGGACGCCGCACCCAGACCCACGTTTCGTATTACGGTCGGAAATTGTTCCGACGTGAAAACATAGGCAGTGCCGTAGGACGCTGTGATGGCCAATTTGCCCGCCATAGCGAGTGTTATCGTTAACCAATTCATGCCTGCAACGACTCCCCTGTTAAATGTGAACCAAATATAGGTTGGTGAGGCAGTGTATACGTACCAGCAGGGACGAAAACGGCGGCAATCAAACAAATGCCGGCGATAATCATCGATCCCGAGAGAATTATTTTTCGTCCCCATCTGTCAAGCGTTACAATCAAAGCTAAAAAGGCAGGAACTTCCACTAGTCCGGATAAAACAAAATTGAGGTATTCATTGCCACCAAGATTGGCGGTGTTCCACGAGAGTCCGTAGTACGTGCCACTGTTGACCAACCTTTTCAGGGAAACATTTACATTTAGTGAAAGTTTACAAAATTTATAATTAAACAATTTTAATTAACCAAAGGAAGAATATAACGAAGGACTTCTTTCGTAGATTTGGATATTTGAACAGATCAAACAGAGACGACTTGTCTTTAGGCTCATTTTTCCTTTGGTTCAGCGTCTCTCGCGCGAGGTCATCCAGCGTCGACTCAGGCAGATGTCTTTTGTTCTCCTTCGCTACATCTCTCAGACTTTTTTTGGCCTGTTCAACTCGGCCCTGAGCCAATTGCCAACGAACCGACTCTGGTATGAACCTATTTGGAAAAATTGGGATCAACCAAAACACCGCGTGGTGCGAGTGTGAAAACGACAAAAGAGAAACGTACCACCAGTAGCAGAAGAACGCGATTCCTGGGAGTGTCAAAGCGATTTGAAGTGTTCGCCAGTCGCGGATAAAGTAGGCGAAACCAGCGGTCAAGACGAAGCCAGCGGTGAAAAACATTTGGAACACAACGCCGGTGACCATACGCCATTTTGGGCCGACCATTTCCATAGCTGCGAGGCAAGAATTATTTCAAGTTAAATAACCGCCCGCCCTCCCCGCGTTTTCCCTTGTTAATCAGGAGCTCTTTTTTCCAACCGATAACATAGGCGACGAGGTAGACTCCCGATGTCGTCGAACCGAGAATCATTCGACATATCATGAAAACGTACACATTCGGCGAGACGGCGACGAGAATTCCGAAGATTACTTGGAGTATTAGAGACAGGAAAAATATTGGTTTTCGTCCCACCCTGAAAAAAAAAGGTTAAGAGGAAATAAAATCTTCATCACCATAAGACATGGGTGGTGGGCGGGGAGGGGGTAAGGGTGTCCAGCAATCGCGGGCGTAATAAAACGAATGCTCCTTTCCCCTTCGATCCATACAGGCAGCTGCCTATAGCCAAAAATATGAGCATGAGAATGAGAATTAAAACCCGTTAACTGTGGGATTTATAACAAAAAGGTGGCGATTTAAGCGCAGTGACTCACCGGGGCGCAATATTGTTGCCACAGGCTGTGATAATTAACAATTTGATTAAAATGTAACATTTAATTAACAGCGATCTCTAATCGTCGCCCTCTTCGGAAATAATGTCAAGCGCCCTCTCTATTCTAAGCACCACTTATTCTTCTTTAAAATGGGCGGTGCTAATTATTACGCCGTCAATAATTTCAAGGCTGGCAGTTAAATTATTCAAAAATGTTTTCTGCGAAGCACCGCGCTGCCATTAAAAATCTCTTAATTGCGAAAACTAGATATAAAAAGCGTTCTCAATGGCGAAAACGCGACGCGATTTTCCGTTTAAAAATGTGCCTCACCTATCGGATAAATCGCCAAAAACGATAGAGCCGACCATAACGCCGATCATAAGAAGTGCATCCGACGTTGCTCTCAGGAAGCCTTTGTCGCACACCAAATCCCACTGCAAAAACGCGTTTTATTACGGAAAAAAATTACTACGATTTCTCGAGAGAGAGATAGAGAGAGAGAGAAACTTTCAAGTACCTCGGTGAGCGTCGTACTTTTGTATATCGTGTCGTCGTACACCCATGACGAACATGAAACGGTTGAATTGGCCGGTATTCCACTGGACAGGTAGTCAGTGGTGTAGTTGACGTCAAAGCGAAGACAGGAGGACCGTTGATTGAGACCGAAATCCCACGGGTAGACTTGAGATGAAATGAAATCCGCCGGTAGGTCGGCGTATGTCGCGTTCGATGGATCGTCCTGAAGTCGACATCTGGAAAGAAACAATTATTTAAGACGACAAAGGGCTATTAGACCCCTAAAAAGTTGAAGAATTCACGGCTTTTGGATCTAATGCACACATTTTTGGGCCAAAACTAACACATTCGAAGGGGTAAATGTTCAATTTCTGGACGAATAATCGTAACTTGTCATTGCGGGGGGGGGGGGTGTAAATCATCAATCTGATCCCAAATTGTATCAAAAGAATCTAAAGCCGCCTTCACATGCAAGCTTTTCAAAAGCTTGCATGTAAAGGCGGTTTAATAGTTTTTCATTTCAAATTTACACCAAAGTTTCCAACTTCCACGCCCACCCTGGCCCCGGAAACTGAAAAATCAGTCGCGAAACTGTAAAGTTATAATGATAATGTAATATTCAGCCCAAAAGACGGTGGCCGCCGATGTTGAATTCCCCCCAGGGGTGCATGGACTCCTGGTAGGAGGGGGTGGTAAGACATTGTTGTTGATCTTCCCTTTTCCAAAAGCCCGCAGCTCCTACTATAACATCACCCAATTGTCCATTCTACCAAGAAAGTCTGGAATGTTGACCAAAAATGGGGAATTTTATCCCCAGAAGCTCGTTTTACGCGACCAAAATGTTTCAATTTGGTTCCAAAAACTTTAAGAAAGTGTCCCATAAGCAACAAGACCGTATGGGCCAAAATGGGTTGTATGGGCCCTCGCAGAATCTTTGTTAGGCCCACAAAGTTGAAAATTCATACCACTCCGGGTTAGTGTCAAGCCCTTTAACTTCAAAATTTTACTGATCGGCAAAAAAAAAAAAAAAACACGAAACCCCCTCTCCCTTCATCATCATCTAGGGTGCTGCGCGTACAGGAACAGCCAACATTTCTGGAAAGAGTACAATATTTTTAGTTCAGTAAACGCCGTTTGTTGATTCGTCTTGAACCGTCAGTTCTGCCATTTTCAATGCGTGAATCGTCAGTCAAGCTATTTTCAGGGACTGAGTGGACAGTATTCTCCATTTTCAAGGCACGAATTTAGCCTTTTTTGGGACGCGAATGCGATCAGTTTGTCCAATTTTAGGACGTGAAGTGAAGCCGTTTTTATAGCAACGCTAGAATAGTCAGCCCATCCCATCCATTCTTTGAGGGGGCCAACGTACCTAACCAACGTGGGGGGGGGGGGAGTAGATGACTCTGTTTGGAGCAGGAACGACCGAAACGGATGTTCAGCTTATTGTTTTTGGTGCGATTAGCACGCAGTTTGGCCATTTTCGGGGGCAGATAGTCATAGTTTTGCTATTTTCAGGGTACAATTCGTCATTTTCGCCGTTTTAAAGGTCCAGTGAGAGACGAGTTTGGCCATTTTTGGACCGTGAATGGTCAGTTTCACCGTTATCAGAGGGTAAATACTCAATAAATTCAATAATGAACGACAAATAAGATGTTGGGGGCACGACCCACCAAACAATCGTGAAAAACACACCGAGGGTGCGGCTCTGTCTCCGTTTCGACCTCAGACCTTCAGCTACTGGTCTCATCAGCTCGGCAATTGAGCCGAGTACGGAGCCGATGGACCGCCCTTTAATACTCAAGTTAGGTATTTGATTATTTCCTGGGCTTGAATCGTCAGTTTAGGCATTTTCAAGGCGTGAATCGTCTGTTTAGTTATTACAAGGCGCATTAGAGTCGTTTTAACAGTTAAGGCTCAAATTGACAGATCATCCAGTTTTAGGGCGTGAATAGACAGTTTCGCGTCTATTTTCAGGGGACGAATCGTCTGTTTAGTGTCGTCGAGAGTGCGAACGGTATGGTTTAACCTTTTTATAGGCCCGAATCGTTTTGGGCATAAATTGTCAGCTTTGCCATTTTTAGGTCGTGAATGGTTATTTTAGCCATTTTCTCGGTGCAAATCGTCATTTTGACCATCCTCGGCATGAGCACAAATATCACATATTCTTCATAATACGCAGGCGAACGAGAAATTAACATAAATCTTTCCTCGATAACGTTTCTAAATGGCCTTGAAATTGTCAATGCGTTTGTGGGTGTGGGAGCAATATATAAATAAATAAAAGAGCGGCACTCGAATGATATTGAAATAACAAACTTCAGAAAAACGTTCTGGTTAGGGGGATGCGGGAACGAATGGTCAGTTTATTGTTTTTGGCGTGATTAGCATGCAGTTTCACCATTCTTGGGGGCAGATAGTCGCAGTTTTGCTATGTCGAGGGTACAATACGTCAGTTTCGCCGTTTTAAAGCGTGTGTACGACGAGTAATTGCAATTTTTGAAACTTGCATTTTTTTTTGCAATTTTTGGACCGTGAATGGTCTGTTTCACCGTTATCAAAGGGTAAATGCTCAAGTTATTTGATTATTTCCTTGACTCGAATCGTTAGTTTAAGCAACTTCAAGGCGTGAATCGTCTGTTTAGTTATTTTAAGGCGCATTAGAGTGGTTTTTAGGGCTCGAATAGTCAGAACATCAAGTTTTAGGGCGTGAATAGGCAGTTTGCGTCAATTTTCAGGGGACGAATCGTCAGGTTAGAGTCGTTGAGAGTACGAACGGTGTGGTTTAACCGTTTTTTAAAGGCCCGAATCATCAGTTTTGCCATTTTAAGGTCGTGAATCGTTATTTTAGCCATTATTTTCTCGGTGCAAATCGTCATTTTTGACGATCCACGGCACTAGCACAAATATCACATATTGTTCATAATACGCAGGCGAACGAGACATTAACATAAATCTTTCCTCGATAACGTTTCTAAATGGCCTTGAAATTGTCGATGCGTCCATAGGAGCAATGCCCTATCACGTCTTTGGAGTTGAGAGCACTCGAATAATATTAAAATAACGAATTTCAGAAACGTTCGGGTTAGGAGGCGAAAATGTGTTAGTTAAGGGGTCGCCATCCCCCACCCGCCCCACGGCCATTCCAATATTTGTGAGTTAACTTTACTCCCTTAAAAACTGGGTTTTCACTTTCACTCACTTACCTGTGTGGTACTCGCGCTTGTAGAAACACACCGGCCAATTTGTGCAGAGCGCATGATATTGCCGGCAGGCAGAGAAGAAAGAAAATTCTCTTTTGATACCGCCCAAACTGGCCTAGTGTCACGAGGACGTCATCGTAAGCCATTGAAAACGTCAGTTGTGGCGGCGGTGGTGGCGGCAGCGGCGGCCTTTTCTATCCCTTGGGATCCGTCTTGGAGGCTGTAATATGTTTGAAAGACAGAAAAACAAACCCATTAATTGTATAGTTTTGTCAAGAGCGTCAAGTGGTATTATCTTTCTCATTTACGCGCAGTTTTTCACGCTTTGAGACTGAAAAAAAGAAGTGCTTATAAGCGCTCAACGTTTTCTTTTTTTTTTTTCGAACAGTCACGCTCCGCGGCATCGATTGGTTCTCTCATTCATACCGTGCACCCTTGAATTATCCATAAGCCGTTCAACACGCTATTTTATCCAAAAAAAAAAGCTTCGCGAAACTATAAAGTCGATCACATCGACCTGCGAATCCGCGAGTCGTCGTGCTTTGAGATGAGGGCCTCTTGGAGGGCTATTTATAGCGTCTAAACACCCCTGCCTCTTCCATCCATACAGTTCTTCGACTCTATATCCGTGGGCTAAAACGCGAGTTTTTTAAAGGCGAATATGTTCTAATTTTCTGGGTGGTGCTCCCCTCATTTTAGCCCCCCTCTGACGCGTCCCGCCACCATGGCCTGAACTTATAGGTCTTAAAGAAAACCGGCTGATGGTTGAAGTCTTCCGCTTCTGAGGGGTTCTCCCATGCCCCACGGTATATACGACTCTGGTCATGGAGAATACGGAGGAATGTTGAAAACTAAAATGTCAGCCCCAAAAATTCAGTTTTTCAGTCGATAAGACGAGGGTTTTCTCTTACTGTGATCGCGGGAAGCCATCCACCAGCAAAAATACTTCAAGTGTCTCCTGCTAAGCAATACCCCCCCCTCCACGCCAGAACATGGCATCTGCTATAATAATTTGTGGACTGTTCAGGAGGAGTTGCACAGATGATTCCTCTACCCCACCCCCTCGTCCCCAAAATTCATCCATCGTCTACTGTCACCGTCAGTAGGGCACCGTCGTAGTGGTGAGGGGGTGCTGCCCCGGGCCACCAATTCAGAGGGTTTCCGAAAAACTTAAAGATGAAGGAACAGGGATTTCCATTTCAGGTTTTAAAAAGCGTTGATTAGCGGGAATTATTTATAACAAGCGCTCATTTGCCGCTAAAATTAGGGAAATTACACTTATTCGATAAAATAAAGTGCTCGTTCAATGTAGAAATGAGAAAAATCACTCATTTTTGTGGCTGAAATTGAGGGAAAATGCCAATTGATGGCTAAAATTGAGGAATAGGTCGTAACAACGTCTAAAAAAGAAATAGCGCTCGTTCATTCTAGGGTAAAATTGAGGAAAAATGCTCGTTCGCAGTTGAAATTGGGAAAAACATTTCGCGATGCAACGCCTGGACCAAAATTGATCAAATAAGCTAATTTGCGGATTACTTAGACCTTTTGACTAACGAGAATTTTTTAAAAAATGGTTCGCTCAAGGCAGATTTGAGAAAAAGCAATAATTTGGGGCTAAAATTGAGGAAAAACTACTCTTTTGCGGCTGAAATTGACAGAACGCACCAATTCGTGGTTTGGCGACGCCAAGTGCGGGCCGTAATTGAAATAATATACCAAAAAGGCGTTATTTCACGGTTGTTTTAGACCTTTTTCACGGTTGAAATGAAAAAAAAAAAAACAGCTAGTTCAAGGAGTTGATGCACTCGGTTTCAGCTGAACTTCAGAAAAAATGTCTATTCGCGCGGCTAAAATTAGTGCTCTTTCACGAGTAAAATTGAGAAAAAACGCTGTGCTTCTTTTCTTCTCTTTACTGGCGAAAATGTCAGATGCACCATTGCCTTTTTAGCAGGCTCATTTAGGGGCGTCCGGGGGGTTGGAATCGGTCATCAGAGACTGATTCGCACAGAAACGGTCAATAACCGTCAGAAAATATATCTCTGATGGAAAATAACGTTTGTAGCCTTCTATACTGGATTTTATGTCCAAAAACTGACTTTTTTTCTCTCCAGAAAGTGGTCATTTTTTAACTAAACTTTAAATCTTAATGCCTGAGACGTGAGACGGTAAACTGCCTTCCATCTTCGAGACCCCGGGAAATTGGCATTTTAGTCAGCCAGAATCGCAAATATGGTTTATAACTGTGCAAAATCCACGTAATTGTAACGTTTTTGGAAGAGGAAAATCCGTGAAGCAAGCGGCGAAGCCAAAAAACCACATATTTCAGTTCGTGGCGAGCTCGCGAAAATGATTTTTTAACGAGGAAAACACTAAAAATTTGGCGTTTTCATGAGTAAAATCCGCAAAATTTGTTTTGTGAGCTGGACGTATGTTTTTTTTAGAGAGAGCGAAATTCGAGAAATTGATTTTTTGTGAGACAAACCCGCGAAAATGGTGTTTTAGCGCGACAAAATCAGTCAAATTGGCTTCTGAATTATTAAACCGCTCTACGAAATTGGTTGGTCAGCCACAAACATCCGCGAAATGAATTTTTTGTGAAACCGATACGTGAATATGAGAAAAATCCGCAAAATTGGATTTTTAGGGAGCGAAATCCAAGAAATTTGATTTTCAGTGAGCCAGATTCAGGAAAATGGATTTTTTTATATGTTCTGAGATATTGGGTTTTTAGTGAGGCAGAGCTGGGAAAATAGTTTTTTTAGTCTGCAAAAGCCACGAAAGTGGTTTTTGAATTAGACCACCCCGCGAAATCACGACTAAAAAGCCGCCAAATTGAGCAAGACCAGCGAAAGTTTTCAAAGATACATGTGGCGATCGTGTTGTACTTTAACGTTTTGATGGAATCTGGAGTTGGGCAGCTGCCCCATACTAAATCTGCAATTTCGATTCTAGTCGGGAGGGCAACTGCCCACCCCTGCCTACATCCTGTTAAAATTGAGAAAAACGCTAATTCACGGATACATTTTGATGAAACCCGCTTAGTCGCGCCTAAAAACTGAGACAAATCGCCCCAAATTCTGCCTTAAATTGAGCTAAATGAGAGCTTATTCGCTGCTGAAATTGAGAAAATGTATTAATTCACGCCTTAAATTGACAAAAAGAGTTCATTCGCAGGTATAAAATGAAGAAAACCGCTAATTCCCTGATTTTGAGAAAACCCATTAATTCGGGACTCGTTATTCGCCCCTATTTCTCTGGTAAAATTGAGAAATTATTTGCAACACCTGTGCCCAACGTGTTTGCTCGACTTGTATATCGAAAACACGGAAGAGTAAGAGCCCTCACAAACGTTACTGACACTTAAACAAGCGACGGTAAAGGTTTGGTTGGGCCCTGCTCGACGTATCTGAGCTATAGTATACACCTATAATAGAAGGACAGTCGTTGAGAGCGGGCCATGTATCACGATTTCAATCAACTTCTTTACGAATAATTTGTGATGCTTTTAATTATTGTGAATGTGGTTATGGGTGGGGGATGGTGGTGGGGTCAGCAAACCCTTCGTTACAGGGGCGCGGCTGGTGTGTCCCCTGTTTGGGAAGCGATATAATTCCTACAGTTTGAAAGAAGCGATTTTTTAAACAAAATCAGATCACGTTGATCAAGCGTGCACTCCCATTGTAAAAAAAAATCAATTATTTATAACTCCAAAGTACAATAGAAGATAAATTCATGATAATTATAATGCAATGCCTGCAAAAATGAAAGTTTCTATTTCAATTCTTTACAGTGACCCCCCCTCCCCACGCCCACAATCACACTCGGTGTGCCCTCTTGACCACTTATTCAGACGGCTTCGTCGTGGAAAAGACTTACGTATGTATTATGTAATTGTGCGGTTTCTATTTGAGAGCAGTGAATAATCCTCCCAGTAAACAAAACATCCGACACAACGCAATATTTTTTTGTTTTACGCGTATGAAATGTTGTGGGAACGTCATCTTAGCGTGATGACGCGTCCATGAGTTCGCACCTGTGCACGAGATTCTAATTTTTGTTTGCTTTAACAAAACACGAAAATGAAGGTGTGAATTTCCCAAGTGTCTATGAGCTGTTTACGATGAGTTATCCGGCGTATAAAGACTTAATTAGTTTGTTGTTCTTATCTTCTTTTTTTTTTGAAAAACTTCGTCGAAACTGTTGACCTTATTTTGTCCTAAATAGGGGCCATTATATTGTGTGTTTTTTAGGACGGGGGGGGGGGTTGTGATGAACGAGTTGCGGGATCGTAAATCACAGGCTGTAACGAAATACTAACTAAGTGGAATTATGTGTTTACAATTTGATTCTCAATGTTATTGACCTAGTCGTTAAAAAAAAAATATTTGTGTCACGACGAAAGCCGACTTAGAATGGGTGGTGTTGGAGAAGAGACACACATGACATTATAATAACAAAGCGAACACAAAAGTCGCATGTATCGCGCGATAACCCCTCGCCTACTCCCCAACAACCAATGGTCATGACCCTCCCACCCGTTGTTACATATTTCATCAGCTCGCATAGAACAGCTAACGAACTTAGGCTGTTCTTGAGCATTTTGAGGAACTCTTTGTTTAATTGACGATTATTTTTACCCCCCCCCCCCTCGCCTACACGCACACCACATACCACTCTACAGGCTCCCGGGCTACACGTGTTTTCCCGCAAGGAAAAACAATATTCTTTAAATGAGCGCGATACACTAGACACTTAACACCTTGACCTACTGTAACGAATTAAAACATGTCCAAGGCTAAAGGAACTGAAGCTGTTCCAGTCCACGTTTCGAAATGATTCGCGAGAGAGAGAGAGAGAAAAAAAAAAATCCCCCCCCCCCACCAAGTGCGTTGATCTTAAAATAGACAATTTTTGGCACGCGAGGCTTAGATCAAGCCGAGAATAGATGCAGTTATAAAATTCAGTAATAAAATTGGTTAATTATAGTTGGAAGGAAATTAACGATTTGCTCTTTTTTTTTGTTTCCAGTGACCTCCTACCGCCGATTAACTTTCGAATAAACAAAGAAATATTTATAGAACAGAAAAACACGTGAGCGATCGATCTTACTTGAAATCGTTGTTTTATTTTTTTGTGCGCGGAAACGTCGCGGAAACTGAACTGACTCACGCGCCCCAATGAACACGTTGCTATTTAGTGGGGAGAGGGTGAGCGTATGTGTGCCCACTGGTCCACCGCGCAACTGAACGTCTGAAAACCGACTGACTGACGTTCCGAATGACACAGACACAAAACAGTAAAGTTACTTTACCGATGGGGGGGGGGGATGTGATGTGAAAAGGCGACCGGCTTTTTAACCCCCCGCCCCCCGGCACAGCACCAGACCTGTCAATACAGAAAACAAATCAAGTAACCAACACATGTGGGGAGCCGTTCATAAAAGAAGTTCTTTTTTTTTATTATTGCTGCAAAAACGTCCTGTTCCACTTCTTTTTGACACATTTTACAACCCCCCCCCCTCCTCAACACCACAAATACGCACACTTCTTCCTGTTCTTCCTCTTCCATCTCTTTTGGGTGATAAATTTTATATTTTATCTGCATTCCCCTCGGAATATCAACTGTAATGCCACCATATTTGATGTTGTCTTTTTTTCAGATCAAAAGTCAATTTTTCTTGTCGATAAAACTCTACGAACAGCTCGTTTCACTCTCGAGATTTAATAATTTCATATTATGTAATCGGGTCACATTATAACGCACTAAATCTATTATAACGTCCGCCGATCATGCACCGCGGTCAAGGGGCTTGAGAGAAGTTCCTAATGGTAGGAGTGGGTGGGGAGGGGGAGAAGCCGGATGCGATTTGCGAGTCCCTCAGGCCTATATGTACGTATAATTGAAAAGAAACGGTGTGATACCAAAGACCCCGTACAACACGCTCGCACAGCGGGTCAAGCTTCCACCACTGGAATGTTTCGTTGTCAGTTGCGGTGAGAAACCGTCCCAGAGAACCTTAGCCCAGCATAGTTGAGAAATAAAAATAAGAAATAAATAAATAAAATAAAATGAATAAGTAAAATAATAAAAGTACGAAAACAAACAAACAAAATAAGCATCAAAAACCTGATTTGTATGACCCTAAAATTTCGTTATTTAGCCATTTAGTCCAGCTAAGTAACTATCCACGTCACCAATGCTATTTATACCACCGTCCAGACTGATTCAGGATTTATTCAAAAGAGAGGGGCTTGAGAAATACTACTAAAAATGACTTGACAGCCATTCGCTGCCTAAAAATAGCTAAATATAGCTATTCCCACCATAAAAAATCCTAGACTGACTGTAGTCGCACCCCCAAAATGGCAAAACTGACTTCACGCGTCCTGAAAATGGCTAAACCGACCACTCGCGTGCTAAAAATAACCAAACTGACAATTCGCGCCTTGGCTTGACGGACTATTTGCGCGCATGCGAACGGTTCAACTGACTACATTATGTGGGCCCAGGGAAAAAGCCTAAAAAGATGATACCTGACCTGTGAATAGACAAATCGATCATTCGCCCACCAAGAATGGCTAAACGAATTCCGCCTTGAAAAAAGCTAAACTGATTATTTGTGCGCTAAAAATAGCCAAACTGGCGATTCCCGCTCGAAAAATGTCCAAGCTGACTTCAAGATTCCTAAAAATGGATCAACTGACAATTTGTCCACTGAAAATGCCTGAACACATGATTCCTCCTCCAAAAATGGCGAAATCAACCGCACGCCAGGGGCGGTTTTATGGTGGGGGGGGGCGATGAGTGCGATCGCCACTCAGCTCAGTTCCCCTCAAAGAAACGAGAGGTGAATAAAAAGAGAAGGAGAAGGGAAAGTTAAGAGATACAAATAGGAGGGAAAGCAAATCAGATATCCAGATCCTAGAACTATAGGAAATCGGAAAATAACTTACTTTTGTATTAATTGGTACTACCAATTTGCGGAAAAATTAGTGAAATTGGCTTTTGAAGGAGCCAAATTTGAGACATTTGGTTATGGAAGATCGAAGATAGGGTGAAATTTTGGTTTGAAAGAGCCAAACCCAAAATTTTGCTGTTGGAAGAGGCACATCCCACGGAATTTGAGGCTTAAGAGAGCAAAATCACCTGAAATTTGGATTTGAAGAGGACGAATGCGGAGGTTTTCCGTTTGTAAATCGTTGTAAGTGGCGTTTGTAATATCCGTAATAACGAAATTTGGCTTTTTGAGTTACCCAAATCCATAAATTTGGTTTTTGAAAAAGATAAATTAGCTTTCAAATTAGTCAAAGCTGTGAAACGGATTTTAGAAAGAGCTAAAGCCACGATTGTTTTTGAAAGAGGAAAAACACGCGAAATTAGTGTTTGACTGTTTTGAAGAAGCCAAATTTGGTTATGGAAGAGCAAATTTCCTTGGTCGTCCTGTCATGAAAATTGATTCTCGAACGAGCCAAATTAGTTTTCGCCTTAACCAAAATTATGGGAAGAGCTTGTGCCATGCAATTTGGTTCATCATAAATCTTATAAATCGCAGAAATCGGGTTTTGAAAGAGCCAAATCCAAGAGATTTAGTTCTAAAAGAGCCAATGACCGCGAAATTGGGTTTGAAAGAGCCAAACCAACGGAATTATGTTTTTGAGTGATCAAAAATCCCAAAAAATTGAAAATTGAAAAAATAGAAAATTGAAATTGTAACGACCTAAATGCGTAAAATTTGTTTTTGAGAGGTCAAAACTTGGGTTTAAAATAGACTCAATCGCGATATTTGGCACCCAGACGATTCGTGCTCTGAAAATGGCAAAATTGCCAATTCGTGTGCCAAAAATTTCCTAACTGACCATTATCGCCTTGGTTTGACGTCCCATTCGCGCCCTAAAATTTATACAAACTGGCAATCCAAGCATTGAAATTGGCAAAACTGAATCTATGCGCCCCGGAAATAGTTTAACTGACGATTCGTGCCTTGAAAATGCCTAAACAGACTATTCCTGAATGGCCAAACTGACCATTAGCCGTTTGAAAACTGACCATTAAGGCTCGTTTACACGGTTCAATCTCATTGCTCAATATGATGGAAGACATTTCATTGAATGGCTCGGTCATCACGTTTAATATAGAAATTTGTTGGAGCAATGTCGTTGAAAATATGTTTACACGTTTAATTTTGATCGAATCAATGAAATTGAGCCAAGAGATTGAACCGTGTAAACGCGTCTTTAGCGGTTTAAAAAAAATGGCGGAGCCAAAGCAAACCTTCGTTGTGTCGCGCGTGTGTTGAGCCTATTTTACACGTTCAATGTGACGGTTTTTGTTCAGGCCGGTTTCACATGTCATGCTCGGGGCTTAGGGATGCGCAGTTGGAGCTGAACTTACAGTCAAGTATTGATTTCAAATGGTTTTGTCGGGCAAGGTGGAAGCCGAGGCCACTCCTCCGTAAACCGTTCAGCCATTAACTCTTTGGACACGAATCGAAAGCTCCGCTTGAGATGCAGGCGAATTATGTCTCACTAATTAATTAATGGATTACTGTACTGCGGACTTAATGGAGCAGAAATCACAACTTCATCAGCTTTTGATTGATGCACGCCGAAGAAAGAGCCCAGATTATATCGTATCGGAGGACGGCTAGGAAATGCTTCAGACGCTACCTATTTAAGGCGAAAAACATTTTTTTCGGCTCCGAAATACTTGAAGCAAAAAAATACGCAGCGGGCGGCCTGGCAGGTAATTAATTCGACAATGACTCGTAAAGAGAAGGGAGGGTCTTTTCTTCGGTAAGTTCTGATGGGTGTTTAATCACTGACCCTCTTGAAATGTCTCATGAATTTAATCGGTTTTTCATTGAGGAAGTTCAAAAGATTGTTGATAGTCAGCAGAGTTCTGTTTGCCTAAATTCGTCTGAGCGTGGGTCCTCAACGGAATCTTTTTTTTTTCCCCCCTACTGACTGAGGGGTCAAGTGCTCTCGACCCCTAGAATTAACAATAATGGTGTTCCACGGGGGTCTAAGCTTGGTCCTCTGCTATTTATTCTCATTTATATAAATGATATTCAAAGTAGCACGCAGGATGCGACTGCCATCTCATTGCATACAGGAGAGAGACCCGAGGACTGTGCTAGCAGTGCACAGGAATTAAGTGCTTGAATCCATAGAAGCATAGAGTCCATAGAATGTGCCGCAGGGCTCAATTCTCGGGCCACTATTTTTTACCATCTTCGTTAACGACTTGCCGTTCCATCTCAAATTGGACCCAGGTGTCAGACCAGTTATACATGCGGACGACATTTCCATCGTGGTGCCCGATGTATCGTTGCAGGGGAGCTGTGAGTGTGTGGTGAAGGATTGGACTGAATTGAACCGCCTCTGCCTGAATGTCCAGAAGACACAGTCCATAAGTTTCTCCTTGAAGATGGAGGATAGGTCAGTTCGTCACGCTGTGAAAGTGCTCGGGGTTTTCGTGGATGGATCTCTCGACTGGAAGGCTCACGTGGATTTCGTTCTGAGGAGGTTGGCGAGGGGATTGTTTGTCCTGCGGCGCCTTAGTTCCTGCGTCGATCCGGAGGTTCGGCGGCTGGCGTATTTTTCCTTTTTCCATTGTCACCTGCCCTATGGCACAATACCGTGGGGAGACTCGGCTAATGCCCGTGAAGTATTCGTTCTGCAAAAGCGAGTGTACGCCTACTGTGTGGTATCAAACCACGTGACTCCTGCAGGGATGCTTTTAAGCGCTCAAGGGTTTTGACCCTGACAGAAGTTTTCATTCACCAATGCCTGCGCGTCGCTCATGGCAGTGATAAGGCACTAGAGACACGAGTACGGCGGACCGCCATATTTGGTCCCTTCGAGCTCCGGGAACCTTATCGTTTTCTACGTGTATCACTGGACTTGATTCGAGTAGTTTTGTTTATTCAGTTTAAAACGTGGTTTTTTCTTATTTTAGACCGAATACAAATAGATATTTTAAGTTTCGTCGGTTTATACGTTTGCTCATAGACTAGAGTTTCTATATCTATGGAATATCAGCCTCTCTAACGATGAATTCCTGGACTGAAACCGAGCGAAAGGTATGTTGTAGTCACAAACACAACACTTAAGGCTGTTGACGGTGAAGCTTTGAAAATCACCCTGAGACAAGAGATGGCGCTGTACATCGCGGGGAAAAAATTAAAATGGGAAATTTTAGTACAAAAACTATACACCAGAATTCGTTTTCCTAACTTCTTACTTGAAGCCCTGATATTTGAACATTTTCGCATCTGGGTATCTTTTTGAGTCAGAAGCCAGAACTGTCAATGCCCAGTCATCAATGCCCTTGACCCCGCGAGTTTATTACAAGTGAAGTGTGGTCTGTAACGATAATGCCTCAGCCAGTGTCTAGTGATGCTCTAATTGAAATCAGAAACGTACCAATTTCTCTTCAAGTTGTGGTGTATACGTAGGAGTGCAATAAATAAGATGACATAAGGTCTATTCGTTTGTCGTCCGGAACTGCACTATTAGCACTGAAAGTACTAACCTTCCATTATTTTTTCGCGTTATTTCACATGATAACCCGCGAGGTTACAAAATTTCGTGCTGCTCGGAGTAGACCGGGACGACAAACGAATAGACCTATTATTATTGTGTCAGTCATGTGCAGTTTTGAAGCATTTGAGGAAACTCTAAAATGTTTTGTTTACAAATAACAAGAAAAATTAAACCCCAGAAAACGCGTATTCCCCCCTCTTCCCAACACCATCCATTTCATTAACTGCCCTTTGACGCAATCAAACCCCCACTCAACATTTTAAAAAATTCGCCCAAAAAAACCCTTGATTGATTTCAATGTTTAATGTGGGCAATTTTCTTGTTGAAGCACCCTCTTCAAGAAACACCAGTGATTGAAAAATGTGCAAGTTCCCCATTGGTGATTTATCGGCAGAAGAATATGTGTGCGCAGAAAACTACGACTTTCACGCCAAGTCGTGAGAAAAGAGGTCTGTCTCTTTGCTGCACTCTAGAAAAACACATGATTTGATTGATGTGAGACCTAGATACCGGGTGTACTTGGTCCACGTGGCACAAATAAAGCAGGTGATTCTAGACCATATTTACGTCAAAAAATGACCAAATATACCATGGTCCGAATATCAACCGTTTCCGAGAAAAACGCACTCGCTGGTTTTCCTCAAACAAACTGCAATAACTCTCACAATTTTCGTCGCACGTAATATTGTAGCACGCCACTGAAAAGGGCACAAAATTGTCTTTTTATTATGTCTACATGGTTTTGGAATCAGCTTGATTCCCAGCAGAATTCCCAAGTTGTCCTATTTTACCATCAAAAACGTTTTTTCCAACAGCTTTAGTTTCACTCACAGCACATCGAGCATTCTTATGAAACACGAATGATACAGAAAAAATAAAATAAATAAATTGAAATACCTATCGTGTTTTGTGTGGGCCCTATGAGGGGGGGGGGTGTATGAGTGAAGAATTCACTGCATTCGTATTTTTATAATTTTCTGAGACCAATTTAGCGATTTGGATTTAATCATCCACCAATAAGACGATAGTTCTCTTTTACTTCCAGTGGCTACAACAGCCTTATTTTGGCGATTACACTTGACAATTTCAAACCTTTGTCCAAATATCTTGGCTGTTACAGTGGCAATGTCCATTTCATCGTAGGTCATTGGAAAGCTTTTTTTTAGAAGAAGTTTTTTCCGCAGAGCGGCTCATCTTGATAATGCTGTGTGCGAAATTAAAGCTGTTAGAAAACCCTTGTTTGGTGGAAAAAGAGGACAACTTGGAAATTCAGCCCAGTATTAAGGGCCTTTAACTCAAGCTGATTCCAAAACCACGTTTCAGTGGTGTGCTTCATTATTTCGTGCGACGAAAATTGTTGGAGTTATGGCAGTTTGCATGAGGAAAACCAGCGATGCGTTAATTGTGAAAGGAACTCGCAATGGATATCATTCCACTTCTCTCTTGGAGTGCTCAATGTGTGTTCTCAAAAGAAATATGACCTCAGAAAATAATCAAACTTCGCGCACAACAAACACAGCAGCTGTTATAGGCACACTATCTATTGGCGGTGGTTTGTCCCAGCGTTATGGAGATACCATCCATGTCTAGCGACACTAAGGCACTATAAAACACGAGTACTGCAACACAGAAATCGGCGCCATGCTTGGTCCCTCACATGATTATAATTATCACCTGATCTCATTGACAAGTAATATTTTTTGATTTATTTCGATCGCGTTCCGCGTTTGTTTGCTGTTACGATGACAATTTTTTCATTCATGATATTTTGTTTACCCTAACAACTGAGGGATCAAATATGGCGCTGAAATCCGTGTTGCAGTACCTGTGTTTTAAAGGTTCTCTAGCGACACTTGAACAAGATTGAATCGAATCTGGACGAGCCATTGAACGAAGCGGAGTTCGTTGTGTGACTCATTCTTTGTATCATCTTTAGATGAGAAAAGCATTAAAATGACAATATTTAGTCGAGTCAAATGGGAAATTGGCTGGGACAAACGCATAGAAGTAGTTTTGTCAACGGATCTTATGTTTCTTGGGGTGCTGAATCCGAATCTGAACTTTGCCAACAAAAAATCGGTCGGCTGCACGTCGAAAATCGCAAAAAAACTGGAAATTTCTTTACTTTTTATACTCAATCGGTTGTATATCTGGAACTAAGTACTTTTCGATGATTGCGCTCCTTTGCATTTTTGAAATAGACTAAGTTTACGACTATTTAAGCCCAATTGTATCTCCGTACGACTAATGGTTCCTGAGATATGGCCCGTCAAAAATTGACCATTTTCTGCCGCTGACGGAAAATTAGCTGGAGCCTGAAGCTGGAAAAACTGATTAACGCTTGGCAATCTCTTTCAGATACACATCCTTCCATTTCCTAAAAAAAATCCTGAAGATTCCACGTCGGGTGATGGCACTGCACGATCTCAAATTTGGATTTGAGGGCCCTTTTGTTCGATTTGGTGAAATATCTCTGAGACCATCGGTGTAGACTAATCATGGGCGTATAGCCAGCGGTGGGCAGGGGTGGGCAGTTGCCCTCCACTAGAATCAAAAGCGCAGATTTCGTGGGGCAGGTTCCCACCCCCAAATTCTATCAAAAAGTTAAAATTCAACACTTTTTTTAATAATTAAAACTTTCGCAGGAATTGCTCAGCATCAGAACCAATTAATCGAATTTCGCCTACTAATGCATACACCAATTTCGCTTTTTTTTTTTTTTTTTTTTTTTTTTTTTTTTTATGAAAACCAAATTTTGCACATTACAATCTCTGCCTCACTAAGCAACCAGTATCACTGATTTCGACCACTAAGACATCACTTTTACTGACATTTCTTCCTCAAATGTCTTGTATTTCGATCCAAAAAACCAATTTTGCGGTTTTTTCTCACTAAAAAAAAGCAACAAATTTTCGCTTATCTTGATTAATGTTTTTTGTTGTGCTTGTTGAAGAAGAAAAAAGCCAAAACCCTAAAAACATAACATTAATCAAGTTGTATGGCTTAAAAACTGGTAATATTATAATAACCCATTTTCTTCATTTTAGCCGTTAAAATGTCTCAAAAAACCGTGAAATTACGCATTTTTATTTATTATTTCAATTGCGGCCATCACTGGGCATAGCCTAACCGAGAATTGGTGCGTTCGATCTGTCAACTTCAGCCGCAAAAGAACAGTTTTTCCTCAATTTAACCTGTGGATGAACGCTATTTCTCAATTTTAGCCACGACAATTCCATCAATCAATAACAAACGGTGACAATTTTGCCAATTCGTTTGAGCAATTTTTTCCCCCTTCAAATTGTAGCAGTGAAAAGGTCCACATAACCCGCATGTGAGCGAATTTCATTAATTTTGACTTGGACGTTGCATCGCGAAACCAATTTCACCTGCGAACGAACAATTTTCCTTAATTTTAGCCGTGAATATAAGCACTCTTTCAAAAATGTACGCGCTCTTTCTCAATTGTACCCGCAAACTTGCCATATATATGTATAAAAACGGTAAATTAGCCCTTTTTCGCAATGTTTACCGAGATGTTTGTTTGAGAAACTACGATCTGGAGCCTTCTCTCAATTTTACCTGCGTGAATAAGCGCACCATTTCTCAATTTTAGCCGTAAATTGGCGTTTTTCCCCCAGCCGCAAGTGAGAGATTTTTCTCAATTCTACATTGAACGGGCAATTTATTTCGTCAATTTTAGCTATGTAAAGAGCTCTATAACCCGTGAATTAGCGCATTTTCGCATAATCGTTCTTTTGTTCTTTTAGGCTTAGTTTGACGACCACGAAAAAAGCCACAAGTTCCCATTCGCGTTTTTCTTCGATCGCATGGAGTAGCGGAAGCCACGTGAACAACTATGCCAAATTTAATAGGTATGCCTAAATTTTTCGATGACGTACCGGTTTTATCGAAATCAAGGATACATATTGAAAAATGGCAGAGGGGGATTATAAACGCACCCATCTGAAGAACGTTTAGCCAAACTGGACGCCTTGCGTTATGAACTTATCTCACAAAATTGTCTATGGATTGTTAAGCAAATATATAAAGAACAATATTTCACGCAACTTCCAATGATAAGGCTTATGAAAATTTCTTCCGTTGGACGCGTTCGGATTCAGCACACCACAGTTAACACGGATAGAAACGGACAGAAATACAGGTATACAATGTCGTTTGAAATGAAATGGAAACCTAATGTGAACTACATCAATTTCGACTTTGGATGCATACCACACTGAAAAAAAGCTTGAAATCGGAGGTTTTTGCAGTTTTTTCTATTTATAGGCTGCAGCGTCTCTTGTTATGGTTTGAATTTCCGATTAAGGACTTCTAAAAACATTATAAATGAGCGGAAACCATGTTTTAAAACCTGTTACAAGCGATGGCGTGGTGAAAACGCCCCAAAAACACGATAGTTAAAAATCCACTCAAATTTCGCCGTGTTGCCGGGGTTGTAACGTTGGGCAGAGTTAAAAATCAGACTCAGCACACCTAAAAACATTAAAGTCAGTCATCAAACTTAGTTCCGGAGTTTTTTCCTGTAACTACCCCGTTTGGTAACCTGCTTCCTTGACTACAACTTGCTTTAAAAACTCCACTCGACATCCCAGAGTTTAATATTTGGAAGCAGAAATGGCGCTCTGTGATTCTGCCTGATGTGAAAATCCCAGAAGTCAGAAAAGGGTCAGGTTTGAGGGTATGACATTGTTTGACGACTTTATGACAAGGTGAGGCTAGAAAATTGGCATTGCAGGGAAGGGGTAGCCTTACTTTTATGAGAGAATTGACAAATAAGCTTCTTAACCACCGCTTGTCCTCAGCTAATCGTCGTGATGTAGACCATAAATTTTATTTTTGAACCATACAGCCATGGTGTTTTTTATAGAATGCATTTCGGGCCCATTCCCGGTGCCCCTCATCAGCATTACCGCTTCACCTCTAAGGCCAAACATGGTGTTTGGCCTTAGAGGTGAAGCGGTAATGCTGATGAGGGGCACCGGGAATGGGCCCGAAATGCATTCTATAAAAAACACCATGGCTGTATGGTTCAAAAATAAAATTTATGGTCTACAAGTCGAAGCAACAGCCAAGGAAAGGATTTTGAACAAATTCCGAAAATCGTCGTGATATTCTCTTTATCTTTCTTTAAAAATCAACTTTTCTGAAATCCTGGAGGAGGGGGTAGTTTCCCCTCTTAACCCCCTCCCCCATATTGGATCAGCCTCAGCGACGAGTTCTTCGAACGCTAAAAATCAATTGGTTCGTGCGGGGGTTAATCAGTATCAAACTTATTTTATTCTTATTCTGCGAGTTCTGTTTTTTAGGCAAAAAACAAAAAATGAAACATCTCCCGAAGACGGTAGATTGTTTCGCCGGCCTAGCCCGGAAAACGATCCTCACGTATAGCCCACAAAACTCGAAAGACATGAAAGGAAAAAAACAAAAAAAAAAACATACTTTCTGTAACCTTGAGGGAGTTGTTGGGCAAGTAGGGTAGCTATGTTAGTGAAGTTAGAGGGGGGTTGGTAGCATCACGAGTCCAACAAATAATTGTATAGAATCCACCTTTTCAAACTAGCCGCAGCACAGCGCCACGAGGTGGAATCCTCATTTCAACAAAATAAAATTGCTACTAATTAGGAATAAGTTCTTAAAAAAATACGAAAGTGTTGATGAATACGTTTTAAAATATTTTGACTGTATTCTCAACCTATTTCCTCAAATATATACGGTGAGAATAAACATTTTTATCGAGGCTACGATTTTTAACAAATGAAAATTTTAAAAAAAATTGAAATTTGAAAAAAATGAATCCATAGTGACAATTTTGCAACCTCAAAGATTAGCGAAAAAATAATAAAAACCAGTATATTGCATTTTTGTCCAAGAAAACGTGTACCGAAGCTTTCGTTGCGGGGGGAGCCCCCCCTCAGAATTTTTTTTCTCCAAAAAGTGAATCCATACTGACAATTTAATTGGTTAGAAATAGCTATGTGCCAATTTTCATGAAATATCTCGGTTTCACCACAAAGAAATCGTGTACCGAAGTTGAGGAAGCACCGTCAACAGCCTTAATGAGCTATAATATTGTGTTGTAATTTTGAGGTCTCTGAGCCCACGACCGAAGATTTAATTGCTGCCGCACATCAAGAAGTAATTAAAAGAAAACGACTGATGATTGAAAATCGCCAACTCGCCTTCAACCTCTTGCAATTATACTGCATTAAGAGACGATGGGAGCAGTACACTAAGCACCAAGCCCAGAAGGCAGATGGGTAGCATGTCGATGCTTGCTTCTCAATTTTCAGACTTTGGAAAATATGATTTGTTGGCAAGTCCCTCATCGAAGATTTTTAATGTGCTTCAGCTGTGCTGTTTGGAAGCTATGCTTTCTAATAAATCTTTTTTGTGACAAGACTATTCGATAGGGACTCTATTTCTTCCACGATTAATCCTGTGATGTGAACTAGAATTGATAGCAACAATTTATTTCTTAAAATGGAGATCCAATAGTGTATTCTGCAAAAATTGCACTGCCCCTGAAGCTGTCCTTTTCTCTGAACTCAACCCTCTCCAGAAACATATTCAGGCCCGGTCCACTCCTGAGGGCTCTTTGCTCGTGTGGACCAGAAAGGAAAATAGATGTGTCGCCGTGTTTACCGGACCTTATAGAGGAAAAACTGGGGCTCCCTGTGAACTTGTACGCTTGTCTCTACGGCAATTTATCAGCCATTTCTTTCTTCTTTCCACGTCAGAAGGGAATTTGAACAGCCGAACACCGTAAATAGTATTGTTATGACAATTAACTGCCGAAAAATCACCATGTTTCTTTTGAAGGAGAAAACGACAGTAGAAAAATGAAGTGCGCCGAAAGTTAACGCTCCGAGCCGTTTGCGGAAGGAATAACGGGAATGGAAGTTTTGAAAAAAACTGTTGAAACAAAATTTTGAAAATAAACAAAAGAAAGGCAAAGTTCCGACAGCAGCCTGTCGGGAAAAGTGCATTTCATTCATGCGACAATCGAGTCAAACCTCATAAGTTAGAACGATATCAATCAACAATGAATGACATTTAGGCCGTGGTATAGAAAGTCAAAATCATAAAATCGTGTTTCTTGTTCCCGCAGGCCCCTTTTTTGGCACCAACTGAGGGGGAACAAAATGATGAAAATGAAACAGAGTCGGTTTGGTTGCCTATACGATATGGGAAGGCGGACTCTTGTTAGAGGAGTTATTTGCAATTAAAATCTTTATCCCGGCCTAAATTTCATTCATAATTGATTGATATCGTTCTAACTTATGAGGTTTGACTCGATTGTCGCATGAATGAAATGCACTTTTTCCGACAGGCTGCTGTCGGAACAAAACTTTTTTCAGATTACGTTAATTTTCAGATCTGTTACATTAGGTTAAATGGTATGTCACAATTTCACCATTGCGGAATGCGGAGTGCCTGGGTTCGAATCCGAAACAATTTTTTTTTAATTTTTTTTTGTTCCTCCCTTTTTGGCCCACCTCAGGATTTTTTACTCAATATTTATTAGGCTGTAGGCAAATAAAAGAAAAGAGACGGCTCAAAATTCAGTGTCAATGAAATTTTTTGGTAATTGGGTGGTCCAGTAAGGCATAGCGTTAATTTAATAGCTTCCCTCCGCCGAGAACTCCCCTGCCATATCAACGGATTTGGTTCACAAGGGTCTCATACGAAAGCGCGTTCATTTCTCATTACTCGTGTCAATTTTGGGGGCAATTGCAGCAACAGCCGTGCGGTAGCGAATTTTCAACTAATTCAAACCCCTCTTTCACACCGTTCCCGTGGACCGATTCATCTGGATCACGAACTCGTCCGAGATATTCACGCTATTGATTTTTAGACCAAATTTGGTTTCCCTAAGTCAAAAATTGCGACCGTGATCGTGCTAACAAAAAAGGGCCATAAATATATATATATATCGCATCCACTTGGCGAAATTGTCCACTTCATGAAATGGATGTCCGTTTCACGAAGTGGCTCCACTTCCCGTAATTTCAAAAAATTCCGTCATCTGGACAAAAAAAATGTCCATTTCTTGAAAAGGAAATCGCGTTTGTCCAGTTGTTGAAATTAAGCTTTCTTACTGCAAGTGGATGCACAACGTCATTTTTTAGCGGGTTTTTGAGTGCTCAGTAAAATAACCTTTTTAAATAAATAAAAATTGTTTCAGCACCTGTGATTTCTCACTCATCCATTTCACAAAAAGGATAACGTTGTTGCATCCACTTGCAGTATTGAAGCTTGATTTCAGCAACTGGACAAACACGATTTCCTTTTCAAGAAATGGACAATTTTTTTGTCCAGATGTAGTAATTTTTTGAAGTTACGGCAAGTGGAGCCACTTCGTGAAATGGACATCCATTTCGTGAGATGGACAATTACTCGACATGGATACGACATATATATAGCAAATCGAACCGACCTCGGATTCGTGTTCTAGGGATTCTGAAACGTGAAAAAAAAGTATCACAACCCATATGTGCGACCATCAGGGCGAGACCAATAGTGCATTTTTTGAATGAAGTGCACTAAAACACGGGATAAAACTCAGCACTCAACCAGAACTCGAAGGCAAATGATACGACAGGTACTAAAGGGGGAAAAATTGGAGGGACCAAATATGGCCGTCCGCTGTATCTGTAGGTTCTCTAGCAGTGATGGACTACCTTTGGCCAGCGTGCACTCCTACCGCCAGCGGGACCTCCAGATTATCAAGGACGGCGAATAGTTTTATAAACCTTGCCTGAACGGGAATTTAACCGAGGAGTTGGGGATCGGCTGCTGGCGAATCCAGTTTATAGCTTAGACGAGTTTTATTGTTCTCCTTTTTAGAATTTTGGCGGTCGCAATAAAATATTATTATTATTATTATTACTATAACGTGGCTTAACATTCGCAAGGCAGTTTTATAGCGTGGAGCCCGAATGTATTGAATTTTTTGTGGACCCAGTGGAGCACCCGGGCATGGCTGGGCGTACGCCAATGACAATGCATGGGTCCCCCACCTGTGCCTCAGAGACAACTGAATTCCTTGAATATATGCGTATCTTGACATAAAATGCCCCTTCTAATTTAGGTAAGCATTTTTTTTTAATTATCTAACTAAATATAATTTTTGTAATTTGAGAACTCTTCCCAAGAAAAAGTCCAAAGCACGCCACTGTCCGTTGTTGCTGTCCATTTTGAAGAATCGCGTTATAAGGCCGGTGTGGGCAGTAACCGTGGAAAAAAGCTCATTCTCGGGCCCTTTGGGGCCAAAAAATGAACAAAAGACACGACGGCCCCAAAAACTTTTAGGAGAATTGCCCAAAACGCTCATTTTTGGCCTCTTTTAGAGGCGCTTACCGCTCCTTAGCAGCGTCTTGGCCGGCATTGCCTCAATCTACCTGTTGAGCTTGGTCGGACTGACTCTCATACCCTGTATGGGGCCCTATATGAATGGGACAAAATGTACCACTTTTCCCTTAAATAATGATAATTTGAAACCCTCACATTGAAGAGAACAAATATTTTTTCTCTTTGAAAAACACCGAACAACTGATTTTCTCATTAAAAACGATAAAAGTGCCAAAAATGAGTCTAGACGTCGTACCCAAAACGCCCATCTGCCCGCGTACGGCTCTCCGTCTCGCCAAAGAGAAAACCCAACTGTTGAATCGCGACAACATCACTCTCAATCGCTATTTGAACGAGTTTGAACGGAAAAAATCCTATTCATCCTACCAGTTTCCGCAGCTTTTGATGTCCCTCGAGACTGCGTTCAAATCAATAGCAGTCACACTGAAGAAATGCGGAATGTCACAAATGTGCGACTCACATTATTTTTTTGTATGTGTGTTCTTATTTATTTATTTATTTTGTAGCGTTGGCCTTGGCCTTGAAAAGACGCTCAGATGGTTGGAACCTAAACGAATCGACCGATATTTCAACGAGGTTATCATAAATTTGGCCGCAAATTCGCACACAGTCTGTCTCATTGCCTGCAAAGACAGCGACGATGTCATTAGGGTAAAAGTTCTACCTTCCCTCGTCTTGGAAACATTGTGAGGGAGGGTGGGGGGGCTTGATGTTTTTCAGTTTAGATCGACAATCAAAGAAGCGGGAAATATATTTTAGCGTTCAGCGCGACGGATTCAATGACCGGGGTGGACGCCTCCTTATGTATAGGCACCACGTTCGCGATTTATCGGTTTTGTGCCCCTTCAATCCCCCCACGCAAAATTATTTTTATTTTAAACTTCTCCCTCCTCGCAGAAAAAAAGGGTCCTCGAAATTGGAGGACAGGGACGTCCTACAGGCCGGTGAAAAGATACTGTGCGGTGGGTACGTACTGTACGGATGTTCCACTGTGCTGGTTCTGGCGTTCGAGGGTGGCATCGTTAACGCTTTCACCTTGGATAACGTGAACATTGGGAGGGGGAGGAGGGGTGATGGGTATTAACATCTGAAAAATCGTGCTCATTTCGAGTGAATTTTCAGGCGACCGGTGAATTCATTCTGACGGATGAAAACATCAGAACGCCACCATCGAACTCGTTCTATTGCCTGAACGAAGGGTACACCTACTCGTTCGAACCAGCTCTGGCTAGTTTTATTGAAAAAAAGAAATCCACTAAAGTACTAAAAAAAACATTTAAAACTGCCTTATTTCAACGTGTACCCAAGCACTATCCCCCCCCCCACACTAACGACATTGTTTCCGATAGACCAAAAACCCTTGGACGACGCGCTACATCGGATCTCTTGTCGGTGACTTTCATAGAACTTTAAAAACGGGTGGACTCTACTTATATCCAGCCACTAAAGAAAATCCGAACGGAAAAGTATTCTTTCGCCCCCCCCTCACCAC
This sequence comes from Corythucha ciliata, assembly GCA_038030265.1. Classification (NCBI taxonomy): domain Eukaryota; kingdom Metazoa; phylum Arthropoda; class Insecta; order Hemiptera; family Tingidae; genus Corythucha; species Corythucha ciliata. The sequence goes on from CM075943.1 coordinate 51,609,239, forward strand.
CACAACCTGATCCACGCACTACCGGGTTGTTTTTTGTTTTCTTAAAGTACCGTCTCTTGTACGAGTGTAGCCCGCTGGCTTTCATCATGAAACAAGCTGGAGGTATGTCCACCAATGGGAAAGTGTCGATTTTAGATATCGTGCCTGAAAAACTACACGAAAAAAGCCCTTTTTTCACCGGGTCGAAGGACAACGTTTTGGATTTGCAATTTTCTTTCGGCGCAACCGGCAAGTAAGTCTGAGAAATAGCCCCCTCCTCCAGCCACCCACTATCCATTACCAAACCACTCGGACTGCTTTTTCTTGTTCTCAGGCAAGCGGAAAAACAGACCAGAAAAAAAGAAATGTTGAAAATTTGAATGGAACGTTTTTAAAATAATGAAATGAAATTCAAAAATTTCATGTCCTTTGAGTCTGTGTGGTGGCCAAAGGTTCGACGTAGCTGAGGGGTGTCCAGGGGGCTTCTCTCTAGCATCGGGCCTCCTCTTTGCAACTGACCATATGGGAGAGGAAAATGACTCTAGGGACTCCAGAACCCCCCCCCCCCTCTATACACAGGAGATGTTGGCACTGTCCCGCACCAAGGCCCGTAGGGCAAGGGTCCGTAGTCTGCAGTGGCAGGTCTTGATCCTGTTGGGCTAGAACATACCGGAGACCGGACATTTAGTACTGGACCTACACAGCTATTAGGGCGCCCATATACAGGTGAGCTGAAAAACAGCAATAATCGCCCAAATAACAAGAGCATGGAGTTAATACTCTGGTTTAGTGGACTGTCAACGTTTGTCAATTCTCGTGGGGAACCATTGGACAGTTTTTTAGACTATTTTTCTCCCCGCGAAGTTACCTACAAATACCACCAGGCGATTTTATCTACTTTAGCCGCGAAACGCTTTTTTATAAATTTTAGCCGCGAACTTGCCCTATGCGGTTACTGCGCTCACGATCCTCGATAGGCCACGCTCTAGTCGAGAAAATCGACGAATTCACGCTCACGCAGGCAGCAGCGTACCGAGGTAGGGGCAAGGGGGCGGACCACCCCTGGCCACCTGTCAGAAAGGGCCCACGAAAACTTTGAATACGGAAAAATGAGGATTTTTAGGTTCTGTTCATGGATGTTCTACATCCATGAACACACACATGGATGAACATCATGTGAAAAGGTTGAACGGTTAGACAGCGATTTGGCTACCTTATTTCTACGAATTTCAGTCTCTCCGTGATATCAGCAAAGAGTGTGGACTGAATATGCAATAAAGCCCCACCCGAGAGCGCTTCTGGTGGCTCAAATTTTGGGAAATTCGCGGCTAAAATGGATAAAATACACCGTCACCCCCTCCCCCGTTTCGTTAGATCATTGAACGCACCAATGTGCTGATCGTCACAGTCAGGCTTTGCTAACGAGGCGAACACTTTGGAAAAAGCGCTGATATTCCTGGCAATAACTGTGAGAAATCGCTGATTCGTGGTCTCGTATGACCCAACTTTGAGACCAAAATTGTGAAAAAAATTGCTGATTCGCTGTTTATGGAGGCCATTCCACGACTAAAGTGTAACAAATCAACGCAAAAGTGTTGTTTTTGGGCCCAGCCCGAGGCTAATAAATTGAGAAAACACACTACTAACTCAAGGCTGTACGAGTGAATAAAATCGCGCCTAATATTGACAAAAGCAACGCTAATTAGGGTCAAAATTGGGTAAATTCACAACTGAAATTGCGTATGAAAATTCGCATATATCGCAAATAAAATGAGAATAGATGCAAATTCACTGCAAAAGTAGCAGAAAACGCTATATAACAGCCAAAATTAAGAAAAATCGTTGCAAATACCTAAAACCACTAAAATCGGATACAAATTTTTAAAAAATTTCTAAATCGCAGCTAAAATTAAGAAATCAAAACTCCGTAGCTTCTGAAAGCTTCAAGGCTGTGAATGAAAAAAAAAATGCTATCCATAGCAGAAACTAAAAAAATTGCTAATACGGGGCTAAAAAATGTGCAAAAAAATGCGGCTAAAATTGCAAAAAACCATCACTAATTAGCGCAGCCAAAATTAAGAAAAACTTTTCAGCTCAAATTGAGAAAACGTGCTAATTTACTGCTAAAAAGTTAAAAAATTGCTAATCTGCGGTCAAAATTGTGGAAAACGCTAATTCGTGACTGAAAATAAGAAAATTCGCGAATCCACGGGTTATAAGCGCTGCGCCTCTGCCAAGGTTAAGAAACCCCTGAGCTGATTTGCGGCTAAACTCTAGGAAAATCACCATTTCCCAGACAAAATTGTGGTAAAATTTCCTACTTAAATACTACTTTGTGGCTAAAATTGAGAAAAACGGCAAATGCACGGCTATAAGTTTAAAAAAGGCCGCTGATTCGCGGCTGTAGAACTGAGAAGAAGCGCCAATCTATAGCTAAAAGTAAAACAAAATTGCTAATGAGGTGCTAAAATGTAAAAAAATGATAATTTGTTGCTTGAAAAAATCAATTAGCCAGGCTAAAATTCTGAGAAAGGCACAATTTCACACTAAATTGAGAAAAAAAACTTATTCGATGCTAAAAATGGAAAAAAATCGCCAATTTGCCGCTATAATTGCGGAAAACCCCAATTCTTGGCTAAAATTGACGTGTTAAAAAACGCTACTACGCTGCGATTTGTGGCAAACATTTTGAAAAATCTTTGGATATTGAGGAAAATATTTAGGGAAAACAATAATTTTCAACTGAAACTAAGAACAGCGCTAATTCTTTGCTAAAATGTCGAAAAAATTGCTAATTTGCTGCTAAAGTGGAGAAAACTCAATTTTAGGGGCTTCTTGGAGATTTCTGCCCCGGGCCCTCCGATAGGTGCAGCTCCGCCGGTGCACGCAGGTTGTTCGAAAACAAAGAATCGCGGCTTTGACTCCCTCAAAAGTCAGTGACGTGGGTTCGACTTTCCAATGCAATTTAAATTCGTGGTCATAGATAGGCCTGGAAAAAGGGTTGCAGAACAGAAACCATCGGCCTTATCGATGGTCTCGTGTCTTTATTGTCGAGCCCTGGAGAAAGAGCGTGGGCCCTGCAGTGACAGTGGTGGTGGGAGGGGGTGGCTCTTGCCTAATTATAACCCCTCCGGCTTCTGGAACAGCAATAAATATGGCGGAAACAGCTGAAGACCACTGCTAGATGCGGTAAAACTTTTATTTACGACGAAATTCTAAAAAATTAGCACACTTTGAAGAGTAGAACAAAAAAATAGGGGTGGGGAGGGAATACGCGCCGTTCAACGCCAGTAATAACTTGGAAAATAAATAATAATAAAAATCAACGTACACGCATTTTTCTTGCTATCGTTACCCCGTAATAGTGATTTTCTTACAAATAATTTTCCCTTTTTTGTTCTAAAACGCTGCAATTTGGATATGTACAACGATTAGGCTCGTAATAACGGCCACAATGGTTGTGTTTTGTGAACAGGCAGCGCCCTGGAACATCCTAACATGAGATCATTAAAACGATTATTACATAAACTATTTTACGAGTAACAACTAAGAAGTTCGATGATTATAACTACATTTTCTAAACATCTAGAGTTTTTTTTTTTTTTTTAGCGATTTAGCGTGTGTATTTCACCAGGAAGACTTAAAGTTATTGACGAAAAAAAAAAAAAAAATCACCGGAAACTTTGTAGACAATATCACAAAGATTTTCATCTTTAATCTTCACTTTCTTCCGACGATTTAACACCGAGTTCATCGTCCGTAAACTGTCGAACTGCTGCGTACGACGCTGAAAATCCTTTGCTGACGATGGTGTCGTCAGTTCGAAATCTGACGAGAAGCGCTTCCGTGACCGATATAATATCCGTTGGATTCTGCGACAGAAAAATCGGAAGAAATATAGTGTGTGGCGGAGAGAAAGGGGAGTAGGATTATTACCGTATTTCCGCAGAATTTGCCGTACGACGGACCGCTGGCGTCGAGACCTGAAAAAACTTCGACGTAGTCGTAAGTGCAGTCAGTTTCATCTTCGATTTCAAATGTGAGGAAAACTAGGTGAACCAACTGGCCTGGTTCGGCTTCAATTGTCCAATCGCAGTCGGCTCGGTTCTCGTAGTTGTGATCGCCGTATTTCGAGTGCGAGTAAAGATGTTTGACGCGTTCGGTCGCCTTGAGGTGTCCACCGCAAGCTTAAAAGGACGATAATTAGACGGGAATTCCCTCACACATTGCCCTCTCCCCCCCTCAACAACCACCCACCAACCAAATGAGCTTACCGGTTGAATGAGTGGCCAGAAACCCTTTGCGTTGAACACTAGCGTCGGTTTTGAAAACCATGTACATTTGATTGGACGTCGCGATAATTGGATGAGGGGCCTTGGACCCGCAGAATCGTCCCAGAGTGAGTGCATCAGCCGATTCACCGTCGTACACAGTGATATGATCGTACGCGCACTCTTGATGAGGTTCTAGTTCAAACTCCGAAAAAACCTGCCACAAAATCGATTTTAAGTGTTGGAGACACCCTCCCCCTCCCCAGAGGATTTAGTACGATACCAATTTAATCCTGTGACCGGGCGTTGTCGTAAAATGCCAAACACAATCCTTTCGCCCTGGGTAGACTTCAGGGTAGTTGGGTGAAGACACTTGACCCACTGGGGCTCGAATGTCGTGCTTACAACCGCCCTCTTTACAGTCGTGACCGTTGTCGTGAAGCGTGAAACCGTTGTGACACCAACACGTGTACGATCCAACGGTGTTTCGACACTCGTGTTGGCAGCCACCGTTATTGACGGCGCATTCGTCCATGTCTGTCATATAATTTTTCGGTAAAAACGACAATAGGGATTTTAGGGGTGAAAAAGGGGGGGGGGAGGCTACCAGTGAAAAATAAAGCGGCGAAACCGGTTTTTTGAACGGAGCTGTCAGAGGAGAAATCAATTCGCAAAGAGTTGCCTTCGGACGTGATGAGCGGCGGTAATTTCGAGCCGCAAAAAACGCCGTGCCTATGAAGAACTTCGGAGGTGAGCTTCGAGCGAACTTCAACGCTGTCATACTCACATTCTTGCTAAACACAGGGAGCAAAGGTTGGAAGTCATCAGCAGGGCCCTAAATTGAGAAAGCACAAAGGGGAGCACGGACCTCAGACGGACCACGGAGAGAAAATTATGGTTTTTAAATAGAGAAAGCTGTGAAATATGGTTCTTCAGGCACCGAATCTGCGAAATTTCTTCCATAAATAGCACAGCACGCGAAATTTCCATTCTTGAAGAGTGAAATCGGCTAAATTCAGCCACTAAATTCAATCGGTGGATTTCAGCCACCAAACGCAATGGGGGGGGGGGGCTGCTGAAACAGTGCTCGCCTAGGAGCCCCGGCCTGCGCGGGCCAGAAACGGCCCTGATTATCGGACACACATAAAAATGCTGGGCTCCCAACCCATCCTGTTCCTCTAATACGATAGGAAAATTACCTCCCCCCCCCCCACAATTTTGGCCTCCAATGATTAGGAGACGATTTTTTTCTTTTCCTCGTGTTTTGAGCCAATATTTGAACTATCGTATTAGGAGAACCGGTTGGGTTGGGAGCGCGGCATTTCTAAGCGTGTCCGATAATACCCTCGAGAACATTTTTGAGCCCATTTAGAATGTTCCTCATTACCAATAAATATTGCGGTGACGAGATGTAAAAGTGGTTTCCGAGGACGCCTGGAAAAGGTAGGACGCCTGCGACGGCAAGTAGGGCAAAACAGTAGGACGCCTAAAATCAAATTAACAACGACTAATCGTTGATCACATTGGCGTTAAAATTGTTGTTTACTCGACTAGGGTGTCGTACTCGCTTATGTGATAGTAATAGCTTCAGTGGCGTAACAAAGTGAGTGAACTCACTCATACTACGAAATAGCGTAGAAATGGCCGAGTTTGCTAAAACGGGAATCAATGTGTATTTCTGCACTTGCTTGTGCAGCATGGACAGCTCAAATTTAGAATGTTTATGACATTAATTTTGGTAGCCGCAAATTAGAGCTTTTTCTCAAATTCGGCCAAGGAATTGAATCGAGAAACAACGGACCAACAAGATTTTAGCTGCCACCTTTTCTGTATTTGAATCAGCGCTGTATCTCAATTATTGCTGCAAAGTTGTTTTTTCTTCAGAATTTTAGCCGTGACTATGCACCGCTTTAGCTCAAATAACCCTCATATTAGCGTTTTAATCAATTTTGGCCACGAATGAACGCAATTTCTCACTTTTAGAAATAAATTTGCGCCTTTTCTTATCTATGTAGCCAATAAGATGCCCCCAGTAACCGCGCCATTGGCATCTTCCCGATTTCGCCGGGCGTTTTTTCTGGCGAATTAGCGACTTTTCTTAATTTTAGCCGTGGACGTGCCCCAAAAACATCATACTAGTGTTTTTCTGAATTTTAACCGTTACAACTTGAATTAGCAATTTTTTCTCTCTCCTTTTTTTTTTTTTTTTTTTTTCCCTCAAATATTGCATCACGAAATACCAAATCAGTTTGTTTTTCTTCTTCTTCGATTTTAAGCTCGAACTGACGACTATTTTCAATTGTAGCCGAGAATTTGTGTTCTTGATTTGAGATATTTTGCGTTTTTATTTTTATTTTAGCCGTGAATTAGCTCTTCATCTCACTTTTAGCCTCGAAATGGCGTTTTTTTGACAATGTAGGAGTGAATTAACAATTTTTTTAAATTTTAGCTGCAAATCTGAGCTTTTTCTCCATTTTAACCATGAATTAGCGCTTTAGCAGCAATTTATTGAATTCAGGCCATGAATTTAGTGCTTTTTCCATCTTTAGCCACTTTGTGTTGCCTCCAGGCACTGCGAATTGGCGTTTTTATGCGAATGAACGATTTTTCTCTTTTGCTCATGACTTACCGCTGACAGCCTAGAGCATATTGCAAAATTGACCATTCCCACACCAAGAATGACCAAAACGACCATTCGTGCCTTGAATAGACCATTTGAACCCTAAAAATGGTGAAACTGACGATTTGCGTCTTGAAAATAGCATAACAGGTACTGATTATTTGTTTGAGCGTTAAAAATAGCCAAACTGGCTATTCCCTCTCTAAAAATGTCAAAAATGACTTTTAAGTGCTCTAAAAATGGATTTACTGACAACTTTGCGCCCTGAAAATGCCCCAGCGGGAGATTCATGCTCCAAAAAATCGCAAAACATTCACGCGGCAAAAATTGCCAAACTGGTCGTTCTCGCCTTGGCTTGACGTACTATTCACGCCCTATAAATGGCAAAACTGACTCTATTATGTTCCCTTAAAGAAAAAAAAAAACTGACAATTTGCGCGTTGCAATTACCTTAAAAGACGACTCTACTGCCATAAAAACGGCCAAGCTGACCAATCGCGCCTACAAAATGGCTAAATTGGCAATTTCCACTCTAAAAAGGACAATTCCCGCTCTAAAAACAGCATAAAACTGACCGTTCGGAGCATGCAATGGCAAAACTGACGATTTTTGCCCAGGAAATATCACACTGACTATTCACGCCCTAAAAATGCTGCGCCGTAAAAATGGCTAAAATCGCCATTCACACTCTAAAATTGACAAAAATTACTTTGTATATGTGGCCTATAAAGTATATGTCAAACTCGTACAGGCGTTTCTCGATTCCCGGTCTAAAAATTGCTAAACTGAGCATTTGCGCCCTACAGAGGCTAAAGATGGTGTTAATGACGATTCTCGGCTATCTGCACCCAAACATGACTATTTGCGTCTTAAAGCGGTGTAGTGACCGATGGCGTTTCCGCACCGAACAAATGGGCCGTTTGCACCTTACCAACTGATAGACCCCCCACCCTTCCGGCATAGGTTACACGCACCTTAAGGAATGACTGGATTAAACTGACTGCTCTCGCGGCGAAAAATTGATTGACTGGCTAATTACGTCCAAAAATGGCTACAAGAACCATTCGCATGCCCGGGAAAATACGAAACTTAACATTCGTGCTTATAAAATGACCAAACCGAAATCGATTCCGACCTTGAAGAAAAGATGGTGTAACTGACGACTCATGTCCCTCTGGGAGGACAAATTGTTAGTTTTTTCGTTTACTTTGCATTAGAACTCACAATTACCTATCAACCTAATAACCTATCAACTCAGACGCGGTCCAAAAAATTTAAATTTAACCCAAGAAAGTGGCGTCTAATCGTTGTGGAAATCAAATCAGCTTCTTATTGCCGTAGTGTCGGGAAGTAGTGAGGGCGGGGGGGGGGGCTCTCTCAGTTATCGACTGGGTTGTAAGTAATTATGGCCCGCTGAAATGGACGTTTTGTGCGCTAAATTAGTCAGTTCAGCCCACTAAAATAACGAACTTGTCAATTTTTTGATAGGGAGCAAGCTAATGGTAGGGAGGTGGTAAATAACGTGAAAGTGTTTTGACGTACCTGAAAAACCTGAAACATACCATTTAGTGTCAGTTTATTTGCTTGAATGATTGAGAGGGAGGGGGAGGGGGCACTCACGTTGTTGCCTTCCAAATCGAAATGAGTAAAATTCAACGTTATTCGATACTGCGGAGGGGCAATAATCTCCCAAACGCAAGTTTTATCCGCTGGATACAAATCAGGGAACGACGGACTTGTAATAGCGCCGCTTGATGTGTCCAAAACACCGCCGCAGGCGTCTTTAAAAATAAAAATAGAGAGAACGTTTCGCTTATTATAACGAGAAAAACGTTGTTATTCCAGACGCGAACGAGGTCACAGGTCAGTTTGTATCAAAAACTTTTTCCCGGTCTCACAAAAAAGTGATGAGAGGGGGGTGCGGGGGTTCTATCTGTAATTTAATTAAATTCCTCGCAACGACTGTTGTATTTACTTTACCTTCACAATGTTTACTGTCTGAATGCAGTTCGAATCCGATGGAGCACCCGCACTCGTAACCACCGAGGGTATTTATACAGAGCTGGTCGCAGCCGTGGTCCGGTTGATTACACTCGTCGAATTCTAAAGAAAGGGGAAAAAAATAAATAAATAAAAAACATGGCAGTACAACTGACAATAACGGAAAATCAAAGCCACACCTTCATATAAGCGGCGGAAAACCCGGCTTTTTGCACTGAACTGTCGGAGACGAATTTTATGAGCAGTTTATTTCCGCTCGACTGAATATCCGGCGGCAGTTTGTAGCCGCAGAATTTCCCAATGACTTTGGAATCAGTGTCGTGACCGTCCAATATTTCGACATAGTCGTAGGAACAGTGATCGTGTTTTTCAACTTCGAAACTTTGAAATTTCAAAGCGACTTGATAATTTTCCGGCGCCGTCAATTTCCAGATGCACTCCTTATTGTGTTGATAGTCTTCGGGGAAATTGGGCGACTCTAAATGGCCGCCCTCTTCAACGTCGATGTCGCCACCGCAAACGGCTGGAAAGATTTAGATTTTTTTTCATTTTTAAAATGACGTAATAATAAATTTGACGCTCCTTTAACGATCACCTTCGTATTGAGCGGTAAACCCTCTGTGACCGGACTGTTTGGGTGAGGCGGCAAACGTGATTAACATTCTCGATCCGCTTGAAATTATCGGATCCTTGACTCGACCGCTTCCGCAAAATCTTCCTACACACACGAACACAAAGTTAAATAAAGTTAGTTAAACCACGCCCCCCTCTCTTGCCTTAACTTACCCAAAAGTGGAGATTTATGCCAGTAACCGTCGCGTATCTCGAGAAAGTCGTACCGACAGTCGATACTTTTATAAATGTCCAATTGAGTGATGTTGAGAACAATGCGCTCACCGTGAGTCGCCGTTATTCGCCACTCACATCTTTCTCCTTCGGCCGGGGGTGGTAAGGTTTTGACGTAAGATGGTGAGACGAGAGTCGCCGAATTTTCTTGATGAGTTCTACCACATTCTGTAAAAAAACAAATAAATAAGTAACGCATCTTGTGGTTAGATCTTTTAGTGGTTACAAATTGTTGGGATTACGACAACAAACTCTTTGTGGTTACAACTTTTGGTGGTAACAACTTTTTGTGGTTACAACTTTTATGTGGTTACAACTTTTAGTGGTTAGAGAGCTTCGTGTGGTTAGATCTTCCTGCGGTTTTGGTTTATATGTATAGAGGATCTTCTGGGCAGTGGCGTGCCAAGATCATTTGGCACCCCCCCCCCCGCAGGGGGCCTCGAGGGTCGCCCTCATCCCTATCGCAGTCCTTTATAAACAGAATTCTAACCACAAAAAGCTCTTACCACGAAAAGCTCTTAGCACTAAAGGCACTCGAAGGGGCGCCACTGGAGTCGCGAGGTCACTTGCGCAAAAACATCATCAAAACCACCCCCCAAACTCTATAACGAGGGATTATCACCTTCTGAAATTTTAGGGTCAGAGAGGTTCTCATCTGAATGAGATGGACCATCCCTCAAACCATGTTCACGTGAGAAATACCACCCCTCAAACGGTCCAGAAATGAATGTTTCATGGTATCAGCCCATTTTATTGGCTCATAGTACGAACGGTCGGTAACAAAAACAACAGAATACGTGGTTGCCACACATCCCTCCTGTGGCATTTTTTACGAGACCATTCCTACCTAGACTCCTGAGCTGCCCGGAGAGGTTCACGGACATCGAGATTTTTCCTTAGACTTCAGGGCTGCCAGCGGGAAAGTTTTTTGGGTCTGGACGTCAAAAACAGTGAGATCACTGTAAAAACCCTTTCATTGATTCTTCTGATCGAAAATGTGTCTCAATTTTCGGATTCCCCATGTGCAGAAACCCCAAAATAGTAAGGTTCAGCCGCCCATCTAGGATTTGCTCGTAGAAGAGGCTTGGGAAATTGTTTCACTCCGATAAAAATTGCTTGATAGCCATTCACTGCCTAAGAATAGCCAAACTATGGCTATTATTCCCAGCCTAAAAATGCCTGTCGGTAAACGGTAATCACGCCCCAAAGTTGTAAATCTGACGATTAGCGTCTTACGAATGGCTGAACTGACTATATTTGCGCCCTAAAAATTGCCAAACAGGAAATTTCCGCTCTAAAAATAAGCCAAACAGACTTCAAGTGCCCTAAAAATGGCTAAGCTGACGATTCTTGCAGTTCTGAAAGCGGCTAAATCAACCATGCCCGCCTCAAAAATGGCCAGCACTGACCATTCGCGCCTTTGCCTAGACGGACCATAATCGCGTTCCAAATACAGCTAGACTGACATTCGCGTCCCAAATACGCTAAACTGGCATTCGCGCCCTGAAAATGCTTAATCAGATTATCCCTGCCCTGAAAAGCGCAAAATCGACCATCCACGTCGTCGACCTCGAATGACCTAACTGACCATTCGCGTCTTTGGCTTGAACGTAACTATTTACGCCCTAAAAAATGGCAAAACTGACGATTCGCGCCTTGAACATGGTGAACTGACTGATTCGCGCAAAAAAATGGTGAAACTGACTTGGTGAGAACTGTTGAGCCCCGAATTCACGCGCTAAAAATGCCTGAACTGGTGATTCCTGCCCTGAATAATATGGCCAAAACTGACCATTCGTGCATAGAAAAAGGTTTAACATGCAATGCCTGCTGTAAAAATGGCCAAACAGGCAATTCCTGTTTTAAAAACGTAAAAACTGATCATCCGGATCATAAAATGGCAAAACTGACGATTCTTGCCCTGATAATATCGCTCTGGCTAATATTCCCTCCTTATACACATAAATGACCTGACAATCTGCACCTTGGAAATGGCGAAACTGACCATTCGCAACCTACAAATTGCATGACAAACTATTTGCACCAAACAAATTGCAAAACTGATAGTTTGCGTCCACAAAACGGTGAAATTAACTATTCCTGCCTTGATAATGGCTAAACTGAGTTCGTACTCTAGACTAAAAAGACGGATTCGTGCGCCCTCAAAATATCACTCTGACTATTCACGCACTCTATAAATTACCAATACCGACAGTTTGCATAGTAAAAATTTCCAAACTGTGGCTATTCTGACTCTATGCGGTCCATTTGTTAAGCTAAATGGTTAAACTGGAAATTTGTTAAGCTAAAAATTGCTTGATTGACTAATCACGCCCTAAAAATTTCTAAACGGACCATTCGTGCCTGGGAGATGGTAAAACTTTCACCACTCGCTCGTGCATCAAAAATGACCAAATTCTGAGCCTCCACGCTATTAAAAAGGGTTACTTCAATTGTATTTGCGTCATTTACGTAGCTTAACTGACGCTATTCGTGCCTTGCCTATTGTGACTTGCTACGCCGAAAAATGGCCAAATTAGAGGCTCTTCGAGCCCTTAAAATACTAATTGACTCAATCTGTGAACTACTTGCCCCTCCCCCCTCTGACGAATTGGACCGTGTGCAATAAGTGGTCAAAACGGTGGCATCACAGAGAGAACCACTTCAAGCGCTCGTCTGATCCGAATTTCATCTAGATTTTCGGACTCCCTGTGTCGAGGAACCTTAAGATACGCGGTTTTTGCAATTTTATTCTGAAAATTTTCATCATTTTTGTCAGAAAATGCCCAGGCAACTGGAACTGGTTAACTGTACGGTTTTTAGGCTGAATGTTTATGTTTTCAAAGTGTTTCAATTTGAACCGGACGTGATATTGAGACCCTTGGACATTGCTCAATTTCATCTAGAAATCGTGTCAAAGAGGTTGAACGCACAGATTTTTGGGTTCGTCGTGTCCAAAACTCGTAAGTTCTAACGGCGGGACATGAGAGGCCATGCCTTACCCCTCCGTCCGTGGGTTGAGTTCACTTTATTCAAGGCGAGGAATATTTTGGCCAAACAGTTGTAGCATTTCCCATTTGCATAAAATTCTGCACCTGGACAATTCATTTATACGTACCCGTCTTCTTCATTAAGATAAAGATACCTTTAATTCAGAGAGGACGGGTGGAAATGAATTAGTTTAAAAGGAGCGTTGGGATTGTCTAGAGATCTGCTGAGGCCAGGCCGCACTGAGAACTAATACACACCATACCTTTTGAATATGTGACTGGCTTTTTATTACATTTTTTAAAATTTATTTAATTTCGAGTCCCGTACAAACGTTTCAAGTGATGGCCCTGAAGTTGCCTTCAGATGCCACGGGTTGGTGCACCTTCAAATTACGGCCGAAAATTGGATTTTTTTTTTTCAAATTTAGCCACGTATTACAGTCTTTTCTACACTGTATCCGCGAATTAGTGGTTTTCCCCAATTTTAGTAGCGAATCAGCCTATACTTTCTCTTAATTTTAGCGGCAATGTAGCGTTTTATTCCATATGCTAGTGATTTTTCTCAATTTTCACCACGAATTGGAGTTTTCCTCAATTTTTTTTCTGCCCATTAGCAATTTTAAACCTTTTCAGCAGCGAATTAGCACTTTTTCTCACTTTGAACTGAAAATTAAAGTCTTAATTTCAGCCGCGCTAATCAGTGATTTTTCTTAGTATTGGTCGCAAATTTGGAAGTGTATGAACTATTTTTGCCCCGCATTATGATTTTTTTTCTCACTTTTAGCAGCATATTAGTGCTTTTTCTCAGTATTAGGCCCGAAGTAGCCTTCAGAAGCCACAGATTTGTGTTAACCTTAATTTTAGCCGCGAATCAGCGTTTTAATGAATTTCAGCTGTGAACTAACCAATTTTTTCATTTTTATCCCTGAAATAGCGTTTTTCCCCAATTTGATGATGAATTAGCGATTTTTCTCAATTTTATTTTTTTTAGAACCAGAATTGCCCCAATTTTAGCCACTAGTTGTAGCCATTCATTTAAATTTCAGTGGTGAATTATAGAGTTTTTCACTAATTTAGCCGCGAATTGGCGATTTCTTGCAATTTCAGTTGTCATTTTTCTCAATTTTAGACCCGAATTAGTGTTTTGTTTGTTTGGTTTTCCTCAACATTAGCCGTGATTTTTTCCTCACATTTACAGCCTTGAATTATAGCGTTTTTATTGAATTTTGAAAGCATTTTAAAGACTTATAAACATCTGGGGATAAGCTTCCGCGGATAAAGTAATAAAAAGTGTGAAAAAGCCAATTAGAGGCTAGAAGGAGGTCGGCTCCTGAAAGCAAGTTCAAGGCTCAAACTGCAAAAAAGCGCTAATTCACTACTAAAAGCGAAAAAACTCGCTAATTCGTAGCTAAAATTAAAGAAAGGTGCTAATTCATGGACGAAATTGAGAAAATTCGCTCATTTAGCGGCTAAAATCCGGAAAAACACAAATAACTGTAATATTTCAGAAATATTGGAGAAAACGTAAATTCGCGGAATCTGAAGGTAACTTTTGTACCAAAAAGTGAAAAAACCGCTAATCAGCGGTCAAACTCAGTAAAAGCGTTAGGTAATTCGCGGTGAAAATTTGGGAAAACTCTAGTTCGTGGCTGAAATGTAGAAAAATTGCTAAAGGGGGGGGGGATTCACAGGAAATTGAGAAAATGGTTAGCCGCGGTTCCAAAGAGGAAGCTTCATGGCCAATTAGGAAAAAAACGCTAATTTACGGCAAACATCGAGAAAAATCGCTAACTCGCGGCTTGATAAAAATCGCAAATTTGCGGTCTAAATGGAGGGAAACCGCTTATTCACGGCTAAAATGGATACAAGTATAGCTAATTCACCGATTAAATTGAGAAGAAACGCTGAATTTTAGAAAAAAAACGCGGTTAAAAATGGAGAAAAGGCCAAACCGCGGCTTACTCTGAACGGTGACTTCAAGGGGGCGCTCTGCCGAGGTTACTTAAGATCCGGCCAGCACCTTACCCGACTCCGGGTCCTATCTGGCCTGCGCCTCATCTTTGGTCCGTAAAGTTCCCGACAGAGTAGGCCCCATCTCTCAACCCCTAACCGCTTTGCCACGTCTAAGTGGCCAGCTAGCCGTCCGCTGTGGACCACGTAGAGATGAGCTGCGGGGCTGAGGATGTTGGTACCATCCCCGAGGTGAGCGCACCACGGGCCTTACCGAGCAGGGAAGGTAACCCTACTCGGTTTCCGATCCAGGCAGAGGCAAGAGGCTCTGCCCCTGGCATGTCCGGCCTTGGCCCCCCGCGCTCCAGCCATCAGGCGCGCGAGAATGCCAGGAGCCGGTCGTACTCCCACCGGGTACCGACTAAGGCCGGGTCGTCCGGCGGACCCCTTTCCCCCCACTATGAGCGGTGAATACCGTCGTACAGCCTACAGTTGCGCAACACATGCTCGGCGGTCTCCTCCTCCTCCTCCTCACAACAGGGGCAATTAGGAGAGTCCCGCCGCTGGAAGAATCAGAGCTTTCCATTGAACGAGCCATGCCCGGTCAGGACCGACGTGTGGCGGCATGCTTAAGTGTAAACCACTTGGCACGTCTCAGCCGAGTCCGGACATCAGGCAAGAACCCGAACAACCGGTGTCCTGTGCTACTGCCAGCCGAGCGCTCCTGCCATGCCTCAATCACTAATTGATCGAGCAGGCGGAGCCCCCACGGCTCTCTCATCCGCCCGAAGGCGGATGTGCTCGGCCCAGTCGCTCCGACACTGCACTATCTCCAGGTCGCCCTGGGCTAGATGGCGCCTGTGCACCCACGCATTGAGCAGGAGATCGGCCGGGGGGGGGGGTCCCGACCAAGACCTGCAGAACGTCCGAGCTAACAGTCCGGTAAGCCCTGGATAAGTGCCTGACGCTGCAGGCTGCAGACCTTTCACACCACTGCGCCTTGGTGGGGCGGTACCACCAAGATGTCGCGCCATACAAGAGCGTAGGGATCACCCCCGCTCTGTAATAACTGGCGTGACACTGGTAGTCCGCACCCCACACGTTCCCCGCGACTGACCTGTACAGGCCAAACGCCCTCTCCAACTTACCACCAACCACCTCCAACTGCGGCCCAGCACCCCGATTCTTATTTATTTCTACACCAAGGTAACGGCCCTGCCCCGACCCCCGCCAAACACACTCCCCGGTAGGCCACAACTAGCCGTCCCTCTCTCCACGGCTTCCCCCACAAAAAGACGAATTTGGTCTTTTGCACGGCGAGAGCCAGACGCGCTTCCCCGCACCACAAGTCCACTACCGCCAGGAGCCTCACGATCTCCCGGCGAAGCTCCTCGAGGGAGCGCCCCACCACGACCACCACCAGGTCGTCTACATACGCCACCCCCTCGAAACCCCCATCCTGTAAGGCCCACAAGAGCCCCGCAAAGAGGAGGTTCGAGAGCGCCGCCAAGAGCACCGACCCTTGCGGGCAGCCCCTGGACAGCTCGGCTTCAACCTCACAATTATCATACCTGAGGCGAATGCCACGGGACACGAAGTACGAGGACACCAATCTAAACAGGTCGTTCGGCACGCCCGACTCTCGCAGCGTGAACAACAGCTTGGGCCATCAGACGGTGTCGGATGCCCCCTGAATGTCGAGCGTGGAGAGGAACTCACCGAGGTAAGGCTCCATCCTGGCAAGGATCAGGCGCTCCAACAACTTACTCTCACACGTAAGGAGACTCATAGGTCTGTAGCTACCCGGGTGCGTCGGGTCGCGGGTCCGGTGACTTAAGGAGTAACTGAACGACAGCCGTCGGCCACCCCACCGAGAGACAGTGATTTAAAGAGGCCCTTCATGGGGGCGCTGGTGAAAGATTCGCCCGCGGGGGCGCCAATTGTCCAAGGCCGGGCACTGACCATAGATGGCTCGTTTTAGGGACAAACGGCCCACTCCGCCCACCCTCCACTTCCGGGTCGCCACTTCTCCTGCAGGATCCCCGGCGTGCCTGTCAATGGGCCGGATTCCTGCTTGGTGACAAAGGGTGAGCTCGGGTTATTGTTTTTCCTCAACCCCGCCGTCGGAATAGTGAGGGGGGGGGGATTCTGGAGCTCCACACAGACCCAATGGTCCGCTAGTGATTCAAGCCAACAAAAAAATGAATAAAATCCAAAATGTTGTATTTCTCCTTCTTGAGCCGTAATGCTGTAGCCTAGAGTGAAAAGGTGTGAGGCGGAGTGGAAGATAGTAAAAAGAAATGGTCCTCTCCATTACGTTAGAGGGATGCTACCCTAATCTTTAAAGCTATAGGTGGTGTGCGGAAGGGTGAGCAAAGAATTAAGGGCACGATGATGCGGATGGCAACCATACTTCTACAAGCCCCCCCCCCCTCCCCCGTACTCATTTCACACTCTTATAGTCTCTACAAGCTCCGCGTTCGCGGCTTATTAATTACTAGATAATCTCCGCGGCCAACAAAGAGGCTCTAAAGTATAAAAGGTCTTCCGTTCGTAAAGCCTGTTTTTGCAAGGTTTCCCGGCGCGATATCCACGTAATTGTTTATGTAAAAAAAACTTATTTTTTATTTAGCCAATTAATCTCATTTTTCAGGCCACGAAATGGGAATTAATAAATCTAAAAACGTAGAAATCAGCTCCACAATTTCACGAGTTCCTCGGAACAAGGCATGCCAGTCGAGGGTCCTCTGCGTGTTGAGCTAGGCTTTTCCTGGTAAGCAGAAATTCGAGCCGCATGGACAAATGTACGCGTTTTATAATTAATTTTCTGGGTCTCTAAAACCCACTCGATTATCCCCCCCCCTCCTCACAACAGCAATAGAAAGGGCTTTTCTTCTCATTCTTCTCCCTGAATGCCTTTTTACCCCCGTGTACAACAATTCTAATATATTTCGGTCGAACAATTCATTAGAATCCCCACTCCTCCGAGTATTTAAAAAAAAAAACTTGTCAAGCTAGGAAGCGTGGGGTGGGGGGAATATGAGAGGGCTCTTTTAAACCTTCCTCAACCCGTGCACAACAACCAGAGGGATTAGCCGTCTCACAACTCGTGTGAGAGGGCTATACAGAGTACACGCTTTGATAAAGCATGTAAATTTATCAGACAGAAGACTAAAACGGAGAGCATTTAAATAAAAAACATTGTGAAGCTGTGTGTGGGGGGGGGGGCTGAAAAGACATGGTTCATTTTTTTTTTTTTCAATATAAATAGCACGTACGCGGTATGGCTTTCCATTACTCAAGTTTTTTAGCAACCCCAGCACCCTCCCCAAACGTGAGAGCTTTTTTTTTTTTTTTTCTTACCCAAAACAACAAAATCATCGGTGGGACTTACTCGGACACTTGTAAAGAAGATTCGTCTGAGCGATATCACCCTCACTGAGCCTCACTCTTTGACCGATTTCAGGTCGCCGTTTCCCTTTACCCTGGTCCGACGGTTGTATCGTATCCAAATAGGTGCCCTGGAAAATTAATAACACACGGTGGTTGGGATGTGAGGGAGGGGGAGATTACATGTGTTGGCCGATGGTGATAGGGGAGGGGTGGGGGTTAAGCCGTCTAATGAGCAGGCATCCACGTTTTTTCCTACTGCTATTGCGCAACACTTTTTTACCTTTGAAAATGTATTCCTGGCGTAGTGCATAATGGAATCGTAGTCGTACCCCAGTCCCAACGAGTTTACCTCTTCTTCGGTCAATTTATTAAAATTGTACTCCTGCCCTACGGAAAGTTTCAAAAATAATTCGTACGTTTATTGTTTTTCCTACACATACACACACACAAAAAAAGTTTACATTACCTGTCATAATATTATCCCGAACGATCAAAACGTGATTGTCACGATCGGGTCGGGTGTGCTCGTGCCAAAATCCGACGACGTGACCCAATTCATGAACGACTATACCGAATTTGTCGCAATTTTTACCGATCGATATCGCCTGAGGTCCGTTGCCTCTCTTCCCAACGAATGAACAGCATCTTTTTTGTGAGATGCAACAAAATGACGAGGGAAGGAGGGTAGTGCTTAAATATTATACTTCCGGATAAAGGAAGGGGAGAAGAGGATGCTCATACACATAAAGGTCCCTTTGTTGAGGTTGGCTCGGGGGGGGGGGGGGATTGGAGAGCGCGGATTCCAATAAATAAATTTAAAGAGAGAGAGAAAAATTGTACTACAGTTTGATGGTTTATGTCTCAGCACGTTCGAATGACGTCAAAAAGAAATAGTGAAATGTACAAGCTCTTCAAACTTCTGAATTCTTTTGAATTCGTAGAATAAAAAACATCAAGGGCTCACCTTCCTTCATTATTTTCAATTCATTTGCCTGATTAGGTAGCTGACGACACTTTTCTTTTGATGTTATTCCACAGTGCTTTTGAGGGGAATGCACAAAGAACGTGGCTGGGTGGTGGAACGGGGGAAGAGGAGAGGCAATAATTAAAATTAAGTTACCCGCACGGCCTTTCTGTGAATACGATGTAATTTGAATGTTCCGAAGGTACTCGCTCCACGAATTTCACGCACGTAAAATTCTCCCAGTGCCTCATAGCTTGTTTGAAAAGAGCTTTGTGCATGCCTGGAAAGTTAAAAAAAAATTCAGAAAAAAAAGCCGAGGACATTGTAATAAAATGTGTTAACATGAGGATGGGGGGGGGGGTACCAGAAAAATTTCCGTCTATTTCATACGGGATGACTCCGTGCTCCCAGACTCTTTCTTTTCGAGCTGTAGCCGCCCGAACTACCCTTTTTAGAGCCTTTTCCCTTTCCGTGTGATATTCCAAGATTTCTCCACTTTCTGTTAAGACTCTACAAGACAGAAAAAAAAAAAAAAAAATTGTGAAAATCCGCACGACGAAACACCGCAAAATTTTTCACACCTTTTTCTCAATCGCCGTCGACTTCTGTGACGGCCCTTACGCGACGGTGGAGGACCACGCATCGCCTTACGATGAAACGGCGTCAAACCCTCCTCCTCAACTTGAAGGCCCTCCTGTATGATCTCCTTGCGAATTCGTTCGATATCGGCCAGCGAACCCTTTTTTTTCTGCGCTTCCAGATCGTCCTCGTACCGACCGTCGTAAACGGCGATGTCCCCCATCCAGCCGCCTGGAATAAAATAATGAAAAAAAGAAGAAGTTAGAAACGGACGATATAGCAATAATTGACCCAAAGAACTTGTGGTATGGGCACTTCCACGGAACTTATGGATGGCTATAGAATACCAGCTAGCGCAGTTGTGCCCAAGAAATTGACTCTCCATCTCAGAAAAATGTCAATTCGACCCATAAACCAGGAAACTGACAATTTAACACCAGTCTGAGTTTTCCGGTAATTCGCTACAAATGCAGACAAAAAATTAAGACACGCTGAACAATTTTGTCAATTTGATCGATAGACCCCCCCCCCCCTACCACAATCATTCCGAAAAACCTAATCGTTTTCATCTACTAAGCAGACTGGATATGCCCCCCACCACCCCCAACATCTATCCCTTATTCACGTTCTCCTCTTCTTTCAACCCTTACGAGAGAAAGAGAGATAGATTGTTAGTCGGCAGCGTCGCACACTGGACTTGCAGTGCGTCAATTCATCAACGAAGGGCTCTCTATCACTCCCTTTCCTATTAAGGAGCCCTTTCCAATCCTATTTCAGCCAGCAATGGGACGTTTTAGATTGGTGGCAGTGGCGATGGTGGGAAGAGGGGGTGGTGGAAAGGGGTTATAGCTAGTTTGGGATTCAATATCCGTTCCACCCCCCCCACCCACCCTTCACAAGACCATCACAGGACACAGAATAACGTTTTACAATTGAGCCGACAAAACGGGGGAATAATTTTTCTTCCCTTTTCTCGGACATCAATGAGATAGATCTCCTCACCGCCTGTGGCACGCTTCCATCAATTCCTCTCTCCCGCACTTGGGGGGGGGAGGGGTGTCTTCTTCACAGAATATTAAAGAGTTAAATTTGTTACTCTAAGGAGATCGAGCAGAACAAAGGCACTCGTGGAAAGTGAAGGGGGGATTTTCTATGTTTAATTCGCCGGGAAAACCGCTTTCATTCCAGGCGGACCTGCAAGTAGTGTGCACAGCTCTTAACATTTCCCTTATGACCGTTTTCGCACGGATTAGCATGTTTTCTCAATTTCAGATATAGACGTGGCCGTATAATTACCGAACATGGACTTCGATAGGCCACTCTGAAGTCGAGAAAAATCGTCCAATACAAATGACAAGGCAAAATGTGCCATTTAGGCTCCGACGAACCCTTTAATGGAAGCGTTTTGGCTATTAGGGCGTGCTGCTAAAAATGCACCTGAAAATCGCCCACATAAGCTCTCGGTCATGGTGGGTAAAGCAAAAATGATCCATAATTTAAAATTGGGCGGAACTGCGTACCTCTAGGGTTTCTCGACACGAGGAATCCAACAATCAAAACGAACTGTTCAGACGAATCATTGATCGCTTCACAAATCAAATCCGAATCGCGCGGGCTGATTCGAATATTTAGCCACGAAAACTGCTATGAGCACCTGTGCACTATTTGTTCTATTCCTATGGTCGAATGGAATGAAAATCGTCCAATGAAGCCAAATCTCCGTCGAACCGCGGCTATACCCATTCTCCGTTTTTATGCGCTCGAAACCAAAGAATTATAATTTTTCCATCTTGAAACTTTTGGGGAGTGGGGGCCCACGGAGGCCTGTACCCCTCGCCCCTACCATGTCATGCTACTGAGTGGGAGTCAAACCCAGACCCCCAGGGTTGCCGTGAAAACCGAGTCAGGGAGGACCCGGCTCAATACTACCTTGAAGAGAACTGTAAGGGTGGTTTTTCCTCTAGGTTGAATAAAGAAACATAGTTTTCCACTAATACTCGCAGAATCAATCAGAGGCGTAGCCAGCCCTTGATCTAGGGGCGTTGGATAGCATGTCAGGCTTGTATACAGGGAAATAGGGATGACTGATGAGCCTCCAACAGGAAAAATGGTCGTTCAACATCTCAAAAATCGGTGCTAGAAATCGTCAATTCATCCCCAGAAACTGAATTTGCACAAAATATGGGTTGGAATGCCCGGCTTCCCGGTTTGGCTAATTAAATTCGGTCATAAAGAGTCAAATCCTTGAAATTCAGATTTGCAATAGCCGAAACAAGCGAGATTGGGATTTTGAAACAGTCAACCACAACAAGTTGATTTTAGTAAAGAAGAAAACCCCGTCAAGTTCGTTCTAGTACGAGCGAAACCGAAAGTGGGCAACAAAATTTGATTTTAGAAGGAGCCAAATTCGTGAAATTTGGCCAGTTCAGCTTCCTTGTCAGTGGCGGATCCAGCCCCTCCCTCTTTGGCCTTGTCAGTGGCGGTTGGGAAAAATTGTACGAGGTTTTCAGAGTTAGCATTTTTTTCTCGTACACTTCTGACAAGATGGCAAAAAAATGCCAGTAGGGAACATGGAAGTAAAAGGGGTTTGTTTTCGGCAACATTGTAGTCAAGTTGCATGGAAATTGTACGAGAAATCCTAACAAAATAGTTATAAATTCCAGAACCAATTGTTTCGAACTTAATACCGAAAATATTATTCCACTACAGGGAGAACATGCCTCGGAAATGATTTACCTTAAAAACAAAGGTTATATTCGCGTTTTTCATGCCAAGAAACTGCTAGATTTAGATTTAAGGGCCGCGAGAGTCCCTTTGTATCTTAATTTCAAATATTTGTACCCCTTTGCCTACATTAGATTTAGATTTCTATGTAATTCTGTGGCAAATAATTTTTGACGCAGTCACGCCAAATCCTACTCCTCCCACAATTTTCTCTTAATCTTAGTTTTTTCGGGTACAAACATTTGCAATTAAGATACAAAGGGACTCTCGCGGCCCTTTTTTGCAATTTCGACTGTCCTTTTTCGCTAAAAACGACGATTTTGGCTACAAAAAAAGTTGCATTTTTTCGGCAATATTGTGGTCAATTCGCATGGAAATTTCCCTAGAAATTCGAAAAAAAAAATATTTAAAAATTTTTGGAATCACTTGTATTCAAGTTATGCCTAAAAACGATATTTCGGTACGGGGAGAACATGCCCGATAAATAATTTTTTCTCAAAACAAAGGCCAGATTTGTGCTTTTTATACCAAAAAATAGCCAGGTTTTCATTTTCATGCAATTTATCGAAAAAAAGGCGACAGACCGACATACCGATGGTACGCTAAAAATGAAAAACCACTTTTTCCAACTTTTCAGAGGTTGTAAATTATGAATGTGATGTCAGCTCGGACTCAATTTTTTTCACGAACACCATACTTCCATTCCCGTAGGGAACATGGAAGTAAAAAACGCCGGTTCCCGGTTGCTCGACTCAACTTCACGGCTAAAATTGAGAAACAGCGCTAATCTGCTCTTCTGCAGGAAAATTTGATTCTGAAATGCGGAAAATTCGAAGTTTCTGGAGCCATTTCGCGGCTTCCATGAGCCTCCCCCCCCAAACGGCCATTTCGTGGATGTTGATTTCAAAACGTTACAATTTCGTCTAAATTCGTTAGGCTTTGAGCGCTGCGGGAAATCCGAAAATTGAACCGGATTTTCGATTAGATTTTCAGATGGGGCCGCACATTATTTTCCCGCCAAAAGGGGAGCGCGCAATCGACAGCTTCGATGTCTACAGAAAAGAGCCTCGCGACGCGGGCGAATGTCTCTGACCCGCTTTGGAGTGGAACACCAAAAAAAGGGGGGAGTGCGCTGTAAAAAGTGCTTTGTGGGACTGCTGCTGCGCACGGCCAGAAGTTGAAGCTACCCCCACCCCCATTCTTCCATATTTTATGGATAAAGTATGGCTTCATCCCCCAAACTGTTGTAAAAGAGAAGCGTACTGTTATTCTCTACTTTACATATTAAACTTGCTCATCTTGCTACGCTTTAAGAGAAACAATTTTTCTCTCTCTTTTTCTTTCCGCTTCCCTTTCTTTTCTCTCCCTTCATAAAGCCCAGATTGCAAACCCCCTCGCATTTTATCCGAGATCCAAAGTTTTCTTAGCACCCCGACCCACTTCCATCACAGCTTACCCCTTAAACAAACTTCCTTTTTAACCCCTTAACAGCCGTTCAATCAGGAGATTAATTCCCCACCCCCAGAAACCATTTTCATAAAAAACCAGCTCCCCGACGCCAATTTTAAAGGGTCGTAGTACTCTGTTTAGTACGAAGAATGGAAGCGACTTTTTCAAATCAATTCCTCAACTTCTCCCTTGTTTCAAGGACCTCAAAAGTTTCGGGGGGGGGGGGGGTTATGTCGACTGCAGAAAGGATGTGCGGGTGTCGGCCCCAAAATACGGTTGGGGGGGGAAAAGTGCCTTGGCACATTTACACCCACCACTCTAATTCCAATTCCCATTATTTAGTTCAATTTTCAATGCTATGAATGAAGTTATTATCTCTGTTTTTCCACTCGAAGGATATTTTAAGATAACAAAAGAGTGATGAGGGTTCGGGTCGGGGGATGTAGGGTGAAAGTGGTGTCGGGCCGAAGAATAGTGTGAAGAAACCCCCCCCCCCATCACAAGGGCTCTAAGCACTCTCCCGGCCCCTAGGCCGCAGTGAACATCGCGACGATTGTCTGAAAAATCCATTTCCCGTTAAAATTATCTTATAAATTGGAATTTCTTTTTCAAACAAGGAATGTTGGCGCCTCGTTTTTGAGTCAAACCCTCCTCTAAAATTATCAAATTTCCGACGCTAATAATCGCCCCCTCACCCACCCACCCGCCCAACCAAACATTGGTGAAAGACCTTCTTCCTTTTCGTCTATCATGTAATATACTATATGCAGCACATGAATCAAAAATTGTTTCCCGTATCTCTCGACAAACGATATCTCCCCACCCCTCCTTCACCGCTTGACCATCATCAAACAAATATCGTGTGGAAGATAAAATGTCCGAGGCAAGAAAAAGAAGATAAAAAAAACTCATCTTTTTCAAAAGCGAGATATATGGGTTGCTGTGGGAGGGGGGGGGCTGGGGATGGACCCATCAATGGAGATAATTTGTTCTTATTATATAAAACACTAAAATACTGAAATGCAGCTACCTCTCCTCCGTCAACTCGCGTTAAATTTTGTCAAGAAATTTAGATATAGTAATAATAAGTATAATAATAATAATTACAATAAAAACATGTTGGTGTTGTCACATTGATTTTTCCTTGGAAAAAAGAAAATGTCTGCACTAAAAAAGGTGACCTGGCAACAATAAAATACGAAATATGGTGTGGGCGGATGGATTCAGCGTTAATAAATTTAAAATGACACGATATTTTACGGCTTCCGTTCGTACTTGGATGCTATTGGACGCTGTCACTTTATAGTGCGCGTGTGTGTGTTAGGGAGGACGGGGGTTTGTAGAAAGGGTAAATTCAACGAGGACTGTAGTAGCATCCACACACAAGAGGCGTAAGTCCTTTTCACCGAGCTTCTTTCACCCCCCCCCCACTCCCCTCACACTACCTTGGTTGATTAAAGTTTCTCATCAACGATTATAATGTAAAATGAGACGCGAAAAGCTATGGAGAAGACGTTACAACGTTGGGAGTTTTGATGATTATGCTGGGGGGTGGCGTGTGAATGATGTTGAAGGGAAGGGAGGGAGACGCCACCAGGAAAGGAAAATAAACTTTTCAGAGGTTTTCTTAAGGTAGGTATATGTATAAAAGGCTCCCCCTAGCCCACTCCATCCATCGGTGACACTGTCCTCGCAATAAATTCAACTCCGTTGTTGTAAGTGCTAGCACTAAGCAGCACGTCTCTGAAATACTTCATTGTCGCTAGTTGTATAAACATGCGGATAGGGGGAAGGGAAGAATGTGCCATAATTTTAGTTATGACCCCCTCCCTTCGAATCACGATAGTGAAACCCCCCCCCCCTAACGAAACTACGGGGGAGCCAGGGCGTTGCAGTTCTCAGGCACCACTAGACTCTGGACAGTCCTACTAAGCCTTACTGGACCCATTACAGTTTCGTATCTTTTGCGGGTCTGAGTTGATCAAAATTGTAGGGCCCACTATGGAGGGAGTGATGTCATCAGTTCTGGGCGAAAATTGTTAAGATGTAATCGTGGGGGGGGGGGTAGCAGTTTCCCTGATGACATCGAGTGCGGGGGGCTGAGCGAGCAGACTCAGGAACTTATAAGCAAACAGTTTAAAAGGCGGTTTATGGAGTTATTATCGCATGGCCACTGGAGGAGTGGAGAGTTCCTTTCGACACTGTCCATATATGGATGGCCATATATGATTTGTGAGCCCTCGAGTACTAACGGATCACTTATGGGATTTTCTGGATAGGCCCAGGACCGTCTTTACTAAAGTTGGGGCCCCGGGCCCCCTCTGTGGGGCTATGGGGGGGGCACTTCTTATTAGCTGGCACAACATTTTTTCACTTTTAACCGAGAACCACGGGCGTAGTATACGGGTGTAAATCATACGGGTCAGGTCACCACCGATTTCATGGGTTCCCTAATTCAAAACATGTTTCAATGATTTTGTGTGAGTTTGGCTCACGAATAACCAATTTCTCGGATTTCACTCACTAAAAAAGACAATGTCTCCAGTTTCTGTAGCTGATAAAACAATATCCCGGCGTGGCGTGTTTTAAAAGATACTAATTTCACGAAATTTGTGCACTGAAACCAAATTTTTGACGGTCTGACTCATTAAAAATTGTTTTCGCTGATTTCAGCCTCTAAAAGCCTTTTCGAGGATTTTTCTCACTAGAAGCCAATTTTCGCGGTACTGGCTCACAGAAACCCTAAGTTCGAGGTTTTTCTCATTAAAAAATAGAATATCTCAAATTTCACTCGCTAAAACCCCAAAAGTTTGCGATTTTTTTATGAACCATCAATTATGCGGAGTTGCTAATTCAAAACCACAATTACGCGGTTTTAGCACAGGTTTTAGCGAAGATATATTTTGCTCATTAAGATTGCTGATTTTGCTCATTAAAACGCACATTTCGTGGGATTTTGCTTGCTGTAGAACCAATTTTGCACGCCTTGGCTGACTAAAATGCTAATTTCGTGGGGCTTTCCCGCTGAAGAACCAATGCCCTTATTTCGTGGGGGTTGGGCTTACTGCTGATGGTGATGGGCTCATCGAAATGATCAGTTTTACAGGATGCATTTTTTTTTCAAATTCAAACGCCCGTAAAAAACCAAAGCTTCGTGAAAATCTCAATTTCGTGCGACCCCTTTCAGTATCAGACATCATGCGATCATCTCAGAAAAGTTGTCCTGCTTTTCGAAAAGCTGCTGTTTGAACGCTCTTTTTGAAAACTATAACGTTTACAGGCCTGAAAGTTCCTGACAAGGAGCCATTCGTCTGTACGACAGAAGAGTCAAGTTTGGGGGGCTAAATCACCGCATCAGTTTTCGAACCAGGAGGTGAAAATTCCAAGTTAAATGGTTTTCAGTTGATGAACTACCGAGATCTCTTTCTGGGAATTCACCACCGAATATAAGCCTGCAAAAGTCATTGGGATGCATCTGATTTGTGCTCACTTGAAGCGCCCACCCATAGATCAAAGGCTGGCTACGCCCCTGCCATGAACCAGCTATTTTCCGCTTGTAGCCAAGAATTAGCTTTTTTTATTTATTTTAGTCGCGAATTAGCTATTTTCCCCAATTTTATTCGCGAATTGGCAGCTTTCTCAATTTTATCAGTCAATGGCGTTTTCTCAATTTTATGTTAATGAGCGCTTATGACACATTTTAGTCGACAATAAGATTTTTTTTCGATTTCAGCCGCGAATTAGTACTTCGTCTCGTTTATAGTCGTGAAGTTGCCCCCGGAAAAGTGAATTTCCGATTTTTCAATTATAGCTATTAATTGAGCGCTATTGATGATTCTTTGTTCCCGTGTTGAAAAAAAATCAAAAAATCTAAAGAATCCGCCCCCCCCCCCGAGAAGCGGGGCCCAGGCCCATCGGGCCCCCCGCTAAAGACGGCACTGGATAAGCCAGAAAAAATGTAAGTTCCTATAAGAGAAGCAAAGGAAGACGGATATTTCTATACATACCAATTTTTCCATCACGAATTGGACACAAATGAAAGGTTTTTACCGTTTGCCACCAAAACGTTCGTTTCTCCTCCACGACACCATAACAAGCTTTTGATATTTTCGGGTCGCACTCTATTTTTATCAGCGAACAGTCCACATCATATCGATTTTCGAGCCTCAGGATGAGTACGACGGCAGCGAGATTCAAAGCATAATTTATTGATGGATGAGAGGCAAAGTCCACGAAATGACCTTCCTCCTCCTCCTCCTCCTCCACCTCCTCCTCTGCCGGCCTCTCAACCTACTCGCACCGCGGAGTCTTCGTTAAAAGCCATCATATTCTATCCCTATGATGCTGCAACGAAGAGCGACCATTTCATCGAGGACTCCCCCCCCCCCTTCTTCCAACCCATTGCCGTCTCCTCCTACGCCATCTCCTATAACGTAATTCTCAGTGACGGGGGCGGTTAAAAGGTAAATCATTCATAAATATTTAGTACCAGCGACAAACTTCGAGGAGTAGGTGCTCAAAATCTTTCTCAGATGGTGGTATGGTAGGGGAGGCTATAGTGCTCGAAAGGGGATGTTACGCTAGGTAAACCCAATTCTATGAGGAATTATGGGTTGACAGCAGCAGTGTAGGGGGGGGGGGAGAGGATTGATTTTAGGACCTTCCACCCACTCCCAGGCCTGCAGGCCAGAGTTATATGCGTGGGGGGTGGGGTTGACAATATTTTGAAATTGAATTCATGACTAACAAAAAGAAGGGTATCCCGTATAATAAATGGCTGTGCTTGATTGGGTGGGTGGCGAAGGCCGGGGTTTGCCCAATTACGCCTTTCTCAAGCGAAAGATTCATGGTTTGTGTGGAGATAATGGGAGAACCCCACGGTATACTTCCATGTTCCCGTTTTTCTTGTAAATCAATTGATGCATACCAGTTTTCCTTTAATCTTCAATATTCAATCCCCCTTCTTATGTCACTCCTCCGCCGATCAATTCCACACTAATCATCAATCTTCCCTCAGTCAGCAATCCTCAGTCAGTCAATACAAAACATTAACCCTTAATAATGAACCTGTCCTTAACGACTAATCATCAATTTTTTACGAAGTGACTATATGTAGGTACAAAGAACAACAAAGATGTTGTGGGCATGACCCACCAAACAATCACGAAAAATTGCACCGAATGTGCGGTCCAGTCTCCGTTTTGACCTCAGACCTTCAGCTACCTACCTGAGCTACTCGGTCCTGGTCTCGTCAGCCCGGCAATTGAGCCGAGTACGGAGCCAATGGTCCGCCCCTCACCGGGCCCCCTGACTCGGTTTTGGTGGGTCGGGTGGAGTGCCGGGGGCAGGGGTCGTAGTGCAGTGGCACCTCCTTTCCCGGTGAGGGGCGGTCTATCGGCACCGTACTCGGCTCAATTGCCGGGCTGATGAGACCAGGACGAGTAGCTCAGAAAAGGTATAGCAGAGGGTCTGAGGTCGAAACGGAGACTGGACCGCACCTTCGGTGCAATTTTTCGTGATATGTAGGTACAGTACCTAGGAATAAATTGCTATTCACAGGTGTGGTACCTACGCGTAAAACGCTATTCGCAGCGTACAGTACCTTGTCATAAAATGCTATTTGCAAGGTACGCTTCTCAATAAGTCAAGATTATCCGACAACCTCTAGTGTACACAACATACTTAGAATAATTAAACCTACGTATAAATTAAATTAACTGAAAGTGATATCTTCCCGACGATGGAAGGGCATAGCCCGACACGATTCGAGTTTCGAGAAAAAATGGGCTCCCCGGCGGGATTTGAACCCGCAACCTCTGGATTACTAGTCCAGCACGCTGCCAATTGCGCCATGGTGACGCCGTCGTACTGCGATCTATCGAATTTCATCTACGATATGATAACATTGACGTGGTTTACCCTTGTCATAAGTAGAAACGCCTAGATTTTCGAGAAACAATGGCTCTGGGTGGGGTTCGGCTTAGTTGATCCCTCGCAGTACTACTGCCAAAGGTGTCACCGTGGCGCAATTGGCAGCGTGCTGGATCCAGAGGTTGCGGGTTCAAATCCCACCGGGGAGCCCATTTTTTCACATATGCGTACCTGCATATATCACTTTTTTTTTTTTTTTTTTTCATTTACTTTTAGCTACGAATTAGCGCTTTTCCTCAGTTTTAGCCGCGAATTTGCGGTTCTTTACCCCCATAGCCATAAATTGGCGCTTTTTCACGATTTTTGGCACTACTTAAATTGCCTTCAGAAGCCTCAAATTGGCGTATTTCCAATATTAGACGCAAATTGAAATTAATCTATATTTTTAGCTGGATATAATGAATATTTCTGTCGCCGGTATTTTTAATTAATAAATTAATTGAACTGATGTTATCCGGACGACGATGGAAGGGTATAGCCCAACACGATTCGAGTTTCGAGAAAAAATGACTCCCCGGCGGGATTTGAACCCGCAACCTCTGGATTACGAGTCCAGCACGCTGCCAATTGCGCCACGGAGACGCCTTTGGGAGTCGTACTCCGAGGGATAAGCTAAGCCGAACCCCACCCAGGTCCATTGTTTCTCGAAACTCTAGGCGTTTCTCCTGATCGGTAAACCACGCCGAATTTCATCTTATCTAGATGTTGTTAAATGGATATAATGAATATTTCTGTCGCCAGATTTTTTAATTAATGAATTAATTGGGTGGGGTTCGGCTTAGCTTATCCCTCGGAGTACGACTCCCAAAGGCGTCTCCGTGGCGCAATTGGCAGCGTGCTCGACTGGTAATCCAGAGGTTGCGGGTTCAAATCCCGCCAGGGAGCCATTTTTTCTCGAAACTCGAATCGTGTTGGGCTATGTCCTTCCATCGTCGTCCGGATAACATCGGTTCAATAAATTTATTAATTATATTTTTAGCCGCGAATTAGAGTTTATACAAGGTAAAATTATCCACTAATTAGTGATTTTCCTATATTTTAGCCGCGAATTATTGATTTTTCTACATTTTCGCTGCTTAACTATATCTTTGCCATATTTAGCAGTGAATTCAATTTTTTGTTGCAGAAAACTGAATTTGAGTTTAAAATTAGCGCTTCTCTTAACTTTAGGCGCTCTATTTAGCAATCTCCCAAAATTATCCGCAAATTAGCGGGAGTTTTTACGTTTTAGCCTCACGTTACCAATTTTTGTGCGTCACTTTAGCGTTTTTTCTCACTTTATGCCACAAATAAGTTGCATTCAGAAGCCAAGAATTTGTGTATTTTCTATTTTAAATACTTACTGAAAATTGTCTACATTTTAGCCGCGACTTATAGCGCTTTTTCTCCATGTTAGCAGGGGAATAGCAGTTTTCTCAATTTGAACTCAATATTGTCGTATCTGTTAGCGTTTTTATCCCATCAATTAACGATTATTCTCAATTTTTGCCACAGATTGGCGCTTTTCTCAATTTTCATTAGCGAATTGACACTTGGGGTTTTTCTTAATTTTAGCCGCAATAATAATTAATGATTTTCTCAATATTAGCTGTGAATTTGCGTTTTTTGTATTTTTTTTTTTTTTTTACATTCCAGCCTCGCATTGACAATTTTTTTGTTTTTCAATTTTAGTTATGGACCTAAATTGTATATTCAAGGAGCTAAAGAAATTTGGGAATCAGCGTATTTTCTCTAGTTTAGCCGCAAATTTACCTCCAGAAGGCGCGAATTTTCTCAATTTGAGTCATCAGAATAGCGCCTTCGTTGGCTCAATCGAATATTTAGCCACACTATTTGCTAATCACCGACAGTGGCGTAGGCGTATGAGGGGACGGTGGGGTGGCCCACCACAGGCATGACTTCAAATAGGGCATCACTGTACAGAGGCTTTTAATTTTTTTTAATTTGTTCAAGAACGGGGCACAGTCGAGAATTCGTGTGGCCCAAAAAGAATCCCCACCCCCCCTCGAGGTTTGCCCTCATTTGACAACTTAGTCATCTCTGTGCCCGGATGATGAGAGGTCCTGGCATGCTTTCACCAATTTTCAGATCAGTTGGTTCGGGGTGTTCGGTAAGTGAACGAATGGCCAGTTTATGGGCGCGGGTAATGGTCAATTAATCCATTAAGCGCGCGAATAGTGAGTTTGTCCATTTTATTGACGATGATAGTCAGTTATAGCACAGCAACTTTCAATGCGAGAATCGAAAGTTACTTCATCTGTATAGGGCGGAAATTCTGACATTTTTGCAATTTTTGGAACACGAATCGTCAGTTCAGTCATTTTTAAGAAGTGAATGGTCAGTTAGGCCATTTTCAGGTCACGGATATCGTCAGTTTAGGCATTTTCATGGCGCAAATCGTCAGTTTAGCCATGTTTAAGGGTAAATTGAGTCGGATTTGCCAATTTAAGGGAGTGAATAGTCTGTTTTTTCTTTCCAGCTCGAATCGTCAGTTTAGCGATTTTTGAGAAGTCTTGAAAGTCACCATTTTATGGCGTTTTGGCTACTTTTAGGACACGAATCGTCTGTATAGCCATTTTCAAGGAGCCAATGGCCAGTTTGGTCATTTTTGGAGCGCAAATGGTCGGTTTCGCCATTTTTAGGGTGCATTGAAACCATGGAAACCCTACAATTCTTCCCAGCGGGAAATTCTAGGTTGATTTCTGTCCTAATTGAGTAGCCCTGAACTCGCGTTTTTAGTTTATTTAAATAACCCGAAACATTGTTTAGCGCTTTTCCTCTATTTAAATCGTGCGGTTTCCTCCAGAAATAGCCCAAAACGCGGTTTTTAGTCCAATCTGTCAACTCTGTAACTCGTTCCAAACCCTCTTCATCACCTTCGTATTGTTGAAATAAACAAAATCTTGATAAGGAGGGATAGGCAACCCCCATGAGCACCTGTTATGTTCTATTTTCCAGGTTGGTTGGACTGAAAATCGTCAAAAAGAGCGACGTCTCTGTCAATCGTATACCAAAACTCATTTTCAAGTGCCTAAATCCATGAACATGGAACCTAAAAATCCTCATTTTTCCATATTCAAGCTTTTCGTGCCCGAATCGTCTGTTGAGAGATGATCAAGGCGAATAGTTATAGGGTCCGTTTTGCAATTTATAAGGCGCAAATAGTACGCCAAGCCAAGGCGAAAATGGCAAGTTGAGCCAATTTTGGGCTCGTTAAGTCAGTTTGGCCATTTTATAGCGGGAATCGCTACAGTTAGCCTATTTTTAGCGCGCAAATAATCAGATTAGGCTGCTTTATAACCATTTTCAGTGAGGCGTGAACCGTCAGTGTAGCCGTTTTGGGGCGCAGACATCTGTTATCAGGTCTCACCCAACAAAAACATTGACAATTTGATACTTGATCTGTGAAAAAGCAAGGTGAAAAAGTGATAAACTCCCCTCCCGTCCTCCCAATTTTAATGATAACAGTGGGTGTGTAATGCCGGAAAAACCGGCTTCACATGTTTCCACATTAAAAAAGCCTTTCTCTCTCTCCACTTGTTCCTACCTCCATGGGGGGTCGTTTGCCCTCCAACTAGTGTAACCTCCTTAGCAACCTGACCGCGACCGATTGTGT
Organism: Corythucha ciliata; assembly: GCA_038030265.1. Classification (NCBI taxonomy): domain Eukaryota; kingdom Metazoa; phylum Arthropoda; class Insecta; order Hemiptera; family Tingidae; genus Corythucha; species Corythucha ciliata. The sequence continues at coordinate 51,642,552 of CM075943.1, forward strand.
GAAGGTGGACTTTAAAAGATTTTGAAAAGAAAAAAAAAGGCAACGGACAGGAGGGGGGTCGAGGAACCATATGGTTCAAATCATCGATGATAGTAGCGAGGTATCGAAGATCACATCGCAGTAAGGGTGCTTCACTATGAACAGTCCCTTACAATTATTGATGTTTGTTCTTCATCGATGTTTCATCGGGGCATCGCTCATCGAGGTATCGCAGTGAAGGTGATTCACTATGAACGCACCCTAAGACCCATTTCATCTATTTATGGTCATCGGCCCTTCAAATTTCGTAATCTTATATACTTACTAAAATTCAAAACACTATCTCTCTCGTCAGTAATTATTAAAGCGGCCCTAAGAGTTAATAATTTATAATAAAAAATTGATTAGTGATATATGCAGGCCGCTAATTCACAGCTAAAATTAGGAAAACGCGCTAATTCACGGATAAACGTGGGAAAAATCACTCATTAGCGGCTAAAATAAGGAAAAACACTAATATTGACAACATAAAATTGAGAACATCGCTGATCAACGGGAAAAATCGCTTATTCGCGGCCATAATGGAGAAATATCCCTAATTCGCGGTCATAATGGAGAAATATCGCTCATTCACTGCTAAAAATTGGGGGAAATCGCGAATTTGCTGTTAAACTGGGCAAACCCCGCTAATTTGCGGCTAAAATGGAGAAAAACGCTAATTCATGGCTTCAATAGGTAAATTCATGCCTGTTAGTGAACAACATCGCTAATCCGCGGCTGAATGAGTGAAAAACCGCCATTGAAGGACTACAATAAGGAAAAACACGAATATTTGACAGCAAAAAATTTGAGAAAATCGCTAATCAACGGGAAAACTTAAGAAAAATCTCGGCTAAAATGAAGAAAAGTCGCATATATTCGCGGTCATAATGAAGAAATATCGCTAATTCGAGGCTACCCTAACTTCTCTAAATCCCTAACTTGCGGCTAATATGGACAAACCCCGCTAAATTCGCGGGTCAAATGGATGAAACGCTAATGCGTGGCTTCTACAGGTAAATTCGTGCATGTAAGTAAACAAAATCGCTAAACCACGGCTAAATGACGAAAAAGTGTTAATTAGCGGATAAAATCCAGGAAAAGAGTTTCTGAATTCGTATAGCTAAAATGGGGGAGAATCGTTAATTCCAGCCTGAAATGGACAAATTGCTAATTCATCGATGAAATTGAGAAGAAGCGCCTAAGTGTGGAAAAAATTCCAATTCACGGCTAAAAGAAGAAAACACCAAGTCGCGGCGTCAGCAACTTCGTGACTGAAAGTGAACAAAATCGCTGATAAGCGGCAAAATAAGGAAAAAGCGCCAATTCGCTGATAAAAAATTAAGAAAAATAAGCGTTAATTTCCGGACAAGAATTGGGGTGATCGTCACATCGCGGTTGAATGAAAGAAAAATTATTAAATTGAAAAGAATTTTTAATGTACAGAAAATGGCAAGTTGCAGTTTCTCGAGGCAACTACGTGGCTAAAATTGGGAAAAAGCGCTAATTCATGGCTATAAAAGTGAAAAGAATCGCCTGGTGATAGATTCGCCAGGGTGCGCCAAATCTCGAAGGCCGGCTCTGCGATTCACTTTCGAACACTGTGCCCATTGACAGAAAACCCTTCAACTGCGGTGTTGTTCGCGTCGCGAATCCGTGCGTCGCTGAGGTGCCTCACTCAAAACCACAATTACGTGGTCTTAGCACACTAATCAAAGCATTTTCTCACGATTCTGCCTCATTTAAACGTAAATTCTGTGGGATTTGCCCCCCATAGAACCAACTTTGCGCGCCTTGGATCCCTTACACGCTATAATTTCGTGGGGTTTTCTCGCTGTACAACTAAAAACCCAATGTTGTGGGTTTTGGGCTTGCTAAAACCCCAAAGTTGTGGATTTCGGGCTTGCTGCTGGGCGAAAACCCAATATAGGTATCGTGTTGGGGTGGCAAATGATCCATTTCACAAACAGAATAAAATATTTTTTTCAAATTCGAGAGCCAGTAAAAAGCCAAATAAGCATCGTAAAAATTTCAATTTCGTGCGAGTCCTTTGTTGTTGCTGTTGCTGTGAATGAGCTCTTTTTCTCCATTAGAGCTTTTCATACATTTTAGTCGACAATATGAGTTTTTCTCGTTTATATCCACGAATGAGCAATTTCTTTCGTTTTAGATATGGATTACCACTTTATCTCAGCCACAAAGGGGCCGTTGGCAACTATGAATTTTCTTAATTTTGACTGTGAATGAGCGCTTTTTCTTCATTTTAGCCGTGAATTAGCACTTTATCCCGTTTTTAGCCTTGAAGTTACCCCCGCGGAAACAGTGAATTTCTGAGTTTTCAAATTTAGCAACGATTGAGAGCTATTTCTTAATTCTATGTGCGAATTAGTGTTTTTTTTTCAATTTTTGCCCCTAGTCATCCATCAAAAGAGCTGTCCGTCGTTTCATGGAATGCCGCCGTTGCGAATATATCGGGGAAAAAGCTGGTTTTGAGGCGCTGCTTACAACGATCTCGTCACGCCCAGGCAAGTCTCCAAGCTGCCGCCTTGCTATACCTGCACTATCTCCTCCCGATCACAGTCGAAGAGCACGCCCATAATAATGCCACGTACATTCAACAAACGCGTCTATTCGCACACTTTCCGACGGCGACGCCGCCGTGGACAACAATGGATTCGCCTCAATACGCTCGACTACGGCCATGAACAGCAAGCGCATCACGCTGACCATCGAGCTCTGCCAGTATACCTGAAACAATGACTGAATAAGCGACTTCAGGCTTGCAGACGCGATCGTTCCTACAACATTCAGCCCGATGGGGGGGGGGGGACCTCCAAGTCTAAACACTTGGCGAACACAGAGAGAGAAATCATTACAGCTCGCAACGCACAAAAAAGTAGGCAAAGACCATTAACTAAATCTAAAATATAAGCGTCACGCTGACAATGAAACGACTGTAAGCCCCCACCCCCCAGATACGAAAACTAAGCGCTAACATTTAATTGATGATTTATAATTTTAATTACACCACCGTAAAACGTCGCGAGAATGTAATGAAACTCATTTAGGTAAAGAGAGAGAAGCAATTAATATTAATTTTCTGGTTCGCCCTCTGAAATAAAACGATGAAAAGACTTTGAATTTCTGGATGAATTAAAAAAATATTAAATAATGCCTTGAATTTTGGGTGGATTGGGGGAGTCTGCACACAATTTTTAGCAACTTTATAACGCGAAGAAACCTCCAAAAATATATAGTTTTTATGGACCTTCAAACTCAATTCCCTTGTCCCCGGGGTCTCCGGTGGGCCCTATACAGGGTTTGGCGAGTAACTCTCGTTGAAACTTCCTTAAATCCTTAGGGAATTATTGTTATTAAAAAGAGCAACCAGCACCATGACGAGGGGTGGGCGGGGGATACTCTCGACAGTCATTTTATAACTCAACGACCGACTAAATTAATCGAACTGTCCTCAGAGACCTGCGGAAAACATGTCTGTAGAGTATTACGTTCCGCTTAAACCCGAAGATCTCTCCGACTGTATGGAAATGATGGGATTGTCTATTTCGAAAGGCCAAGCACGAGTTGATATTTCAATAAATTTACAAATGTATCCCCCACCGACCCCTCCCACCAGTCAATGTTTAAACGGCGCATTTTTGGAATTAAATGTATTCAAAAAGCGTCCACCGGAAGCTGCAAACGCTGTAAAAGGTGTAGGAGGAGGTCAGAGGGCGGTAGGGCATAGATTTTTAAACGAAAAAAGTCACCGCGTCAAAAAGGAAATTGAGTCCCGCGACGTTGGAGGCGTTTTCCAAGCGCGAGCGTCAAAAACTAATAAAATTGAGAGGGGGGGGGGGCGAAACATCACTTTCGAACAAAAGCTCTGAAAGAAGCCCCCGCCTCAACTACCATAGCGTCTAAAGCTCATCACAAAGAGTTTTCCTTGAAAACCTTTTCAGTCTTTTTTTTCGGAGTGAGAGGGGAGGGGTATAAACTAATTTTCGTCTCTTCTTCAAATTCAAGTCCTCAAACGCGTCCTTTACACTCGATAGTTGTTAAAAAGGTTGTTGGGAGGACGACAGGGTCTTCTTCTTTCATGTTACACCCTTCTTTTTGACATTTTCAGCAATGGAAAATATTAACTACGAGACCTTCGTGGCGCCTTTAACTCTTTTTTCAACCCCCTCTCCCTTTCTCAACCAAAGGAATCTTCACTGGTGTCCTTTTAAACGTCAAATTTTGTTTAGGGCCCTGGCTTTCCGAGACCTACTCTCCAGCAGCTCGTTCGTTATGAACAGGGGTAAAGGAAATTTCCCTAAGAAAAACTAGTTTTTCAACAGCCAGTTTATATGCATAAAAATGCCACTTTTGAGCGACAAATTGGTTCCCAAGGTAGTACTTAGCAGTTGAAAGCCGCAAGAACGAATGTTTGGCCAAAGCCGTAGTGTGCGTCGTAGTGCGCTTGCTCCCTAAAAATATCCAACCGGTGCAACAAAATAAACAAATTGATTCGTGATAGGTCTTCAAACGAAATGCAACAACGACCACAACAACAACAACAATAATAACAAAATTATGTCCGGTACGGCCGACTTACCGGCTTTGCACGGATCCAAATCGATGTCACGAGAAACAGCCGTGGGGAACACCGTGTACAGAAGCTGATCCATTGTAAAACGGTGCGATACAACTTGTTGGATCAAACAGAAAATCACAAAACTCCACATTTTTGAATTTAAAAATAAAATAAACGGTCTTTTAAATTAAAAAAAAGAGAAAAAAGCGCCTAAAAAAATGAAGAAACGGTCACTAAATTAACGCCATAATCTCGCGAAACAGAACGTCATCCTGACGAAAAATAAAAAATAAATTGAGCGTCGTCCCCCCCACGTACGAGCAATTTTAATTCGAACGCGTCCTTCTGAGCGTCCAGACTCTGACTGGTGGAGGAGCAGGCTCAAAACTGACAGAGAAATAACCAGAGCCAGCAGCGTGGTGTGGCTTGGCTTCGAAGGGGCCAAGGGTGAGAACAGAGAGAATGTGACGGCGATTGGGGGGGTGGTGTTCGTCAATTTGAGAGCGAGGAGCGTTGATCGGGGTGGTGGTGGAGGGGGGGTCGACGATAGGGTGGTGATGATGATGGGACCCTATAGTCGCACCAAAATCACAATGTTCAACGTTAATTAGAGCCACGCGGAAAAGGAGGAGGGTTTTGAGTTTAAATAGGCGTCGAAATTGATAGGTTTGCGTAATTATTTTCCCTCCATATTTGGGTAATTCATCAACTTAGATCTCGGCAAAACGATCTTCCTAGATTTTCCCAAGAAAACAGTTAAACAACAGGTGGGTGGTTGTAGGAAGGAGGGGGAGGGGAGGAGGAGAGCAACGGGTTAAAAAATATCAGGCAATAAAAAACGAAAACGGATACTTGCACTCTTCTTCACTGCAAAAATATACACAAGAAGTTGCGAAACCACCACTCTCTTTCACACGAAACGATGAAAAAGAGGGTCACGATCTTTCGGGAACGTGGAACTTGAAACGACGAATTTCACTGATGACACGGGGCGGGGGGAAAATGTAAAGGGGAAGCTCCCCCCCCCCCGGTACATTAGTTTTCAACATGTTTTCAGCGTTAGTTTTATGGTCATTTTTCAGTGAAATCCTTCAAGACAAATAGTAATAAAAACAAAGGACTATAGCGTGTTTAGGGACAAGGCTGGCAGTGAAATGAAGTGTTTTTCTCGCGTTATTACGCGATGACATTCACGGAGATTCTCCTGAAACTTTAACTTAAAAAAGGAAATAAAATTAAATGACGGATAAAACCCCTTAGCCGTGAACATAATGACTCAAACTCTAAATGTCTAGAGGTGACGTGAGAGAGGGGTTGGGCCGGCGGGGACGGGACAATTCGCGGTGTTGTGTCCCAAAATCGTTAGGAACGCGCTAAATACTCATTTGGTTCGAACACTGGAAATTTCGCTTCCAGAGACTTCCTATACCGTTTGGTGGTGAGGGGGTATTTCTACCGGTCGGCAGAACATATGATGATTTTGCCGCAAAAGCCCAACAAATCAGAGAGGAGAAAAAAAAAAAACAAACAAACAAAACAAAATCCACAACTATAGGGCCTTTAAATACTACGGTTTTGGGACAATTCCGGTGGGGTAACGGACCCCCTCATGTCATCCGCGTCTCTGCACCATACACCCATAACAAATTGCAGCAAAGAGCTTCTAGTATTCCGACACTACTCCCCGCCCACTCTACCATCTATCGTGACCGTCGGTGAGGGGGAGGGGTCCTGGGAACCACATCCTTTCTAAAGCTCTCGCAGGCCCTGTTGTATACAATAAACAACACCATAATAGCACCATCAGACAAAATTAAAAGTTCCTAAATATCATAAACAGGGGCGACACGTTGTGAAAATGAGACTTGTTTTCACACAGGGTAAAACGCAGTTTATAATGAGTTAGAAGCCCTTTAATTCAATAAGCGAAGCTCTTCGCCACTCCACTCCCTACCACCAATACCATCAGTATACATTACACCAATTACACCATCACCACATATCACACAGTTTGTCCTTGGTCGAATTATGCCCTCTCGATAACACAGAGTACGCTAAAAGAAAAAAAAAAGGGGGGGGGGCACCTTGATTTGCCCTTGATGCTGACGTGATAAATCAAGCAAATATAAATTCACTGGGAAAATAATTAATTTGAAAGATTCGGAAGTTGCGAGGAACTTCCGAGTAAATTAATTAACGAGGGAACCTCCGGGATTTATGCACAGCACGAGGGGTAAATAAAGCCGCGGGTATATTAACGATTTTTATTACCCCCCCCCCCAAAACACTACTTATTTGTTATATCAACTTGAAAATTTCTATCAAAAGCAATCAACAATCCTCCCTTGTGTTTATTCATTCACGTCTGATCATTCGACGTTTGACCCCCCACCCACCCACACTGGGTTAAGGTTTATCCCAACGCTGAAATATAGGGGGGGGGGGCACTATTGAAAATCTGGCGCTGTCTCTATGATAAACTCGATGAATTCCGACCGGGGGGGGGGGGGGTTGTGAGAGGGAAGGGGGCTGGTTCATGGGAAGGGACGAAAGAAAATAACTTATTTGACTGATGAGATTGCCCTTTTTTTTTGTTCTATTCAGAATGAGATAAAAGGAGACGCATTCGCAGATGTTATACGGCTATTATATCGGCGATTCGGAGCTTATTGGGACGATTAAATTGACGAAAATGAGAAAGACCCCGTTTTTGACCAATTCAATGTGGGGTCGGATAGGGTGGGTGGGTGAAATTATTACCAAAATGTTTGTTTATTGACACACACGAGCCATTTTTAAGGATGTTGCCGTCTTCCCGTTTGTGGTGCGGGGAACGAACGGCGGGGGGGGGGGTTCAACTGTGGCCTTTGCTATTATGAAGCTACAGGTGTTCCTCTCACGCAAGAATAGTTAAGGCGTGGTGGGGTGGGGGGACTGATGAATTGTAAATTATCGAGTCAAAATGTTTTATTTTCTGACGTTGATTCGCCCGTTTTTAGATGAATCAAACGAATTCCCAGGCTGCTGGTGTTTAAGGTTGCAGGCAGTGTCAGTGACCGCCCGAGGGCGCCGGGTCCTTCTAGCAAAACTAGGGAGGAAAGGTGGACGATAAAAAATTCCTTAAGATGCTCATGATTTTGGAATAATTCAAAACGATAATCATAGAAATAAATTGATTAAAAAGGAGCGTTGACATTGTCTTGGCGCCTTCTGATTTCGCAGCTAAAATAGGGGAAAAACGCTGATTCACATTGTCTGGAGGTCCTTAGGTGGCTAAAACTGAGAAAGCGCACTAATGTGCGGTTCTTGGGGCAAGTAAGTAGCTAAAAATGTTGGAAAGTGCTAATATTCGTGGGCAAAATTGTAAAAAACGCTAATTCGAGGTTTCTAGATGCAACTTCTGAACAAAAATTGAAAAAAACGCTAACTCGGGTCTAAAATTGAAAAAATTGCTAATTCAGGGATATAATTGAGAAATAGCACTTACTCACGGCTAAAATTGAGAAAAAAAGCTAATTCACATCATGAGGTAAAACGATATTCGCGGCTGAAATTGAGGAAAAGAGCTAAATTCACGGATAAAGTTGAGTAGAAGAAGTCATTCGTGGCTAAAATGACGAAAACACCAATTCGCTGCTTTGTGAGCTCAAGTGAGAAAAAGCGGTAATTCGTCGCTAAAACTTGAAAAAATCACTAATCCGTGGCTAAAATTAAGAAAAAAACGCTAATTCAAGGATAAAAATTAGGGAAAATTGCATATTAAAGCGGCTGAAATCAGGAAAAACACGAATTCTCTGCAAAAATTGAAACGAGTCGCTAATTCGCTGCTAAAATAGAAATAACACCGCTATAATTCACCGATGAAATTGAGAAGAAGCGCTAGAGTGTGGAAAAAAAACAAAAAAAAACACTAAACACCTCGGTTAAAATGAAGAAAACACAAATTCGTGGCTTATCAAGGGAACTTCGTAAATGAAAATGAAGAAGGAAAAAAAAAGGAAAAAAAAAGGCTAATCTGCGTCCAAAATGAGGAAAGAGCGCAAATTGGCGGATAAAATTATAAAATTCAGTAAAAGCTCTATGATTGACGGCTGAAATTGGAAAAATCGGTTATGAGCGGCTAAAATGAGGAATAACAACGCTAATTCACGGCTGAAATAAAGAAAAATTGCTAATTTTCTTAAAATTATGTTTAATGTTCATTAGACAGGAGGGGAAGGGGTGAAAGACTTGCCCGGTGGCGTCAAATGTCCAAGGCCGCTACTGGTTGCAGGTTTTTATAGGGCGAACTATACCGTATCGTATTTTGCGGTTAAATCGCTAATTTTGTGGCTGAATTAGTCCAATCAATCTAAGGTTTTGAGCGGAAATAAATATGGGATTTTGTTTTTTTGCGGGAATGTGTAGTGTCTGATCAATGTCTAATAAAGTCCCGAGCTGAATCTTCTGCCACAGGGGGAGGGGGACTGATTAAAGGTACCCTTTTGTGGTTTTTCGCATGTATCTCAAAAACAGTGCGTCTTGGACAAAAACTTTTGGATACTTTTTCTTGGATATTCTTCCTTAGTTGGAGTTGTCAATCGTAAATTGGGTTTTTGAAGGTGCAAATTCAAAGAAATTTGGTTTTTGAACGAGTGAAATTGGGATTTGAACGAGACGAATCCACACAATTTAGTTTTGAATGAGCGAAAATTCACGAAATTGACGTTTGGAAGAGTCAAAATAACGAAATTCTGTTTTCGAAAGTGCCAAACGCTCATGACTGGTTTTAAATCAGACTAACGTAAGTCATATTTTCCGTCGATTCAATCTCATGGGTTTTGGGGCGAATTTTACAGTTTTGAGAGAAATGGAGGCATGACGGTGTGTGGAAGTGATGCAGTGGGCGAAATCGCTGTATTTTTCTATGAGTGGACTTTGCACTCAACGATCTTTCCGCCCCTGACTCTTGACCTGATGACCTGGTAAAATCGAGTTAGGGAGGAGACCCGGCTCACCAGGGCTGATGAGGGCCGCGATAGCGAAATGGCGACTGGTCACTTGGCGGCTAAGCGCCGCTTTGAGGATGAAAACTTAAAATTTGTGAATCATTTTTGTAGACTTCCTTTTGAAACCACAAAATTCATAACCGACGACCCCATAAAGATAATTTGCGTTTATGCATGTATTCTTGAAGCAAATTCAATTTTCAACAACTTCTAAATTTATTCTTTACGCTAAAATTGAACAGGTAAGAAGGTAGGATGAAAAGTTTGACAAAAAACGTGAGGTTAAAATAATGTTTTTGAAAAAGGTCACATTTCAGGGTCGTATATATCGAAAACTGTTGGGAATTTTTAAAAAAATGCATGGAGTAAAAGTTGAAGATAATTTAAGGAGCTTACATTCTTTGTCTAAAAGTTTTTGTCTAAGACGCATCGTTTTTTAGATACAAGTGAAAAATCACGAAAAGGTACCTTTAAACGACCCCCCTCCCTCTGGGGCAGGTGGTTCAGCTTGGGACTTTATTTGACAATGATCAGGGGACCCTCCCGTACACATTCCCGCAAAAAAACGAAATCCCATATTTATTGCATTTATTTTGCATTTTTATGCTTAGATTGACTGGACTAAATAGTCAGTCTGAAATGCAAAAGAGGGGTGGGGGGGGGGGGCAAATTACTGGTTTTTAAACAAAAAACATAATATTCTGAGGCTTATTCTAGAGTTTTTTTTGGGGGGGGGGCTAACAGGACCGTGAAAACCACGAAGAAAAACAGCGTTTCAAGGCTTTCAAGTTCAAATAAGGTGAAATGAAACTTACAAGTGTCACGGACCCTAAACTGGCAATTTCACTGAAATTAAGGCCAAAAAATGTCCACCTCGCGGATATTCAGCCAGGAAACTTCCAAATTCATAAATAATTTGTCAGGCTTTGCGCTGATGAGGTCGGCTATAGCACCACAGTTTCACCGCCACGAAATAGATCCCAAAACTAGCAATTTAGCTTAAATTAACTATAATTAGATCCCTAAAATTGCATTTTCGAAGGAATTAAGACACAAAAGTCGCATTGCCGCGGATATTCGGTCACGGAACTTCCAATTTTCTGGGTATTGGTCAGGCTCCGGGCTCTGATGTTGGAGCCAGCTGGCCTGTTGAAGCCACCGCCACGAAAAAAGTCTCAAAATTGCAATTTTGACTAAGCTAAGGCCCCTAATATGCAAGAAAAATGCCGAAACTTTCAATTTCTGAAAATTAAAAAACCAGAAACTGGCAATATTGATTAAATAAACACAGAAAATTAGCAATTTTAATACGATATTTATACCCAAAAACTTACAATTTCGGGTTTCGGCAGTTTTTGGCTCCAAGTTTTTGTAACTAAATTTTCAAGGATTTGAGCGCAGTCGGGGCCCGGCATCCACGGGCTATTAAAAAAAAATCCCGGAACTTTCCAATTCGCAAAAATAAAACGTGAAACGAGACAGAAAGCTCCAAATTTTGCCAATATTTTACCTCCAAAATGTAGCAATTTTGCGGTTTTTCGTCAGGGCCCGGGCCCCTCAATCACTAAAAAAACAAAAGAGTCCCTAAACTGGCAATTTCGCGGATATTTAGACCCGAAACTTACAGTTTCGCAGATATTCAGGCTCAAATGGTGTTATTTTGGGGCTATTATTGCAATAAATCTTAGTTGCGAATGAACGTTTTTCCTCAATTTCAGCTGGAAATGAGCACTTTTTCTCAACTTTATCCGCGAATCATGAGCGATTTTAACAACTTTATTTGGAAATTGACCATTTTTCACCAGCCTTGAATTAGTGCTCTTTCTGAATTTAGCTGTGAATGAGCGCTTTCCCCCCATTTTAGCCGTGACTTAGCGTTTTTCTCAATTTAGCCGAGACTCGGGGAAAAATTGCCATTTTCTGATATGGAAAATCTGTTTTCTGGGAGGAATTTCAAAATTATTTTGGTTTTTTAGGGGCAAAACGAGGCGAGTTGTTTTTGTAAAACAACGTTTTTCGCGTTTTTAAGAACATGCAACACAAATCATCTCACAGACACAAATATTGTAGGTAGAACACTAAAGTGCATCACAATAAGTCGAAGTAACACAATTATGAGGTGTGGTGATAGGGGGGGGGGGTGTCATGAAAATGTGATTGACAAAATGGCTGAAGCATTGTTTCATAAAAATAAAGAGTTCATCATCTTTATATGATGGAATCCCTCCCAAGATAAAATCCTAGATCCGCCACTGGGAATAACTGCTTGGTTGAACAACCATTTTCAAGTATCCAGAGCTGTAAATTGACAGATTTTTAGAGTTGGAAAAAAATTAAATTTACCTGATTTTCTCTTGGGGGTGGGGCTTAATTACCACTGATGGGGTGGGGGATTTAAAGTGAACCCTATACCGTTAAAACGCGTTATTGGAATTTTCCCGGCGGCGTCACTAGGCATGTACAGTCTTCGTGGCGCTAAAAAATGGCATTTTAAGGGAATAAATCGTAATCGTTATTTAAAGGAACAAATAAAGTATAGGAAGACAGCTTAAAAGCTCGGAAATCAAGTTGAAAAAAGTAGGTCGCGCTCGGGTTAAAGAGACGGAAGCCTTCCCCACTCCCACGCTGGATCACACCAGCCATATAAATAAAATCGCACAGTCATTGATGAAGTGAAGTCGTGTACCAAGATACCTCTTAAAAACTATCGTGACTGTTTAATTTTCAGGTGATTTGCAGCTCCTGAAACAGTTTCAAATACTTTTGGTTATATAAACCGACCGCGAGCTGGTAATAAAAGATGCTCATCTTCATCTTCACACGCTACCCCCCCCCCCAACCATCACCAACGTCGCTCAATGACGACACTCGCTCCTTTCTTAAAGCGTAATTAGACCCTTCGTAAAAATGCACTTTTAAAAAATGTCGAGATCAGTCATACAGTATGGAAAGATCATAAAAGCTCGAGCGGGGAAAAGAGGAAAGACAGACACAGAGAAGACAGAGAGAGGACGAAACACTTTTGTCGTGGTGACCTATAACCTTGCAACCCTTCTCCCTTCACCATCGCTCTCTCATCATCCCTTTCCTCACGTCAAAGAACACGAAAAATCGTGTTTTGACGGAACACATAACTCTGGGGCAAAAAAAAGAAGATTCAACTTTAGAATTGCTCATCAACTATCACACAGGGGGGGGGGGGGTGAGCATATTTCTTAATTTCTCCGATTTTTCCCAGGTAAGTCGATGTAAACGGCTCTAAAACTTCTTTTTGGAATATTTCAAATGAAAATTTAAGCATCTCAATGGTTTATAAATCAGTTCGAGGAAAAGGGAAAAGGAAAACCGTTATGAAGATGAGTCGCCATAAATTATAGATTATTTTTAAAATGTGACATTTGCCTTCCCATCAGAGGGGCTCCCGTGCAAAGGCAAAGGTTTTTTTTTTTGGCGTTGGATTAGTTGGTGGCAGGGATGGGGTGGTTAAACCTCAGGTACAAAAGAGGTTCCTTATTAGGACCCTTTTGTAAAGTCTCATCCTTTTCGTAAGGGTTTAATGAGGATTAACCACAAAAAAAAAAAAGTGGTACCCACCCACCCACACACGTGGTACCCCCCTCCAAATTGACGTTGTTCGTAAAAAGAAATTAAAACAATGGGGGCTATACATATATAGCTTGAAAATTTGTCTTTATATGGGCAGAATTTATACCTTCCTTAAAAAAACGTTGGGAATGCTGCCTGGATTAACTCTATTTTATTGCTATTTGTGGTTACAAAATGTAATAACAAAAAGCAAGTGCAGTGGCAGGGGAGGGGGAAACAAAAACAGAAATTGTAGCACAAACGTTTTTATATGTATCGTTTTCTCAATGCCAACGTGCCCACCTTTGTATTGAAAACGACGTGAAGGCGCGATAAGGTTGGAAGTTACCTTTTAATACGATTTTTTTTTGCTTAGTCGTAAAGTCCATAAATAAAAACAAGCCGCGTTGTATTATAGGTAAGAGTGAACAGCTTTTTCCTTCTTATTTTGTGTGCCGAATTTCTTATCTTAATCCCAGCAGGGGAAAAAGATACTTTTGAAACAAACTCCACGCTTCTCCTTAACAGGTGCATTATTATATAGAGAGCTTGCTCTCTGGGTTGGGTGTTTAAAAGAAATCGAATCATTAAACAAAGATTTACGCGATTAACTTCCTCTCCGAAACAACCAGGCAAAATTTTTACGGTCGTACATGAGTCACGAACAATTTTAAACCAAGCTCATTCACAATCTACCCCGCCGGTGGGGTTTCAAAGTGTAAAAACGTTGTGTCGTTCGCGAATGGTTTTGTAAATTTCAGCAGGGAATAAAATACAAACAAATGAGCACCAAATTGTGTTTCGTCTACGACGAAGAGTCGGGAGAATATCTGTCGGCAACAAGGAATGAGTCCGTAAGCCTGACGGAAAGGTGAGTTAATACCGAATGGCAATTTAACGAAATTGTAAGCCTTCGAACGTAATCAAATAAAGTTTTTTTTTTTTTTTAAACAAAATAAAGGTGCGAAGATTTAATGAACCTCATTAGTCGGATAATTGAAGACGAAGGCAGCGGAACCCTTCAAGTGGCTTGGGAAGTGTTTAAAAGGGAAACGATGGACGACATTGGTAACGCTGAGGAGAAGATGAAAAATTTGGAGAATCAGTTGCGCTTGCGAAATCAAATAATTGATGACAATGTAAGTAGGTATACGAAAAATAAGAATGTCTCAAACTATGGTAAACTGTTTCATCGGGGAAAACTATGAGGTTGGGAGTCGGAGAGGGGAAGGTAAGAATTGGATGGAACGTTGTCGCTTACTGAGCGTTATACAGAATCTTGGGGTCTAAATGCGACCAACCCGCGGAATTGCCTTTTAAGAACAAAAACCCTTGACAACGCTTTTTTTTGTGTGTTTAATTAGTCAACCCCGAGAAATGGAACAACCCCGCGAAATTGAAGCTTTTAATGGAGGCAATCCTGTAAAACTAAATTCCCCGCCAATAATCTGCAAAATGTTGTGAATTGTGTTTATGAAGGGGGCGATATACCCCTATATCGCGGACACTCTTTCTCAATTTTACCTGCGGATTAGCGAATTTTAGCCGTCCATTGCCAGTGTTATGCCCTTAGCCGTGGATTAGCGTTTTCCCCCGATTTTAGCCGAATTGCCTCCAGAATCTGCCTAGCGACAATGACCTATTTTCAGACCCAACCCCGCAAAATTGCGTATCTACAAGAGTCAATGACGCGATTTCTTAAACATATTCACGTGTGGCCCAAACCCGAAAACCCCGGCTTTGAAAGGAGGAGCCGATATTGCGGATGTTTATAAGGGCCACACTCATGCAATTTGCACTCTCGGATGTTGTGAGAACAAATAAAGTATCACAAGTTATTGAGTTGAGGACTTTGAAGGACTTCTACTTATCGGATCACTTTGCTGTGGGCTTCGATCTGAGGGTAGAAAAATGCAACAGGACTTTTCCAAGTTCTTTCGTTTTCCGCCCGTTTCGGCAAGAGGATGTAGAGGCGTTTGTAGCTCTTTGCTCAGACGGGGGACCGCGTCGACGTCGACGATTTGGGATTTAACGAGTTCTACAGTCAATTGGGCCACTTGGTAGATTCATGCTTCGTACCGCAAATTTCAAAGCAACGTCGTACGTCGACTGTGCCTTGGATGGGACCTGAGCTCAAGGAACTGCAGCAACGTGTGCGTGGGGCATTCGCCAGAGCTAAAACGACAAACAGTCCTGCAGATTGAAAAAGTTTCAAAGACCTAAGAAGGCAGCATCAACAGAATACAAACCGGAAAAAACGGGATTTCTTTACTGGGGAAATTGAGAACAGCAGCAGCTCCTATAAAAAGATGTGGAGCATAGTGCGTACCCTAGAATCGGAGGCCCCACCGAGTGCACGATCGCTGGATTACTCCGTTATAGCCAGTTGCCCCATGGTGGCAGCAAATTCTCTAAATTCGTCGTTTATTGATGAAATCTGTCACCTTATTTCGCTCGATAACAGGACCTCTTACATAATAGCACCGAAGAAAAATGATAGCTCTATATTCTTCCGGTCACGTCGCAGGAGGTAAAGGTGATTGTGAAAAGGATTAGTCGGAAGAACTCGGTTGGAATCGACGGGATACCTTCATCCCTGTTTTGCCAAGTGGTTGATGTTGTTGCCGAGCCACTCGCCAATACGATTTACTACTCCTTCATTCATGGAATCTTCCCAGAGTCACTAAAAGTTACCCGACTTAACCTCCCTCGTAAAGCGGCGAAAAAACTGATCCAAGGGCCGATATCACTTCAGAGCAACTTTGCAAAAATGTTTGAGGTAGCCATGCATGATAGGATGGCGAATTTCTTCGAAAAATTTTGCCTTATAAACTCGCTTCACCGTGGCTTTCGTAAGAAATTTTCAATAGTCACAGCGCTGTATGAGGTCCTGACCAGAGTCTACCGCGAATTTGATGAAGGGCTAAGTTCCGCCGGTGTCTTCTACGACCCGAGTAAGGCGTTCGATGTGCTCGACCACCAACTTCTGTGCCAGAAACTCGAGGGATTAGGTATTCGAGGCCCTGCTTTGAATTTGATCAAGTCTTACTTGTCCGGCAGACGTCAAAGAGTCTGAGCATCTGATGGGTTACAAACAAAGTGCTTACCAACTGAACGTCTGAAGACGGCTGTTGTTCCACAGGGATCAATATTGGGGCCACTGCTGTTCCTTGCCTATGGCAATGACATCTTTGATGACGAAAGCGCACCAAAAACTGTCCTTCACGTCGACGTGAATACCTCTCAGGTAGGTGCAGCGGCAAACGAGAAGCTTTTATGTGAGAAACTGGCAAGCGTAATCTTGGAGACGGCAAATCGGTTTAGCGGGCTAGTGATGAATTCAGCGAAGACGCCTCTGGTGATGTTCCGAGGAAGACATCTGTACACGATGGACCGGGTGAGGTGTGATGACATGTATTCATCAAGCAGTGTCAGGTACTAGGGTCTGCGCATCTCTTGCGATCTCAAGTGGGACGGGCACGTTAACGAGGTGAAGCCTAAGCTTTCCGGCCGCGCGTTCCTCGTAAAACGAACCTCAAAGGTACTGGAAGAAGCGGCTGCCTTGACAGTATACCGCGGATGTTTTGAATCAGTGCTTCGATATGACCCCGCATTCTGGGGAAACAGCCGTCCAGCAAACGAGATTTTCGTCCTCTAAAAAAGAGCAGTTCGATTCCTCGCCGGCAAGCCCCGCGTGCAGCTTATCGCGTCTTGTTTCCCAAATTGGGACTATTGACGTTGCCAGCCCTCATCTGTGTGCTCGTGAAAGCAAATCCTGGGTGGTTCGACGTAAATGAGGATTTTCACTCCTATACGCGAGGACGCGAGGGAGGAAAGATTTCCGAACCCCTTTACATTGGACGGCCCTATTAGAAAACAGTTGCTCCTTCATGGCCACGAATATATTTAACGTACTGCCACGGGAACTTATAAATATCTTCCGTTGAATATATTCAAACGGCGGTTGAAAGAGCTTTTACGTGTTATGTGCCCTTATACCCTCGCAGAATTCTTTTATTAATTAGTAAAAATTAAATGGACAGGAGTGCGACGTGTCCGGTGTCCCCCATACAAATGTATATGCTTGATAAGGGAATAAATTATTATTATTATTATTATTATTATTATTATTATTATTTGGGGTTTCAGATTCCAAATCAGCAAAACTCTTCCTTCTTATTTTCTTGGGTAATGCGGCGATTTTCAATCTTTAGTATCGGGAAAATATAATGTGCTTTGAGCTCTGCTTCCGTCAAAATATTTCGACGACGAGCTCCCAGCACATTCTATTCTCCTGTTCGTTGGGGACCAAATATCCTCAAAAACGATGATTTTACCCCTTTTTTCCCATGTAAAACGGCGGTTTCCGACCTTTTATATCAGGAGAATTATAACGTGCTTGGGGCTTAGCTTCCGTCAGATATTTCGTCGAGGGCAAAATCATCGTTTCTGAAAAGGATTGCTCCCCAATGAACAGGAGCTTGGAATATGCATGAAACTCGGCGACAATTGCATTTTAACCAGAAACTGAGCTCCTAGCACATTTTATTCTCCTAATCGAAAGATCGAAAATCGCCACAATTAACTTGAAAAAAGGGGCAAAATCGTATTTTTAGAAAAGGTCTGGCCCCAATAACCAGGATAATAGAAAGTGCACGGAGCTCGTCGACAATTGAATTTTAGCCGGAAGCCGAGCTCCTAGCATATTTTATTCTCCTAATGCGAACGATCGAAAATCTGCGAATTTTCGATCGTCCGACATAATCGTCGTTTTTGACAAGGATTGACTGCCAACTGTGGCGCGCCGAAACGGTGTCAATGAGGCGTAGCAGAACTCTTAAAAAAGAGTTCCACACCTATGAGACTCTCCCCCCCCCCCACATGGAGTGGCAGGGGGAATCACACCACACTGCATTGCCATCCACCCGCTAGCTAAGTGGTATAGCTAAAGGTAATATGGAGAAAAACGCCAATTCATAGCTAACATTGAGAAAAATCACTAATAATTAGCGGCTAAATGAAGAAAAAGCACTAACTCGCGGATATAGTGTACAAAAAAATTACTAATTCACGGCTAAAAAAAGAAAAACGCGCAATTCGAGGCTAAAATTGAGAAAAACATTAATTCATGACTGATACGTAAGGTCGTAAGATCACGAAAAATCTCTAATAAAGTATAAAATAATAAAAATATCTGTTTTTCGGATATAGTGTGGAAAAACACCAATAAACGACTGAAATTTAAAAAAATCACTAATCAGCGGATGAAGTTTAGATAAAGGACAACTCGTCGCTACAAATTGTGAGAAAGTCCTAATAATCGTCGGATAAAATTGAGAAAAACGCTAGTTCACGGAGGACGAAAATCGCTAATTAGCGGAAGAATTAAGAAAAAGGACTAATTTATGGATGAATTGTAGAAAAACACAAATAAACGGCTAAATTAAAAAAAAAAACTGGGTAGTTCACGACTGAACTTGAGAAAAACACCAATTCGCGGCTTCTGAAGGTAACTTTGTGGCTAAAACGGAGGAAAAACGCTAATCCACGGCACAAATTGGGAAAAATTGCTAATTAATGAGTAAAATTGAGACAAATCAGTAATTCGAGGCTAAAATTGGGAAAAACGTTCAATTCGACGCTAAAATTGAGGGATAGTGGTAATCGGCGGCTAATACAGAGAAAATTTTCTGACGCATGGCTAAAATGGAGACGCGGTTAAAAATTAATTGAAAGTGCTAATCGGCGGTTACAACGGAGAAAAACACTTAATTCATGGGTGAAATAGAGGAAAACCGCTAATTTGCGGATAAATTAAGGAAAAACGCCGATTTGTGGGTAAAGTGTAGAAAAACGCTAATAAACAGCTGGAATTGACAAAAACACTAATTCACGGCAAAAATTAAGGAAAACATTAATTCGCGGCTAAAATATGGAAAAACATTAATTCGCAGCTAAAATATTGAAAAATCGCTAATTAGCGAATACATTAAGAAAAACGCTAATTAGAGGATTCATTAAGAAAAATCGCTAATTCGCGGATAAAGTGTGGAAAAACGGTAATAAACAGCTGAAAATGACAAAAAATCCCTAATTCACGGCTAAAATGAAGAATAATCACTAATTCACGGCAATAACATTGAGAAATAGCAGCGATAAATCGCTCAATAGGCTCAGCTATTATTGAAAAAAAAAAAAAAAAAAAAGAATTCATGATTTCTCGAGGCAACTTCGTGACTAAATTTCACTACTAACTAAAATTCTTGGTTTAAAAGTTGAATATACACCAATTCTTAAGGCAATACCAGCACGGCGGGGTATCTGAAGTCAACTTGTCTGCTGAAATGAAGAAAATGTGCAAGCCCCAAGTTTCTTTAATAGAACCTAGAAGTACGGGACAAAAAGTTTGAAAAAAGCGCTAATATTCGCGGCTATAATATAGGATAAGATTAAATTTGTAGAAAAAAGTTATCAAAATCAGGAATTCGTGTCTAAAAGATGAGAAAAGCGTGTAATCGCGGCCATAATTTGAGATAAAATATAGAACAGAAAAAAAGAATAATTTGAGATAAAACATGGAAGAAAAACGCTAATTCGAGGCTATAAAATTGAGAAAAAGCAGCGATGAATCGCCCAGCAGGCTCATCGCGGCTAAAATTGTGGAAAAACGATAGTTCCCGGCTAAAATTAAGATAAGGCGCTCACTTGCGACTAAAATTGAGAAAAACGCTAATTCACGGATCAAGTAAAGGAAATCAGTGAATTTGCGGCTAAAATTGAGTAATCGCGATTATTCACGCCTAAAATTGAAATAATTCGCGGCAGAAATTGATAAAATGCGTAAATTCCTGGTTATAAAGTTTAAAAAAGGCACTCATTCTCAGCTTTGGTGAAAAACACCATCATCACCAACACCACCAGCAAATCTCGGATCATAATGAAAAAAATTGGCTTAGTCGCAACTAACACAGAGGACAAGCTTTTAATTTGCGGTTGAAATTATAAAACCTCTAATTCGTGGCAGAAAACGCCAATTCGCACTTCTTACAGACAAATTCGTGGCTAATGGTGCCTTTATAGTGCTATTTATTATTACACGTGAAAGTAAGTCTCGAGAGTTGAACTCTCTGAGTCAGGATAATAGAAGTGCATGGAGCTCTTCGTCGACAAAAGAATTTTCACCAGAAGCCGAGCTCCTAGTGCATTTTATTCCCCTAGTACGAAAGATCGAAAATCGCCGCAATTCACTTGGAAAAAAGGGGCAAAATCGACGTTTTTGACTAAATTTGGTCCCCAATGTCCAGGAGAATAGAATGTGCATGGTGCTCGTCGACAAAGGAATTTTAACCGAAAGTCGAGCTCCTAGTACATTTTATTTTCCAAGCACGAAAGATCGAAAATTGCCGCAATTCACTTGGAAAAAAGGGGCAAAATCGACGTTTTTGACTAAATTTGGTCCTCAATGTCCAGGAGAATAGAATGTGCACGGAACTCGTCGACAAAGGAATTTTAACCGAAAGCCGAGCTCCTCTAGCACATTTTATTCGCCTTATACAAATGATCGAAACTCGCCGCATTACACTTGAAAACATTTTCGCGCGATTTCAATTCTCGGGTCGTAAATTTAAATGAATTAAAAGGGTTGGGTCCTAATTTCGGAGAAACAGTAGGTTTTGCTTCTTCATTTTGGTGAAATTCCCCGTTTTGAGGTCTGTGTTCTTTTGTGGTCAATCAGCGCCCTATAAATTTGATGAAACAGTGCCTCCCCCCCTTCCTAGCGCTCAACTGACATCAACCGACGCGTTTATTGTTTGAGACGAATACACTCGAGAGGGCTTTCCAGAGGAAACTGGCTATTTGGGCACTGAAACCGTTTTTTAGCCTGAAAAACTAAATATTCGTTTTTTGTTTTTTTTTCTGATTTAATGTGATATTAACGGATTTTTGGGATTTAATCTCCAAAATGTATGAATTGACCGTGGAACTTGGACTGTGCCTCGTTCAAACACGAGAGACATTTTGTCTCTCGTGTTTGAAAATTTTCAAATTTCACCCGAGAAACAGATTTTTCACGGCAATTTTAATCAATTTTAGATTTTTTTAAAATTGGCAATTTTACGTGGAAATGCTGTCAATTTTGACCGTGAAACTTGCAAAGTCACTTAGAATCTGACAGTCATCCCCCATCCCCATGCTGTTCCGTTAGATAAAGTCAAGAAAAGAAAGAAAGAAAAAGAAGGGTTTTCCGAAGCCAAACCGTGGAAGTGTAATTTTCAAGGATCTAAAAGGCGAAATTAGTTCTTGAACTAGCCAAAACGCTCAAAATTGGGATGTGGAGGCGTGAAATCCACGATATTTGGACTTCGAAAGAGGCCAACCCGCGGGATCAAAACCCGTGAAATTGTAGGAATTATTAGAGGTAGCGTAAGAGGATCGGTGGGGGGGGGGAGGCGACAACGACGAATTTCACGATCACGGCCTACGATTTCACCGTAACTAAATTACCACAAAAATACCTGCGCCTGACACTATGATGGGATACTAACGACCCACCCAACACCCTGAACAAGTGGACCGAGCCTCCTTCCTCACTATATTTTGTGTGATGAGTATTTGACTCACTTTGACCGAATTTTGGGAGGGGGGGGGGTCGACTGTGCATGAGTTTTGCCTCGAACACGGCAGCCACGCAAAGGTCTGTCCCTTGAAGTCCAAAAAAAGGTGAAGGGGGACGGGGCTCAACACACGAGGACCTCGCTGTCGCCCCTTGGACCGACTGCTGTCTGGACTGCCCAATTAAATTGGTGTCATCCCCAAGACTTTTCATCGGGAGAAAACAGCGGTGGGTCAAATCTAGTCGCACTCACCCTTTTAAAAGACGTTTCCACTGTCAAAATATTCCTTAGAGCGAGTGACAAACAACAAATAGTGAGGGGGCATAGTAGGAGGGAGGGGGAGTATCGATTCGATAAATCAGCACATTTTTTTCTCTCAAAATAGAAACAATCGCGAGGATATTTTTTTCCACTGAAAGAGAAGGAGTTGAAGTCTTAGAAAGAGGGAAGGGGGGTTCAAAACACAAGGAAGGGAAGGACAACGACTTCTCACAAGAGCCTTTTTTAGTTTGTCCTGTCCTACATTGACAATTAATTGACTTTCATTCCGCACTTTTATCGAGGGGGAAAAGAGGAGGAGCTCCCGCGATGCGCTTCTTTACGTTCTTAATTTTCTAATTATTTCGCATTGTTTTGATAGGTAAAATTTTTAAGTTGTGTGTCTGTGTGTTTTTTTTTTTTTTATAGATCAGCGCTTTCGAGGATTTGCGCCGACATTACGAGGACGATAAAATGATAGTCATTCAACAGGTCAGTCATCATAACGAATTGAAGTAATTATTAAATGAGAAAATATTTATTTACCTACCCACTCATCCTAATCGTTAATGAAAGATACGAAACATTAGTTTAAAATCACTCGACCCCCAACAATATTCCACCACAGTTTTGCTAATTCACGTACCACCGGTTCGAAAGAGTCGCCTTTTTTCAGAAGAGGGGAAGGAGTGAGGGCCGAGTAAACCCCCTCCTGAAAGTCAATATCGTTTATAATTTGTCAAAACAGGAGAAGAAGCGATGTAAAAATTTAGTTTTCGACTTGAAACAATGCTTGGAAATACGCGACAAACAACTTCAAGAAGTGACAGATGCTAGAAATGACCTAATGGACCGGTTGAACAGTTTGTTTCGGAAGAAAAATTCGATTAAAAACAAAAAAGCGGCGCTAGTCAAACAAATTGTAAGGAAAATATTCCAAAAAAACTGTTAAACAATTTTTAAATATTTTTTTTTGTTTTTTTTTTTACAGGAAGACCTTACCTACGAGGTGGAGGCACAGAATAACGTCATAGAAACGTTAAAAAAAGCCTTGAATGACAGTCACAATCAGAGGGAAGAGGAACAAAGACGAAAATTCGCCGAAGGGTATAATTTAGGGAGACAAGTGGCTCTCATAGAAGAGACTGGGATTCTGCGAGAAATTGAAATACTTAAGTCCATTGAGGACACGTTGGAAAATGATCAATTAAGAGAACGTAAAAAAATATTGGAAATTGAGCTCTAAATTATGTTCGATTTCGAGCGAATTTCATATCATAAATACGTTAGTGGCTCTAACGTACGCTTTTTGTACCTTACACACACTAATTTATGATTAAAACAGGTACTTATTGTAAATTATCGTCAAGATTAGGCGTAATACACATTTCACACACAGAAAACTCACTTAATAAAGTTCCGAATCGTCTTTAAAATCATCGGCCGACTGAAGGGCGTCAACGATTCGCAACATGTCGTCCGTACCGCGACCGACCAATGGGTCGTTGATCGTTATGTGCCTTATAACGCCTCGTCCGTCGATAATGAAATGAGCCCTTCAAGGAAGAATGACAAAATTTGGCTGAGCAAACTGCGTGAGTGGCTGTGTCTGTGGCGGGGCGTGGAAGGGGGGGAAGGCATTACCTTAGAGCGTGCCCTTTGTCGGGTAGGTACACACCGTAATCCCTGCATATCGTTTGAGTTGGATCGGCCAGCAGGGGAATCTTGAGCGATGGAACGCCGTTGTCAGTTCGAGGGCGTTTCAGCCAGGCCAAGTGCGCCAGATGTGAGTCGGTGGAACACGCGACGATGTCGGCTTGTTTGGACCGGAATTGTTCTATTCGATCGCTTAGACGGTTTAATTCGTTCGCGCATAGTTTTGCGCTGCAAAAACAAAAAAAAAGTTGAAGTTTTTGATGACTGTGTTTGGTAAGCGGGGAAAGGGAGAGCGTACAAATCTTGAGGATAAAATACGAGAATTAGTGTTCTTCCCCTGTAGTCGTGTAAGTCGAGTTTAGTCACGTGGCCATTCACAATAGCCGTTGCCTTCCAGTGTGGAGCCATTCGGAGGACTGAAACAAATGACTAACGACTCTTTAACGCTCAACAATTAATTTATCAGAATCTGAACATTACCAGCAGCTTTGGTAGGTGTCGGTGCCGGCGCTTCTTGCGGTACAAGGAGCAATGTTTTCTGTACAGGGGCTAAAACGCCCGTTGCGTACTGTCCACCGAACGTGGATGTTCCGGTTGAATCAGCCGTATTTTCGGCACTGAGACTGTTATCGGCGACTGGTTGACCGTTACTAATCGGTTCTCTGTCTGCGCCAGCGAAAACATCTGAACTGGGTGGACGTTGAATGAGACAGCCAGTTAATAACTGATCAGACTCCGTCACCGGCCTCGACTCATTCGCCACCATCTTCTTATTCATCATTTCAACGTGTCGTTTCGCGGACGCGTGTTTTTCCAGTTCACTTTTTCCCGCCCGTATAACGCGATTACACACTGAGCAGGTGGCCATCTCAGGATCAGAGTTCGGTTGAAGCCACTCTTTGAACAAGGCGTAGGTCATCCAAATCGAGCGGAATTTTTTCGATACCCGCGGTTTTCTGGACGATGTCGTCACCCCGACGTCAAGTGCGGAGGGTTTATCGTTAATGCTGAGCAAGGGTGGTGAATTATTCTCCTCCACCTCACCCTTATCGCCCTTCTCGGGCAGTTCCGGCGACAGCGGCGACGACGACGACATCAGTGGTTCCGCCAGTGGGTCTGTTTCGAGTGTGGGCGTAGGCGAAATCACAGTCGGTACTGGAACCATCTCGGTGTCTGTGGCGTGTTTTTCTCTCTCCGAAGCGGTCCTCTTCTTTGGAATGGTCAGTCCAACCAAACTGGAAAATATTACAGCGCGGTGTACAAACGCTATTGTGATGGAAGGGGGCGGGAAAGGTGATGGGGTTCGATAAATTTTTAACGGAAAAACCTGTCCAAGCTTAACATAAGGATACTTTTCCCATTCATATCCTATCCAGCACAAAGCTCTCAATTCATCAGATACGACAATAATTCTGGGTTAACTGCCTAAACTGGGACTGGGAAACTGGGACCCACTGAAATGGATTTGCCGATGTTGGTGCGAAAATCGGCAACTTAATGTCGCAAGAGCTCAATCAGTACTTTCCCTCCAACTTGCTCTTCAAAGGATTCCAAAAACCTAAAATTCGCAGCAACAACGGTCTCTTTGGAACTTTTGGTGTGCCCAAATTTCCCGCAAAACGGGCGGCCGTCCATAAAACAAATGCCCTGAACTCTGTGAAAAACACTGGGAATAGACACTGTAGGCAAAAAATGTGCCAAATATGGGCACTTAGTGTTAATGACACCCGGATCATTCACTCACTCTCTCCCCAAATGAGCGAACCCCCCCCCCCCACGAAATTACACTTATAAAGGAGCCAACCCCGCGAAAGAGCCTAGCGAGCACATTGCTGTTTTTAAAGGAGCAAATTTGATTCTTGAAGTAGATAAAACCACGAAATTGGGTTCTGTCACTGTCAAATCCACGAAATTTGGATCGCCCCTTTGAAGGACCCGAAACCATGAAAGTGCATGGTGATATTGAATTCTCGAATGAGTCAATCCCACGAAACTGGCCTTCTTTAGAAGACTCAATTATGCGAAATTGACTATTTCAAGAGAGCAAAACCCCAAGTGATTGGGTTCTAAAATAGGATCCAACAACAAAATGCTCTAACCGTGTAAAGATCTGACCACACAAACCGTTTAGCTGACCTCAAAAAATGCTGTTTACAATAATCTCTAACCACAAGAAGCACTGACCACAAAAAGGCATAATCACAAACGAATTGAACTACAAAAACTTGAACCCCTAAAAGACAAAAATAATAAAAGCTGCACTCATAAGAAGCTTGAACAATAAAAAGCTCTAACCACAAGAAGATGAAACCTCATAAGCTCCGACCACAAAAAACTCCTCAACTCGAATCACAGAAAGCTGTGTGAGGGAATCCCCCCCCCCCCTATACACCTTTATCTTAACGCCAAAGGAGAAGACAAAAAAATGAGATGCACAGTCGGTCAGTTCAGGATGAGCTCTTCCACAGTGTCCTGTGCTTCCACTCTCTCTCTCTCTCTCTCTCCTTCCTTTTCTCAATTCGCCTAAAAGACTAACTGGCTCTCTATAGAAGGTACGCCTTATTTTGTCCCATCACTTGAAGATAAGAATATAATTTATTTCCTCTATTTTGTCTATAAAAATATGTGTGTGAGCGACCCTGAATTTCACTCCGTACCGGGCTCGCGGAACTTCTTAGAGAGGGTACCTCCTCTCAGCAGCATTCCCAAAATGTTCTAACCAAAAAATGTTCTAACCTCAAAATGCTCTAATCACGAAATGCTCCAACCAAAAATGCTCTAACCACAAAACGCTCTAACCCCAAAAACCTCCAACAACAGAAAGCTCCATCCACAAAAAGCTCTTAGCACAAAAAACACTCAAGCACAAAATGCTCTAACCACAAAAAGCTTGGTTTCCCGGGATGACCTTGCCCGGTGCGCGGGACAAAATTAGCCAAACCGGAACTGTCCAACCACGGGACGGTTGGCAACCCTAAAGGCCAGGCGTGGAAATCTCTATATGAAGACAGTATAAGTACAGTAACTAAATAAACAAGAAATGTAATTTACATGTTTATAGTACAGTGAAATTAGGGGGGGGGGGGATTGGCTAAGCCGAGACAGCATAAATTCCCTACGATTCTGCTCCGGGTTTGGCAACAGCTGTCCGTGGAAGTTGTACTTCAGCCGTTTTTCTGGAATAATTATGGCTTTTTCTCAATTTAAGCCGGGAATTAACGATTTTCCTAATTTTAACCACTAATTAGCAATTTTTCTACATTTCAGTCACGAATTGAAATTTTTCTCAATTATTGCAGCGTTTTCCTAATTTTAGCGGCTAATTACAACTTTTTCTTTATTTTATTTGTGAATGAGCAATTTTTCTCAATTCTAGCCCCAAATTAGCGTTCAGGTCAGGACATTGCTTCGAGGGCCCCGAAATAGTGCTTTTTCACTGTTTTAGCTATAAATACTTGCACTTTTTCCTCTCTCACCCGCCCTCATCGCTACGCAGGGCCGTTTCTAGCCCTCGTGGGGGATCTAGGTGGGATATTTGGGGGAGGGGGGAACTAGCAGCCCGTGGATATTGTAAATGTTCACTTGAACGCAGACGCGGATTCAGGTTTTGCTTAAACGGGAAGGGCTTCAGACTAAGGCACTACTATAACTGGATCGACAGCCACTCGCAACCTTCAAATAGCTAAACTAGGGTTTCCCACTTGAAAACCGGTTAAGCTGACTATAGTCGCACCAAAAATGGTAAAAACTGACGATTTTCGCGCCTTAAAAATGAATGAACTTACTATTTACGACTTTAAAAAAGCGAAACTAGTTATTGCCGCTCTAAAAATAGCCAAACTGACTTCTCGCGTCCTATAAATTGCTGGACGTACGGGTAGGGCGCCATGAAAATATCCGAAAAGTTCATGATTCCCGTCCAGAAAATGGCTGAATCGACCATTCGCGCATCAAAAGTGGTCTTGGCTTCCTGCATACTTGGCGTGCCAAAAACAGCTAAATTGGCTTTACGCACTGTAAAAATGGCTTAACTGACGATTCGCGCGCTGAAAATGCCAAAATCGCGCCCAGAATGGCCAAAACTGAGCACTCACGTGCCCCCAAAACTGACTATTTGTCAATAAAATATAGACAATATTCATAAACAGGCAATCCAGTTATGAAACTGCGGGATTTTTTTTTGCGATTAATAGCCAATTAAACGGAACAGAATTTCGCACATAATAGACAGGACATTTTTTCCAGTCTGGCTAATGAAATGACCAGTCTGCTCGACTCGGTAACCGTCAAAAGTGCCCCAAATAAGCGGATGAAACGAAGGTGTTGGACACGAAATGATCACAAACTTGGCCGGAACACGAGTAGAAAATTGTCGGTCTCTGAACTGCGGAGGCAGACTGCAAGCAAAGTCAGAGTTGTCTCAATAGAGACGCATTATTCCTGGGGCCAAATAGTCTCGTACCTAGAGATCCTTTAAGAGCCGATTTTTTTTGGACTCGACTCTTTAAAATAGCAATTTTGGGGATACGTCTCAATTGAATAAACAAACTCCGTAGGTCGCTGGGTCTTTCAAAAATCAATTTCGAAGTTTGGCTTAACCGATAAGCCAATTTCGTAATTTTGTCTTCTTCAAAAGACAATTTAACGAAGTTTCCCTCATTCGAAAATTCAATTTCGTGGCATCAAATTTCCAGGATTTGGCCCTTTAAAGCCTCAATTTGGCAGATTTGTCTTCTTTCAAAATTCACAGGTCGGTCCATTTTAGCAACCAAACTTTGTGGATTTGTCTATTTCAAATGGACGTTTCGGGTGTTTGGCCAAAATACGCCAATTTAAAAATTGCATCTTTCAAGACCCCTTTTCGTGGATCTAGCGCCTTCAAAGCCAATTCGTGGATTTTCATGGTTCGGAATGGGGCTGAATTCTTCAAAAACCCAATTATTCGAATTTCCGTTATGTGAAACCCCATGTTCACGGGTTTTCTCTCCTTAAAATCATTATTTTCTGGGCTTGGGCATTTCATAACATCAATTTAATCAGTATAACTGAAGTGCCTCAAAATTGTAAATAAAAAGTAAGCCGAGTGTAACTCCTTTTTATTTTTTTTATTCCAAGCCGAGGGCCCCGGCCCCCCCTAAAAAAGGTCATGCCGCTACCACGGTACGCTACTGAGGGGATCTTGCTCTCTATGAAAATCCTTCGTTACGGTCCTAGTTCGAAGGTACGCTGGTGGTCACTCTATTTAGTTTTGGATAGGAACCGGCTTGATTCCTCGGATAGCAATAGACTTTGGTGGCTTTGAGAGAATGGCCCTGAAATTTGGTGTTAATGAGGGATGGTGGGAGGGGGTAATTTTGATGATGTTTCATTAAAAGTTACCGGAAATTCAGAGCCAAGCTCACTCGTATAAACTCCCCCCCCCCCCAGGAGCTATGGCACAATGTCTGATGCCACGCCAGTGCAACAGAGGCGTATTTCACACAATAAATCATACGTTAGAGGATGAAGCAAAGGCTTTCATGTTCTGGAGGACCAAGTCGTACACCGTCCTCGAAAAAAGTGATTTCATGAGCAACAACTTACCCCAGTTCACCGATTAGCTCGTTTGACATGTCGAAAAGCGCGAGATTTAAGTCAAACCGGGGAAGTTCTATGCCATCCTTGTACTCATCAGATTAATTCGCACGACAAACTAGCATTTAAAAAACAACCAAAGTTTATTTTGAAACGATAACGATAAGAACCCTCGGCGTTACCTTCCAACTTTCGTGAGGCATCGCGCATGCGGATTACATATTCTCTCGCCACCGCATTTTTTAAATTAAGTACTCGCCTTGCACGAATACAACAGGCGGAAAACAACCACAAAAAATGAGCAGTCGATCTTGAATAAAATAATATATTCACAGAGGCAGAGACCCCACAATTGGAGTTCCACAAGGATCGGCTACGTCGCCATTCTTGTGTCCAACATTCATAAGAGCGAGATCCTCCAAGTTCACACGCGGAAACCTACAAGACAATAGTGTTAACTCAAAATATTAGGAAAAATCTGTGATTTCTCAAGAAATCAGGGTGGGGCTTACTTCGTCAAAATGATGTCACGAATCAAACTGGCCACTTCCGGCGTCCAATAGTTTTCCCGTAGGCCGTCATTCAGGCTGGCGATTATGTCGTCATCCCATTCGTTAACCCAATATAGAAGGGACGCTATTTGAGACGAAGTGGCGTCAACGTTTTTCGTCAGTTTCGGAATATTATCTGAGAAAATGAGAGGGATTAGTTGAAATACCAGGTGGCGAGAGGTTGTGTAGGGGGGGGGGGAGATGGTGAATGGAGCGAACGTACCCAAAATCACTTCGATCAACCCGTTAAGGGACTGTGTGAAGGACGGAAAATTCCTCGCGGCGATCCGACTTATGGTTTCAACAAGACCGCCTGGTACTTTTTTCGAAGTTAGACGTTGAGGAAGTTTGGACAACCACTCGATGTATTTTGGATTACTGTAAATAGAAAGAACGTAGAACGGAGGATGCTTCCCGCCTTCCTCCAGATATTCCAAGTGAGTTCAACATACTTGTGGATATGAGAAAATTCTGAATTTAGAGCGATTTCAGCGAGTAAGTAGAAGAAATTTGTTCGGCTGACATCTCCGCAGAGTTCATTTTCTATTATTTTATTCAAAAAATAGTCCGGAACTTCCCCATTTTGAAATAATTTTCCCAGGCACGTTGAAAACAAAACAAGCTCGCTGGTTGGCATGCTGCTCAGGTTCCTAAAAAGGGCTTTAAAATGAAAACATCGAAGTTAATGACGATCACAAGTGACTCATAGGACAAACTTACACTTCAAATAAGGGACGATCAACTTCGAATTGTCGTTACGAAAAGCCAGAACGACGCGAACCAACGACAGATTGAGAGTCACGTCGGACAAATGGGTCAACTCACGGTCGAAATTTGTTTTCTTCCCGAGCGACTTACGTCGACTACCACCACCGCCACTTGACACTACGGCGTATGGAAAGTGATTCTCAACGAGAACGTTGACGGTGTGTCGACCGTGTTTGACCGCCAGTCCGACCGGTCCTTGAAAGGTTTTTTTGTCCAAGTCGTCGATTAACAGAATGATGTCGGCTATTAACTGGAGTAGAATGGCGGCCTCCTCCGATATGTTCGTCCCTAAAAATACAAAAACAAACGAATTAGGAACTTAAAATAGCCAATGATGTTATGAGGGGGGGGGGGGTGAGAGGGTTTACTTGACTCATCGTCGGAAAATTCGGAAGGCCTCACTTCAATAAACATGTCAAGCAACAATGGAATCAACGAATCACCGATTTTCTGAAAATATGGGCGCAACGTCCGGTAAATTGGCAAACGCGAGAGCTCGTGGCTGTCTTACATGGAAATTGACTTCTTCCTGCGACGGATCACTCGAATCATTTTTTTGAAATTCGTCGAAATCCATTTTATGGTTGTCGTACAGTGGAATAAATTGAGACTGCCGTTCTACATATTTGACTTCTCGTTTACTTTGCCGTTGAGGTTCTCCTTTTCCTGGCAAATTAACGGCAAATTAACTTTTTTAAAAAAAATAATTGTCCCTCTCTCTCACTATAAAATAAGCGACACTCACTCAAATTGTCAAGCGCTGAATTTAAAAGAGAACGAATTCTCACGAGAACGTTCACTCGCCAACCATGCGACGTCTGACGACCCTCCAAGTCGACGCTCAAAGTACGAGCATGTCCACCACCGCCGCTGTTGGAAATCAAGTCGAGAGTGACACCGAGCAAGTCCATCGTATAGTCGGTACAAAGGTCGGGCGAATATTTCATCAGGGCGTCGAGAAAACGAAGACCGTCCTCTCGAATGTTCGACTCGATATGAGTTAAACAGCACATCAAGTAGGCGTTCAGTGACGAATAGAAGGGCGCTAATTTTTCATTAGAAATCTAAAAACAAGAATACTGACAGGTAAAAGGGGTGATTGCCATTTTGGGAAGGAGGAAGGGGGGGGGTACAAACCTGCGATAGCAAGACGGAGAGGATTTTATTCGCTGGGCGTCGCACGTCGGACGATGGGTCGAGCAGTAATTTAACGACAGACTCGAGAATGTCGGCGAAGTGAGTTTCGAAAACGACGGCGGTGAATTTCGACAGAAGGTCTTTTAAGCCGTCGAGGGCTTCAAGTTTGATACTGACGTTATGGTGTTTGAGGCGAGATATCAGTTCCTGTGGAAAATTTTGGGTCAAGTAGTAGGATGGGTGGGGTGGGGGGTTGACTTTAATCAGCTTTCAGTCCTTGCGCTGATCAAGCACAATCCGTCAAGCTCAAACGGTAGATTATCCACGCTCGGCTTAAATCGGCTGCACAGGAGGAGGTAGCGAGAAATGTCTGAACCGTTTGGACTGGCTGGGTGGACCCTAGCATAAGTACACGGGCAATAGCCTCAAGTGTGAGTCGGGCAAAGAGGGACTCTCTCCTGTCCTTAAAGTTCCGTTTCTGGTGGACATTTCTGTGGTCTGGCTTTTAACGGCTCGTGATGACGTACATAGGTCGTTGTGAATGGCATCACCCGTCATCATACAGTGAAGATGGTCCTTGTAGAACTGGTGAGAGCTCGACGCCTTTTGTGGTTAGTGTTTTTTGTGATTTTGGAGCATTTTGTAGGAGCATTGAAGCATTTTATCGTCAGAGCATTTTGTGGTTGGAGCATTTTGGGGTTAGAGCATGTTTTGGTTGAGTGTTTCTTGTAGTGAGAGCTTTTTGTGGTGAGTGCATTTCTGGTTAGAGCTTTTATCTTATTGTGGTAGGAGTATTTTGTAGTGAGAGCATTTTGAGGTTGGATAATTTTTTGTTCAGAGATTTTGCGGCTAGGGTATTTTGTGGTTAAGTGTTTCTTGTAGTAAGAGCATTTTGTGGTCAAGTGCTTTCCGTGGTTGAGTGTTTCGTGTAGTAAGAGCTTTTTGTGGTGAGTGCATGTCTGGTTAGAGCTTTTGAGGTTAGATCTCATTGTGGTTGGAGCATTTTGTGGTTAGAGCATATTGTGGTTAGAGCATTTTGTGGTAAGAGCATTTTGTGGTTAAGTGCTTTTTGTGGTTGAGTGTATCTTGGACTAAGAGCTTGTTGTGGTTAGGGCTTTAATTTTGTGGTTACTCCATTTTGTGGTCAGAGCAGTTTGGGGATAGAGCGTTTTGCGGTTCGTTGGATCATTTTGTGATGAGTGCATTTTTGGTTAGAGGTTTTTGTTGATGCTCATTTTGTAATTTGCGCATCTTGGGGTTGCTGCTCTCTGTGATTCGAGCTTTTGGGGTTAGATCTTATTGTCGTTGGAGCATTTTGTGGTCAAATGCTTTCTATGGTTGAGTGTTCCTTGCAGTAAGAGCCTTTTGTGATTAGAGCATTTTTGGTTAAAGGTTTTTGTGGTTTTTGCTGTAGGGCTTTTTGTGTAGGGTGACCAAGAAATTTCCGAGGACGCCTGACACAAAAAAGCAGGACAAAAGTAGGACGATTGGAAAGTAGGGCACAATAGAAGGACGCCTGAAGACAAGTTAACAACGACTAATCGTTGATCAGTTTAATGTTAAAATTGTTTAGGTACTAGCTCGAATGAATCAAGCCCGCAAAATTAGACTTCGAAAGAGTCAAAAGGCCGGCTAGGGAGGCTGGGGGTAGACTGCAAAAGTTGGGTAGTGGCCAAAATGATGAAATATGGGGTTTGAATAAACCAAACACGGGAATTTGGTTTTTGAAAGAGCCGTATTAGTTTATGAATCAGCCAATTAACTTGAAACTGATTTCAGTAGGAGCGAAACCAACGAAATTTGGTTTTTAAAAGCGAGAAAATCCGCGAAATTGGGGTCGGAAATAAAAATTCCGATGAATTGGATTTTTAAGGTTTAAATTTGAAAAATTTTGTCACGGAAGAGAGAAATTGTAGGTTGAAAACGCCAAAATTGAAAAATTTGCTTTTCCATCGTTCGTATTCCGCCTAATTAGTTATTCGAATTAACCGAACCTTCGAAACCAATTTTAGAAATAGCTAAAGCCACGAAATTTGATATTTTGGGTTTTAAAGGACCCAAAGGACAAAATTGGGTTTTAAAGGACCCAAAGGACAAAATTGGGTTTTAAAGGACCCAACTCCCCGAAATTGGGTTTTATAGGTGCCCTTAGGGTAAGGGTAACCTTATTTTTGTGGTTAGAACTTTTTGTCGCTAGCGCTTTTATTGAGCATTTTTGTGATTTTGAAGTTGAAGCTGTTCGTGATCAGAGTATTTTGTGGTTACCGCTTTTTGTCGTGGGAGAGCATCAACAGGTGGTATTATGGGCTTTGATCTGAATTCAACAAGGTTCAACGTTAAAAAACGTTGAACTGTAGGGATGGGCAACTGGGTGGCTGGTTGTCGTAAGAAAACCCAGTAAGGTCAACAATCCAGTGGCGTAACTAGGAACGGTCAGCGTGAATCGAGGCTCTTTACTCGAACTCCCGTCGGTTTTTGTTGACGAACAGATCGAGGATAATATAAAGGAGCTGCCACAGTGTTAAACCACCGTGGTGGGGGGGGGGGTTGAACCCATCGAGCAAACGATCGTTCCAAAGATCTACCCAATATTAACGGTAATATATCAATCGAATGATATGATCTATCATGATGATGTGATCAATCGATATTGTTAAGTCTCACCTTCAAATTCGATTTGTTCCTAAAAAGCAACTCATTCGGGTCACGATTTGTCGCCACTTGGTCTCTGATGACGATCTTCTTCACTTTGAAAACATTCGTGTCCGTCAAATTTTGCCCCTTGGGCAGTTTCGCTTTTGCCGCAGCCGCCGCGGCTCCCTTCAATTTAACTTTGGCCCTTTCCTGTCTCAGACGTTTCTTGTAGCTTTTCCCCATTTTTAGCACTCCCAAACTAGCAACTTAAAAGTTATTCGCGAGCACGCTTCTCAAACAGCCAGAGTTACCAGAGTCAGAGGGGACATTATCGTTATCATCCAACTGCTCCAAGAAGGATGGAGTGGTTGTAGCATCAATGAGCGTGCTTTAGACGTGTTTAGAGACCAACCGACAAAAAATTCAATTTTTCAACTGTTTTGACTTTTGAGGCCACAAGAGTCTTTTATTGGCCAAATATTTGTACACTTTTTTGATCAATATTATAACAAAAATATACATCAACAGGTGGTTTCAGGAATCAACAAGAAGCCAGCGGGTGCTATTGAATCAACAGGTGGTTTTAAACCCCCGCTCGCCTTCAATAACCGTTAATTGCGCCATGAATGGGTGATTTTGACCAATGAACAGCCATAAAAATCTTGTTATGCCTCAGAATTTCATCAGCCTCGACTAAATGAAAACTTGATTTTTTGAGAATGATCAGTTTACCCTAAAATCCGCGTTGCGGCCAAAAAAGCCACAATTTCAATATCCGCCTTGGTTCTTACATTTTTGGCACAATTAGATACATCTATAATTTTATTTCATTTTATAAAACAAAATAGAGATCGTATTTTCAAAGTCCTTCTTAAATTTACAAAGAAAAACAAAAGAAAAATAGCGTAACATTATCAATAAAATACAAAACAGCTTTTCAACTGAAAACACCTTCTTTTTCTAAACTATAAATAACGGGAATACAAGAACGTGCACCACAATGACACAGAAATAGTTATTTACATCGGTAGCATTATTAAACTTTACAACAAATGAACACAATTCAAACGAACGGTTTAACGTCTTCGTCAACAGGAGAGAACGTCTCATCTTCCAAGTGAAGTTCAATGTGACGCCTCAGATCACTTTTTTTCCCGCACGTACACTTACAGTGATAACACTGGTAGACACCGTCCACATGGCGTCTCATATGATCCCTGAAAGCGTCAGCGCCCGAGCATATGTGCTGGCAGAGTTTACAGGCGAACAGTTCAACGCTGAAATGTTTCTTTTTGTGGGCGTGTATGGCGTTGGGATAGGCTGATTTGAAGGAGCACAGGCCGCAGCGATAGGGTTTTTCGCCAGTGTGGCGACGTTCGTGAACTTTGACCGAATTTAAATGGGCGGCTTTGTAGGAACAGAAACGACACGAGTAGGGTTTTTCACCGGTGTGCATGACGACGTGACTTCTTAGTAGACTGATTGAGGCACACCGGTAGTTGCAGTGGTAACAGGCGTAGGGTCGGTGACCGGTGTGTGAGAGTTCGTGAACTTTCAGGCCGGACGGTCCACGACTTCTGTACTCGCAGTAGGCACACTTGTAGGGTTTTTCGCCCGTGTGTTTCCGTATGTGATACTGAAGCGCCTGCTGGTAGTTGGTCGAATATTCGCAGTAGGAACAATGGAATGATTTAACACCCAAGTGTTTGTTTTTGTGGGCTCTTAAAGCCGTTGATGTCGCCGCGGTATATTCGCACTCATCGCATGCATACGGTCGCTCACCCGTGTGCTTCCTCAGGTGAATTTGAAGAGCGCTAGCGTGTGCTGTCGTGTAGCTGCACTCTGTGCAAGCGAATGGTTTTTCGCCAGTGTGTACCCGTTGGTGATTGACCATCGCTTGCCAATTATGGGTTCTATAGTTACAGTGCTCGCACGCGTAGGGGTCCGACTCTGGTTTGGAGGGAGCTGAATGCGATTTAATGTGTCGATTGAGCGACCGCTTGGAATCGGTTTTAAAATCACACTGGCTACACTCCAATTCGCTGAACGGTTCGTGTTTTTTCTCGTGGTGTTTCAACGAGCTCGGATGAGCGCACTTATAGTCGCACAATTTACACGAGAATGGTTTCTCGCCCGAATGAGATCGAACGTGACTTTTGAGTAGGGCCGCAGAAATACACGCGTAGTCACACTCGGTACACGAAAACGGTTTAATTCCGTTGTGTTTGTTTTCGTGAATGCGAAGCGAGCTCAAATGTGAACAAGTGTAATCACAAAGATCGCACGAGAACGGTTTCTCACCTGTGTGCGTCCTCATGTGACTACGCATCATGCTCGATATGGCGCATGAGTAGTCACACAGGGCGCATATAAACGGTTTTTCACCCGTGTGTCGAAATTCGTGGTTTCGTAGCGACGTTGGATTGCTGCACGTGAACGGACATGTCTGGCAGGCGAATGGTTTCACAACAAAGTGAATCCGTTCGTGACTTTTCAACATGGCAGGAAGGGCGCACGCGTAGTCGCAATGTGAGCAGACGTACGGTTTTTCGCCGGTGTGAAGAAATTGGTGACGTTTGAAAGACGCTTGATAGGCGGTCGCGAAACCACACACCTCACATTTGTACGGCTTTTCCCCGCTGTGAACTCGAAGGTGAGTTTGAAGAACAGTGTCGCTGATGGCTAAATAACCGCAAAATCCACAGACGTGCCTACCCTGCTCAGTACCGTGAGTTTTAGCGTGTTTCTTAAGTGATGATTTATCCGGAAATTCCAATTTGCAAAAGTCGCACGTAAGAGACTCAGGGTTGTCGTGCTTCTTCTGGTGATACCGCAGAGAGTTCAAGTAGGGGAATGTGGCATCGCACTGATCGCACTCGTACGGTCTTTCGCCGGTGTGACGCCGTAGATGGGACTTGAGGGAACTTGACTGAGCTGCTGAAAAGTCACACAATGTGCACACATACGGGCGTTCACCTGTGTGGACCCGCATGTGCAGTCTAAGGACGGACAGTGAGGCCACCTCGTAGGAGCAATGGTAGCAGGTGTATTTCCTCGGTCCGAAATGCTTCGCCTGGTGAATTTTGAACGCGTGGCTGGACGAAGTTGTAAATCGGCAATATGTGCACACATACGGGTCATCACTAGTATGGGCATTCTTGTGAAGTTTTAGCGAGGTCTGATGAGCGGTCCTGTAGGAGCACTGATCACACTTGTAGGGCTTTGAACCCGTGTGTTTCCTTTCGTGAACCCTTAAAGCGTTTATATAGGCGGTAGAATAGTCACAATACTCACACAGGTAGGGCTTGTCATTCGTATGAATCTTCTCGTGATTCTTCAAAGACGTCGGCCTCGAACACTTGAAATCACACAAATCGCACTTGTACGGTTTTTCCCCCGTGTGCACAACAATATGACTTTTCAAAGTTGACTTTGTGATGCACGCGTAATTGCATTCATAGCACACGTACGGTTTCTCGCCGGTGTGAATCATTTCGTGAATTTTAATCGACTGAGCCGAATAGGACCGGTAATGGCACCGTTTGCACTTACGTATACTGCCGCGTTTCCGTCGTCGCGGACGTCCCACTTTCTTCTTTTCCGGAGCCTTCTCAGGGTCGAAAGTCATGAGCTCGTCCATCAGAAGTTCAAGCTGGTCCGACTCGTCGACGCCGTTGATTGTTGGCTCAACCTCCAAATGTTCCACTTCGGTTCCGTCCATTCTAGACAAACAGAATTATACAACAGAAGTTTCAAAATTGAAATAAACAAACACAAATACTTACAACAAATACGGCACTTCTTCCACTGAACTTGAAGAGTCCGATATTTGAATCACACTATCGTCCTCGTCAATCATACTGAACTAACTCTTTTTAAAATTAAAAAACAAATTAAAACAGTAAAAAAAATATAAAACAATATAATAATTAAACGAAGGAAAACACATAAATTAATACACTAAGCATACACGGCGGGTTGATCTGATAAGGATTAGCTGATAAAAATGCGCTCGATGGGGCGACTTTACACTTTCTCACTAGTTTTCCTTCAGATTTGCCTTTAAACATTGACTTTTATTGAAAAATTCGTCTTTTCCAGACTGATTTGCACCCCCAAAACAATGTACACTTTAAAATAGTATCATTCTACTAGCAAGGCCACTAAAAAAACAACTAGTTTTGGACCGTTTCTTGGCTTTCCCAGGGTCGAGGGCCACGAATGTTTTCCCAGTTGTCGATGTCCAACTAAAATTAAAAAAAAAAAAAAAAAAAGTCGATAAAATGAAAAAGCAGCAGCTTTTCAAAACCTTACCCCTTTGATTTTATCGTACTCAGACTCCAGCGTTACTTCCCCCGGCTTCTTCATTTTGATGTTATTTCTCTCAAGTTCTTCAGGGCTTAGAAGAATCTTCTTTTTAAAATGATACCTGTGGCATTGGGGAAAAACAATCAGAAGAGTGGAAAAGGTGCGAAAAGCTTGAATGTTCATACCTCAAATTGGCGAATTCACGCAATCCGAACGATCCTCCGATGACCAACAGTAAGAAAGGAACCGAAAGTTTAATAAACTTACCACTCATTAGGCCATAAAACAATTAATATGACGCTTAAACAGTTAATTAAACTACCGGGAAACACGGGGTTTTATCGTCAATAGCAAGATCAAGCAACACAGCTGTTATGACCGCGATTGATAACGTTTGAGTTTTGTAAGAGGTGGTCGGGGGAGGGACAAGTGTTTTGACAGATTTTTAAGAAAATATTCCCCTGGGGAAGCGTATTATTTTGTTTGGAATGACCAAACAGGCGAAAATATGGGACTGCATGGATTCGTGTCGGTCGGAGAGTCACGCCAATGCATTGACTCGAGCGATTGCTTCAGATTGTGCAAAATCGGACGCTCGGATTGCCTCCTTTCTGTATGATACTTGTCGAAATTTCGCCAGAGTAAGTTTGAATAAAGGGGGGGGGGGGGTGGATTTGAAAAAAAATCAACGCTTTATTTGTGTGACAGATCGCCGATTCTTCTGGGAGAACGGCCCTTCATGTAGCCGCTTCCACCGGACGTAAGAGTTTGGTCGAATGGCTTGTGACTAAAGCGGGGGCGGACATAAACGCGAAGGACGCCGAATCGGGTTATACAGCCCTACAGAGGAGTATTTATTTCGGTCATCTAGACGTCGCCGTCACATTAATTCAGGTAACCCCTTCCCTCTTTTACCATCTAATATGAGACTCCTCGTTACACGCAAGCTTTTAAATGGTCTGCGAATACCATTTTATCGTCCAAAACAAGAACTCGCTACTTATGAATAGGTTTCGATCGTATAGATGACCCCCTTCCCACCGATTCCCGTACTAGGCGCTTTCCTCTCCGTCAAAGGGTGGGACCGACGGAATATGGCACCGGTATAGTGCCATAACTGCCAAACGTGGATGCCGAGTGTATCCCTGTGGACAAAACAAGCGACATGGGCTATGCAGAGTCCAGGGAAAATAGGGAAGGTCCGGCTTGCCTTTCTCAGCTAATACTCCCCCCGCCCACCAAGACTACGATTTACGGACAAGCCCCCCCCCCCCTACCTTACATCATAAAATATCCATTTCATTTTTCGGAATCTTATATACTTATTGTCCCCGAATAGTGAAACCCCCAAGATACACATACATATTCCGACCGAAACGAACATGATAGGTCTGTTCCAGTAAGATGTTTGAAGACATTTTTGTCTTACCCGCCGGCCATATTCACCGGAAGGCTTAAGTAGTGGGCGATTTTCAGGTCCAATTTTTACCAGCTCCAGTCAATAAACGCCTCCAAATTAGGCGTCGGTGCCTACTCGTTGGTTTTGGACGATTTTTCTCGACTCCAGAACGCATAACCTATCGAGGTCCATGTGTGCAACTCTTTTCTCTGAGCAAGCTTTTATGGGCAAGTCCACGCGTAAAATTGAGACTAACACGTGGAAGTAACAAATTTTCCAAAATCATGCTGTCGTGATAGCTTGGGTACCAAAACTCATGAAAACCCGATCCGTTCAAATAAAATTAGGCCCTATATTTTTTTATTAATTTTTAAAACTATTGGGTTGCGGGACCCATTTGAAATAGGCTAGATAGACTGCTGACGTAATAACGGCATTCGCATAACCTTCACAATAGCTTCCCATAAATCAAACAGTAGGACTCAAGAGAAATGGGATGGACAAGAAGGGGCAAGACATAACAGCATTGATGCGGATTGGTGGGAGGGGTCACAACCCCTTAACCACGTCACGAGCCGCAGATTGGCCGTTTAAGGTAACAAAAAAAATTGGCAAATTTTATTATATTGATATAAATCGAAATCAATCATTTACGAACTAATATTCAAGTCCTGGGCCCTATTGCACAATGTTTTATTAGCAAATATCACAGCTGTTTTATTAGCTATATTATTAGCTAATAAAACATTGTGCAATAGGCCCTGGTCATATTTAGTCATTTTCCTTCGAAAAAAAAAATGTTTCCAGCGATGTTTATTTTTTATGTTACTTCCTCATTGCGAAAAAAAACTGTGGTTCGTGGCTAAAATAGAGAAAATGCGCCAATTCGTGGCTGACAATTCATTTTCCAGGCTAAAATTTGAGGAAAAACGCTCATGTGAAGTTTTTCGGGGAAATCAGAGATTAAAATTGAGGAAAAGCGCTAATTCACGGATAATATTGAGAAAAGCGCGCATTCAGAAGTTTGGTTTAGGGAAAGTGCCAACTCCGTGGAACGATTTTGAGGGAAAACCGCCAAATTAGGTTTCAAAGAGCTAAAGGCGTGAAATTGAATTTTGGAGGCTCAAAAGCGAAATTGGTTGCTAGAAGAGCCAAACTTCATGTTTTGGGGTTCCACTATAGATCTCTGGCAAAACGAATTTTCGTTCTGAGACATCCTTCAAAAACCGAGTTTCTTGAATTTGGCTAATTGAAACAGTAATTTTTAGGATACAGCTCATTTAATAAACAAATTTCTCGGGTTTGGCTCCTTGAAATAACAATTTCGGAGGGTTGGCTCAATCAATAAGTCAATTTTGTGATTTTGGATTCTTCAAAAGCAAATTTCGCCTGGTTTCCCTAATTTGAAAATACAATTTCGCGAGGTCTTCGAAAACAAAATTTATCTAATTTGGCTCTTTAAAACCGCCAATTTGGCAGATTTCTCATCTTTAAACATCATTTCTCGTGTTTGGGTTATGTTAGCAAACCAATTTCAAGGATTTGGCTTTTTCAAGTGGAAATTTTTGCTCAAATACGCCAATTACGCATCGGCTCTTCAACCCCCCCCCCCCATTTTGTGTATCTTGAGCGTTTAAAGCCAATTTTGCTGATTTTTATAATTCGAAAATACAATTTTTTGGGGTTGAATTCTTTCCAAAACTAAGTTATATGGATATAAATCTCTGTAAAACCCCGATTTCGCGGATTTTCTCTCCTTAAAAAGGGTTTGTGGGGTTGTCTATTTCAATGTAATAATTTCAACTGTCATGGTTTTTAAAAAAGTATCCTGAAATTGTACAAACTAAGTTGAATGTAGCTTTTGAACAACTATTCAGTAATGATTCGTATTCCAAACCCGGGGCCATCCGTGGTTCAGGCGGAAAATTTGGTTTTTCAAGGAGCCAAACCCGAAAAATGGATTTTTAGAGCACAATCCGCTAAATGTGACCTTCTAAGGAGCCAAACACGTGAAATTGAAGTTTGGAGATTCCGAAAGAGCCAAATTCGAAAAATTGGAGTTTTTCAAGACCTAACGCGTGATGTTGGTCTGAGAGCGACATGGTTACTTTTGTATGAAAATCTCTGCCCACCCCCAACTTGCAGTCGATTTTGGAGAGAGCCAAACTCGGAAACTCCTCCCATCACCCCTCCCCGTGCCGATGTTAAATGTCGAGAAAAACAAATTCTGGACTACTCAGAGCATAGTGAAAACCTACAAACTTTGTTTCTGAATGATCGTAAGTCAGTAGCAAAAAACTCCTACATTTCAAATCAAACAGCCAAAATCAAGAAATTTGTGTTTTGAAGGAACCAATTCCGTGAATTTGGCCTTTGAACGAGACAAATGAATAGTTTTTTGTATAAGACAATCC
The DNA here is from genome assembly GCA_038030265.1 of Corythucha ciliata. Classification (NCBI taxonomy): domain Eukaryota; kingdom Metazoa; phylum Arthropoda; class Insecta; order Hemiptera; family Tingidae; genus Corythucha; species Corythucha ciliata. The sequence goes on from CM075943.1 coordinate 51,685,036, forward strand.
AGATACAGATTTTTAAAAGTGTCAAGCCGGATACACAAATCCCGTGCTTGCCAACTAACGAGCAACAAATTTTTGAAATTCTCACCTGGATGGTTTCTAGGCAATTGCTAGAAATTGATTGAATATTTTAAAAGTTACTTGGCAAGTACCGCATGTGTGTATCCGGCTTCAGACACTCGACATTTATTTTATGAAAAAGCCCAAAAGCCCAAAATCACAAATTTCGGTTTTTGAACGACGTTGTGTAAGTAGCAGTTTTGCGTTTTTTTGAGTTTTATAGATTTAAGCCGTGAATCAGCGTTTCGCTCAATTATAGCTATGCGAATTTAACGTTTTTCTCCATTTTAGCCACGAATTATTGATTTTGTTGACACTAGACCTGAATTAGTGATTTTTTTGTCATTTATATCCGGGAATTATAGTTTTTCTACACTTTGTTCGCGAATTAGCGCCTTTTCTCAATTTTAGCAGCGAAATCGAGTTTTTATCCAGTGAATTTGCGATTTCTCTCAATTTTAGAGACGAATTAGCGTTTTCCTCAATTTTCGCTGTAAAATTGCGATATTTTGTGTACTTTCAAGCAGCGAATTAACACTTTTTCTCAATTTGAGCTGTGAAAGAGTATTTCTTAATTTTAGCCGCCCAAAATCGTGATTTGTCTCAATATTAGCCGCGCGTCGGCGTTTTGTGCACTTTTTTTTTAGCTAAAAGCGATGGCTTTTTTTTTAGCCATCGCATTAACTATGATTGTTCAGTTTTACTATGAATTAGCGCTTTTTCTTAATTTCGTCCGCGAATCAGCGATATTTCTCAATTTTAGCCGTGAATCAGCGTTTTGCTCAATTATAGCTACGAATGTAGCGTTTATCTCCACTGTAGCCGTTGCTTTTTAGACTTTAGCAGTGAATTAGTCATTTATGTCCGCGAATTATGGTTTTTTCTTCACTTTATCCGCGAATTAGGGCTATTTCCCTATTTTAGCAGCGAAATAGCGTTTTTATCCTGTGAATTTGCGATTTCTCTCTAATTTAGCGCGATGAATTTGCGTTCTCATCAAATTTTTTGCTGCAAAAGAGCGATTTTTTTAGACTCAAAGCAGCGAATTAGCATTTTTGTTTTAATTTGCGCTGTGAATGAGTTTTTCAAAATTTTAGCCGCGCCAAGTAGTGATTTCTTCTCAATATTTGCCGTGAATCGGTGTTTTAGTGAACATTTTTATTATTATTTTAGCACCGCATTAACTATTTTGTTTCACTGTTAGTTATGAATTGGCACTTTCTCAGTTTCATCAGCGAATTAGCGACTTTTTCCCACTTTTAGCGGTGAATTAGCATTTGTTTCAGTTCTAGCCGTTGTAATTTGCAATTTTTTTAAATTTTCAGCCGTGAATCAGCGTTTTGCTCAATTATAGCTGCGAATGTAGCGTTTTTTTCCATTGTAGCCGTGAATAATTGCTTTTATTGACTTTAACAGTGAATTAGTGTTTTTTTTTTCTTCACGTGTGTCCGCGAGGTATAGTTTTTTCTTTACTTTGACAGCGAATCAGCACTTTTTCTCAACTTCATCCGAGCCGAGTGCCTTTTCTTCAGTGTATCCGCGAATAAGCGCTTTTCCTCTATTATAGCAGCGAATTGGCGTTTTTATCCTGTGAATTTGCTATTTCTCTCAAATTCAGCGTGATGACTTGGCGTTATGCTCTAATTTTTAGCCGCAAAATCGTGATTTTTAAAACTTAAAGCTGTGAGTTAGCACTTTTTCTCAAGTTTTTCACAATTTTGAGAGAAATATTGTGATTTCTCTCAATATTTGCCGCGAATCGATGTTTTAGTGCACATTTTGGCTTATTATTTCTCAATAATAAGTCTTTGTAATCGTATCGCAAAAAAAATTTTTTGACCCCCCCTCAAAATTTGTAGTTTTACGTTTCAAAGTGCGTAGAGTCCAAATCTGAAAAAAAAAAAAAAAAAAAAATGTCCGTCCGCCGTCCGGGCCATATCTTGCCCTAGGATTGCTCGAAAAAACTCGTTCTTTCGCACATAGACTCAATTTGGGATCTAGTTGGTCCTAACATCTGATCAGTTTAATCAAATAACTCCCTGGGGTTTTATGGGTCAAAAGCGGGTCCAAAATGGGGATTTTCAAAGGATTTGGGATCATACGGGTGTGGGGTGTCGATTTTCATGTAATTTCAAGCCGGATTTGACTACATACATGAATAATAAACCCATAAACAGTCGAAATAATAAGGCATTGTTCGATAATTCGCAGCGTTTTCTTAATTTCATCAGCAAATTAGCGATTTAAGTAGCGAATTAATTTGCGATTTTGCTCAATTTTCGACCGTGAGCCAGCGTTTTTTGCAAATTTAGCCGTGGATTAGCGGAGTTTCTCATTTTTATCCGCGAATGGGCTATTTTTCTCAATTCAAGTTACGAATTTGCCATTTTGCTGCATATTAGTCCCGATTCAGCACTGTTTTTCCCCCACCTTCAGCCGCGATTTTTCTCACTTTTATAGGCTTCAATTAGGGGGTTTGGTCCAATTTTAGCCGCTGGCTGAGCCCAACAACAGCACATCAGCGTTTTCAGCGCTCCACCAACTACGTTTTTGGCAGTTTCGCTCAATTTTAAATGTTGGCCATTTTTTGCTAAAATCTTCTTCAGGGGAGCGTTTTTTGGTGTGATTTTTCGAATGTGTTTTGATTTTAGCTGGACGCATTTTAAAAGCTTTCGCAGGGCGATGACCAATTTAGGAATGCAGCCGGTTATGGCTAATATCGCGCGCCCAAGGGGGCAAAAAAGGAATGTTTCACGATGTCGTTGGTTCCGACTGAAGGCCCTGGAATTCACTCACTGAAATTCACCGACTCGCAAATTCACACACTCAATAATGTGCTCGTTTTTCTTTGTGTCTCCTCATCCAGCTTGGCTGCGATCTCGGCTCTCTCGACCATGAGAATCTTTCGGCCGTCAGTTTTCTGAAGAACGAGCCCCACCTATTCATTCCACCGTCGCCTCATCAAAACACTCAACTCTACGTCTGCGGGCTCAATCAAAATTACACGCTCGGCACAGGAACTGACGACGCGAAAAAAGTTCCCGAACTTTCCGATCATTTCCGTAAAAACTCGATCTCAATCAAAAAGGTTAGTGCCTCTGGCTGTGTGTGTGTGTGTGTGGGTGGGTGGAGAGGGCGATTGCGACGTCATTATCGTTTTAAAATAATGTTCCAGGTGTATCTGGAGGAGTTTCATTCTGTGTTCATCGACTCGAAAAAACACGTATGGGTTTGTGGGTCGGGTCGCGGGGGTCGCCTCGGCGTGGGCGGTGAAAAGTCAATTTTAATACCTCAGTTGCTCAACTTGGCCGACGAGTGCGAGTCAGCAGCTGTTTCACTTAATCACACTTTGCTACTTTTAACCAACGGAACGGTTCGTTATTGAGTAACTGAGAGGGCGAGAATAGCTTCTAATCTTATTCATTCCACCCCCTCCCCGCTCCTAACCAGGTTTTAGCGTTCGGTGCCAACACTCATCATCAGCTAGGAGTAACCCCTTACATCGAGTTCGTCTATAGGCCCCGTCACGTTAATCTCAATCAAGCCATTCGCCTGTTTGGCCCCATTGAAGGGGTTTATACTTCGAAATATCATAGCGTTTTTTACAATAAAAAAGCCGTTTTTTTCTGCGGTCGACACGAATCGGACCAGAAAGTGAATGGCACAAACTTGATTACAGTCCCTGTTCAGGTTAGTATTTACGTCCCTCTCCCCTCATTGCCATGCTTAATTGACTCCCCTGAAAATTCTACTGTTAGATTTCCAACGTTAGACCGAATGATGAAATTTTACGGGTAGCATCCTGTGAAAATTATGTTGCCTATGCCTTAAAATCTGGCGATGTTTTTATGTTTAATCGCCAGACTTTCACTACGAAAAAAATACTATCGAAGTAATGATCCTCAATTATCGATATTTGACCGTTTTTCTAATCGAAAGTGTAACTTTTAAGGCAATTCAACATCATTAAGATTTTAATCGGTACCGATCCCTTGCATACGGACGAAGTCAGGCTGATTCTATTGGACTCATTCGGTACCGTCAATTTTTGGCAAGGTCATTTGTGGCCGCACGCATTAAAATGCACTTACAGCGTGAAACGATCGTTTTTTGTCACCGATATATTTTTAAACGACGAACGACTGCTGTTCGTAAGTAAAACCGGTGAGGCGTTCACTGGGACTTTCCGGGTACGAGATCGAGGTAAGGAACTTCCCTCCCCTCTTCACTCACACACACACATGTCTCGCATCGTCTGTTATGAGTAATCTTTTCTTTTTGGGGGGGTTGTGCCCCAGTCGTACTACACAGGGACATCGCTAATGCCAAAGTCGTCGAACCGACGTTTTCGGTTGAAATAACGGCGACGCAAGTGCCGCACGTACATAGCGTCACGTCCTTGTTCAGCGATCCCAAGGGGAAAAATTTCGCGATCGTTCAAGTAATGCGCGTGCGTCAAAATTTGTTCGACTCTTTGTTGAAAATGTCGTTTTTGTTTTGTTTTTTTTTTGCGTAGGAGCACCCACTTAATAATTTGACTGTGATTCCCGAAATGGAACGAAACGTATTCGTCGATCAGTTTAAACGGTTTCTCGAGGAAACCTCGCCAACGGACGATCTCCACGACTTAGTTTTAAAGGTTGGTAGCGTCCCCCCTCCTCCTCCTCCTCCTCCCCATCCACTTATTCTCAATAAAATTTCAAACTTTCAGGTGAAAGACCGACATTTCGCAGCTCATCGTTACATTTTAGAATCGCGGGGTTGCCACCTGAGTGACGTCAACGGTGAGGTGATCGTCTTGAAAAACGCTCACCCTGAATTCGTGGCCGATTGTCTCGTGTATCTGTACACTGGTCGTAGCGAATTAACGCGCCTTGGGCCTTGTGACCAAAGGTTTATCCCTCCCCGTCCCCTCCACCAGTTTTTTCGTTGCTTGGGACGTAAAATTTAAATTCTTGTTGACCCAGGTTTTTAGATATCGCGCCGAATCCGCTGAAAGAATTTGAACTTACTCTAAAAAAATTAGGAGCTTCTGAAGTGGCGGAGTCGTTAAAAAGCTTAAGGTACGGCTGCGGTAGTCGCTTTTTAAAATAATTTTATTTAATTTTCCCTTGGTTTTGGGCGTTACAGCTTTAAAAATGGATTTATTTGTTCGACGACGAATAAACCAGCCGCCTCCTCTTCGTCGTCAGTAAAATTCGATCGAAGTCAATTTCAAGAACTGTGTGACGTCGACCTTGTAACTGACGACGGACGTACAATAGGCGCTCATAAATGTATTCTAGCCGCCCGAGTTGACTATTTCAACAGTATGTTCACCGGAGGATGGAGCGAGGTAATCTCCGCTGTGACAACATCGAAAAATCGACCAATTTTTGTTTATTTTTTAATTTTTTTAGTCGAAGAAAAGACAAACTTTGAAATTGCCCTGCAACTTTAGAATTGCCTGTTATTTATTGGATTTTATTTATCAAGAAGATACGAACGTATCATTCGGTGCGGAAGATGTTAAAATTGTTTCCAGGTGTGTCCCCCCCTCCCCGACCACCATCAATGCATGAAACCACACCATTACAAGGAATCTCTATGAATTTTCAGGCTCCTCATAATGGCCGATCAGTTTTTAATTAACGACTTGAAGCTTTTCTGCGAGTGTCTTCTCGTCCAATTGTTAGACCTTAAAAACTGCGCTGACATTCTACAGTTGGCCGCCACTTTTAACGGTCTTGAGATCAAAGATTGTGTTATGGAATTTATCGCTTTGAATGTTGACGCTGTGCTGGAGTCAAGGTAAGTGTGTGGTCGAATGGTGATGGGGAGGGGGGATTTTCCAGCATTTCATTCTTTTTTTTTTGTATGTTTTAGGCTGTTGGAAACTTTGGATGAACAGCTGCTTTTCGATTTGGCTAAATATTTCAGGAAAAGGCACGAAATTGTGTACGGAAAACGCGACGTTTCTAGTAATTTTAATTCGTACGAGGTGTTTCATCCTTTGAATTCTTCCTTGCCTGGTATTTGTTTAATCCCTTCCTTCTCCGCTCCGCCTATGGATTTTTACATATTTTTATCGATTTCTCAAAGACTTTCCAATTGTGGACGACCACCCGGAAAAACCCAACGATTCCTCGTTTTCAACACCGCCGCCGCAGTCGTCGGCCCACAAAAAAAGAACGAAGAAATACTCACCTCCGTCCACTTTTCCCGCCGTTACTGGTTCCCCATCATCGGTCGTTGAACGACGCTTGTCGGTGGCGGCGGCGGCGGAGGAGCTGACGTCATCATCACCGCCACCGGTGGTGCCCGGTGTCACGAAAACGGCGCCCGTTGTCGTCGCCACCGCTGAACAGGACGAGGATTTATTCGGGGAATGTGACTTCCCGGATTTGTTACTATCGTCGCCACCGCAGTCGTTTGGGACGTCACCAAAGTCGCCCGGGTAAGAAAGAATTCAACTTATTTATCTAAGATTTTGCGTAAATTGTTTAATGAAAATAATGAAGCGGAGGCAATTCTCGGGTGGACACTGTCAATTTAACGATTAAAGAGGAACAGTTTCGCCAGTAAACGCTGACGGGGTACAAAACTGGCTATTCGAGGCCCGGATTCTGGTGTTAAAGTGTTCCCTTTTGCGCACAAAACTAACTTACAGAGGGGAAAAGTAGGAGGAGGCTCTAAAATTGAGACTTTAAGGCTAAGGGCTAAATTTCCAGTTGCGAGACATTTTTTGCTCGCTTAAAAATCCAATTTCGTAGGTTTGCTACCCTAAAAAGCCAGTTCGTGGGATTGACACGTTTAAAACCCCGATTTTACGGGGTTGACTCGTTAAAAAAAGAAATAATTTCTCCCTTCTTATTTGGGTATTTTAAAAAAGACAATTAGCGGGTTTGGCACTTCCGAAGTCCGAAAATAATAATTCCTGGGTGTTTGGTCACTTTAAAGAAGAATTTCGTGAGTCTGTGGCTCCTATCAAGAACAAAATTTCTCAGCATCAGCACCCGAGCGTATTCGTCTCAACAATGAACGCGTCGGAGGAAGGGGAGGGGGCACTGATTTTATCAAGATTTGGGAGCTGATCTGCCACTAAAAGGCTTCAAACCTTGCAATTTCTCTGAAATTAGGAGAAAAAACCTGAAATTAAGACCAAAAACCTGTAATTTCTCTGTAATTAAGACGCGAAACTTGCAATTGTCCAAATATTGAGCCATGAGCTTAAAATTGTTATGGTAATCGTCAGGCTTTTGGTATCAACTAGCTTAGTTTCTGCAAAATAGACTCAGAAACTGGTCATTTTGCTTGAATCAGGACCCTAAAAGTGGCGCTGGAACGATTTCAGTGAGCTGTAGCTGAACTCTGGAAAAAAGACCCGCCCCACTCACCACTAGTGATGTCCCTATTGTAAAAACCCCTTTGAAAGCCCCTCGAAAAACGATTTTTCGTCTACTCACCAGGTGAACAATAGGAGCGGCCATAGAGCGTAATCTGCGCAATAATCGCTGTAAACATATAGTGAGCGATTCCGTTTCCTCGAAGCTCAAATTTTCTGGTTATAAACGCCGTTTTGTGCCGTTTCACGCAAGAACAAATCTGATCAACTTGAGAATTTTTCCCCCGAAAATAAATGTTTCTGGCAAGAAATGGTCACTGTCGGTGACAAAATCACCGACCTCACCTCTAGTAAGTTGGGGTCCTAATTTTGGCGAAATTACGAATCACCGGTAAATTGGCAGTTTTGTGTCTCCAGATCTTAATTTGAGCGAAATTTCAACTTCAGGGTCTTAATTAAATCAAAATTGTAGTTAAAATACCTTTTTTGTACCAGTGGAGCCCAGACCCTCGATTCACACCATAGCCGGACGATTACCCACGAAATTGGAAGTTTCGGGTCTTCAATTCAGCAAAATTGTGAGTTCCGGGTCTAGATTCCGAGGCAATTGCAAGTTTTGGAGCTCAATCACATTGAAATTTCAAGTTTCCAACGATTTTTTGTGGACTCGCACCCCAGACTAGCAGGCCACGAGTGCAAACCGCGTCGTAGGCCGACGAGGCCCATAAGCCGTACTCCCAACTGAATTGCAACATTTTGGAGGCAAATATCTACGAAACTGGATAGTTCTAGGCATAATTTGCAAAGTTTCAGGTCATAAGTTCGGTGAAATTGGAAGTTTCGGGGCTAACCCCTTCCCCTAAGCTACTCGGCCCCCACTACGCCTACATCCTGATGAATAGCCGTGTAATTGCTAAATTTGAAGATAAATGTATTGAACATGGGTACGGCGTATGGGTCTCGTTAACTTACAACGCGGTAGGTTGTGGCCGGCTTGCCCAGGGTCCGAGCCCACAAAAAACAATTGCAAACTGTCGAGGATTCACAATTTCACGGATATTTAGCTACGAAACTTGCAATTTCACGGATATTTAGCTACGAAACTTGCAATTTCACGGATATTTAGCACCAAAGCTTGCAAGTTCTCCGAAATTGAGCGGCCCTTAACTATAAATTTCGCTGAAATTATGACCCGAAACTTGTATTTTCGCAAGACTTGAAACTGTCAATTTCGCGCACATTCAGCCAGGAAGCGGATTAATAAATACAGCTTGATTTTAGCCGGGCATTAGCGGTTTTTCTCAGTTTCAGCCATTATATATCAGCAAGTTTTCCCAAAAAGAAAGTTTCAGTCGCGAATCTTTTACTCAATTTTAAACTCGGGAAATCAGCAGCTTTTCTCAGATTTATCCGTAATTTTTTTTTCCTTCATTTTAGCCGTGAATGAGTGTTTTTTGTCAACCTTAGCCGCGAATTTACGCCTTATCTCCATTTTAAACTGTGAATTACCGGCTTTTCTCAAATGTATCCACGAATTATCATATTATCTGAATGTCAGCCGCGAATTGGCGCTGGCCACGCTCTTTCTCCTAGACTAGCACATTTGCGCGCATACTCAATTTCAGTCTCCTATTTTTGCATTATCTCTATTTCAGCAGCGAAGTTGCCATCAGATACCCCTGCGCCGCGCCGTTCTGGTTGCCTTGAGAAATTTTGTGTGCATTTTTCTCATATTTGAAAGCAGATGATGGGTCCATTTTCAATATTAGCCGCGAGTAGTAAAATTGTAGTCATGAAGTGGGATATTTCGGGTCGCAGTGATTAATCGTTAATTTTTCTCAATTTTATTGCCGCGAATCAGCGATTTTTCTTAATTTTAGCCGTAAATTAGCGTTTTTATCTGTTTTAGCGGTTGATTAGCACTTTTCTCAATTTTAGCTTTGAGTTAACGTTTTTCGCAATTCTAGCCCTTCAATTCTAGAGGTTTTTTTATTAGCATTTTCCTCACTCTATCCACGAATTAGGTAGCGATTTCTCTGAATATTAGCTATGAATAAGCGTATGTCTCTGTTTTAGCCACCGATTAAAATTGTCCCTCAGTTTTAGCCGTGAATTAACGTTTGTGCTCATTTTAGCCGCGAATTAATGTTTTTTCTCAATTTTAACCGCAAATTGTTGATTTGTCTCAATTTTTTTCTCGTTAATTAGCAATTTTTTCCAATTTTTAACTTGAACTAGCGCTCAGAAACGGTCATTATACATTGAGAACTAAATCTGTGCTGGAAAACTGTCGTTTGCGGTGTTCTTTTCCTGATTTTCTCTCCGAAAACTGATAATTTTCTCCTTCTGTAATTGATACTTTTGGGGCTCAACTTTAAATGTTGGTCACCTGAGACGGTAGGCTGCGGTAATTTAGTCCTCAAACTGGACCCTTTCATCGTCAAGACGAATAGTTGATCGTCAGGAACACAAACAGGCCTCGAAACTGCCACGTTGCAGCCCTTGCTACAAGCGTCTATAGCCAGTTAGCCACCTCTTGGTCTTGGAAAACGGACGGGTGCTGGCGTTTCCCTTTTGTTTGCTTGGAACAAAAAATCGCGAAATTTGGCAATCTCATAAAATTGACTATTTCTTCATAAAACTGACAATTTCCTCATAAAATTGACAATTCTACACATAACAAAAATGACAATTTTCTTATTTTCCTAAAAAAAAAAATTGCAATTTTTTCCATAAAACAGACAATATCCTCATGAAGTTGACAATTTCTTTGTGAAACTGACAAGTTTTTTCAAGAAATGTAACAATTTCACCGTAAAATTGCCCTTAACGTGGCATTTCGCGTGAATTTTGCCTTGAAAGTGGCGTTGCACGTGAGTGGTTTCCCCGAAAGTTGCGTTTTGCCCACAATGATGCATTTCTATTGAAAAAAAAAAAAAAAAAAAAAAAAAAAAACTGTAGAAGCTAATGAAAAAACTAGAGCTGCAGTAAAAATTGTAGATTTGGCAACCCTGGAGGTAGGCGTTGCTAAGGAACCTTTAAAGACGAGTAGACGCCTACGGCGCCATGTTCGTTCTTATCAGTTTAATTAGAATGGTTGGGGGTGGTTTGTTGACATCAACAAAAGGTGGATTTTACAAGACTGATAATTGATAAGAGCGAACATGGCGTCTGTGATTTTACCTGTCTGATTATAGGTTCTCTAGCGTTGCAAGTGATATCCGAAACTACCTTCGAGAACATTCCGGAGCCATGCAGAACCTTCTAGAACAAAATTTGAACAATCTGAAAATGTTCAATTCTATTCAATCAAATTCTTGGGTTCCGGGGCTTGAGCTCCTGTCACATCAATCATTCGCGACCAAAGCATGTCGAAAATGGTCATTTTCCTCACCCTTTTCCAGTGATTGATCCAATTTTTAAATATTCGTATTAGGAGAATGGGATGTGTTGGGAACTAGGCATTTCTAGGTGTGCCCGATAATTGATTCAGGATGATAAGTGGCGCCAAAGTGCCAAAAATGTCAAAAAATGGTGGTGTGTGTGGAGGGTGGAAGTGTTGAACGCATCGTCTTATTTTTGGGTACGCTTTGGGGTGGTGATCACAGTAGGCACATAACCCGTTGTGAGTAGGCCAAAATTGATGGTGGGTGGGTGGGTGGTGGGAAACATATAGACAGGACCTCAATGTTGACAGACAAGATTTCAAGCTTTCACTCTTTTTTTTTTGCCTCCTCCCCTCCACCCATAGTGGACCACGCAAGCCGTTTTTCCCATCCGCCAAGAAGCTGTCGCAAAAGCAAAAGAAAAAACTGAGCCTCGAAGAATCGACGGTCGACACCAAATCGTCGTGTGACGACAATAAGAAACCAGTCAAAGGTTGGGCCATTATTGAACCACCACCGACAACCGTGGCTATTGACTTTAAGAGCCCGAGAAGCGCGAACGACCGACGATTTCAAGCCGAGTGAGTAACTTATTTCGCCTACATTTTCAATATGCTGAGTTTTAGTGCCTCAATTTCGCCGAAACACTTTAAAAATTTGTTCTGTTCTATTTGTAGACTTTTATTACGATATTTATTGACTCTATAAAGCAAAAGAGTGGATTTTTGGAAAGAAAAAAAAATAGGGTTTTCCAAGTGTTGCCTAGGTAGGGCCATCTTCCCTACTTAGGTACACTCATTAAACGTAAAATTTTGTTTGAAAAAAATGAATTTTGGACGTCATTACGTGAGTGTTCATTAGGAACAAATTGACATTGTTAATTAATCCATTTAGCTTAACGAATAACGCGTAATTTTTGCTTAAAGAACCCGTTATTTTAGGGCTACCGTTAGTCCTGACATGGGAACGTCGCCCAATGTTAATTTCGCCGATGTGATTGCCAACGAGCAACAGAAAAGAACCAATTGGATTAAAATGAAATCAAAGCCGTTTCATTTGACTCAGGTTTGTGCTCCCCTCACCCCGCCCGCAACAAAACTTACACTTTTGAGCTGATAATTACGTCAATTTTTTTTTTTGTCTCTAAAGTTTGAAGACGAAGCCATCACCGCCCTGCTAGAATTTTACAACGTTGACAACGTTTTCGACGAGCGCATCATGGTCAGACGCGTCGTGTCGTCGAATATTGCTCAGCCTACTTGGATTCCGTCGCATCGTTAAACAAAATTGCTTGAAAATCGTTGGGTACGAATGCTAGAGTTGCGATGTTTTATTTAAAGTTAAAAAGAGACCACTTGATGTACCTGATGATTGTCTCCTTACCCCGTCACCGTTTTGTACAAATAGCTAAGCTATCAGAGGTGTTAATAACTTTGCAATATTTTAATCTTTCAATGCGTTTGTCTTCGTTAAAACCTTTCTATTCAAGTCCCTCAATTGGTTGGGGGGTGACAGTAGGGTGAAGAATGGTGCCATTTCTGCTCAAATCTTGTGAGCTTGGATAGTTGGCAAATGGCAACCTCGAGACTCTTCCTTGGAGTCCCCAGGACTGATTGGAGTTGGGCTGCCCCGCCGGGTTCGCGTACCTTCCCCCACCCTTTGAACCCACACACGTGGCGTTAGTGTGGAGCTGGGTCTGCACTGTACGGTTTTCCTGACCTATTTATGGCGCTACAATGGCGCTCGCACTGTTCAGTTTTGAACAGACACTTTTGCTCTCTCTCTACCACTAAATGATTGAGCGTTCACGCATTTTTATAACTCCCTTTGGCATTATTATATTTCTAGAGGTAAAAATGATATTTTCTTTCGTTTATGTACTTTTCAAAGTTCCTTGTTCTCCGTCTAGAGGAACATATTAAATATTTATTTTAATTCTTGTTTGCTGAGAATGCCATCCCCCCTCCTCACAAACCACCTTCACACTCTACTAAGGCCCTTTGTTCCTCTGTTGGTTTGAGGCTTTGGTGATTTCATTGCTTTTCATACAAGGAGGCCCTGTCATAAAAATTGAAAAAATCGTCAACTTTCGGCGTGCTCGTGAAGTAGTGTGGTTTGGGGGGGGGGGGTCGAAAATTTAATAAAAGGAGGACCATCTCAACAGAGTATATTGATCAAGATGAATGTGAACAAGGATTGGGTAGTGTGGAGGGGGCGAGGGGGGTTCTCTTCACGCCTAACCCTGTTTTACAGTTCTACAACAGCGGCACAGTGGCAGGATCTGTTGCCAGGAATCCGAGAGAGTGTGTGACTTGGGCTTTTTTGGTTGGGTGGATGGGAGCTGGGCTGGTGGTGTGGAAGAAATGGTGGGTTGGGGTGGGGTTCGTGCTGGTAGTGAAAATGGTTTTTCAGGGTTGTGATGAGGCGCGGGTTGATTGTGGAGATGTGGGACCACCTCCTCTTCCTCCTCACTCACTCAGCCGGCCTCGAGGCCCTTCTTCGTCTTCGCCTAGCTCATCATCATCATCATCCACCAACCCCCAGGCCACCCCCTCATCCCTTCACCACACTACGGATAGTGCGGAGCCTCTCTTTCGCCCCATCAACGTTTTACGGTGGTTGTGGACTCTCCCCGGGTGCTCTCGCTTGCACATCCCAGGGAGTGTGAAAGGGTTACCCTCGCGGATATACCCTCACCCGACAAAAGCTTTTTAGTGCCATCGTGGAATCAGCACCGCTATAAGCCTCACGCTCGCCAAGGCTGTATTTATCGAATAAGATCCCAGTGCAAAGGTAAAAAAAGAAGGTTTTGTGTACGATTTATTTATTTTCCTATTATATCCGAGAAAATACAAATAAATTCCTTTCATTCATTTATTTTTAAAAACATTTGACGCTATGAAACCTTTGACGGTATGAAAACCAATAAAAACACAATAAACGATATAAACACTAATTATTATAAAGAAAACAACGTGCAAGTACGCTGGCTTTTAATTGATATTAAAGGCACTCAGTTGATTACTCCTTCTTTCATCCCTAAATTTAAGTCCCTACGCATCACCACCCACAATCATCTCGATCCACAATACTATTTTACGGTCTTTGCGTACGCGCTCTCGACGTTTGTAGCGTCACCATCGGTCGGTTTAGTTATTTCCGAAGATATTTTTTTTGCGGAAAAAAAAGGACGCGTTATTCTATCGATGACATCCCCCCTCCCCTCAGATATCATCGTTCTTCGTAACCCATGCAGCCCCCCCCCACCCCCAATCCGCGGAATGTAAAGTTTTAGAAATCACGTCCCCTATCGCTCTCTTACTTGAAAGTCAGAGGCGAGGAAAAGGAGAAAAAAAGTTTTTTTTTCGAAAGGGAGGACGTATCCAACAGGGGGTCTCCTGTGTGTGTGTGTGTGTTGCTGTCAGAGAGTGGGGGAGGGTTAAAGGGAGCACTCAATTAGCATTCAAAGCCCTTCTTCTCTCTTGAAGGGCCTCGGGGTGTTGGAAGGGTAGGGGTCTCTCCCGATTATATTCCAGGGAGCCTTTCACTGCCGTTTCCTCTGCGATCTTATTTGAATTTTTTTTTTTCTCACCTCGGAAATAAAAAAAAGCTTTTATTATTTTTCTAATTCCGTGGATTGTAGGAAGTTGCTGGGGAGAGGGTAGTGGTGGCGGTGATGGGGGAAGGATCGTTTTTAAAAAAAAAAACAAAAAAACCGTTTTCCTTCTCTCAAAAAGATTTTTTTTTTGAAACCTCTTTCCGCCTAATTAGAAGCTTAAATCATTTAAATCAAGCACGGGGTTGTGCCTGAGCAAAAATTCACCCCCTCCCCCATTACTTTCTCCTTGTAAATGATTTAAACCCTGAAATAATGCCCTTGAGAGCCATAAATTAAAACATGGACTCTTCTCCCTCCCACCCCCAATAGCATCCACCATCAACCCGTTCGCGCCTTGGTTCTTGAGACCCGTCTGAATGGACGGTACGTGATCAATTAAAAAAAAAAACAAGGTTTCTTAATTAATTCGATTCCCCACCCCACCACCTCCATGCACCATTGTCAAAACCACTTCACGTTTTTAAATGAAACTTTACGTTTTATGTACTTTAAAGTTTTATTTCCTCCGGTAAAATAACGTTGTTTGGAGATTGAAAGAGAACGCGGTCTTGTACCTCAGCGAAAAACACGATTCCATGTCCTGGGAGAACCTTCTGCCCCTACTTCATCCCTCATCCATTGTTAGATTAGTGATGGTGTGGTGGGCGGGGGAGGAGGGGAGAAATTTTATTTCAGTTTGTAAAATGAACGAAAAAGCTAATTAAACTTGAGTTAGATGGTTTATGGGGTAAACTTGTTCCATCAGAAACTTTTTCCCACTTTTTTTTTTTAGTGTCCCCCCTCCCCCTCACCGTACACACAACCCCATTCAATCCTCCATAGTTTCAACTGTTGCTAGTCTTTGCAACCAAACAATATAGGTTGCATAGACACCACACAACGAAAACATAGAGCTTGTGAACGGGCCTTAACGAATTGCTTATTAAACTTTATTTAATACTTAATACGTTCTATTTTTAAAATGTTTAAAATAATTATTGATGGTGGCGAAGGGGGGTAGGGAAAGTGCTGAATATTCAAACGTCTGCGCAATGTCATTTCCCTGGGAAGAAGAGATCTTCCTTCATTAAAAGCGAAATACATCGTCGAGGAGACTGTTGAGCGGGGTGGGGGTGCTATGGCCCTACGGGTTGGTTCTTGTGAAGAGATGATGCCCTCCCGCCCAACCAACACGATGACCGGGAAGGGGCTTGTTGGAGGGTTGGTCTTAACGTAATTTACTACGCGAAAAGGGACAGATTTAGCCTTAGCCCAAACAGCGGCGTTCCTCTGTAGACTATGATATACAAACGGTGAGGGGTGGTGGTGTGGGGTCCTTGCGTTGCTTTGCAGGGAAATAAGACGCTGTGTGTGAGTAAAGGGTTTTTGGTGAGGGAGAGGGGGACTCCCTACGTCGTATCTCTCGGACAATTAAATTACAAACCGTCAATTTACGGCCCTTATTCGTATGGGGGGTGTAGGGGAAGGTGATGAGAGAGACACAGATGCGACTTTCCAATTTTGTGGTGGTGGAAGAGGTGGTGGGGGGTGTATTCAATTAAAAATAACCCACGAAAAGCGCCATCGGATAAAAGGCGCGGCTGTGCTTCCTCTCCGTAAATTGACGAGTGAGTTTTTTTTTTTTTCATAATGCTCTGATTTAATTTTGAAGATATCCCGAGAAATATGCGAAACCGGGTTAAATCCTCTCCCCTCCACCATCTTTATCCATCCTCTTCTCTAGACTCTTAAAATGCATTCAAGCGCAAATGTAATATGGTGGATAGGGAGATTTGATTTTTTTTTCTGCTCTACTCTTCTTATTTTCCTTAAAAAGAAGGCGAAAAAGGGCGCATCTTGCTTTCTCGATTGACTTTCTTTCCCTTCAAGGAGAAAAATTGGGAAGGAAGGCGGATTGGGTTATGTGGGGGGAAAAAAGGGCCCAACTTTGGTTTAACTCGCCTATTATTTATGCAGTCGAACCACGAGCCATAGAATGAGTGTAGGAAAATATAAATAAAAATATGTACGTTGAATAAACTCACTGGAGACACTGATGTTTAGGTGAAGTGAACGATTGACCCCCCCCCCCCCAGCACCACAACAACACTCACAGTTCTTCAAACCTATGTCGCTCGTTAGTAACACTGAAATTAGTAACAATGATGGTGACTAGATGGGAACAGTTGTAGGCAATTGTCCCCTACAGACATTTTCCTCCCTTCAAACCCTTTACTAACTGCGTACATTCCACATTGGTAAACTGTAAATTTACCCCAAAATCCAAGTCAAAAGTTGAGATTTTACTATCCCTCTAAGAAGTGGGAAATATGTACCGAAAATATTTGACTGTTTTGACCAAAAAATCGGTTATTTTTCCCACTAGGATTTCTCTGGCACCGCAGAATGGGTGAGGGTGGGTGGTCGAAGCTAGGGAGGAGGGGTACCATATCGAGCGTAGTTTGTTTTGAGTCGAAAAAACAAAACAAAATAAATAATAATAATAAAAAAAACAAAGTTGCATTGTCACGGTTGAGTTGGTATGAATAGGCTACAGCCCGCACGAACGAACGGAGTTGAAGGATGGGTGTCAGAGGGAAGGCTGATCCGTTTCGAGTTTTTGCGCCCTGCAGCTGTTTTTCTTATGCATACAAAGGGCTTGGGGGACTGGAATTGGGGGTGTGTTTGGGAGGGAGGGTATTTCAAATTTTGTGTAGTGTAGGAGTGGGAAGGGCGGGAGGACGGGAGTGGCTAACAAAAAATCGGAAATCCATGCCCTCCTCACAGTATAACACGCATGGCTGAGCTCCCTCAGCCAGTCAACTTTTCTGGCAGATAAAAACGAACACTTATAACTTCATGTCAGCCGTTTTCCCATTTAAGTGATTAAAAACTAGTCATTTTGCGTCTCTGAAATTCTCTTCTCTGCTACATAGCTGTGCTGCTGATAATTTCCGTTATCCCAGCCAACGATTAAGCACTGTCGGCGTTGTCACACCCGCTCCTCCGTCAAATCAAGCTCTAAATTTCGTCAAAATGTATTACATCCCGTTAAATAAAAATCCGTCAAATAAGTAATAAATGGTAGCGTGCCCAGGCGCGCGGATCCAGAGTCGGCTCAAAGAGGGGGCCATGATGACCCTATCTTATACCGCTGCACTTACTAACACCACACAGTTTCTGTGGCAAAGTAGCCCTCAATCTCTGAACATAAAAATATTGAAAAAAAGAAGAAAACTCGAACGCTGGAAAAGTGAAAAAAACAATATTGAACAACTATTTGACGTGAACTATACAGCGTTTTCCATTTATAAGAAATTTTGCATTTGGGTGGTTTATTTCCACCCGTTCTCTCTGAATTAAATCGTGTGTTGATGGTGAAGACGAGTGAGTTGCGGAATTTTATGCAAATGTTAAACACAATTGAGCAATGTCCAGTGGTCTTATAAACCAAGTCCAGTTCAAATCGAAACACTTCGAAAACATAAACATCAAGGCCCATATTCACAGTCGTCACTTGAGCAGAGGGTTACCAAAAAACTGCTCAAGTGACGACTATGAATACGACCCTGAGCCTAAAAAACGTCCTGGGCAATTCCTGGTAAGTACACAATCTCCTGCTGGACGCCTGGGTGCACAGGCGCCGGGCCATCTCCAACTCGTTGGGGCTGGTGGGGTGTCGGGAGGACTGGGTGGACCGTCTTGCACCTTTGGTGTCGGGCAGGTGGTTGTCGGGGGCACTTCGCCTCCTCGATGACTTAATGGTGGAGGCCTGACAGGGGCGTTGGGCTGACAGTACGAATAGGTAGGCGTTTGTTCGGCTTCTTGCCCGACGTGCGGATTAGGTTGGCAGCGGCCAGGTGGTTCATACCTGAACACGCGGCCACCTCGATCCTCACCGGCCATATATCGTTCAACGCCAAGTTATGGCTATTCCGGCGGCGGGACTCTCCTTTGTGCCCTTGTGGTGACAAGGACGAGACCGCTGATCACGTGCTGCGCCTCTGCGGGTTCTATGACGACTTGCGCCATCGGGAATGGGGAGTGGAGGGCCCTCCGCCGGACCCGGCGCTAGTCGAGAGTCAGAGGGTGTTTGAGAAGGTCCGGTCCTTCTCCCGCGCCTGGTTGGCGCGGAGGGGGCTGGGGCCTATGTTGCCCGTTGTAGGGTAGAAATAAGTCGGGTCGGAGGCGTTTCGCCACTCTCCCAGTCTTGGAGAACGTCCACCTCCGCGTGGTCTCTCTCGGGCATGGCTGGCTGGCCACCAGTCGTGGCTAACTGATGAAGACCCGGGGAGCGACCCGCCTCTTGCTGTGGCAGCCGGGCCACGGATGGGGCGGTGTGCCGGTTAAAGGTCGGCAACGGCCTAGGCACCGGTCATTCGAAGGCATCACAACAAGAGGGACGGGAGTTACTTATCAGGGGACGGCGCCGGCGCACCCCCTTCACGCCCCTCCAGTCCGCTATGAGCAATCCAGGTTTATATATCGTTGGTTAAGCCATATATTATAGGACGCAAATGCAGCGTAGCCATAGCGTGGACGCTCAGCATTTGGTCATTTTTGAAGCACAAATGGTAAGTTTCGCCATTTCCCAGGCCCGAATGGTCCGTTTAGCAATTTTTAGAGCGTGATTAGTCAATCACGCATTTTTTGGCTCAAGTTCAAGCGAGAATCGTAAGTTTAACATTTATAGACAGCATAGAGGTAGTTTTACCAATTTTTGAGTGTGGATAGCCACAGTTTGGCAATTTTTACTGCGCAAACTGTCAGTATGGTCATTTATAGAGGGCGTGAATGTCAGAGTAATATTTTTCAGGGTGCACGAATCCAGGGTCATATCAATTTTCTCGAGAAATTGACAATTTCCACGTCAAATTGACAAGTTATTAATTAAATTTACAATGCACTAATAAAAATGTCAATTTGCTAATAAAAATGACAATTTACTCGTGAAACTGACAACTCCGGTCTAAAATGAACGATTCCAAAGACAATTAACAATTTTCTCTTGAAATTAACAATTTTCAATTCGAATTTCCTTACAAAATTCGTTCAAAAAGCGAAATTTTCTCATTATACTGGAAATTCCTCATACAATGCGTGATTTTCTTCATACAATTGACTATTTCATTATTAAACTGACGATGTACTTCACTTTTAGCCACTGTAAAGGTCTAAACGCTCATTTTTGATCACTGTAAAGGCCTAATCGCTCCAATTTGGCCACTTTAAAGGAATCGGACGTACCCTGAGCGGTGTTTCGGCCAAAACCACCTGCATTTCTCCCAGAGGCCCCTTAGGGGCGTCCAGGCAGTGACCATCCCACACTCGTCAGCTTATCATGGCCCGAGGTACTCACAAACCGCGTTTATTCTTGGATGAGATCACAACACTTTGAGAAAATGGGCCAAAAATACGCCGACTCATGTTTTTGGCTCCTGAAAAACTGCAATTTTAAGTGTTTGGCTCTTTCAAAACCGGATTTCACGTATTTTGTCTCACAGAAACCCCAATTTCGCTGATGGTTTGACTTTTACAAAATCTAGATCAGAACCAAACCAGGGGGCTGTCCCAGGGACGACAGGATGGTTGGAAAGCTAGCCTTCTACCCTCCCGCCCCGCCAACTCCACCACATCTCTTTAATGTGTTTTATCCGTCGGTTCGGATTTCATTTTTTCGGAAGCTAAATAATGCGTTCAACGAGCGATAACAAGGGTGAGATCGCTGAGAGGGTGGCGGACGGTGGTGTTAGTGGGGGGAGAAAACCTCAAATTCCCGGGAGAAAACTCGAGTTCATGAAAAATAAAACCCCCACTCACTATCTCTCACAACCGTCCAAATGTCCTGATAAACGCTCGAGCATCCTTCTCTACTGTGAAGGAGTTTTCTGACAACCGCTATACACCCCTCCCTCTGTCTTCAACGCTGATATTTTCCGGGAAACCCCCTCCTCTGGCCTATTTGCTATTGAAGGCAACGCTATCGTCAATAGTAGGGTGCAAAAACTTCTATTAAACGCGATGAATTTTATGGTTTGCCCCCTTCGCCCGATCCATTAACTTTTTGCGTGCCATCTTAATTAACACCGGGGAAAAAAATACTTTTTTTTTCAGTGAGATATCGCCCTTTTTATTAAAAACGATTCCGGGTGATGGTGAAATGTTTGGAAGTTTTTTAACGAGGGTGGTTTCGCAAACTTTACTTCCGAGAAGGACCGTTTGCCGAGACCGTGTGGTTTTCTACCGCCTCCGGCGAGGAGCACCTTGTCGTCATCATTGTCATCGCCCGCTAAACCGCACGCTTTTGAAACGTACGAGAACATTTCCATGTTTCCAAAAAGGGTCACTCGTTGATCGTCGTTTGAAGACGAGACCATTAACTCTTCGGACGCTCTTTCAAGTTTTTTCAACTCCATCGCGAGGATTTTCGCTTGAGACAGCGCCGACATTGCTTTGAGAACGCCCCTGGACAGGCGATCGCGCGTGGTGGGCTCTGCTAGAAAAATTCTGTTTAGACACTCTCGGGCGGTGTATAAAAAGTGATTGATAGACGCGAGACAGTTGACACGCTCCGCGATCGTCTGCCCCGAATGTTTTAAAAGGACGAAAGCAATGTAGGGGATGACGATATCGAGAATTGATCGAATATGACTGAAGGAGGCGGGGAAAAACTGTTGGCGGTACTCGGAGACAAGATCGTAAAATTTGGCGTTGTGCGGCGTCGCATGTACATGGGCCAAGTTGAGCGCTGGAGGAGTGAGCGACTCCGTTATACAGTACTGAACTATTTTTTCTTCATTTTTGGGACGAAATTTAAATTCTCTCCTTGAAACCCCGCTGCTGCGTCTCCTTGTTTCAATCACGCCGTTTGACGACGACTCAAGCACTGTCTCCGGTCGAAACTCATTTATACGTTGTTCCTCCATGTCGTCCAAGGTTTGACTGGAACGGTCAACTTTTATTTTCCTCCTCCTCGAAACAGACGGCTGCAATGGCTTACCACCATTAACGTTTTCGTCCTGAGAATGTCCCCGACGCGTGTCTTCCAACACTGGCAAAACTAAACCATCACGTTCCGCCGGATCTTTAATCGGTCCGTACCAATAGCCGCCCCAACCGAGTTGCCATTTCGGGGTTACGTTGCCACCGCCTCCTGCTGCAGCAGCGTCTGTTCTTGACGACTTTAGTTCATCTCCCCCCGCCGGTTGTAGACTCGGTGAACGGTCGTCGAATTCCAAATTGTCCTTGGACGACGCGACGACTTTATCTCTCTGATGATCACCGGGCGTCGATGACCCTCTCCGTGTTGTCGGGTCGACGTTGCACGCTCCAATGGACGTCTGTTGGCGTTTGGTTAACTTGGGTTTTGAACTGGATGAATTCTGCGGAATGCACAGTATTTTTTGAATGCTCTTGAACATATCGCCTGAGAGGCATAATTAAAACTGTCCAACTGTGGTAGGTTGACTGGTGATGCAGGGGGGAATCAAAACATCACGATAAAAATTTGCGTTGATTTGTCGGCCAAACGTTTCATGTTGTTCTGAAAGATAGTGAAAAAGATGACTGTAAACGTTACCTTTTTTAAAGGCAAAATGTAACTACATGCCTTATAAATTGCATTTTCAGATGATTTTTGTTTTCTCTCCAAGGGCCGCGCCCTTTCACTAGCGTCTAAAGAAAACTCCCCGTGGGATTCTCGTAGTTCACCAAAAAGCCGTTAGTTGTGCTGTGAAATTTTTAGTTTAGGCGTTAAAAGGTTTAGGTTTAGTTTAGGGAATAAAATAAGTTTATTTTCTTCAAAAGATTTCGGGTTGGACTTCATAAAGATAAAAAAAAAAAAAATATACGATAACTCTAATCCTCGGTTTTTAAAAAAAGAAGCGGAACACTACACCTCCGTACGAGCTACGGCTTTCTGGTGAACTACGAGAATCCCACGGGGAGTTCTCTTTAGACGCTTGTCACCCTTTCACAACCTTGAGAGGGGGGAGGGGCGCGAGCCGTCCATTCTTCGTTAAAATTTCCAGCAGAAACTGGGCCCAAAATTGACTGTTTTCGGTCCAAATGGTCAGCATAGTTAGAGGCCAAAGCATGTGTTAACGTCACTGCATGACCATCCAACTCCTGCGCCTTTCTCAATGTTTTCGACGCAAAGTACTGAGTGAACCGATTGTGGGGGGGGGGGGGGATATATGAGCCGAGTAATGGCGAGGACTTCTCAACCCCAGAAACTTGTACATTTGCCGAAACTTTCAATTCTACTGAAATTAAGACTAGAAACTTGAATTTTAGCAGGAACTAAAACATGAAACTCCAATTACGTGGCCCGCTCAGCCTTAGGCCGGTCGTCTACTGGAAGCGCTTTCGAGCGGCGCTTCAACGCGCGGCAACGAGCTTACATCCAAAAAGGCTAAGCCTGCAGTATGGACGATGTCACATTCAATTTGAGCCTTCGGGATGTGAGCTCGTTGTCGCGCGTTGTAGTGCCGCGCGAAAACGCTTTCAGTAGACGACCGACCTTAGGGTTGCCAACCGTGCCGGTTTGGCTAATTTTGTCCCGCGTCCCGGGCAAGGTCATCCCGGGACGCAATTTGTCCCGGATTTCATTTCATTTCATTTATTTTCAGCTCAACTGTAGTAAACACAAAACAGAGCAGTCATTTTGCTCTACACTTCTAAAAAATTGACATTGGGCGTTCATATAACACTAATAATAATAATTGTATTCTTAGAATGAAGATGTGCATGAACCTGAAACGTCAAGTGAGAATAATTAATGAAAATCGTTTTATTCGTTTGATCACCTTTCAGATAATTTTTAAAACTAATGTATGAGCTGCCATTTGTGATTAATTTTTTCTGTGGTTAAACTTTTTTGTGGCCAGGGTTTTTTGTGGTTAGAGATTTTTGTGGTTAGTGCCGTTTCCCGCCACACCACCGGCCGAAATATAGACGACTGATGACGTATGAGCAGCCATCGGAGGCGCTCAGTGTAAATAAAGTCGCTGGCCCGTCCGGCGTGTACGCCGAACCTCCCAGACCACGCCTTAAATACATACACGGGTCTGCCTTTTCAACGCATGCAAGGAACTCCAACATTTTCCACCAGCCTGGAAGAGCAGCCGCGTAGCCCTTCTACCTAAAGCTGGGCGGGACCCGCCCTGGACCCTTCTTCCTTACGCCCTATCTGCATCGGCGATGTGGAGGGCAAGGTTCTGGAGAATCTCATACTCCGCACCATTCGTCCACAGGTACTGCCTACTATACACCGCCACCAGTTTGGAAGCATCCCTTGACGAAACAGCACCCAGGCCATCGACAGCCTCACCTCCTCAGCCTGTAACTCTACAGGGTGAATTTTTGGCAGTGTTACAAAAAAAAATAGGCAAAAACTACATGGAAAATGGAATAAAACGCGACCTTTCCGACCGTTATATCGTGCACCGTTTAGGAGATATGATTTTTTTGGTAATTTCCCTTGAAATTTTGATTTTTTGGCAAAAGCTGTCAATTTGTCATCTGTCACTTCATTAAAGTTAAAATGTGACCACACGTTCTGAAAGCTAGGAAAAGTATCTTTTAGATTGATGTTCGTGTCACTTTGCGTGAGAATACTGGAAACACTCTTGTTCGATGCTCAAAGTTGAAGGTTTCAAGGGTAGTTTTTTTGACAGATTTCTGAAAATTTCGCCCTCCCACCGTTTTTTTTTTCGCACCTGCAAGCTATCACAAAAACTTGCGTATGATATAAGCTTTCTAATGAACACTCACTTTTTTGAATTAGTCGTCGGGAACTCTCTAAAACATGGCCCGTTTTATAAAAAATCGTGATGTTTCAAACGAAAATTAAATTAACCTTGAGAACAAACGAATGAAGTCAGAGCCTATGATAAAAATAAGTACTTCTAAATTCGATGGGAGCGTTTTAGAGATGCAATGACAAGCCTACAACTCCGTGCCCATACTCGGGACAGACTTTCGGAATCTACAGCGACTCCCTCTCCAACGTGTGCCAACTTCCGCCTTCGGTACTTCCAAAAATACGAAAAACTTAAGCGATTTTCAGTTACGTCGAATTCGGGGGAACTAAAACGTCCGGATACACGTCTATTTTCTAATCGATCGCTCTTTTTATTTAATCTAGACTAGACTATTAGAGTAAAGCTCAGAGTACAACACTAGGAGTATTTTTTATTATTGAGTAATGTTATTTTCAAAATGACTTCCACCATTTCTAATGCACGCTCTGGCTCGCTTCCTCATCGCCCCAACAGTCACTTTGAAAGTCAGCATTTCCCGAAGATCGTGCACAGCTAAATTTATTCTTTCCCGCAATTCGTCTTCTGTGGCTATTGGTGTCTTATACAATACACCTTCTCTTTGAGAAATCCCCAGACGAAAAAATCCATTGGATTAAGGTCCGGGGATCTAGCAGGCCAAGTGACGATACCACCTCTTCCAATCCACGTAGGGTACACCTCATTCAGGTGTTGCCTTACTCTAATTGAGTAATGGGGTGGAGCGCCGTCGTGCTGGAAAATCAGGGCTTCCCTAGTTTCTACGTCAACTTGCTGGAGTAAACCTGGGAGATCGTTTTGCAGGAAGTTCAAGTACGACTCTCCATTTAAATTTTGCTGGAACTCATGAGGGCCAATCAATTGATTCCCAACTAGCCCTGCCCACAAGTTAATTAGCCCAAAAGTTAAAGGCTTATGGTCCGTATAAATACAGAAATTTGACCCTCCAACAAAAATCTAAAATGCTTGATTGTTGAGTAGACTGCTAATAGTTCTTGGTCGTATGTCGAATAGCGTTTTTCAGCTTCAGAAAATTTTCTAGAGAAGAAACCGAGAGGTTGTTGGATTCCATTTACCAACTGATGGATTACCCCACCCATACCTATGTCCGAAGCATCCGAGGTGATCGACAAAGGTGCACTAGGCAGTGGATGGGCCAAAAACGTAGCTTGAGCTATAGTGCGTGTAATATCATTAAAAGCTGTTGTGAAGTAGACCAGGAAAGAGGCGTTTTGTCGTTCTTTGTTTTTCCTCTGCAAACTTCGTGAAGGGGAATTTGCATGGTTGCCATGTGAGGGATGAAACGATTATAAAAGTTGGCCATCCCCAGGAATCTTCTTAATCAAGGAGCGGTTTTGGGTCGAGGGAAATCATTAATGAGTTGAACTTTGCTAGGTAACGGGGTAATGGCTTTGGTAGTGATAAGGTGACCTAAAAAGGGTAAACTTTCTTTTCCATATTCGAATTTCGAAGGGGTAATATTAAGACCAAATTTTGAGAGGCGGTCGAAAAGGATGCGTAGGTGTTCGAGGTGTTGTTTCTCGTCGTTGGAAGCTACAAGAAGGTCATCTAAGTACGAAAATATGAAATGAAATTCTCGGGTGATCTCGTGCATAAACCGCTGAAACGTAGCTGCAGCATTACGTAAACCCGTAATTCATGAATGGAAATTCAAACAAACCAAAAGGAGTCACAATGGCAGTTTTTGGAATGTCCTCGGGGTTGATAGGAATTTTTTGGTATGCTCCAGTCAAATCAAGTTTGGTAATCAAAGATGGCCTACAAAGACTATGGCAACAGCGGTGGGACACGGGCTCGACACACTCACAGCCTTCTCCCGACTGCAGCAGGACGACTCCTGATGAGGTGGTGGCGGCCTTCCTTCGCGGCATCCCAAATCGTTACTGGCCATGGTGCCTTCAACAGTCGCTTACACTTTTCCGCCGACGCGACTCCCCTGTGCCCCTGTGCAGAACTAGTCGACGAGCCGGCCTCCCATGTACTCCTCGATTGTCACCTGTCCACCCAGCCACTGGCATTCGTAGTGGTTTCACCATAACCACCCTCGAGGACCCTCGACGGCTCGCACGCTTCTCCCAAACCTAGCCAACCGGAGGAAACATCTAGAATCCTGGCGGCCCACACATGCCCCCACTCACGAGCACGTTCACAAATCTCCAGGAGACGCGTCGTGAGAGCCCCCCCTCTACACCAACCTCCCCCAACGGAGCGACGATCCGTCCTGCTCCATCACAACGGAGCGGGGAAATCCGCTCTTCTCAGAGCACCATCCGACCTTCTACTTGCACCTCTGTAAAACGCCCACCGTCTCGGGGTCCACGCTGAGTGACGTCAGAGTGGCCGTCTGACAACAGCCAACGGGCGAGGCGGTCGAGAACCCGGTCTTGCACGTGTCGGGCCATCCCGCGACGTCGTACGACAATTATCGCCTTCCCACAATGGGAAAGGGTCACATTAATGACCTGACCCATTAGTCCCAGGAAAGAGACACAAACCGGGTTAGAGCATTTTGGGATTTGGTCTCTTTTGGTTCAAATTTTTTGTTTGGTTTTCTTTGGTTTCTTTGGTTAGACTTTTTGTGATCAGAGCTTGATGTGGTTAGAGCTTTTTGTGATTCGAGTTTTTTGGGAATCAATCTTTTGTGGTTAGAGAATTTTGTGGTTTGTGCTTTTTTGGTAAGAGCTTTTTGTGGTTAGAGTTGTACGAGTTCAAGGGCGTCCATCTCGTGCGTTGGCTCCGGAAAAGTCAAGGAAATCAGTGAGATCTCCAGAATAATTTATCCAGCCTCAAAACTTGTAATTTAACGCCATTAAACTGCCTTGCGAATACTCTGTCGAGCCATTTTTTTAGCGCGAGCGAGGTAGCGCTAGTGGGTATGGGGCGGTCAATCAGTTCGTAAGGTGTAGACGGTCTTATTTGGTGACGGTGATGGTGGTGGTAGAGGGAGGTGAATGGTCAGTTAATCGATTTTAGGGCGCTATAATAGTCAATTAATCTTTTAAGGGCGCGAATAGCCAGTTTGGAATCGTCAGTTAAGCCATCTACCGCAAATCGGGTATTCGGGGTTCGGGTAATTTCAAGGCACGTGCGGTCCGTAGTTTAGACGTTTTCGAGGCGCGAAGGATCATTTTTTTGGGTGCCAATATCCAACTTTGACGTCGCAAATCGTCTGTGGCCTCTGTTGGGCGCAAATGATCAGATTGGCAATTTTTGGACAGTGAATCGTTGGTACGAGTATGCAATATTTAGAGCTTAAATTGCCAGTTTTGCTATTTTTAGGGCATGAATCGTCAGTTTAGTCATTTTCAAGGCGTGAAGGTTCAGTTTAGCCATTTTTGACGCGCGAATGGTCGATTCTACCATTTCATTCAGGACATGAATAATCTATTTATGACCTTTCAAAGCGCGAATCGTTAGTTTAACCATTAATGACCCGCATAGAGTTATTTTTACTAATTTTAGGGCGTGAATAGCCAGTTTTTGGCCATTTTTACATCGTAAACTCCCAGTACTGTCATTTCTAAGGCATGAACAGTCTGTGATATATCCAGGGCACGGAATGGTCAGTTTTACCACTTTAGGGTCCCAATGGCCTGTTTTTCCGTTTTTAGAGCGGGAACTTTCAGTATACAAATAGTTATTTTTAGAGTGATAAATTTCCAGTTTTTCAGTCGCGAATGGTCAGTTTGGCAAATTTAAGGGCAAGAATCGTATGTTGAGCCGTTTTCAAGGCGAATATCATCAGTTAAGCTATTTTTAGGGGGCATATACAGTCAGTTATGCCGATTTCAGCTAGGATAGCCGGTTTCGACATTTTTAGAGCGCATAGTAATGAGTTTTGACGTTGAACCAAGGCGAGAATGGTCAGTTATAGGGCATTTTTGGCGCGCGACTGGTCGATTTTGCTATTATCAGGGCGCGAATAGTCAGTTTACCATTTTTAGAGCTCATAGAGTAAGCTAGGCTATTTCTTGCGAATAAGCAAGTCATTTTACCTATTTTTAGGGCGCGAATCATCAGTTTTGCTATTTTTAGGGTGCAATTTAGTCCCGTCAAGGCAATAAGACACGTGAATGGTTATTCTGACATTGTGATTTGGCAGCTTTCAGGACAGGAATAATCTGTTTAGGCATTTACAGGGCGCGTGAAATAATTTTGGCGGTAAAGCGGTAAATTACAATCTTCAGGGCGCAAATAGTCATTTTCAAGCCACGAATACGTCCGTTTTGACATTCTGGGGCGTGGTTATAGTCAGTTTAGCCGCTTTTATGGAGCGAATAGCTAGTTTAGCCATTTTTAGGTATAGTGAATGACTGTCAAGCCGTTTTTAGTAGAGTGAAGCCGACAATTTCCGAAGCCCCTCCCTTGAGCAAACCCGCCTGGATGCGCGTCTGACGACACCTCTAGTCGAGTGTCCCGATTTTTTCCTTTTTGTCCCGGCAGATTTCGGAGTTTTAAATATTTGACCCGATTTTGTCAGATTTCGAGAGTTAGCAACCGTACCACCACCACAGGTTCCACAATCACTAAAAAAAAATTCACCCAAAACTTGAAATATTACCAAAATAATGATCAGAAACCAGCAATTTTGCGGATATTTAGGATCGAAACTTGCAATTTCGTAGATTTTTACCTCCGAGAGATGATAATGATTATACCGTCACTACATATTTGCTAGAAATGGCGCTGTCGTGGTTCCGCGAAAAAAAAAGTTTTAAAAACGGCGGTATTAAAAAAACACTTTGAGACTTGCAATTTTTCGAAAATAAATTCTATAAATTAGCAATTTTCAGGATATTTAACCCAAAAACTTGAAATTTCGCACGTATTTAGCTCTGAATGGTGTAAATTTGTGGCTATTCATCAAGCTTGGCTGCTGTTGGAGCCATCTAGACTGGCCTCCTCGCCCACACACACACACAAAAATTATTCAGATTTTTTTCTCCTCCGAATGTAGCAATTTCGAGGAGACTCGGCCTCAATATTGCAACTCAGAAGGTCTTTGACGAATGAAATTTGATTATTGACTAAATAATCTGCAAATTGTGTATAACGACATTCACAAGCGAAATTATCGCTCTACAGTTTAGCCATTTCTCCCCCTAAAATTAATGATTTTGCCCCCCCCCACCCGTATCATGTTGTCAACCCCACCCTACCACAGATTTTTCAAAAGGACAATACAACGTTCATTTTTGTTTTCTCAGGTGGATGTGGCTAGAAAATGGGCAAATCGGACAAAAGAAGCGGTTCGCAGAGAGAAGGTACGTGTTTTATAATAATTATCGAGAGCCATAAAATGTGCAAGTTTCGCTTTGTTTAAGGCCCGTTCACAAGCTCTATGTTTACGTTCTGTGGAGTCTGTGCAGCCAAACAAATTTATTCCCTCTAAAAATGAAGCATAGACACCACACAACACAAACATAGAGCTTGTGAACGGGCCTTTAAAACAATTTTCCCGCAAAATTCGTTAAACAAAGAGAATAGAACAAAGGACAAAAAACAAAAAAAAATAGGATTTTTCTCCCTCTTCTGTAAAACAAGGCGTTTTCTACAAACTATACCCATGTAGGCCTATTCGATTTGTTGTTCCCCACCAACCCCTCACCATTCTTTCACAAAGAGCATCATCATCTTTCTACCTATTTCATTTCAACTCTATTGTACGGCGTGTAGGCTCTGTTGATCTTTGTGTTGCACGCCGTGTTTAGTGGTGGAGCGTGGGGTGGGGATTCACGCTTCGGTGATTTGTTTTCCGCGCGCTCGGTTTTACAGTTTGAGAGGGGAATTTACACTCGAAAATCCCCTCTCTTACGCTGTTTACTTCATAAGCACTGTCGTAAAGGAGAGAATAGTGGGGAAGGGGCGGGAAGAAAATTTTGTTTTCTACAACTATAAAGTGGGTGGTGTGGGGGGGGGGGATCATTTGTCCCAAGGCGTTAAGTTTTGTGTTTCGGAGAGGGTGCGGCAGATATGGGTATTGAAATCAGTACTGTAAGTGGGGAGGGGTAAGCTGAGAAGCAAACAAAAAAGGAATAAAGCATGGATTGATAGTGCCTGGGGGGGTACAGTAAAAACAAGGGGATCCCCCCGCCCCGCCCCACCATCACGTGCAACATAGATCAAAAGTAAACTATCCGGGAACTTTTATTCTTCTCCTTTTACTTTCGTATGCTAGTCACGTGAATCTCCCCCTCCACCCGCCCATAGTCCTGTTGCCCTTACGAGCCGACACACACATGATTCCTCCTTTAACTTTGAAACTAGGAACAGACGAACTCAGCACATCGAGAATAGGACTCGATGCCAACTTCTCTCACCCCCCCCCCTTCTTTGGCCCATCCCTTATATGCTGGACTCCTCCCATCGTGTCCAATGTAGAGAGTCAATCGATCGCGACAAGTAGAGAATCTTCTTCGCCATCTGTAGCGCTGTTGGATGGGTACGGGTGGTGGTAGCGGGGTAATGCAGTTTTTTTTCCTGGGTGTAAAGTTGGGGAACAGAGAAGGAAGTGAGTTAAAACCCAGCAAATCAAAAAGTAAAATCACAGTTACATTGCCACCTGTAACGCGTGCCGGATTCTGGAGAAACAGTGCCGCGTCACGTGACGTCATATGGTGCGGCTTTTCTTCCATCTCCCACCCAGAAATCCAATCCAATCGAGGAGTCAGGAACTACCAAACCACAAATTCCAAGATTCTAGGAACCTTAGCTTTAAAATTGACGACAAAGGGAGCCTATAAATGAAGAAGATTCCAGGAAACCTGAAACTGTATGTCCCAGATAAACAAAATTGAGGATTTTGGGTCAGAAAAACGTATAGGTTCAAACATCTCAGACAGGAAGAACTCGGAGTGTCCCAAAACCGACGATTCAGAATTCAACAACACTGGAAAGCCGAGTCTCGCAGTGTACTTGTTTGCAAGATTGCGAGAGAATATACCTGGAAAAGTTTTGTTGTTTGTTGTTGTTGTATGTGTGCCCCAGAATTCGTCCGAACACGCGTGAAAGTAGCTTTGGTGAAAATCCAATTTACTAAATTAAAAAGCCTCATCCTTATAGTTTCCCTTCTCCACCGATTTCTTAAAGAGTTTTTCACAGATTAGCGACGCTCAGTGGAGTTGGGGGGGGGGTGAGGGAGGGTGTCATTACTTTCTCAATACAGGTACGACTGGCTGAGAGGGCAGAATAACCCCTTGAACCTCCCTCCTCAACCTAACCATTTTGGGTATTTGAACCATCCTCTCCAATCCCCAACCCCTTCCCACAACAAACCCCTTTAGTCTAACGTTAATCCGAATGAGTCGAATAAGCCAAAAGGGCGGAATTACATTAATTCCTTTTTCAAAACCCGCTAGAAGGGTGTGTTTCTGACAGACAGCGCGGGGGTGAGGTGGAGAAAGGTTTAAGCCCGTTTTAGCTCTTTTGAAGTAACGTGTTTTTACTGGGGAAAAAAGTTTAAAAAAGTCTAATGAAAGACATGGAGACGTCGCTAAATGAAGTAGGTAGCGGAAAAAGACTTATTTTTTTTTTCATCTAAAAACTGATTTAAATGCTAAACAAAAGAAAGGTTTTTGTTATTAAATAATGTTGAGGGACTCTAAATATTATTTATGGGGAGATTCACAGCCGAGGACGCTACTCTCATTTCACCTGTTTTCTTAATTAAACCTTTTTACGGAAGCGGTGGTCCAAAACCCGTAAATAACAATTAAAAAGTCAACAATGGGGAGACAAAGTTGAGGGGGGGGGGTTAGGCGAATGGTTTCTCATTTGTTTCATTATAAATTGTCAGGCTCAATCGTGTTGGTCTCAGTGGCGTTCATGTTGGTCATGTAGAACTGTAGGGCGGTGTTGGCCGCAGCCTGTACCACGGCGGGGTCGCATGGGTTTGTGTCCCAGAAGGCCCCTTGACAGCCGAGAAGTTCAAAGCACGGGTAACGGATTTGAGTCGAGCCGGGGGAACAACAGGCGACGATCGCCCATACGCAGCGCGACGGTTCGTTGGGTCGTTTGGAGGGTGTTGTTGGCGTCGTTGTGTCGCCGAATCGTGAGATTAAGTCGGGGGTGTCTGTTTGAAAACAAAAAATACACACACAAGAATGAAAAATGGCTACCTGGCGGTAATCTCACAGCGTTTACCTGTCGTTGAAGGCGCAGTCGTCGCATTCACGGACGGTCCTCGTACAGGGGGTTGTGGGAAACACCTGCCGTCCGGCGCTTGAACGTTGACGATATACCGCACTTCCACCACCGGTGTTGGCAGGCAAACGATCGGAATGTATCCGAGCCATGGGGCGTGCCGTTTCACAGGTGTCGTCTTAATGTTCTCCTCCTGGTCGGTGTCGTGAAAGTGAATCATGTCCGGAGGTTGTAGCGCGGCGGATGGAGGCGCCGGTGGCGGCAGGTTGGCTGAGAACGTTGTCATTCTGGAGCCGGCCAGACATAGCAGCAGAAGTAACGAATGAATCATCTGACAAAAGAGCGTCAATAAGCGAGCGTGAAAAAGTGATATCGATCCCCGTCGTTACAGGGAAAATATTTATTCGCAGAACAATAAGAAATATTGGCATTTTTTTTGTTACAAAAATCGCCGTTGGAGTTCACGATATCATTGGATTTGGCCTGATTTTATCGACTCCCTCCTGAAGGCAGCTACAGCGAGGTCCCCTATAGCGGCCAGTTCATCGATATTAGAGCGCTAAAATAGCCCGTTAATGTTCCAAGGATCGAATATGTACCAAGTTTGACAATTTTTTTTAGATTAGGCCTTTTTAACGGCACGAATCGTCAGTTAAGCCATCTGCAAGCGCAAATGATCAGTTCGTATATTTTTAGGGCGCGAATCGCCTGCAGATTAGCCATTTTTAAGACGCAGAGAATCAGTTTGGCCATTCTTGAACCACTAATGATTGTATGGCGTAGTCACGCCATAAAATGCTGATTAGACAATCAAGCGTGAGAGTACTCAGTTTATCCAGTAGGCATGTAAGCAACGATGGGAAAGGTGGGGGATCGAGTAAGGTAAAGGCGGCCCACGCTCGGTGCGCAAACGCCAGTGGAAAGTTAATCTTTTTAAGGGCCCAAATCGCCACGTTGGGCCATTTTTTGGGTGCACCTCATAGCCACTTTAGGCACGAATCGTCTATTGTCTCTGCGTAGGGCGCAAATGATCAGTTTGGCATTTTTTAGAGCGTGAATTGCTATAGTACGAGTATGCCATTTTTAGGGCTGAATCGTCAGTTTTGATATTTTAAAGTCGTAAAGGCCTATTTTGACGCGCCAATGGTGGATTTTATCGTTTTCAGGACCTGAATAATCTATTTTGGGGTTTTCAAAGCGCATTTTGTCAGTTCAACCATTAATTTATCACATTTATTATCAGTGGCGGCGAAACCCAAATGGCATTGGGGGAGCAAAATTCTAACTGAAGTTCAGCTAGTGCAGCCGGTCCCACTCAACCGTGTCGGCCCCTAAAAGCACAGGAAATGTGAGGTTAGCGATCGTGGAATCAGAATAGGGGAGAGGGGGCGCTCCGTTTCGCCTCGTCGTTGGTTTTGGCCGATGTTCACGACTACACCGTCTAGCCACCTGAGATTCGCGTGAGCTGTTCTTACGGAAATTTTACCTCAATCCACTGCTAAAATGTAGAAAAAACCCAATTCGCGGCTAAAACTGTTAAGGAAAAAAGCATGTTCTGAGAAACAGCGCCATTGAGCGCCATGTCAAATCAATATCATTATCAAATCGCGAAGAAATCGGTTTCGCGATATCGCGAACGTCCGGGCCAAAATTAATAAAATACTGTGATTCACATTTTCACAGCTGAAAATGAGAAAAAAAGGTTCGTTCACGGTAGAATGGAGAAATAGCCACTCATTTGCGCCAAAATTGAGAAAATCCACAATTCGAGGATAAAACTATTAAGAAAACAAATATGTTCGTAGAAATAACGCCCAAGAATGGTTAAAATTGGCCCAAAGTTCAAGGTTTCGCAATGCCAAGGCCAGGCCAAATGACAAAAATGCGCTATTAAATCACGGTTCATGGAGACGACTGTCACGGGTTTCACGGCTAAAAAATATAAATTTGCTCGTTCTCGGTAGAATTGAATAAAAAAAAAAACAAAAAAAAAACACTAATTTACAGCTATACTTTTGAGGGAAAACGCTAATTCTTCAGCTAAAATTTAGATATTGCGCAGATTCACTGCGAAAATTAAGAAAAGGCGTTCTTTCAAAGCTAAAATTGAGACATAGTGATTTTCACCCACATCTGAAATTCAGGAAAAGCGATCTTTCGCAGCCTAAATTGAGAAAAAATGGTCGTGCTTTCACGATAACCGCGTCAGCCCCTAATGCACGGGAAGCACGAGGTAAGCCGTCGTGGATTTAGAAAGGGGGGGGGGGAAGCGTTGGTCGTCTTGTCGTTGGTTTCGCTCGATGTTTACGACTACCGACTAGCCCTTGAGATTCACGTGCGCTGTTCTTACGGAAATTTCACCTCAATCAACGGCTAAAATGTGGAAAAAAAACCAAATTCGTGGCTAAAACTGTTCTGAAAAATAGCGCCTATTCACGGCTGGTATTGAGAAACCAATATCCAGACCAAAAGTTCATGTCCAAAATTAAGAACGCGCTAATCATGTTTTGTTATGACAAAAACTGAGAAAAATGGCTCATTTACGCCTAAAATATGGGAAAAACGCACATCTGCGGTTAAAATTAAGTAAAAGTGCTCTCTCGAAGCAAAACTCGATAAAACGCACAAATTGACGGTTTCGCGATGCTATTATATAAGTCCAGGCAAAAATTAAGAAAATCCGCCTTTTCACAGCTAAAATTGCTTAAAAGAGCTTGTTTAGTGAAAAAGCACTGGTTTGCGGCTAAAAATTGAGGGAATTCTTTGGCCCCCCCCCCTTCTGGAGAATAACTCTGGATCCGCGCTTGGAGGTGAAAATGGAGACGGCCCAATTCGGTGCGAGAACAAAAACCGTTAATTTATGGGGTTTTCAGGGTGTGAAAAGTGCAACCATTATTTCAGGGGCGTGAGTAGCCCAGTTCCCGCATTTTTTTTTTTTTTTTTTTTTTGGGTCTCTCATAGCCAGTTTAGCCATTTTCAATAGGCGAATCATAAGTGGCGCCATCTGTGGGGCGCCGTAGTTTGAGGTTAGAAAAAAAAAAAAAAAAAAAGATTCCATTTTCCTTTTTTTATTAAATTGCTGCAAAACTTATTATAAACGACACATCCAGGGCAATATTCGAGCGGAGCGCCACATTGACTGGATGGAAGGAACGCTACGTGGAACGACTCATTCTAGGCAAAATTTTTGCAAAATGTCAAATTCAGGGCGGAATTTACGTGAAAACTTTGACACATTTATCCTCAGCTTCGTAACCGGGGGAGCGCGCCGCTCCCTGATGTTGCAATGCAAAATGAACTCACATGTTTCCAATAAAAAAATATTAATTAGTGTGTTTCAATTGCGTGTCTAATTGACAGCATTATAACGAGATACTACATTGGCGCGGTCGTCGTTACGCAGTTCATTGTCGGAGGCCGGTGGTCAAACTGGTCGGGCAGTGAGCAGTACGAAATACCTACGATTGTTAAAGAAAAAAGTACTAAATGGAGTTTTCTGTAAGACCAGCTCCATTCGATCCACATGCGGACGGGAATACTGCTACGCGGTGGGAAAATTGGGTGAGCGATTTCGAAATTTTTTTGATAGCCGCTGATGTGACGGTTGACATTAGAAAAAGGGCGCTACTTTTAAATTGTGCGGGACAGGAAGTAGTGGGAATTTTTCGAAGTTTATCTGATGTTGGACCATCGTATGATGATGCTAAAAAAGCTTTGTCCTCTTATTTCGTGCCTCAAAGAAATATATTATTTGAGATTTATAAGTTTCGGAGTACTATACAAGAGCCTTCTGAGACCATTCAACATTATTCTGTGAGATTAAGACGTATGGCTGTTACGTGTGATTTCCATGACCCAGACTTGGAAATTAAAATTCATTTGTTGATGGGGACTACTTCGGAATATCTGAGAAAAGAAATGTTGAAGAAAGACATGACACTAAAGGAGGTTCTTGCGTTGAGCCAGGCAGATGAGGTAATTAAATCTCAAATCACATCTTTCAACACAAACAAAATATCAGTGTTAGAGGCGTCGGACACTGTAAATAAATTGGACAAGAAGTTCAATTTCATAAAATGTTTCGCGTGTGATGGTGAGTGGCCGCACAAGCAAGGACAATGCCCAGCAAAAGGAAAATATTGTTCTAAATGCGGAAAAAAAAATCATTTTCCTGATTCGAAATTTTGTCAGTTTCCACCTGCCAGACAACTCGTTGATTCGGACCGTAATGGTGAGAGCACTTCGCGAGGAACGTTTAAAAATTCCAAGCAAAAACCTCGAAAATTTTACAATGTCTCTCGTGAAGACGGGACTGATTCCGATTCATCTGGACCACCCAAGTCTGAGGCATCACTACATCTAGTAAATTTGGCGTCGACTATAGAGGTCCCAACCGTTTGTATCAAGTTGGAAAATCAGCGAGTCAAGTTTATTGTTGATACGGGGTGTTCTGTCAATCTCGTGAACAAGGCGACACATAAGAAGCTTGGGTCGCCGCCGCTTGCTGGAACTTCGGCATCTCTATATGCTTACCAAGGCAAGCCTATCCAGGTACTTGGTAAGTTTAAAACAGACATGCAATTTAAAAACCGTGTTGTGAAGAGTGAAATCTTGGTTGTGGACTCAGGGGAGTCGTTATTGAGTTGTCAGACAGCGAGGGAATTGGGAGTAGTTTCATTGGCTCTCAATGTTGATGGCATAAAATGTTCTTATAATAAAATTCATCAAAAATATCCCGAACTTTTCAAAGGTATAGGTAAGCTGAAGGACTTCAAACTAAAATTGCATATTGACAAGTCGGTCTAATTTTCGACGTACACCTTACCATCTACGCACACAGGTTGAGGATGAAATTAATAAACTTCTCAACGACGATATTATAGAAAAAGTAGAGGGGCCCACGTCTTGGGTATCACCTATTGTGTTGGTACCAAAGAAAGACAATTCTTTAAGATTGTGTGTTGACATGAGGGTCCCAAATAAAGCCATTTTACGTGAGCGATTCCCAACACCAACTATAAATGACGTCATAACGCTCGTCAATGGAGCTACGGTATTTTCCAAAGTGGATTTGAATAAAGGTTTTCACCAAATAGAGCTTGAGCCGTCATCCAGAGAAATCACGACGTTTGCTACTCATATAGGTCTTTTCCGTTACAAAAGATTAAGCTTCGGGATCACGTCTGCTCCAGAGCATTTTCAAAAGATAGTTCGCCAGGTAATTATAAATATCAAGGGATGCATCAATGTTAGTGACGACATCCTCATATTCGGGAAAAATAAGGGTGAACATGATGAGGCTCTCGATCAGGTGCTGTCTAGGCTGAGAGATGCTGGACTGACGATTAATGCCAGCAAGTCGATTTTCGGACAAGAGAGTATTCAATATCTGGGCTATCAATTGTCGAGAAACGGTATAGGTCCCGATCTAGATAAGATTAAAGCAATTACGGAGTTGGAACCTCCAAAGACGATCCAAGATGTTCGAAGTTTCTTAGGAATGGCCAATTTTCTAATCAGGTTCATTCCTGACTTAGCAAACGTGACTAAGCCATTGAGAAACCTAATTAAAAACAATTTTGAATGGAGATGGACTCGAAATGAGGAACAAGCGTTCGAGAGAGTGAAGGAAATGACTAAAAATTAGATTTGGAACCATTTTTTTGACTCAAGCAAGACCTCACATATTTATACAGACGCAGGTCCAGAGGGTATTGCTGCAATTTTGGCTCAACCTTCAAATGGAAATCCAGTAGTTATTGAATGTGCCAGTGTAAGTCTCACTGACACACAACCTCGATATTCGCAAATTGAAAAAGAAATGCTGGCTATCACTTGGAGTGTGGACCATTTCAGAGATTATTTGATTGGGAACCATTTCGTAATTCATACTGATCATAAGCCTCTAGTGTCTCTAATGTCCAAAGTGAACGCTCAAGCTTCCCCTCGTTTAGAGAGACTTCGATTCAAACTAATGGGGTTCGATTTCTCAATTGAACATCAAAATGGAAAAGAGAATCCTTCGGACTACATGTCTCGTCATCCCTTAAATAAAAAGACATCTAAAGAGGCTGAAGAATATATCAATTTCGTTACGACTAACATGTTACCTTCAACGATTAAACGAGATGAAATTTCAAAAGAAACTAGAAAAGACAAACTATTAAAGAAAGTAATTGAAGCCGTATACAAGGGTGATTGGACAGACAGAGAGCTGTTTCCATTTAAGCCTATAAAAAATGAACTAGCTGTGACATCCGATGGAGTACTGTTGCGTGGAAGTCGGATTATTTTGCCGACTAGCTTACAAGAAAAAGCTGTTTCGCTTGCGCATCGTGGACATCAAGGTATAACGAAATCAAAGGAACTCTTGCGGGGAAAAGTATGGTTTCCAAACATGAGTTCTAAAATAAAAAATGCCGTCAGAAAATGTTTACCTTGCCAAGCAACCACTTTCAGAACAAAAAGAGATCCTATTCGACCAACTCAGATTCCTTCTGCAGCGTGGGAAAAGTTGTCGTTGGACTTTTCGGGTCCATACCCAAATCAGAAGTACGTAATGGTTTTGATCGACGATTACACAAAATACCCTATTGCAGAGCCTATTAATTCATTAACCTCTGCGACAGTCTGTAGAAATTTGTTCAAAATATTTTCACAGTTTGGACTTCCTCGTTTGATCAGAACCGACGGAGGTCCTCCGTTCAACAGTTACGACTTTTCTCATTTCTGCTCGAAACTAGGAATAAAACATCACAAAGTCACAAGTTATTGGCCCGAGGCGAATGGGAGAGCAGAACATTTCATGACAAATTAAATAAAACAGTCCGGACGGCGGTGATAGAAAGCAAAAACTGGGAAGATGCATTGATGGAATATTTGTTGCAGTACAGAGATACACCTCATTGCTCTACTCATATTGCTCCAGCAAAAATGCTTCTGAGAAATGATTTTCGCTCTTACCTGCCACAGTTTGCTTCACATATTGAAGACGAGTTAGATTATAAACTTAAAAATACCGAGGAGATCAGTCAAACCAAGATGAAAGAATATGCGGATTCAAAAAGACGGGTCACAGATCATTCTTTCAAAAAAGGTGATACTGTTCTGGTGAAGCAACCGAAGGTGAACAAGTACATCCCACCTTTCAGTCCGAACCCTCTTGAAATCACTGAAGTCGATGGTACACGAATAACAGCGTCTAGCCCAGATTCGATGATAACACGGAACGCATCATTCTTCAAACTTTTATCACCTGATATACAGGGTGTAACGGAAAAGTCTGGCATAAAAGAAATGGGTGATTCTTGGTCACATTTGGAACCAAAATGACCCTATACACCATGGTCCGATTACTTATGATTTTGGAGATAATCGGGGTTTTCCTAATTTTTAATGTACTCACGGTTTTCCTTAGTAAATCGTCTGTACCTGATGAAAAAGTGGTCTCATTGAAATTTAAAAGAAGCCAATGGAAAGAGCACTAAATTCTCTGTGGGATTGGATATTTTAATCTCTAAATCGATCAATATTTAAGTGCTTAAATTGCTGCTGAACAGCCAACTTCTTAGATTTCCAAAAAAACTCCTAGTCTTTTATCCAGCTGTCAAATGTCAATTCTTTTATGACCCTCGTAGGAAGTGTAAAAAATTATTAAAAACTTCTACTGTCTGTCAGCTTTCGAATGGCCTGCCTAGTTCTGGATTTTTATTTTTTTCTTCCGAGATAGAAGCAACAATGCGCAAAAAAAGCCCCCAAAAGTATCAGTTTTTAAGCATGCCTTCA
The DNA here is from genome assembly GCA_038030265.1 of Corythucha ciliata. NCBI lineage: Eukaryota > Metazoa > Arthropoda > Insecta > Hemiptera > Tingidae > Corythucha > Corythucha ciliata. Next base: position 51,725,149 of record CM075943.1, read on the forward strand.
GGTAAAGCAATTGCTTCCGCGAGCGCGCCCTCGGTCTCTCCTCTCTCCAGTTCATGGTGATTGTAATGCGGTTGGTGGTGGATGACGGTGTTATTTACTTTTTATTTATTTATTTATTTGCATAATCACATTTCTTAACAAACAAGAATTATTTATTTTATTGTTTTATTATTTCAATAAAAGCGGAATCCAACCCAAGGCTCAATCCAAGCTCATAACGGGAATTTGTAACTAACTGGAGAGGCCGAGGGCGGGCTCGCGGAAGCGATTGCCTTACCTGAAGGGATGCTTAAAAACGGATACTTTTGGTGGTTTTCTCACGCGTTTTTGCTTCTATCTCGGAAGAAAAAAAGAATAATCCAGAACTAAGCAGGCCATTCGAAAGCTGACAAACAGTAGAAGTTTTTAATAATTTTTTACACTTCCTACGAGGGCCATAAAGAAATTGATAGCTGGCTGAAAGACTAGGAGTTTTCTGGAAATCTAAGAAGTTGGCTGTTCAGCAGCAATTTAAGCACTTAAATATTGATCGATTTAGAGATGAAAACATTCAATCCTACAGAGAATTTAGTGCTCTTTCCAACGGCGTCTTTTAAATGTCAATGAGACTACTTTTTCATCAGATACAGACGATTTACTAAGGAAAACCGTGGGTTCATTAAAAATTAGGAAAACCCCAATTATCTCCAAAACCATAAGTAATCGGACCATGGTGCATAGGGTCATTTTGGTTCCAAATGTGACCAAGAATCAACTATTTCATTTATGCCAGACTTTTCCGTTACACCCTGTAGACGAAACGAAAAATGAGAGCTGCAAAGTAGAAGAGATTATAAATGAACAAGAAAACGAATCAAATCAAGAGACGGAATCAAATCAAGAGAGGAAGACAAGATCCGGAAGAACTATAAAGCTTCCACGGAAACTGTCAGACTTTGTATTGTATAAATGAACCTTGGGAGGGATGTTGCAATGCAAAATGAACTCACATGTTTCCAATAAAAAAATATTAATTAGTGTGTTTCAATTGCGTGTCTAATTGACAGCATTATAACGAGATACTACACCTGAAGTAGACTATTGAGGGAGCATTCGCGTTCGAGTAAATCATCACCTCATTTATTACAGTCAGTTTTGGCATTTTGATGGCGCGAATAAAGTCCGTCAAACCATTTAAAGGGTTCAAATGGTCAGTTTGCAATTTCTGGGCCGCAAATCGACAGTACGGTTAGGGAGTGAAAAGCCGGTATGATATTTTCGGGGCAAGAATCGTCCGCTTCTAATAGAGGTCTGAATCGTCAGTTTTGCTATTATTAGAGCGGGAATTGGCAGTTTAGCCATGCAGACTTCATACAGAAGAGTACTCATGATGCGTCAGCACATGTAGTCAGAGCTTGGCACCGATACGACAAAATGGCGTCATGTTCCTTCTGCAATGAATATTTTCTGATTTTTACTGACCAGCGTGCATGTATATCCCGTGAAATAGGCCAAATTTGCTTACTACATGGCGAACGTAGAGTCTACACATACTGCCAGATAAAATGGCGCCTAAGATTCCCCCCGCGCCGATGAACACGTTTGAATTTTATTTATCATCCTGTATCTCATATGATACAGGTAAAATCTCTAGGCAGTTTTGAGGCTAACAACTGTGAGACTGCAGGGTAGCACTTTGGTGTCAGTTTGTCTGCCGGGGGGTACAACTCGTCAGATGCCCCCCCCCTCCACTTCCTTCCAAAATGGGTGACGCTCACGTGGGCTGAGTGTCACCACGCTCTGAGAGAGAATGAGTGGGAAAGAAGGGGAAAAAATGAATTGATCCTCTCGTTGTCTGGCTTATCCAGATTTTACCGCATAATTATGGGGACAACAAGCTTTTCACTGTGTTTCTGACGGCAAGCGGGTGGGTGAATGGGGGAAGAGGTGCTATTATAATCAGCCAATTGATCTCGCGCATCCAAAGCATCCCGTCACTCTTTGTCTCTGTCACAACACACACGGCGTTACCCTTACGCGAAAATAATACAGAGCGCGGCACGGAGTGCGCCGTGTGGCGTGGGCCGGCGGGTGGGTTTGGACAATCGCCCTACCGTGATAATTAATCCACTTGACCGAGATCCCCCATCGTCCTCGTCCTCTTACAGACAGCAGGTTGAACTATCCAGTTCAATGCCCAAATTGAAGGGTTGTATAGGGGGAGTGGTGTTGAGGAGGGAGGCAATTCTATTAAATGACGCTACGTTTCGTAATTAATTATTTAAGTGTGACCTGGATTATACTAACAGGAGTATTGGGTGAATTGATTAGCAAGACTTTAAGTGCGTGAGTGTGTTAATCTTATATACTTATTTTTAATAATAAATCTCATCAATTCCAATTAAACACGGGTTAAAACGTTAAACTGTTGATGTGAGGAGATAAGGAACGATAGGGTGGATGAGGGGGATGGGCATTGCTCAGAAATCAAGATAATTACAATGATGGCCGATTTGCAAAAGTATTCCGGGCTTTTCCACGGCTAGGACATTTCAGTAGAAGAGCTTCCCCCCCTCCCACTCAAATGATCACTCTTATCCTTCAGTATACATATCCTCGCTATAACGACACAGAACGTACTATTGGAGAAGCTGCGTATACTCTCCAACTTTATCACACGTATACCGGTGTGTGGCTGTGCGAAAAATCAATACCTCCCTTCACCCCCCAACCCTACAGACACACTTTTACGCCTCAGGTAAGCCACCGACCGTTAAAACCGCGTAGATATATGTATACATATACACTCAAGGCCGAGGTAAGTAATGAAGCAAAAAGGAAGACACCCCCCCCCCGTCCCTCTCATTTAAAGTTACGCGGAGTTTTAATATATTTTAAAAAATAACAAAAACTTTTGGAAAGTCCTATTTCAATCTATTTACGACGCTATCGTTTTCTCCTCTCTCCTGAGAGCGCCCATTAGGACGGCAAAGTCAGCTTACTTCCCTTCTCCCCTCCTCGGACCATTTCTTAAGTTAAACCTTTATCTTTTTAAAATTTAGATTAATGTTTGCTCGCTCGGTAAAACTTTCAGCTTCCAACCATTCCCCCTCCCATCCCCCCTTCTTACCTCACAATCCAAATCTAAAAAGCTTCACTTTTCCGGAATGGGTAATTTGAAGCTCCCAAGGTGAGTGTGGAAACCATGAAAGTGGATGGTTTGAGGTGGCGGCGGGCGGGGAGGAATAGAAGAGTGACATCACACCAAAAAAGGAAATAATACAATTACCAGTTGGGAATGGTGAGGCTGCGAGGGCAACAATGGTTCATTAAAACAGAAAATGACGGTGGATGGAGGGAGTGGGGTTCTCTCGACGTTTGTGTTCGGGTTGCGCAAAAATTAATCTTTCTGAATGAGACGGATGATGAGAAAGGTTTCTGGGACACTTTTTGAATTTCGATACAGTTGGTGGGTGGGGGAGGAGATGTGATTAGAAAATTCAGAAGTGGGCGACGCTTAAGCCTACTGCCTAATGAATCGGTGGGGTGGGGGGGGGGGACTTTGTGTCTATCCAGCTGTCAACCTCTCTCCATTTAATATGCAAATTCTAGTGTCACGGAATGGTGGTACAGTAGTAGAGAGGGGATTTTCATCTCTTAATAGAACCGTTCTCAATTGTTCAAACTAAGGTGGCGAGGTACCGGCGTAACTAAAACAAAAGTTAAGTTTATGTGTAACAAGACGGTGGTATTGTGTGTGGC